>OW679199.1:115632758-115834962 GCA_940337035.1 Agriotes lineatus | reverse complement strand
GTCCCATCCCGTCCCGTCCAGTCCCCTACTCTCCCATCCCATCCTTTCTCTTCCCTTCTCTTTCCGTCCCGTCCCTTCCCGTCCCATCTCTTCCCTTCCCTTCCCTTCCCGTCCCGCCCCTTCCCTTCCCGTTCCGTTCCCTCCCATTCCATCCCATCCCTTCCCTTTCCGTCCCGTCCCGTTCCGTTCCGTCCCGTCCCGTTCCGTTCCGTTCCGTCCCGTTCCGTCCCTTCCCGTTCCGTCCCTTCCCTTCCCGTCCAGTCCCGCCCCGTTACGTCCAGTCCCGTCCCGTTACGTCCAGTCCCGTCCCGTCCCGTCCAGTCCAGTCCCGTCCCTTCCCGCCCCGTCTCTTCCCTTATGTCATGTCCATCGTCTTGGACTTAAAAATAAATGCCATTTTCGCAATCAACGTCCCAAAAAACCTCAATAACGACTCTCATATCGTATTTTAGGCTTATTTACCCCATTTCACCCCCTACGGGGTTGATTTTTGAAAAATCACGAAATACGTATTTGATTATTTGTTTTTAGGAGTACTCCTACGAAGTTTCAAGTCGAAATGTCTATTTAATATTATTTCTCCATACAAAATTGGAACCCCCATTTTACCCCTTTAGGGGTTGAAGTTCGAAATATCCTTCCTTATTCCTTGTATACATCATAAAGGGAACCTCTGTGCAAAATTTCAGCTTCTAGGTCCAAGGGTTTGGGCTGGGCGTTGATGATTGAGTGAGTGAGTGAGTCAGAACTTTCAGTTTTATATACATATATAGATAATTTTACATTTTATGTTGTCGATTTTGTACTTTTCTTTATGTATCTTGCTATCATTTCCTGAAAGACCTCACATGTTTTAAATTTTGCTTCGTTCCTAAAGTGTTAACTTTCTCTTCGTGCATGTTCTACCAGGTAAACAGTTTTTCCATACTAGCCTTTTTTCCGCACGTCCTTTTTGAAAATATTTATCCACCATACCGTTTTTTCTGTTTTTTGCTTTGTTTTGTCACTCCGCATACTTCCTCTGCGGCTATTGTAATAATTTCTCTAAACTTAGTCCGTAATTGTTCGAGGTCATACAATTTTCTTCTTTTATTCTTTGGATCTCTACCTTAATTCGTTCGCAATGTTTCTTTCTAACCTCTTTGAATATTTCCGATGTATTTGATATTTTAATTGATATATGTGCTCTTTATATGGAAATATTTTGATTTGCATGTAGGTGCATATAGGTGAAGCACACGACCGCGCCAGCATCAATGGCCGCCTGTGTGCAGAGCCAAATTTGCCGCCCCAAAATTTACATTTTTATTGTAAAATATAAATTTTATGTAGGTAGTACATACCTAGTTTAACTGTAACAAAAACTGTAAAAAAAGTTTTATTAACAATAAAATTTACAAAAAAATAGTGGAATAAAATTAATAAAAAAACAACAAAATTTTAGAAAATTATAAAAAAGCAACTTTCCTAGCTTTTTTCTCCACAAATTCTTTAATTACTAATTCTAAATCGATGGAATCCATCGTGTCGCTTTCTATTGCTATTATAGACAGATTATTTAATCTGTTTTGTGACATTGTGGATCGCATATAATTTTTAATAATTTTTAGTTTGGAGAAAGATCTCTCACCAGACGCAACTGAAACTGGTAACGTGAGTAATATTCTAAGAGCTATTGACATATTTGGAAATGATGCTATGAGCTGATTTTCAAAAATATGTTCAAGAATGGACTGGGGCTCTAACTGATGCTTTTCAGCTGAAGTAGGTTTAAGATGTAATTTTAAAGATTTTATCTCTTCAAATAATTCTATTCCATCTACATCTGATTCCTTTCTAGAATCATCAGTTAGATGAAGATGTAAATCTTTACAACATTGTAATAGCTCGTTTTCCGTTAAATCAAACATATTATAGAGAAATCCAAACATAGTTACATATCTTGTTATTCCCTCAAATCTGTCTCTTAAAGACGATAAAGTTTGATCTAATATATTAAAATAAACGTTAACTTTATAATAATTTTTTGGATCAATAATTGGTTCATCACTGTGTTCATAATCAAATTGTCTGGGTTTTCTTCGTGGTCTAACAGACTGAACAGCAGAGAAATTAGGTTCAATACCGAGTCCATCCGCAAGTGTATTAGCGCCAGTAAGAACATTATTGAATTCTTCATCTGATCGAAGAGCTAAGAAAAAATCTAACAAATTTTTAAAATGCTCTAAGCAAGTTTTTATATTTATAGTAGGATTTTGCATCATCGTGCTCAAAACATTAATTTTGATTAAAATATTGTACCAAATAATTGTTGAGCACAAAAATTTATAACTCTGAATTTTTAATGCCAAAGATTTGGCTTGATGTGGAGCACTGTGGTCTTGTACGGATAAACGATCTTCAATTACTTCTACCAATGCATCATGTATTTGCCCAATTTGGTAACGCAGGGGCTTCACAGCGTCTATTCTACTAGACCACCGTGTATCACTAAGTGGTTTTAAATTTAAATTTGTTGTGTGTTTTTTCAGAATTGACCATCTTTTTACCGACGCAGAAAAAAAAACAAATAATTCTAGAACGATATCAAAATAACCAGAAGTCTCAAAAGAAACTTTAGCAGCATCGTTCACTACTAAATTTAATGTATGGGCTGTGCACGGCACAAAAAATGCTCGCCGATTTATTTCTAATTTTTTTTTGCAAACCATTATGTTTGCCGCGCATATTTGCCCCATTATCGTACCCTTGGCCACGCATGTCGTAAATATTTAAATTCAACTTTGAAAGTAAATTCATTAAAAATTCACTTAAACCCACTCCAGTTGAATCATTAATAGGACAAAATTTTATAAAATGCTCGCGTATTTCAATTTTTTTTGAGGACTCATTCAACATTGTAAATCTAAAAATTATAGTCATTTGTTCGATATGACTAATATCCGGTGTACAGTCAAGAATGATAGAATAGTATTTACATTTTCTAATTAAATCCAAAATATTATTTCTAATTTTGTTACCAATGACATCTATTATTTCATTCTGAATTTTGTCCCCTAAATAATTTACCATTCGTGTTTCATCTTTTTGTGACTTTTGAGTCCGAAGCACATGTTCTGACATAACAGAATCAAATTTTGAGATCATCTCAACAGCTTTTAAAAAATTACCGTTATTGCTTTCAAATAATTTATTAGATTGACCGCGTAAAGCAAGACACTGTCGTGACAAATATTGTATTATTAAAATTATTCTCTCAATCACAGCATGCCAGTGCTTTGCTTCTGCATTCAACAAACGTAGTTGCGTCTGGTTTACAGTTTGTTCTTTTGATAACAATTTTATAAGTTCTAACTGACTTTTAACATTTGCGTTGTGAGTATCACTTTTTTCGTGCCTTGAAATCAATAGTGACAAATGCTGCCAGTCAGAAACACCTTCCTTTTGCGAATTTTTTTTTTAATTTTCTCAAATATTGTACAACAAAAGCAATAAACTGCATTATTTTTTATTGAATAAACTAACCACGGTCTATTAATTTCTTCTCCATTTGGAAGAGAACGGTAGAAATATTTTTTCGAATACCTTCGACCATTTTCATTAGTTGGGAAATTAAATTGCGTTACCTGAACAGGCCCTCTTTCTACTAAAATTTTGTTAATGTTGTTGATATTATCTCAGGCCACTCTCCAGGATCATCTGAGGTTGCTGTGTCCTGCTGCGACTGCTGTGAATTTGATGAGCAGCCAAATTTCTTTAGTTCAGAAAGCCTGGATGAGGGTGACGTGCTGGCTTCTTCAGCGTCACCAACTTTTCTTCTCTCTGGTTTGGAGACTCCGAGTCAGATGAAGTCACCTTCTCTTCCCCAGATTCGGAATCTACCCTCATAATTTCCATTTCGACTTCTTGGACGCACGGCTCATTAAGTGGCCCGGAAAGAGAACTAGAGCTTGATTCTAATGCTTCCGCTGACACATTTTTTGACTTCAAATATTTTTCTAAAGTATTGGCCAGTTTTTTCTTTTCTTCTTTTTTGTAGACTTTGTTTTCGATACTGAAAACCCGACAGCCTTTTCGTTTTTCTGTTCTAGAAAAATTATAACAATTTTATTACTTAATACAATTTAAGAATATGTAGGTAACTATCTGTGTATTGATTGATATATGATTGATATGTATGTAGGTACTTACCATATTTATAACTTTTCTTCAACTTTCTTCAAAACACAATCACTAACAATCTACTCGATCTTCTCTGCAACCAATTCTAAAATTAAATGATCAAATAATTATCATTGCACCCATATTACCACAGCATTAATGTAAGCATCATATAATATTATATTTCTTAAAATCAGCTTTAAACAATTAGGTACTTACCGACAAAAGAGATCGCCGACACCCCGATCAAAAATAATATAAATACCTACTTCATAAATACGATATGTTTCACAGTCAATAAAAGCCGCCAGCCGCCAGTTTTCTGAAAAGTCACGTTTTGTTGCTTCTGATAAATATCCGGCTTTTTTGTAATCATTGCATAAAGATGCATGGAAAGCGTTCCTTCAAGTTGGCTTCGTTTAACAATTAGCCGCCACGGAATAAAAACTAACTTCGAGAATTTACATAAACAATAATCCATGTAACCATATTATCAGGTGTTCATTTACACAATAAACATTTTTTATACCTATATAGGTACATATTTTTGAACTTCTAAAATTTGTAAAGTAAAAAAAATTGTACATTTTTTATTTTTTTTTTGTAATTTGTATATAATTTTTAAACCTTTTTGGCCGCCCCTGAATTTGGCCGCCCGTGTGCGGTGCACACATTGCACACTGGCTTGGCGCGGCCCTGTTTACCTTCAGAAATGCTGGAGTCATGTGCTCACCATTTAGCAAATCAACTTCTTTAAGGTCCAGCTTGAGTCCTAAAGCTTTGGCTGTAATCACAACCCCTCTAACTGCAGGGCTTCCACGAACGATGTACAATTTAGGAGTCATTGCCGTAAATTTATCTTACTTAATATACAGGGTCGTAAAATGAAGCACAAACGCTCTCTAGCGAAGTTCCCGCTCAACTGTGAGATAGCCATGGCCTTGGCAGATATTTATAATGAAGGTTACACACACACGCGTTACGTAACAAATGATTCGCTTTATTTGGCAATCGGAATGTTTATTTGAGAGTCTCGTTCAACACTAGTATCTGCAAAGTCATTCAGAAGGGACTATCTCATTCATATTTACTGTGCTGACCAATCATGACATTTATAACAGTAATCAGAATCATCATAATCATAATCATCATAATCATCATCATAACTCTATAATAAAGCAGAACAATTCCCAAGGTCAAACATGTATGCGCGTGGTCTATGTGTAGTTCGATTGTGGGCGTGGTCTTGATATTTTCTAAGAGCCAGTAATATGGAAGGAGAGAACAATTAATGCTCTTGTTAGGGCCTACACACATTTTTTACATTACACAGGAATGTTTGTACTATGTACACATAAATATTAAATCTGCAAATAACCTAAATTCGGAGCTTTGTACAAAAATATGGTTATAAACTTTTTGCAAGTGGACTTTACTACCTCTAGGAAGAACGGTGGTTACAATAATGGCGTCCGTTCTACCAAAAAGAATAAAAGTAATAATTACTGTTGTGTGTTGCAGTGTAAAAATTATTGCACGGACAATGTTCCTATGCACGGTTTTCCGCGCAATAATAAAAATTTGTGCAAAACATGGGAAATACGTCTAAAAATAGGGAAACCCGTGTCGGCCCATATGAAAGTTCGCAGTAAGCATTTTGTGAAGGAAGATTTTATATTACCCGGTAAGTAGGTCTTGCCAGTTTGTATTTTCACTGGCTTGAAATAATCATAAATATGCTGCCTTAAAGATACATGTTAATTAAGCAAGTGCCACTTGATGTTAAACATCTTCAGCTTACTCCATTAATTTCATAATTTAGGAGTTTCAATATGATTGTTTACTTGTAGATTATGCCAACAAGCGCAGATGCCTGAAAAATTTGCCCCGTGGAAGTGTCGACAAACCGCCATCATTTAAAACGGTCCAAAGCAAAACAGGCGCGTTTGAATAGGCTTCAAAAGAGGAAAACGGAGCAACTCACAAATCGTGTTACTACTGTTACCACAAAACACAGGCTCGTCAAGCACCGGACAACCTGAGATGGAAGCAGCTAATGCTCTGTTAGAGTTGCACAATATGCAGATTGGCAGTAATGAACTGCATAAAGACAAAGCGGAGCAAGTGAACACATTTGTAGATAGGTAAGTGGTTGAAGTTTGACATTGCTGATATTATAAATAATGAATATAGGGTAAAATGTTGTAGAGGTATAAATAATTTAGCCCTTTTTATCGTAATTGTTGATGTGTGTCGAAACTATCACTGTCGTCAACAAAGTTCTGCATTAGAAAGCAGGTTTTATTAACTACAATAAAAATTAAATTGGGGCTTACATTTAGATTTTTGGCAATTCTTTTTAATGTATTCAGTTTCAATATGATTGTTTACTTGTAGATTATGTCGACAAGCGCAGATGCCTGAAAAAAACTGCAATTCCTTCCCAAAATTTGCCCCTTTGAAGTGTCGACAAACCGCCATCATTTAAAACGGTCCAAAGCAAACAGGCGCATTTGAATAGGCTCTAAAAGAGGAAAACGGAGCAACTCACAAATCGTGTTACTACTGTTATGGAGGTACCACAAAACACAGGCCCGTCAAGTACCGAACAACCCGAGATGGAAGCAGCTAATGCTCTGTTAGAGTTGCACAATATGCAGATTGGCAGTAATAAACTGCATGAAGACAAAGCGGAGCAAGTGAACACATTTGTAGATAAGTGGTTGAAGTTTGACATTGCCGATATTATAAATATTGAATATAGGGTAAAATGTTGTACAGGCATAAATAATTTAGCCCTTTTTAACGTAATTGTTGATGTGGTGTCTAAACTATCAACGTCGTCAACAAAGTTCTGCATTAGAAAGCAGGTTTTATTAACTACAATGAAAATTAAATTGGGGCTTACATTTAGATTTTTGTAAAAATTGGAGGTTAGCAGGTTAGGTTTTGCATCAGTTTTGACCAAGAACACTATACTAAGGAGATGCAACTTCCTATGACGGCTGTATATAAAAGCGGCCCCTATGCCGGGGATAGCCGTCGCGGCTCTGTTGACAGCGTGTAACTACTTCGGTCATTTTCGTTTGTTTTTGCTGCTGTTCGAGACTTGGAAGCGAGCTAAATTAACCTGTAATCCCGGTTAAAAGTCAGTTTACGGTTGTTAATCCAATGGAGTGTATTTCAAGTGTGTTATTAATTGTTAAAACATGGTCCGAATTTCCAGCTACACTCAGTAAATATGAGACATTGACAGTTCACGAGTTTTGTGAATGAATAAAGCTACACCACGACCGCCTTATTTGTCAACTTTGTTAAGTCATTTTGCTATTTCAGATGCTTAATTGCATTTCACGCCGTTAGTTAGGTCATTTTGGTATTTTGAATAGCCGCCTAAGCTTAGAGCAGCGCGCCCGTATGCTAAGCCCTTTTAGCTCTTTATTTGGCTCCATCGCCTAATTCCAGAATCACGATTTCGCACATAGTTAGCCTAAAAAGCAGTATTTGTCGTCGGTTGGAGCTCTCCTCTGATGGCGTTTTTCTGAATTCTGAATAGCACGCTGTGGCGGCGTGATGCCAGCGTGGCCCGGGTTGGTTGGTTTCGTTTCGTCGCCTTGCGATTCGCTGTGGTTTAGTCACGTGGGGGACGCGGCCAAGGTGACCTTTTGCCGACGCTTCCCTCGTGGCATTCAGCGAAGAGCCGTCGTTAAAACAAGAGGTCGGATAGTGTATGTGAGTTCGTGCGGCGCTCCCGCCATTATGGCGGGGGCGTCAGTCGTTTTCCCGTCGGGTGCTGCTTCAGCAGTTATGTTGCGGGCGTTTTCGCCTTGAAGGAGTCTTCCAGAGCCCGTGGCAGAGAGCGCTTGTGTGTGGTGGTGGTGATTCGAAATTTGTCGAGTGATCTTCGGCGTAACGTGGGTGTTTTGGAGCCCAGTTCCTGCTACTATTAGTGAGGGGTCGTGCCCCCTTCATCTCGACCTACGAGGATTTGGTTCAGCAGAACGAGTGAGGCCCCCATCATTTTCGTCGTCCCGTTGTACGCGTCTTGACGCGTCTCCCGTCGCCATTGAGGCGGTTATGCATTCACCCCCTTTCGCCGTTGTAACACCGAAGGTACCTACCACCTACGATTGCAGCTCGTCGCAACTCAGCTGTACCAGGCTCCCTCGCCGCCCCCGCATTAAGGTATGTGCCTTTAACCTGATTACCGCTGTGAACGCGAGTGTTACTCATTACTACTCATTACTACGCTAGTGTATTCATTCAGACTGCAGACAGTTCAGGCCGTGAAGGCTAATGTAAATCGTCGCTGCCCTTGCATAAGGCAATGTGTATCTTTGTACCTATTATTGCTGTTCACTAATGTTCAACATCTGTCGTTAAGCTTAGAGCGCGCGTGCCAGCTGGTGCCCTTAATTATAGAGTAAGGTTAGATACAGGGCGACGCATTCTGCTACCCCATTGTAACTCGAAGTGAAATATATGATTGGTTAGTTAAGGGAACTATTGTTTGTTTCGGTTTGTGCATGTTCTGTTACAGATAGACGCCCCTTTATTGTACGAATTATTGTACGACGGAACGAGGAAGCTGTGAGCGTGCAGGTGAGTGGGACAGCTGCGTAGTCGTGGTCGGATGGACACCTAATCACAATCCTTGCTTAAGGCAATCCCGAAGTTGTTGTTTGACCTTGCAACTCTTGAATAATCTTATTGGCGGAGTATTTTTGCATGCTTCGCTCCCGTCTAACCGTCCAGGCCCGGTTAGCCGGGTTACGACAGGCTTGGTGGCGCCCTCATAATTTCGACATACCCTGTATATATTATGCCACAACGCGCTTGCCCAGAACGTATCGTGTGACTCACGCCCGACTCCCTGAGCGTTCCAGCCGTGGCCTATTAGCCTATTTCGAACCGATTTCAGGGCAAGTGTGTCATGTTTTCAGGACTGATTCCGTGGTGCGATGCTCACCTTGGGTGGGTGTCGTAAAGTCCTTTTTATACCGTAACAACTTCTAGCGGTTCGCTTCGAAACGGGAGTTGCGTCTCCTTAGTATAGTCTTCTTGGTTTTGACACAGACCGATGCAAAACCTAACCTGCTAACATCGAATTTGACATAGACTTACAGTGCCACCAACATATTATTCTGCTGCATAATGTCACATTTTACTGACGTTTGAATAAAAATACATTTCTATCGTGCAAAAAACCTCATGAGCATCACGAACGTTATGGAATTACCAATCTCAGACAATAATTGGAGTCGTCGCTTCACTCCTCCAAACAATTGTCTTTCATCGGTAAAATGTCCTTACCGTTCTTAATATTTAATATACTCTATAGGAAGTATAAATTGAATGACAGAAATAATAATGATAAATGGCTACAAAATCGTTGATATTTTAACTTTCTCTTATGGCAAATAGTATTTAAACGTTTTCTAAGTCATGGAATTGCCATGTTTCGTACAATTTTAGGCAACCTCTATATAAAAATGTTTATTGCAAGCAAAATAGTAATTGTTTTATTGAATTAAAAGTGTCACTTTGTTTGACAAGCAATTATTTTAATTATATATTAACTCAAAAATTGCAAGTCAAACAGAGCCACTTTTAATCCAAATAATGCATACTATTTTTTGTGCAACCTAGAAAAGTAAAAATTCAAAATTTTAGATTGCTTTTGACGTTACTCATTTAAAAACCATTATGACAAGTGCATCCATAGACGACCAGTTAGACCTTAATTTTAGTTCATAGGAAATATAGGCTATTTATGTTACAAGTATGAAGTTAAGGACTTCTTTTGGGTGAACCGCAGTGTACGGTAATGCGAGCGATGTACATAAAGAAGGCCAACCTTAATGAAACATTGGAATTGTATATATATATATATATATTTTTTTTAATAATTAATAATAAAATAATAAGTACATTTTATTGTTACTCTTTTCTCACTTGGGTGTTATCCTGTAATAAAATAATTTTTAGGTAATTTAATACCAGTAGAATTGTTCTGCAAATTGAGAAATAAGATTGAGATGACAAATTGCAATAAAATTGGGAATTAATTAAATTGCTCAATTTATTTAAAGTAGTGATATTTAATAAAACATTATTTTTAATATTAAGAACTAAAGTAAATACTTACAATTAAGAAAGGTTTTTGAATATGTACTTTGTAAATGCGATTATAAAAATTATCGTTATGAGGCGGCAGTATTATAGTACCTTTGAAAGAGGTTTTAGTAAAGTTTTCGAAAATTAATTTGGAAGGATTCCAGAAAATCAGACTGATTTACAGTTAACAATTGAAAAAAAAATGCAATAATACTAGCAGTCTTTTTTAAATCTCGTGGGTAGAATATGTTCAGGAAATTTATTGACAAATATAAATGTGTAATAACATTAGTTAAGCCAATTAGGTATTTTTTTGTAGAAAAAGTAAGTAATATGATGGACATTTTACTTACCATGTTGATTCACACACCACTTATAAGAACAAGACACCAAGCTAAATAAACAATATACCAAGACAAAATTACAAGAGTGACAAGTTTCACTTTGCATATTTTGCATATTTATACGTTTTTGAGCATACTTTCTGGATTTTGCATATTTGGTTATATTTAGCAATAATTTGTAATGTATGAACTTTTAAAGATTTTTTTGTTAAATTTACTATTTCATGAAATTTATTAATTAAATGTTTGTGTGCAATTGAGATATATACTTTCACTTTCTGCCGCTGGAGTGCAGTGCGCATATCGAAATAAGCAGAGGAAAGGGAGAGTCCCTATTAAAATCTTTGACTATATCAACATAGACTGCCAGATACCCCCACTTTTCCCATAGAAGCAATGTATAAAGAATCAGACAATATAGAATCCACTTCAAGAGTGTTGGGTGAATAATAGTCTGGCGGGGTTACGGGAAATCTCATTTTTATGTTGATTACAACCTGAAGTTGGCGTTGGCAGTCCATGTTTATATGGCCAAACGTTAAAACGAATGTCGTCTTTGAATAAATATTAGGGAATAAACTCATACAAAATAATTAAAATTTTTACATTATTTAGAATACTCCTACCTATTTTCAAAATAAAATGAGGAGCATATTATGTGCATATATTATAACTTTGGGTGCATATACTCAACAAAATATATGCATATATATGCGCATATTTTCGTACATTTGAGTGCATA
Source organism: Agriotes lineatus (assembly GCA_940337035.1). NCBI lineage: Eukaryota > Metazoa > Arthropoda > Insecta > Coleoptera > Elateridae > Agriotes > Agriotes lineatus. The sequence continues at coordinate 115,823,598 of OW679199.1, read as the reverse complement.
TAATTATCAGCTTTAATCATAACAATAAAACATAATATTTCCTTTATATTTGGGATATTCCAAAAGCAAATAAGTACTTATTTGTCCCTATTTTCAGAAAGTTGTAGGTTTGTCTAAATATAGTGCTTTTAGATATCAGCGAACGGAGGATATAAGATGGGGAATAAAGAAATAAAAATAGTGTGCTACGACTAGTGATGTGGGTCGGGTAAATACCCAGTGGGTACGGTATTTATAAATGGGTATTTACCTGGGTATTTACCCCTGCCTCGGGTAAATACCTAAACACTGGGTATTTATCAAATGTGTTATATTTAGTAAGCTAAGCTAAACTTTTACTCACATCATAATGTTATCTTAATAAATAAACTACATATAAATGCACTGGAATATTTTATGTAAAATAACAATTTAAATGTAACATTGAATAAGCATTCACCCAGGTAAATTACTCATTTATCGGGAAAGAACATTGGCTGCCGAAGTTTGTGGAAATAAACAGTTAGACGCAATAAATTGCGCCTGTTAGAGATTACAAAAAACATTGTGACGGCTCTGACTCCATTTTTAAAAAATGAACATAACATTAATTTGAAGAAATAATCCTTATAATTATTAACATTAATATATACTGATAGACATATTACGAAACAATCTTAATAAGGCAAAAAATATCACAAAATAATATAAACAACGCTGTATACCGATGGGACCATAAGTATGCAACAGCAATAAGATAGCATGAGCAAAAACACATAATACTTGAATAAGAGATAACCGTAAAAAAAGTTATTTTAGTAGGCATATTTTGTTGACATATGCCATAATTAAAATGAACATCAAGTTTACTCAAATATTTGTTTGTATGTTCATCTCTTTCTTATTCAATCATTGAATTCTGTTTCTTCTTCATGCTATCTCATTGCTGTTGTATACAGGTTGCCTAAAATTATATGGAACATGGCAATTCCATGAGTTGGAAAAGATTCAAATACTAATTACTATAAGAGTAACCGAAATAGAAAATGTAATAATTACTTTGGTAGCTAGGCAACAAGTAGGTATAATAGCTACTTGTTGCCTAGCTACAAAAGTATTTATTGCATTTTCCATTTCGGTTACTCTTATGGTAATTAGTATTTGAATCTTTTCCAACTCATGGAATTGCCATGTTCCGTACAATTTTAGGCAAAACCTGTATAATTATGTCCCCATCTGTATTTTGGGCAGTAAATGTTCTCAGTTCAGCTATTTTCTTAAACCTTTTTATAAAATTCGAATAGAGTACCTTCAGTTATGAATCAATTATACTCATTAGATAGATACATTAGATTATAATATTTGTAAATGAGTCTATAAATATCCGCTTAAATACCCATTTTGGGTATTTACCCGGATAAATACCCCAGGTATTTACCCCTAAAAATAAATACCCGGGTAATTTACATCACTAGCTACGCCGATGACGCCGTGCTCCTGGCAGAAAATGAAAATGACTTGCAACGACTATTGTTTAGGTTCAAAACAGCAGCGGAAGAATTTAACATGAGAGTATCAACAGAAAAAACAAAATCATTGACTATCTCGAAAGAACCTCTTCGATGTAACTTGGCCGTTGATAATAATATGATTAAACAAGTTATGAACTTTAACTACTTAGGTGTACACACATCTAGCATGAGAAACCTAAACGAGGAAGTTCGCAATCAAGCAATGAAAGCGGCTGCGATATCAGGCTACCTACGAGACGTGATATGGACAAATAAGCACATGTCGGTTGAAAGTAAAGTACAGATCTATAAAACCTGCGTCAGACCCATCTTAACTTATGCCGCCGAAACCAGAGCTAAAACAGCCAAGAAGAAGAAGAAGAAGAAGATATCAGCAAATTCCAGGAATTTAGTTTTTGGAAACTGTCCCAGTGACATTTCCACTAATTCAATTTACAGCATTGTAACAATAATTATTATCATTTAATACTGAACAGAAAAATCTGGTGTGATACACGCACACAACTTCCTTTTACAGTGATCTTATAATTAGTCAAAAATTTGATTTTAAATTTTTAAGCATTGGTCAAAAATTTTCAAAAATTACAAATTGTACAAAAACGGTGCAAAATAGAGCGTTAGGTGAAGAGACAAATTTTCTCTATAATTTTAAGCTGAATTCAAAAATGTAATAATATACCGGGTCTTCTATTTAAAATAGGAGTTAATAAATTTTTTTTTTAAAAACAAAAGAAACCCATTTTAGAGGTGTTGAACTGGAAAATCACCTATCTCACATCAATACACATTAAAAATGTAATACAAATGAGAAGTTTGAAAAAAATCGTTAGAACCGTTTTTGAATAAATCGAAAAAAACTGAAAAATCACAAGAGTAAACACCTACTTCCAGTTATGCGATTTTCTTCAAAAGCTTGCTGTCGCATCTACATAGTACACAAAACATATATAAAGTTTCAACCCCATACCTCTTTTCGTTTTGAGATATTCTGTTCACAGACAGACACTCACACAGACACACACACACACACAGACAGACCCTCACACAGACACACACACACACACAGACAGGCCAATATAAAAATATATGTTTTTTGGGTTCAGCAGACTCTAAAACGTGAAGATCTGTTGAAAACTCAGTTTCGAATTTTTGGGGTGAATCCAATACTTACTTTATTGTAAAAGGAAGTAAAAAAGAAGACACTATTCAATTCAGCAGTATCGGCTGTATCCAATATGTAGGAAAGTGGCCTGAAGGCTATCCAAAAATTTCCAATCTCTAGCGTGCTTTTAAAACTTCTTTAGTGCAACAAAAGTTATTAGATTCGTCCTACATTTTAAATGCGGCATATGCCGCGGGCTTCAGCTAGTAGCTAAATAAACGTGATATCAGCAGTAATTTTATTTAAAACATTGTCTTACTAGTTAGTACATTATTGTTCCTTAATAACGGGGATACAAGGCATATTATGGGGTAGGGTGACCATCTCTCAGGGTTTCACCGTTCACCCGGAGTCTCAGGGTTTCTACTTCTCGTCTCCGGGCTTCGGGTTTTTTTAGAATTTTCTCGGGTTACACTAATTTTGTAATAATGTCTAAAATTAACTTAACCGTAAATCAGTTATTTCAATGGAAATAAAATACGCTTTATATTTGCCTTTTTTTAAATAATATTAGGATTTTATTTCGCATGCAGCTCTTCATACTTAAAAAACAAGGAGAAATATTTGGAAATTGAGTATAATTTCTATTGATATTAAATAGATGTAATTTACTTCTACATTAATTTGTCGTGTTTTTCCGTGATTCTTATCTCTTGACTCTTGAGTCAATAATGGTTCTATTTTTAACCGCGGATTTTGTTATGTTCGGAGAACATGTTTAAATTATTATTTTTAAGGTGTTTTATTTGTTATCCTTTAAATAAAGTATCTTAAAAGAAGCTAAAATTGTTTGTTTAGGTTTTAAATCGCATATAATAGAACAAACAGTAAAATTGAGCGATATGAGATAACATATTAGAAGTAAGCTTGTTAGATAGGGTTTTTAAAAACAAAAATATACAGGGTGTTCCGTTTAAAAAATTCCAAATTACTAATTTGCAAATTTTGAACACTCTGTATAGCATCAATATTCAGAAGCACCATTTTTCACTATTAAGGTATTCATAAAAAAAAGTTTTTTATCGCATTTCATTTGGTAAAGTACAACATTTCTACATTCAAAATCGTTTAGATATGTGGTACTTTTCTGCATAGCAACACGGCGATTCGTTTTACGTTGGAAGTACTGAAGTGTATTGTTGGTGGCACTGCAAGGCTATGTCAAATTCGAGGTTAGCAGTTAGGTTTTGCGTCAGTCTGTGTTCGAATTTGAAATTGACTTACAGTGTCACCACAATACACTTCAGTACTGCCAAACACATAACATCAACTGGAGCTGCATATTGTGCTTTAGTACATTGAAACGAGTTTTGCTCAGCTTGGTTATGTTTGACATTTAGTGGCACTTGTATGTAAAAATGTAGTATTTTACATTTCTTGTGAAATGCGATAAAATAGTTTAGCAGCGAGTACTTAAAACACCATACGAGTTCAGTAAAACACCACTTTCTGAACTTGTTGCCGAATATACTATTCTATCCAATTCTTTCCTGTTACTTAGAGCACCCGCCTGAAATTAAGTAGTTTTTAAATAAAATCGTTATATTATAGCTAACTACAGTTCACTCTATTAAAAAAGAGTAAGTTTGCTTCACCACACTTTTGTAAGTCGCCATGTACAATAAAAACATTTTCCTAATGTGCTCCATTTTACTATCTGCAACATTTATATAAGCTCATTTTATGTAACTATCAGAGTTTAGAAATATCTTCACCCCTGCATCGTTGCCTGACGCTGTATAAGTGAAGTAAATTTTTTTTCTATAATAATTTTCAAGGTCAACTTTCTAGGGGATAAGTTGCATTCCTGCAGGGTCCCTAGTTTTAATAATGTTGGTACATAGATTTTTGGTTCTTTTCTTCCACTAAAAAAATGATTGTCATTTTGACAGATATGTCATAATTTAATATCGCTTGCTTCATTTCTGCATTTAAAATATTTCTTGGTTTTCTTTTTTTATCTGATTTTATTGATGATGATGATGATTCCATGTTAAAAAAATAAATTTGTCAAGAGTTCAAATTGACACATAACCATAACTTTGAAAAAGTTCTACCAACACGAAGTATAAAAATTTCCTAGCGTTTAAATCACATATCTACCAACAGTGTAACACTGACAGTTATTATAGAAAAAAAACGTACTTTAGTATAATGTATAGTGTATAACTGAAATGTTTGACCATATTTTAATCGCTGATTTACTTCACAAATTGACAATTCTTAACCTTGTCGAAGATATTAGAAGGGGGTTAAAATTGGATTTTGGCCATTTTACTGAAAACTCGGAAAGCATATTCAACTGAAATAAGGCAGATCTTTTCAACCAATGGAAGTCTTCCTTATGATTCCTTTTTATTTTTGTATGGCTTTCAGGGATTGAAATGGGCAACCCATAACGTATTTTATTTTTTGTACAAACGCTATTGGTTTTACCATTAGCTAAACAGTTTTTTAAGTAAAACAGTCTTTCCAATGCATTTTTAACCAAATTTATGCCGTTAAAAAGTTCGAATAGAAACATTTATTATTTTATCCACAATCACCTTATAATTGAAGTTTTATCCACACTTATGAACCGTCTAAAGTACCACTTTATCAACTAGTGGAATAATGAAATTACTTTATTCCACTTGTGGGTTAAGTTTTGCGTCAATCTGTGTCAAATAACAAACAAAACTTAACCTATTAACCTCGAGAATTTGACATAGACTGACAATACACTTCAGTACTGCCAAACGTATAACATTTGATCATTCGGTACTTTCCAAATTGTCACTATGACTTTTCATGGCTGTCAATACAAAACGTATGTCTTTTTAGATATTTATTGAGTTGTTGGATAAAACGTTGTATTGCATTCGTGTTTTAGTTACGTTTTATCCACTTACGAAATTAAACGCTCGAACTGCGTTCTGGCGTTTAAACATTCTTGCGTGGGTAAAACACCATCTAAAACACTTATACAATAAATAACTATTATTAAAATTAGCTAATACGTAACAATTAAAAACCATTTCATAAATAAACTTTCTATTGGTAGAAAAGATTTGCGAATTTTAATTTGAATATTCTTTCCAATTTACAGTAAAACAAAACAAAAACCTAATTTTAAACCGTCCTCTAATATCTCCGCAAGGGTTACGAATTGAACATATGCTTATATGAACTGTTTTGCTCAATTTGTGACGTAGAATCCACCATTAAGATATGGACAAGTATTTCTGTTACACATTACACCCTGTATTGTATTTGCCAACCATTAATAGAAAGGATTAAAAACGTTGTGTTTATTTGCTTGCTTTTTGTTTTCTATAAACATCCTGTATTTCCGGTTGAAGAAAACCTTTGTTTTTACTCGATAAGAATCTCAGGGTTGTATAAATTGAAATCTGATCACCCTATCCATAATATGCCTTGCATCCCCGTTATTAAAAAACAATAATGTACTAGTAAGGCATAATGTTTAAAATATACCTACTGCTGATCACTTTTATTTAGCTAGTACTGTTATGAATGGCATATTGATCATCACAGTAAATATGAATTTGATAGTCCCTTCGGAATGACTTCGCAGATACTATTGTTGAACGGGACACTCAAATAAACATTCCGATTGCCTAATAAACCGAATCCTTTGTTACGTAACCAGCATGTGTGTAATCTTGACTATAAAATTGAGCGGGAACTTCGCTAGAGATTGTTTGTGCTTCAATTTACGGCAATGACACCTACATTGTACGTAGTTTGTGGAAGCCCTGCAGTTAGAGGGGTGGTGCTGTCCAAAGCTTTAGGACTCAAGCTGGACCTCAAAGAAGTTGATTTGCTAAATGGTGAGCACATGACTCCAGAATTTCTGAAGGTAAATATACTTAGCATCACCCATACATGCTACGATAACAATCGTTTTAAGCTCAACCTCAACACACTGTTCCTACCCTAGATGACAATGGGAACGTAGTATGGGATAGCCACGCCATCATTACCTACCTAGTTGGAAAATACGGCAAAGACGATTTTAGCATAACACTTGCCCTGGGAAAAATGTGCTGAACAGTGTGACCGTTTCTTCCAGCTTCCAGAAAAGGTAGCAGATAGATCGCTTCCGAATAATTTGTAAATAAACATATTTTAAACTACTGAAGTCTTTAATTTCTCAGTAGAGCCTTTAATAAGTGTAACCGCGTAATCCGGATCGAGTTGAAAACTCCGACGTTAGACGTATCGCAACAACGTTAAGATCGACCACGCAACGCATCCACTTAATTAATTGCAACAAACGTATGCAGCACTTCTCTGCTTAGAAGAAGACGCCGTGGAACACAAAGCTTTCGAAGGTTTCGTTAATTTAAATTGTTATCCATATACTGTTTTCTTTAATAATATATGATTTTACTCGTATATTGAATTATTTCGGTTTTCTATTATACTGATTAAAAAGGAAACCATGGAAGATAGGTCTAATAAAATACTAAACTGTTGTTTTCCAATTTTGAAAGTGCACCTTACTCAAGTTGTAATACCCGAGTATATAGGGTGTCTTAGTAAGAAATTCACTTTTAAAAACGCCATAACATCTTAATTTTTAACTTATTTACGTAGATAATTATAACAATTGAAAAAAGGATCTGCAAATTAAGTACGAAAAGTTATGTCGGTTAGATGTTGCCCCTGACGGCGTATGCACTCTTCCAAACGCATCCTGAAAGAGGTCACCGGCCACACTATCGTGCAGGCTACAAGAACAGCACGAAACAGAAGTCGATGGCGTAACATCGTAAAAAGAAGCATGCAGAACATGTAGTTCGTGGGTCACGACGCTTCTGACAAGAGAGAGAGTTATGAAAAATAAGTTAACGTGGTGTTTGGGTACTATAAAAGCAATGTTAAATTAAAATGTAATTCTGAATTAAGTTCTCTGTTAAATCACTAACGGCAGAGTTAACGTAGGTTTGAGTTTTATAAAGCTCATGTTAGTTTAACGATCGATTAAATACACTTTAACGTTGAATTAAGTTAATTACTAGAAATTGACCGATTAACTTGACAGTTTGTGAATTAATGCTAAATAAAATTTAAAATTAAACTATAAACTTACGCAATTACCTAACATTGTTGGTTGTACAACTGACTTTTCATTAAGTACAAAATAAAAGAAGTACCTACAGGCAACTAATATATTATTGCTCTACCATTTGCGTCAATTGCAGCCCTTAATCTCCTCAGAAAAACAAATATGTTTGTACTAGAGTTATGTGAGCATGACTACCTGAAAATAGGGTTCGTGTTCGAAGTCCTAGGATTTTTCGAAATCATAATAATCCTCTGGATATATACAACAAAATGAAATTTAAAGTGAGACGTCGTCTCCCAAAAAAACTCAGTTATGTTTTTGGTGCAAAACATTTGGGAGATACATAGAGCCCCAAATAAAACGAAATAAAGCTATAGAAGCTATTCTGCATATTTGCATTATATTGCGGTTTTACGCAACTGAAGCATTTCAACAGCTGGTAGGAGAGCATACCATGATAACAAAACAATCCGTGAGCACAGTCATTATCAGGGTAACACATTATATTGCGCTACTAAAACAACAATATATAAATATGCCATCAACACCACAAAAATTAAACGAAACAAAAACCATTTTTTATGAAATTCGTAGATTTCCTGGTGTGCTTGGTGCGATCGACTGCACACGTGAAAATTCAAACACCTGGCTGATCAAATGCAGAAAAATTCAGAAACAGGAAGGGCTATTTTTCTATCAAATGTCAAGCTGTTTGTGATGCTAACTTGAAAGTGATATCATTGCTAGACATCAAGATCAAGGCTCTGTCCATGACAGCAGAATATTTAATGATGGACTACTCAGAACTTATTTTGAGAATGGTGACTATGGCACTTCATATTTACTAGGTGACTATGGGTATCCTTCTAAGAATTATCTTCTGACACCAATTTTGAATCCTCGAAATGCATCGGAACAGGCCTATAATTGGTCCTACATGGCAAAAAGGAACCTCATTGAAAGATGTTAAAGCATCATATTTAATATTTACTTTAGAATAATCGTAGAAATTGTTCGGGCATTAGGAGCTGCAGCCAGATTATTTTGAGTCTTGCTCAACTCCCGCTGTCCAGCAATCTACCAAACTTAAAGTTCTAATCTTGGATTTGCATGTCATTTGTAAACTACCTGAAACCCGCGGCATATGCCGCATTTAAAATGTACGACGAATGTAAAAACTTGTGTTGCACTAAAGAAAGTTTTAAAAGCACGCTAGAGATTGGCAGTAAGGAAAAGTTTCAAAAAATATATTTTCAAATGGAAAGTCTCTGGAAAGGAAACGCTCGCCTCTGGAAGGCGTCCTAATTGATACGACGTTGTTGGAACGCAGTAAAAAAATCAGGAAAGAATTAATGCTCTTATGAGATTATATGTGAGAATTATTTGTGCCACGGAAATAATTTTCAGCTGCTTGCAATCTGTGTTTCTTTTCATGTTTAAGCCGTTGAGGCGTTGAGCGTCATAAATATATAAATGCGGTAACTCAAGTCTCCAGTTACGCCGTTACTGTTATTGTTAAATAACTCGATTAATTATTATTTCTTTGTCATTTTAAACTGGCATTATTATTATTATCTTTATAATAGCAACTATAAGTAACTGTTTATAATGTTTATATGCTAGCTAGTTAATTTTTTTTTAAATCGCTCAAGTTAAGAAAAGTCAGAGTTTTCCAGCGAATGTAAAAGTTTTACGTGAGCATGGAAGAATCACTTTTCCAATGTGTTGAACATGCAATTTTTCCGTGTAGTTGACAAAAATATTTTTTTAAATAATTTTGGTCCAAGTATGGAAGAGCAATGTTTACTGTACTGTATAAATACAGAATCCGGCAACGAAGCGGGGGTGTAAGATATTTCTAAAACTATGAGAGTTACATGAATATTGCGTATATAAAAGTTGTAGGTACAAAAGTGATGCACATTACTAAAATATTTTTGATTATACAGGGTGTCGCAGAAAAGTATGGCGAATCAAACTTACTTTTTTTTAAATAGAATGGCCTATATTTGGGTAGCTTAAAAGTTTTGTATTGAAATTCTCATCATTTTTATATAAAGTTGTATGGGTCTAACGTCAACTGTTTTGGAAATATTAACAATTTTATGCAAAAAAATGCTGAACTTCAAGCGGCTGCTGTAAGTGACAGAAAAAAATTGAAGGAAGGAAAATGTTACCAAAAAATTATGATTTTGTAAAGTATCTTTAAATTGTAAAATGGTGGATCTGGGTATTAATGTTATACAGGGTGCTCAATATTTGCAAATTTAATAATTTTGATTTTTTTTCAAATAGAACGCCCTGTATATTATTGTATTTTTGAAGAGCCCTTTTAATGAGATTTCTTTTGATATGCTACTTCATACTTCAAGTTCAACTGTTTTTCAGATATGCGTGTTTGAACATAAAAACAATTTAAACCCCTTAAGATGCTTTATTTCAAGGGATAAAAAACAAACGCCCTTAAAATAGTGATTTAAACGCATGATCTCTCTACAAATGAAAACACAAAACCAGATTTAGAAAATATAAATTCAGTCAGTGTTGATACAGGAAATAATAAACACGAAAAAACGATAAATGCAAGAATAAATTAATTCCACGGTCAAATTAAATCAGAAAAAAAACAAAATCCAATACACCAAACGCTTATGCGTAATTACACTAAATGTTCAAATAGTTCTCTTTTCCTGCTCTGAGTATTAAAGCTGTACAGAGAATTCATTATCCGCAAATATAATTAGTTTGATTTATTTAAATGGAACACCCTGTATATCCCTGTATTTTTAAAGAGTACTTTTAATGAGCTTTCTTCTTCCACTTTATTTCCTATCTCAAAATTCAGTTGATTTTCAAATTTAATTTTCTCCTGCTTTTTTTTCGCTTTTTGCGTATTAGTTATTTCTAGTTTTGAGTTCTAGTTGAATGTTTGTATTTTAAGCTTGGTTTTATCTTTTGTTTGAAGAATTCAAGTGTTTAAATCATTATTTTAAAGGTGTTTGTTTTTTATCCCTTGAAATAAAGCATCTTAAGGGGTTTAAATTGTTTTTTATGTTTAAACTCGCATAGATGAAAAACAGTTAAACTTAGAGGTATGAAGTAACATATCAAAAGAAATTTCATTAAAAGGGCTCTTCAGAAATACAAAAATATATAGGGTGTTCCATTTGAAAAAAAATTGAAATTAAATTTGCAAATATTGAGCACTCTGTATAACATTAATACCCAGATCCACAATTTTACACTTGAAAGATAGTTTACAAAAATCATAATTTTTTGGTAACGTTTTCCTTCATTCAATTGTTTTCTGTCGCTTACAGCAGCCGCCTGAAGTTCAGCATTTTTTCTGCATAAAATCGTTAATATCTCCAAAACAGTTAACGCTAGACCCATACAACTTTATATAAAAATGATCAGTATTTTAATACAAAACTTTGTTAATAAATTGGATTTGAATGTAATAATTTTTAAATTATTATTGTGATTATTGGCTTGAAGATATGTACATATTGCCCGTCGCTCTCGTTTAATATGAGATAAGTCGTAACATAGGAGATGTACTAGAAAGTGTATCTAGAAAGATCAAATTAAAGCTTATTAGAAAGTTTTTGATTTACTTTAAAAAGTTGATTGCGCAATTCAATGTAATTTGATTATTTATTACATTATTTAGTTAATTTTTATGAAATTATTCTTTTTTTATTATTTAATTTGAAAAAAGATTTTTAATTATAGTTTATTAGTAAAGTGATTGAATTTTGAAATATTTATTTATATTTATTTAAGAAGAGTTAATATCTTGTACCTTGTGTATCAGGGTTGATTTAATAAAAGTTATTTATTTAATTTTCTCGAATTAAAAAGGGCTTTTTTGATATTAATTTAATTGTTATATAATTTTTTTTTATATTTCTATAGTAATGAAATGTTATTCGTTTTTTAATATATCTAGTTTTTTAAGAAAAGAATTAAATTCTATTATTATTTATTAAAAGTTAATTTTTAACTTTTAGGTTTTAATATTAAAGAGGATATTTAATTTTAAGGGCTTTCAATTGTAACTTTAAAAACATTAATTTTTTAATAATTTGTATAATTAGAATTGTTAATATTTAGAATAATTTTATAGTTGATTTTTTGTTATTAGTATTTATAATTTTTTTAGGTTTTATATTAAAATATAATTTTCAATTTTTATTTATTATTGATTATGATTAAATTAGTAAATTTTAATTGTTCAAATATTTCTTTTTGAATGGTTTATAAAAGGAATTCGGCAAATTTTGTTTTTCGCCTGTTTATTAAAAACATGTCTTTTTGATTATAATTTAAGGTCTGGTCTGCTCAATGAAAATTTAATTTGCCGTGGTATTCTGACCGTGCAAAGGTAGCATAATAATTAGTTTTTTTATTGAAAGCTGGGATGAATGATTGGACGAGAAAACAACTGTCTCTTTAAAAAATGTTGTTTAATTTAACTTTTAAGTAAGAAGGCTTAAATATTTATTAAAGACGAGAAGACCCTATAGAGTTTTATATTTATTTAGTAATAATTTATTTGGAATTTTTAATTTTTTAAATATTTGGTTGGGGTGACAAAGATTTATTAAACTCTTTTAATTTTATTATCATTGATTTGTGAATTGGTTATCTAGATTTTTTAAATTTAAGATAAATTACCTTAGGGATAACAGCGTAATTTCTTTTTAGAGTTCTTATCAATAAAGAAGCTTGCGACCTCGATGTTGGATTAAAATTTATTTTTGGTGCAAAAGCTGAAATATTAAGTCTGTTCGACTTTTAAAATTTTACATGATCTGAGTTTAAACCGGTGTGAGCCAGGTTGGTTTCTATCTTAATTTATTTACTACATTTTAGTACGAAAGGACGGGATGTTGAATATATTTTATTTTATTTTTGAATATTATTAGTTACTTTGGCAGATTAGTGCAATTGATTTAGAATCTTTAAATGTAAATTTTTACAGGTAATATTTGTACGTTTTTGATGTTTTAATATTTTTTTTTGAGATTAATGATTTTGGTTGTCTGTGTTTTAGTGGGGGTTGCTTTTTTAACTTTACTTGAACGAAAGGTTCTTGGTTATATCCAAATTCGTAAAGGACCCAATAAAGTTGGCTTTACAAGAATTCTTTAACCATTTAGAGATGCAATTAAGTTATTTAGAAAGGAGCAAACTAATCCTATTATATCTAATTATTGATCTTATTATTTTTCTCCTGTTTTTAATCTTTGTTTTGCTTTAGTTTTATGAGTTTGTGTACCCTTTTTTCAGGATTTTTACATTTTAGTTTAGGGATATATTTTTTTATGTGTTTCTAGATTAAGAGTTTATACTATTATGATAGCAGGATGGTCTTCTAATTCTAATTATTCTTTATTAGGGGGTCTTCGGTGTGTTGCTCAAACTATTTCTTATGAGGTAAGTTTAGCATTGATTTTATTGTCTTTTTTAGTATTGATTTCAAGCCTTAGAATTTTTGATTTAATATTTAATCAATATTATGTTTGGTTTTTTTGTAGGTATTCCTCTAGGAATGGCATGGTTTGTTTCTAGATTAGCAGAAACAAATCGAACTCCTTTTGATTTTGCTGAAGGTGAATCAGAATTAGTTTCTGGGATTAATATTGAATATAGAAGAGGGGGATTTGCTTTAATTTTTCTTGGCCGAGTATGCTAATATTCTTTTTAGAAGAATACAGCCGTTATCGCATCTAACTAACTCGGATAAATTCATGAGCCTCGGCCTGACGGCCTCGGCCACAAATTCATCCTCGTTTGTTAGATGCTTAGTAATGGCCTTATGTCGTTAATAACTATAACTTCTTGTTAAATATTTAATCGGCATGTTAAATGATTTATAAGACCGGCTATTAACCTCTTGTTAAATATTTAATCGCCATGTTAAAATGCTGTATAAGATCGGCTGTTAAGGGTTTTTATTACTACTTCATATCACTGCAACTCCGCTATGAGCATGCCGGATCTTCCTTCTTTTAGTATGGCTAACTTCATCCTCACATTTTCATAAATACAAATGTTATTGACATTTAAGCAAGTAAAATATATAATTGTTATCTATTAGTTGCAATACATTGACTACTCGATTTTAATGTGCTGTATTTATTCAAATACACTTGAATGGAAGAAATGTCAAAATCTAATCTATTTAAGGATGTTGTAGTTTTTAACGATCGAGTATAGGACAGTCCTCTAATCTAGTGGCCGTACTATACAGTATCCGGCAAAAAGTCGGTATACTATGGGAACAAAATTATTTTTGATTTAAAAAAAAAATTCGTCAATAATTTGTGCTTGTCCAAAAACCTATTTAGCCCCTATCATATATACCGAGTGATTTTTACTTATTTAGAAAATGGAGTTTTTTAAAATTGTCAAAATCCAAAAAATGCCATTTTTCGGAAATTAAGTAAGATTTCAATGAGATTTTTTTAGAGTGTGTTATCTTTAGCTAACGGAATAATCTCAAGGCCACAAAACACCTAATTTCTTTTAACTTGAGCTAAAAATTTATTTTTCAGTTTTTCTTAATATTTTTCAAAATTTTACATACCAAGACTTTAAAGATTTATAATTGGGAAAAATAATATAAAATGTTCATTACTTCTTTAGATTTTTTTATTATTTACCGAAAAGTAGTGTTTGCAGAATTTTTACGTTTTTTATGCAAAGCGCTTTTTAGGTGAAATAATAATAATAATAATAATCTCTTTATTTAGCACGTATTTAATATGTACATATAAATTAGACGCCTAAAAAAAAGAGAGGGCCATTTCACGGCATACAAAAAAAAACTATGAGTATTTCATATAATTTTAAACACCACCAGGGGCGGATGGGCAACATCTTAGCGGCCCGGGAAATAATATTTGTCGGCCCTTTTTTACTTCCTTTTACAATAAAGGAAATATTGGATTCATCCCAAAAATTCGAAATTGAGTTTTCAACAGATCTTCACGTTTTAGAGTCCCCTGATTCCAAAAAACATATTTTTTTCATTGGTCTGTGTGTCTGTCTGTGTGTCTGTCTGTCTGTGTGTCTGTCTGTCTGTGTGTCTGTCTGTCTGTGTGTCTGTCTGTCAACAGAATATCTCAAAAACGAAAAGCGGTATGGCGTTGAAACTTCATATATAAGTTTTGTGTACTATGTATATGAGACAGCAAGCTTTTGAAAAAAATCGCATAACCAGAAGTAGGTGTTTACTCTTGTGATTTTTCAGTTTTTTTCGATTTTTTCAACAACGGCTCTAACGATTTTTTTTTAACTTTACATTTTTATTACATTTTGAATGTGTATTGATGTGAGATAGGTGATTTTCCAGTTGAATACTTCTAAAATGGGTTTCTTTTGTTTTTTTGTCTATTTTTTTTATCAACTCTTATTTTAAATAGAACACCCGGTATATTATTACATTTTTGAATTCAGCTTAATATTATAGAGAAAATTTGTCTCTTCAACTAACGCTCTATTTTGTACCGTTTTTGCAGAATTTGTAATTTTTGAAAATTTTTGACAAATGCTTAAAACATTTTAAATCAATTTTTTGGCTAATTATAAGATCACTGTAAAAGGAAGTTGTGTGCGTGTATCACACCAGATTTTTAATTTCCGGATATGGCTAAAATATACATTTACAGGGTGTTACGCATTTTCCTTTAAAATTAAATAGAGCATAGGTTTATTACAGATTTTTTAATCAGATTACATTTACTATCCAAAAAACATTCTTTTAGTTAAAAATGCCGGACTCCCAGTCAAGTACATACAGGGTGTAGAAATGCTTTACGCACCATAGGGATTTCAATGGTAATTTCTTCATATGAAAATATTTGCTACCCTAATTATTTTAGAGCAAACTTGTATGGAAGTTTTTTGTAGAGAAAAAAATTCTGTATCCATTTATGCCAGCATTTGTCATTTTACATTTCAGAAAACCGAAAATTTAAAGAAAAAAATTACCATTTTTAGACAAATCAGTGGTGCCTTGAAATTACTAAATCATCTCAAACATCAACAAATTAGTTTGCTGTTTATTTGTTTGCATCTGTCAAATGTAACGGCAACCACACAGTTTTATACGTTAAATTTCTGTGACCGAATGATTCCGTAGCTGTATGAAAACTAAATATTTCTAATCGCTGGTGGTACTTCCTTCTTTCTTTTTCAGTCAAAAATTGAATTTGTCCCTCTCATTTCATAAAATCGAATAGTAAGCAATCAACAGCGCGTGACGCGTGACTTATCTTAATTACCACAAAATAAACAAAACATAAAAGTTTTAGAATTATTTATGGGCAGTCGGAAGAAGAAATATAAAAACTAAATTTTTTGCTGATTAATTATATAGGCAAATAATAATGTAAAATACAGAAAAAAATGTATAAAAATTCTACAAAAATTTGTTAAGAAAATTAAAAATTCATTCAGGTTCTTTATTTTCGGTAAGTACATGTTTATGAAGATAGGTTGGTAGATCACTTAGACGTACTTTCAGCCACCGGCCCTGCGGACCTCTGAACAGCCGGCCCACCGGGAAATTTCCCGGTTCGTCTTATGGCCCATCCGCCCCTGAACACCACTAACTGCATATGCAGGTGCGTGGCGAGTACTGTACATTACGAGCCCTCGCCGCAACAGTCCGCCCCTTCCACGCTCCAATGCTGAGGCGTTAATGCAAAAACCCCAAACAACGACATTAAAACGCACACAGGACG
Organism: Agriotes lineatus; assembly: GCA_940337035.1. NCBI lineage: Eukaryota > Metazoa > Arthropoda > Insecta > Coleoptera > Elateridae > Agriotes > Agriotes lineatus. Next base: position 115,807,095 of record OW679199.1, on the reverse strand, counting down.
AACTACTACGACGAGGGACCCGCAGAAGTAGGTATATAAGGTGCCCCGAGGTGACCTTCACAAATTTTAATTATTCTAATACATATTTACTTTTGTCAAGTACTTAGTTAATGAAAACATTACCAACGTTTTTCAGAAATAATTGACACTATTTATTACAATTTCTATTGTTCAGTTGAATATTATTGTCCGAAATATATTTTTTAAACTGATTAAAAATTTTTGGTAAGTAGTAATGGAAGCTACTCTGCCCCACACTTTTATTTGTTTTTATTGGAATAGCATCAGTTTTATTTCTTGTATTATAGGTATGATTATGTTTGTTAACAATTGTAGGATTTTTCCTACGTGTTTTAGAATCGCATTATAAAATAATTTATTTACTGTTAAAACTTGACTATCCTGAAACAATTGCCGAGTCGGGTATAGCAATGGTTTGCGCAACATTATTTTTAATATATATTTTTGTAATACACTAACTCTTCCAATACGTTGACCTGTTGCACCACCCCAGCCAATAATTCCGTATGAAATGACTGACTGAACTAATGCATAGTAGAAGCTGTATAATTGTTTCAATGATAGTATATCTCGTAATCTTTTAAACATATATATTAATTTTCTAAGTTTGCAGCATACATTATAAATATGTGAATCCCATCTCATATGCTGATCAACAGTAATGCCCAAATATTTTACAGATGTTGCTTTTTTAATCTTAATATTACATAGACAATTACCAGGATCACAGTTACTACAAGACACAGAGATTTGAGTAAAAATTGGTTGCTTAACTTCTTGCAATGTAAAAGTTAAGAAATTACTTTTATTATAATTTAGAGTTAAAATATTTAAATCCAGCCATTTTTTAATAGTATCAAGATCATGCATTGCCGCCTCCCTAACCTCGCCCCAAGATTCACCCTCCACTACCAAAGCGGTGTCATCAGCATAGGCAGTTATTTTACCTCTTATTTTTGAATATTTTAACAGATCGTTTATGTAGATCACAAACAACAATGGTCCGAGAACTGTTCCCTGTGGTACACCACAAGTTACAGTTACAGTTGAACTTCGACACTCTTGTAATTTAACCAATTGTTTCCGTTCTGATAAATAGCTTTTGAATAAGTTTAAAGGTATGCCTCTAATACCGTATTTCTCCAATTTTAATAGCAGAATACTGTGGTTTACAGTATCAAAAGCTTTGGCAAGGTCAAGGAATACAGCAATGCACGGCCTCGAATTATCAAGAGCATTGTAAATCTCAGAGCACAGGGATGAAATGGCATCATCTGTAGATTTGTTTTTAAAAAAACCAAATTGACGTTTTGATAGGACATTAATATTGTCTAAAAAATGCAGTAGTCTTACTTTGATTAATTTTTCTAATACTTTAGAAATAGCAGATAAAAGTGATATAGGACGATAATTGTTAACATCGTTTTTATCACCTCCCTTGTAAACTGGAATCACAGCAGCCGTTTTTAAAGATTTTGGGAAATATCCCTGTGAGAAGCAATTATTCAAGATAGTAGATAACGGTATGCTAATTACGGGAGCAATACATTTTAATGTTTCAGAAGTTATGTTATCGATTCCAGGAGACTTGTTGTTTTTTAAATTGTGTATGATGTTAGCAATTTCATTTGGGGTAGTTGGGTTTAAAAAAAAGCTCCTTCCGCTCAGTGGAATTTCATTAATCATAGAGTTCGTGTCGGATTGATTATTTATAATTTTATCTGATAAATTTTTACTAACATTTACAAAATGGTTATTAAATTGAGAGGCAGTATCATTTTTAGAATTAAATGTTTTTCCATCGACTTTTAGAGAAGTGACACTTTCCTTTTGACTACTAACATTTAAACACTCTTTAGCTAAATTCCAAATTTTTCGCGGATTATTTTGACAAGTATGAAGTTGATTTTTATAATATGTGTTCTTTGTTTGGTGAATGAGTGAATTAATAGTTCGTTTATATCGTAAGTAAGTTATTCTGATGGCTTGATTTTCAGGATTTAAACGATACTGTTTGTATAGATCATCTCTAATACTTATTGATCTAACTATACCATTAGTGATCCATGGTTTTCTCTTAGAATTTTTATTGTTAAATACTTTATTATAAGTACATTTATATATTTGTTTTTGCAATAACTGCACCAAGTTATCCATACACTTGTCGATATCTCCATTAATAACAAAATCCCAGTCTAGCGTTTGGAGATTTTGCGTTAATTTTTTATAATTAATAATTTTTAATGTCCTCACAGAACTACTTGGCTCTTTTTTCAAATCAGTGTGTGCATTTTGAAATTTTAAATGCAAAGAGATGGGATCGTGATCGGTAATTTTTGATTTTAGAACTAACGGGAATATATAGTTGCTGTGAATGTTAGTTTTTACAAAAATATGGTCTAAGCAAGCTTTTTCTCGTGTCGGCAAATTTATACACGATTGAAACCCATGTCGACTAAAAGTGTATCAAGGTAGTCTTGTACATTTCTATCCTGAGCATCTAATAGATCAAAAATTTATATCACCAGTTATAATTTCATTTGCAAATTTACAAGATCGTGTTATATACTCATTAAGTTCAAATATAAAATTTATAGCTGAATAAGACGGGGGTCTATAAACTGACGTAATTCCGTATCGTAAATTATTAAGAACAAACTCAATTCTTAGTAACTTATAATTACCGTTAACATTTAAATCAATTAATTGGATTGTGGAGGGCAAAGAACTTTTAACAAAAACTACTACACCATCATTTTGAACATATGAACTGTTATTGTAATAAGTGAAATATCCTTCCAAATTAAAGCAATTTATATTTTCAACATTCCAAGTTTCACTTAAGACTATAATATCAAATTGGAATTTACATTCACTTAATAAAACTTGTAACTCATCGAAATTTTTTGATATGCTTCGTATATTTGAATGGAATAAATTGAGCGACTGTTTATTTTCCGTAAAGTTGTTGACTTGTGTGCTAAAATCTTTTAAATCAATTGCAGTATTTGTAGCAATATCTTCGACATTAACATAATTGAAAAAAATATCCTCGTTCTTGGGTTCCATTACTAAACAAGACAAAATAATATGAATTTATTGTTCAAAGATAAGAAACATACCCAAAAATCAATGTTTTCTTACTGATTAACCGGCATATTCCTGTCCAAGTCGTCCTCCCCATGAATCCTCACACTAGGAGTTTCACTGCTCTGCCTCACAAAAAGTTGACCATTCCTAAACCAAACAAATCTGAAACCGACATCGCGAGCTCGCATTCTGGTCTTCCACATCAGTTGCTTGTTTTCCGGAGTCAAATGTTCATTTAAGTAGATTTTTTGGCCAATTGTCATTCCTGGAATATTATTATTTGTGATTACCAGATACCGTTTATCAACAAGTAAATCACGTTTTGTACGTGAACGGAATTGGGCCACTATGCTTGAACCTCCATTCCTGTTTATGGGTAAACGATGGGCGACGTCGACATCTTCTTCAGATATTTGAAGTTGTAACTCCTTAGCAATTTTTGCAACTATTGCTTTGCAATTTTCTCCGGTAGTTTCTTGAACTCCAGCGATTTCGATGTTTTTATTTCTAGTGTATTGCTCAAGATTAGTAAGGCGAGTTTGAAGGTTTATTATCTGATCTTCTTTCGATTTATTTGCGTTTTTGAGTAGCTGAATTTCGTTTCGCATATTTTTTATTTCGTCTGTAGTAGTTGTAAGCAGCTTAATAACTTCATCGTATTTCGCAGATACAAAGATAACAGACTCTTTAACATCTTTTACCTCGTTATTGACTGTTTCAATTTTATCGTTGATCGTTGTAAGCATGTTTACGATTTCTTGTAAGGTAGGTTCTTTACGTTTATCTTGACTTACGGGCGAATTAAGACCCGCGTGCGCGTTTAGATTCGAGCTAGCAGCTGAATTTATGCGTTGTCTAGTTACAGCACCTGTACCAGTGCATTGGTAGCATTTCCAGATCTTCTTAGCCTTTATCTGTTTATTATAATTCATTTCTGCAATGGAACACTCAAAATGATAGTGGCTATCGCACTCGCCGCATTTTGCAAATTCGGAGTCGATAATTTGTTTACAGCGGACGCAGATATTCGCGCACAGAATGGATGGTGGGGCCATTGTCACAGGTACACGATGCGGGGAGAAGGGATAAGTAGATGGACAATTTATCTTCGTAAAATAGCTGATTAGGCTTTTTTCCAAAAACCACCGCCTACTCTCTAATGAACTTGCTTCTACAGGTTAGCTAGCACTTTATTCCATTCAACACTATAATTTTTTGGATCGTATTTCCACTATATACCACTTAAATTAATGTTTATACTACGAGCTTCGCAAACACGTCCGATCACCTCGACCACACGAATGGATATATGGATATATAAATATTTGTCAATTATAATTAATATCTATTTAAATGGCTTCTAGAAACTCGAATCTAGTCCGGTTAATGAATTACTGTAACAAAATTCCTGTAAATGTTCTTTTACAGTTGTCTAAATGAGGTGATTTTTCTTTATCCAATTTACATGTTCTAAAAAATCTCCTTATTTACACAACTGCAAAAGAACATTTGCAGGAATTTTGTTACAGTAATTCATTAACAGGACTAGATTCGAGTTTGTAGAACCTATTTAAATAGATATTAATTAGAATTGAAAAATATTTCACCTAAAAAGCGTCTTGCATAAAAAACGTAAAAATTATTAAAACACTACTTTTCGGTAAATAATAAAAAATCTAAAGAAGTAATTAATATTTTATATTTTTTCCAATTATAAATCTTTAGTCTTCACATAAACAATTTTGAATTTTAATATTAAGTCTTGGTATGTGACATTTCGTAATATATTTTTAAAAAATTTTAAAATTTATTTTTAGCTAAAGTTAAAAAATATATGTTTTCTGGCCTTGAGATTGTTCAGATAGCTAAATCTTTCTTAATTTCCGAAAAATAGCACTTTTCGGATTTTGACAATTTTGAAACTTTATTTTCTAAATAAGTAAAAATCACTCGGTATATCTGATAGGGGCTAAATAAGTTGTTAAACAAGCACAATTAACGTAGTTTTTTTTAAAAATCAAAAATTTAAAAAAAATCCCATATGCCTACTTTTTGGCGGACACTGTATAAGATGCAGAAAATAAGAACCTTAACACTAGTTGAATAAAATGAAGGGGCGTGGAATACTCCAAATAAAATATTCTACATATAAAAGCAACAGCATGTTTTAGAATTTATACTTTTTTTTAAGTTATATGTTTACAGAACATAGACACGTATTATTATATATTCGGGTATTACAACTTTAGTAAGGTGCGCTTTCAAGTGCGAAAACCACAGTTTACTATTTTATTAGATCTTTCTTCCAGGGTTTGCTTTTTAAGCGATATAATAGCAAATAGAAATACTTCGATATAAAAACATTTATTATTTAAAGAAAACAGTACATGGATGACAATTTAAATTAACTTCGAATCATATTAATGAAACCTTCGAAAGCTTTGTGTTCCACCGCGTCTTCTTCTAAGTAGGGAAGTGCCTGCATACGTTTGATCCAATTAATTAGGTTTGGATGCGTTGTCTGGTCGATCTTAACGTGTACATTTAGGTTCACGACAGTAGGATAAATACTGAAGTCTGCTACGGTGACCCTGTCCAAAACAATCCACTGCTTACCTTCCAAAAACTTTTCTAGAAACGCGTAACATGCTTTGACTTCTTCGATCATTTTTGGTGTGGGCTCTTTGATTTCTTTTCCCAAATAACCATTCTAAAACTTTTAATAAAGTAAAGTTTTGTTAATTTCGTGCCGATTGTCATCTTACAACAATAGTTCTCGCAGTTGGATATAGCACTGCTGAATTGAAGTGAAGCCTTTGGTCAACCAGAGCGCGTTTGTATAAGTCCTTGGGGTAAAAGGAATCGTCTTTGCCGTATTTTCCAACTAGGTAGGTAATGATGGCGTGGCTATCCCATACTACGTTCCCATTGTCATCCAGGGTAGGGACAGTGTGTTGAGGGTTGAGCTTAAACGATTGTTATCGTAGCATGTATGGGTGATGCTAAGTATATTTACCTTCAGAAATGCTGGAGTCATGTGCTCACCATTTAGCAAATCAACTTCTTTGAGGTCCAGCTTGAGTCCTAAAGCTTTGGCTGTAATCACAACCCCTCTAACTGCAGGGCTTCCCCGAACTACGTATAATTTGGGAGTCATTGCTGTAAATTGAAGCAGAAACACTCTCCAGCGAAGTTCCCGTTCAACTGAGAGATGCAGCGCTGCCGTTCCCAAACTGTCGAATACCAGTAACATAAGCCGAAAATACCCGACTTTACTCGCAACGCGCTAAGTTGCAAAAGGCCCGCAAATTCAGATCATTATATTTTTATTGTTTCGTAATGGATATTCAACAACTAATAACCCCTAATTGGATAAAGAGGGGATTAAAGTAGAAATGGGTCGGAAAGGTAGTTACTTATTTTTGTTTGTTTTTTTTTTTTGAATTTATGAAGAAATATAGCGAAGTGTAGCTTCAGCTCATAATACCCGAAATTACCCGTAATATTCAATGCCCTTGTAATGTTTGAAATACCCGCATTTTGGGTAATTACGCGCTGATTAGTACCACTGGAGAGATGGCCATGGCAGATATTTATAAATACGCGAGTTACGTAACAAATGATTCGCCTTATTTGGCAATCGGAAGTTTATTTGAGAGTCTCGTTAACAATAGTATCTGCAAAGTCATTCCGAAGGGACTCTTAACATTCATTTTTACTGTGCTGATCAATTACGACATTCATAACAGTAACAGCTAAATAAACGTGATCAGCAGTAAGTATATTTTAAACAGTAGTATGGATTATTGTTCCTTAATAACGAGGATACAAGGCATATTATGGTGTACAGAATAGCTGGTGAGTTACGTCATCTCGGCTCTAAGATCCCTTTGTTTAGAAGTTTGCTTGCAACCTTGACGCTCCAGTTTCCTGCTGGCGGATCCGTAGATAAGGTTTATCTTAATAGATTAGAAATGTTATATATGCTAATAAAACTACACACGGTAGTTTCACCTATTTCTGGTTTTTATAACTTGGCAACTTGGCGTTCAAGTTCCCATCAATATCGAATCTTGCTCAAGTCCTTAAGCGCTTGCTTTATTTTTTACGGCTGCATATCTTCATCGGTGTAAAAAGAAGTTGGGGAATACCGAATACACTTTTATTATCTTAAGGCGACTTCTTTCCGTTATTTTGATGGTTATATATGCAGCTCTGGATGATATTCCTGTCATGGAATGAATGCATTTAGTCCATTTATTATTAATTAAGAATCCAACGCCGTTTCTATTGTTGTCTTCTTCGCCTTTGTAATAACGGAACCTTCCAGATTTTAATTATAACGCTTTGTCTCCTTTCTTTTTTACTTCAGTGGCACCAATGATATTCCACTTGCATTATGAAGTTCTTGCTCTAGTTGTATTAGTCTATCTTCAGGGTAGAGTGATCTTGCATTAAGTGTATATGTATTCATATCAACTATGCTTGATGTCTTCAATATATTTTTGTTTTAGCAAATCTTTATCCCCCGCAGAATCCATGGGACAGACCGGCTTGCCCGTGTGAACTGTGGGCGTATAGTTCTACCCACTTGGTTTATTTGAGTTTTAATTTTCGCCATTTTTTATTATAACGTTGCTAGTTAGGGGTTATATAGGGTTATTCTAAATGATGGACCCATTTTTAAAAATTCGTATTTATTAAAGTACAAATCCAAAATGAACAATCTTTATACCAACGAAAAGAGGAAGTTTCAAAGTTTTTTTTAATACATTATAAATGTTCAATGTGTCCACCGTTCGTTGCACGGCAAACATCTACGCGTTAGCTAAACTCATCCCACACACGAGAAAGCGTATCTGCTGTTACTGAATGCACGGTAGCAGTGATACGGTTCTGCAGATCGTTCAGAGTTGTTGGTAGAGCCAGGACGTAAACAGCATCCTTAACATAACCCCATAAGAAGTAGTCACATGGGGTGAGATCAGGAGATCTCGGTGGCCAGAAGTGTAGAGTCAGGTCTTCATTTCCCCTGCGACCTATCCAGCGCTGAGGAAGGTATTCGTTCAAAAAGCCTCGTACATCGTTCAATTTGGATTTGTACTTGAATAAATACGATTTTTAAAAAATGAGTACATCATATAGAATACTAATTTAACTTATTTCTTTAAACAAATAAACTCGGGAAAAATACTTTAAAACGTTCAATTTCTTCGGGATCAGAACATCAGAAGCAAAACATGGCAAAGCTTGCGTCCGTTTCATCCAGATTTAGGGATGTGGCAGCTGTGTAACAGCTGATATCTGCTATGGCCGCGCTATCACCAGCAACCCATTGGCGTCCTTCCAAAAAAATTTTCCAAGAATGTATAGGCCTCCTTAATCTCGTGGATCTTGCTCGTCTGATAAATTTTTCTTTCTTTCTTTATTAAATGACTTAAAATGACTCTAAATTTGCTTCACGTGTAATAATTAGCCAAATGGATCGCATGGCGGGAAAGAGCACGCCACTCTCGAAGTGCAGCCTTTGGTTGGCCAGAACTTTCTTGTATGGGTCCAAAGCATCATATTTTCCGTATTTGCTCACAAGGTATGCATTTATAACATGGCTTTCACATATTAGGTTGCCATTATTATTTCAATGTAAAAACTGTATGTTGTGCGTAGAGCTGAATATATTTTATGTTAATTATCGGAAAGGATTAAATCCGAATTTAGTGACCTTAAGGGCTGATAATTTCTTCAGAATCCGCATCGACTTCGTGGATGTTTAGCGGCACACCCAACGTCTTAGCGGTGATCATTACAGCACTACATGTGGACTCCCATGGAAAATGTATAGCGTCGGCAGTGGCGTAAATCGGGGGTGGCAAGGGTTGGCAATTACCACCCTAAAATTTTCTAACCTAGTATTTTGCCATCTCACAATTTTTGAAGGATATTTTAAGAAATTATCGATGACCATCATGTACAAGATGGCGGGAAAAACTCCACACCGAATCTAATACAACTTTTTTGCACTCATGATTTAAAAATTCATATTTCCCGGTCATTCCCGATGCGCCGAAAATGACTTTTCCCGCACCGGGGTGTTTTTTACTTTCCCACAAAAACTATGGCAATTGTGTGTTCCAGGAGCGCTGTAAACGTCAACAAAAGCTAACAGGTGCTAGGATACGTATAAAAATTTAGTAATTTGTGCTGCCAACTCAGTAAAGTTGTAAAACACTAAATAATATTTTTTTAACTTTTTCAAATATTTTGAGTTATTCGTTACAAAAAACATTGTACCTACCTCTTTCGGGAAGAATTTTCCCGAATTCGCACTACATGCAGCACTCCCTTCGGTCGTGCTGCAAACAAAGTGCTCATTCGGGAAAATTAACTTCCCGAACTTGTTAGGTAAATAACTATTACAGTTGTCATTCATTAACAGTTGCAAACAGGTTGAATACCTAAGTGTAAAAACTCCTGTAAACAACACACTTGAAGTTTTACGATCTTTCAGAAGTTATGAATAATATGATAATTATCAATAGACACCTGAAGGAGATCATTCATGTAAGTTATAAATAATAAAGGGCCTAGAATTAAGCCTTATGGAATGAATAAAGGTTCATTTTATGTAGTATTAATTCATTGCTACTAATTTCTTTCTATTTACGAGATCATCGCTAAATAAATCCAGACAGACACGTCTCACGCCATAAAGTTCTAATTTTTACATCGAATGGCTTAGCCAAGTCATATAATATTGCCATTAATGAGTTTAATTTGTTGTAGCAGTCACAGATAGATACAACACTAGCCAAGGCATCGCCTGCTCCTCTTCCTTCAATAAAGATATAATTATTTTTAGAAAACAGACTAAATTAAAAAAATATTAAAATAATTCAAAAATTTTAGAATTTGGGAACGTTATGGCTATAGGGCGACAGTTTTCTGTTCAATCCTTAAAGCCGCTTTTGTAAATATGCTTTATAATAGCAAATTGTAAGACTTAGACATCCAGATTCAAGGTATTTATTGAACAGTTGACGTGTCCGAGATCTCATAAAGTAGATTTTTTAATATAACCAAAGATATCTTGTCATATTCACTTAATTAATACATTTTTAAGGTACTTATCTTTGATATAACATTTCTTTGTTTGTTACGGGGTATTTTTGCGTTAACTAACATTAAGTCGATATCCAATAATAATTGTCTTGAGCTTCCAGCTATTTCTTAATGCATGTTTGGTTGCCTAGCCGCATTTTTCATTTCTATATGGATTTGGAAACCCTTGAAGCTAGGAATTCTAAGTGATCGCCGAAAAATAGATTGTCAGTATGACTTCCGGCGGCCAATATGAGGGATGATAGTGTTATATTGCCTTTTTGGGCTGTGCATCTGATCTCCTGCAGTTCTCGCTGTATGTGGATAAGAATTTCTTTAATATTATGGAGATTTTCGCTCAGCCTTCGCAGTGGTGTGTGGAATTACTGAAATTAATCTAGTCATGCTAAAATACGACATTCTTTCTGTGTAATTACTCACTTATGGCCACTTTTCACCTTCGGTAGGTTATCTGTTTTTCGCTTCTGGACGTCGCGTCGTCTTCGATTTTATGTAATTTCGGGGCTTTTAGTACCTCGCTCTGCAAATATTTCGTCCTGGAATCTGATGTCACCTCTGGGAACACCTGCAAGACCAATTTATATGCAATTTTGTGCTTTTCGATTACCTTACCTACTTCCGAGGCTGGTTCATGAGGTTTTTCTCTCGTGCGAATTGCAAAGCAACAACGAACGGAAAAAAGTCTGTCCCACTCGACTTTACATATTTCTTTGGGCGGCTTCTCCGCAGGAACACCAAGATCAGAACTCTCCGTAGGTACTTCAGCGTCGCTGGCTGTCAAGTTTTCTTCTCAGTTACCTGCTTAGTCTTATACTCGCTGTTTTACTTACGGTTTGCGCTGTTAAGTTCCCGAAAACTGCTGCCACAAATGCGATCACTACGAGTTGTAGGAATCTGCTTAGTTCTTTTATTCGGTTTTAGAGTGATAACATTGTCCACGGTTTTTGAATGCAAGCAAGTAACGAAACACACGTTCCACCACGAATACTAGAACGAATTTTGAACCCTTTTAATCAATTAAAAAGACGACTTAAAGTGTGCAACCAATGTATTTTTTTATTGTAAGATTAACCAGTTCAACAATATACATTATTATTCATGGTTGTGATATTTACTAGAAATTCAAATAAACATAAACTCTTAACCTAAGGAATATACGACCCCTTGTAAACAGCTGCTCGTTGGCTTTCAACCGATTAGATCCTGTGGCAACTTCCTCTTCAGTCTAGTATGGATATTTCGATGCCCTAGTTGGTGATACATTGCGCTGTGGCACAATTCCATGTTGTGGAAGAACTTCGTGGTCGTTGTTTGAAGGAATTCTTTTATGGTTGGAATTCCAAGTTCATAGTGGAGTTGCTGGTTACTTATAAACCATGGTGCGTTTACGGCAATTCTGAGCACTTTATTTTGAAGAACTTGAATCTTTTTAATATTTGTCTCTGAGGTAGCACTCCAAACAGGACAAACATATGTTACTAATGATCGTAGTAGGGCTCGGTGCAATAGTAGTGTGCATTCAGTTTTCAGGGAACTCTTTCGATTAATTAGCGGAAAGAGCTAGGCGAGCCTCGCATAGGCTTGGTTGAGTCTGTTGTTGTTGTGTGTACTCCGAGTCAGCCGGGTATCCAAAAATAGGCCTAGATATTTAACGCTTTGATTTTTATCTGCCCATGGTATTTTTGTACCACAGTTATAAATTTCGGGTATAATTTTAATGTGTCTAAGAGTAAAGATCTTATTAACGCACTTAGATGAATTGATAGTTGTAGCCCATTTTGTAAACCAACTAGAAGTTATATCTAGTGATTGTTGGAGTTGTATACCGGTTACTGTTAAGTCATCATTTTGTACTATAATTGCAGTATCATCTGCAAAAGTCGCAATTTTACTGATGTCCTGGTGTGGTATGTCATGGATCATGGATATATATTGTAATGGCTATATAAGCTCCACGTTGGGCTGCATCAATAATTTATGCAATGCACCACGTTGTACTAGCCAAAAATTTGTGCTGTAGCTCACCAGTTGAACTATGCCTTACTTAATGCAATGTCTTAAATGTCAAACAATAATTGCTTTTAAATTCAAGAGCTCTTATTTTCAGGGTGGGTTCGCCAAAATCTAGTTCTCTATTAATTGATATTTTAAAATTGTATTTTCAAAATTATTTTACTATCAATGACATATAACGTCAAACTTGACTTTTAAAATTTATCAAACCAGTTAATTGACAATTGTATCTTACATAAACACATTTATTACTCAATTCACCTAGGTAAGTACTATATCAACTTTATATTATCACTTTCTTTTATTGACAGTTATTCAAAATGCTTTCTCTCAACTTATCTACACAAACCTTGATAACTGCTGTAACTTTCACAACAACTTCCAACAAATACCAGATCGTGACGTTCATAGACCGCAATATCTACTGCCCACTTCACAACCAGCAACACCTATGATGGTCTGTGAATCCTTTCAACTTGCATTCGTCCCGTCAAATCAACTCCTCAGCTCCCAAACTCCAGTCCTTGTTCCTCCTGTCTGTTACTGTCACACAAACCAACTCCTGGTAAGTTGCCATATTATGATGTTCCAAATCTAACTTTGTTCCCTTTTTGCAGATAGTTCGATGTCTCTTGTTATACTCACAAAATTTCCAAATCAAATCAGTTACTCGTAAGAACCTCCAATAATATCTTGTATTTATAAATAAATCCAAAAATCTTCAAATAATATCACCTTCTGTTTTCTTTTTTTTTCCAATTAACTGTATTTGTATAATCTCTTCACCGATTATATGTCTCCATAAATTACATTTTACTTTTTCGCCTATCACACCACGCAGAATAGTTTATAACCCTTTTGAACTTGTATATACCAAAATAACATAAATTACGGCATATTTTCTAGTTCTATTTAACGGAATTCGTTCTTTCAAAATTACATGTATGCATTTTTCATGAGTTGTTTTTTTGTAACTAACTTAAACAAATTTCTATCCCTATTAGATACAATTCTTAGTGCACACTTCCTATATTTTAAAATAATAAAATTACATAATATTCATTCTGATTATTATTAACAAATACAATTGTCTAACGTTACCTTGGTTTGTTCTTTATTAGCATTTACTACGACCATTAAGTTATTTAATTCAATTAATATCGCACTATTAAATGGCTCCTTTCATTATATCAATTACTTTCATTATTCATATTCGAAATTGTACACCCATCAAGATCTAATTATTGTAACCTTCCAAATTTATTAGTTTTTTTATATTTCTTTTTTATGATTTATTATACTACACATGTATCATAACAATATGTTGAACAGCGTGGAACCGAGTATACTACCCTGCGGGACTCTAGCAAGAACTCCTTTTGAAGACGACAGTAAATTATTCAGTCTTACGGCAAATGTTCGATTGTCCAAGAAAGAGAATAACGTAGACTTTATATAGTTGGGGATATCCAAATGCAGCAGTTTGTATTTTAACCCGTCCATCCATACTTTATCAAATGCCTTAGCAATATGCAAAAAGTCAATAGCTGTAAATTGTTTATTCTCGAACCCGCGTTCTATTCTTTCGGAGATCGGTTGAAGCTGGTTTGTAGTTTAATGCCCCTTTCGAAAACGAAATTGTGTAGGAGGAATAATATTATTGTCTTCTAAGACAATGTGTAATGCTAGTTGGGGTTTTACAAAGATTGCTGGATTATATTTAATTTTGTAAATTAACCTGTAGCACTAATTATATATGACCTTATGAATGGTAGCTTCTATGTAAGGCCAGGATCCGGTTTACTTATACTTTGACTAATTTAAAGAACAACTCAACAGGAAATACATTTATTCACTACTATATACATAATAAGATTTTACTTGTAAAAATAAATATCATTTGTAATTGTAAATACAAAATAAAATTTTAACTGGATTCTTGATTCGGTTAGGCCACCCAACTGGCAAGGCGGTCGTAGTTCCCAACCGTTTGGCAACCGCTGAAACTCCCTAAGATGGATTGTGGTGGTTGGCAGTACTGTGAACACAAACAAATGTCAATTCCTGTAATTAATGAAAGTACTAAGTTATCTCGGATTTTGTGTAATAAATTTCGTTTAATAAGTGCCGCTTTAGTTTCCGAATAACACCTGGATGTCCTTACTCTGATTACCCATGTGTGTGACCGCAGCAGGTTATTTGCTGATAACCATAAGGGGGCGAATGCTATCGGTTCTGATACCAGATACTTCGCACGCATGCCGAGGTCTCAGGGCTTTAAAGTATGTGACTTATAACCTGGAGGAAATGCCAATGGGTATTAAATTTAGCTACGGTGCTGACACCACTTCCAAATTTACGAGGGGCGACTGATAAGTTACTGGACTTCGAATTCAAGACGACTTTCAACCGGCTTTACTTTTAAATAATAAAATTAACGAAGTTTCGGGTATGAGGAGATCGCACTGCCCGATCTCAGACAGGTGTGATTTCTTCGAATGCGTCGAGTAATGTTGGTTACAAATTTTTTACTTGGGCCAGTCTGGTTCTTTGCCACTCTCTTCGTAGCCTACTCTTCTATCTAATAAGATCTAGAATATAATTATGTGGGAGGGATATTAAAATTTGTTTTCTTTTTGGGCGATTGGGAAATAGTTGCCAGACTAGCGGCGCCAGTTACTGCAGTGGTAAACATTTCAACGTTAGCATCGATATTCAGGATGTTTTTGATAGAATAAGGATTAATCAAGGAAGAGTTCAAGTTATCGCGGAACTTCTTCCAACGCACAGTTCCATTTATTAATATTGGATGACTCGTTCTGACAATTGCAGTGTTGGCTATATTAATTATCACTGGTAGATGATCAGATTGCAACTCATTGATTATTGTTTGTTGTAATGGAAAAGAAAAGTTTTTTGTGTCAACAATATCAAGAATATCTGGCTGATGGTGGGATCGATAGGGAAAATAGGTGTGATCTGTTGGGGCTAGTATTTTCAGTTGAAGATTAGTTGCTATACTGTTGAGTAAAAGACCGCTGGGATTATTTACACGACAGCCTCAATAGGTATGCTTGCTGTTTAAATCGCCTAATAAAAGAGTACGCATTTCATCTTCGAACATGTTGATAAAATCGAGATGGTTTAGTCGTTTATTGGGCTGTTTGTAAGCGAATATAATTTTGATTGGTGTGTTATCGATTGTTACACATATGGATATAGATTCAATTGTTGCAGTGGTAGTATTTTTTTAAATTTTAATTCGCACTCAGCCAACAGCCGTTAGGCCAATTATAGGCGTCGCTGTGCAGTTATGAGGACTTCCAACCTCACTAACGACTCATCATGATGTTGTATGACCGCCGGGACCAACTCTTTTCAGTGATAGCCGTACCACGAGGTGCCGAGAGATGCAGCCGTGGAACTCCCGTCCAAGTTCTGACCAGAGACAGCGTTGCTTAACTCTGCTGATCGAACGTGGACGCTTGTTCAAGCTACACCCTCGGGATCCAGAACATTAAACAAATATTGATTTTTTATGAGTATCGATACTCCCCCTGATGCCACACGCGCTGATCTATCGGAACGTACAATATGGTAACCACTTACTTTGAATAATTCGCCTTCACAGAGATGGGTTTGGCAATTTTATATCTTGCCAAGAACGCGACAAAAAGAGACCTCTGAGATTTTATCCCGTTGGCGTTAAAATTTAATAATGTTGCTTAAATGACTCGGGAAGAGGCTAATATTTGGGCTCAAAATACGGAAAGTATTGGCTTCGAGAAATTGTTCTAACACGGCTTCAAGGCTATATATAGAAAAGGGGAGGTCATTTACACCGCGTCATTTTTAAGAAATAGAAATGGCATATAACTACCTTACCAATTTATTCTTTCTTTCAATTAAGTGCAATTACTTTCAGAATTATGTAATTTTTAAAACTTTCTGCTGTGTGAACCACCTTATATAACCAATTTAGGTTAGATAGGTTTCAATCTTTAAGGTCCCCAATTCTACATTTTTTTAAGCAAGTGTAGAAACCGGTTTTAAAACAGTTTAAAAATCGGTTTTTAAACGGAACCGGTTGACCTGATTATTTAAAAACCTATTTTTCAGTTTTAAATTCTTGCCAGCACTAGTACTTACCTACATGCCTAAATTTTTTATTAAGTGTCGATCGCCGATTATTTAAAAGTTTATTGATAGATCTTTATAGACAAAAGTTTGGGAACCTCTGCTTTATATAGTTACTAGCAGATCCTTATCCTAAAATTAAGAGGAATAAGAAGAATCAAGAGATCCATCAGTTATGTCAATTTCAGGTTTAGCATCTCCGAAAAGTGCATGTCTTCCAAACAATGCTTGAATGAAGTGCCAATCAGAATGTCCAGGAAGTATCTCACCCGTATGTAATAAATTAGTAAATAAAACTGTTTTGTACTTAGATTATCGTTTCTGATCAGTTCAAGTACTGATAAAGAGATAAAGTAACCTTTATTAAAATTGGAGTGTTTGTCTTTAGTTAAGAGTATAAAGCCAAAGTATTCGATCGTGGTTTCTCAAAAATGGCTCCAAAATTATATAAAATGGACGCTAGCGGTCCGGTGAGAGCCGTTTGTATGGCAGTTAAGCACATGGACATTAAATTAGAATACATCGAGACAAACTTATTGGAAAAAGACCATCTAAAGCCGGAGTTTCTTAAGGTACGTTTCGCGCACTAATGTTCTGCTCTAAATCTACTACGTAATTTTTAGCTTAATCCCCAACATACTGTTCCAACTCTGGACGATCGTGGTAAAATAGTGTGGGATAGTCATGCCATCAGCGTCTATCTTGCCATGAAATACGGAAAAGACGACGCGGTATATCCTGCAGATGATTACAAGCGAGCTGTTGTGGATCAGAGGCTCCATTTCGACTCGAGCGTGTTATTTGTGTTGATTAAATCAATAGCGGTATGGTATTTCAGGAATGTATTGATAAGAATATTCTTGAGTGGCTTATGTTGTAGGGTCCCTTAGTCGAGAAGAAAAGAAAAACAGTTCCCAATCAGTTAGTTGAAGAGGTAAACACCGCTTATGGATTCATAGAAAAATTCCTGGAAGGGCACAAATGGATCGCTGGAGATGACATCACATTAGCTGATTTTCATTTAATTACTTCTTTCACAACGCTGGAACTCTTTGTTCCCCTAGATGCCAGTAAATATCCAAACACAGCCATGTGGCTTGAAAGAGCACAGGGATGGCCGTACTATGATGTAAATCGAAAAGGATTGGAAGATTGCAAAGCGTTTATGCACAGCGTAATGTCTTAGCTCTGTATTATAAATGTATGCTTAAAGTATTAGATTCAATAAAATTTTTTTGTAAATTACCTCTCTTAATAATAGTTTTACAGTGTTAATGCTTATGGTGAAAGTATATTGAACTATAGAACAGGCTATTATCATATTTGTACAAAAAACTTTTTACTTCCAAGTAATCGGTGAGATTGATATAGTGCTTTCTTTAAATAGAGGAAGTTAAAAACAAATGTAAGGTATTTGGTGAACATATAATAGAGAGATTTCCCCTGCTACCCTGTTACACCCTGCGGTGTTAAAAATATTGTACCCACTTTAATGGGACATAGAACTCCTCCAAATAAACTCCTATAAATATAGGTCCAAATTTACTTCGTAACAGCGCTACAACTTTGAGAAAGGATAAGGATTACGCTCTTAAAGTAAGAAATGACAACTTTTAAGTTCGTTTTTCTCGAAAACTACTGCTCCCAGCGATTCCAAACAAGAGTACCTGTTCTTTAGTCTAGCCTTTCTGCATAATCAACCGGAATTGACTAAAACATTGACTGTAAAAAGTTAGGATAAAACCATCTCCCAACCCTTGCATAAACTACCTCTGCTGAATCTTATATCAACTTGTCTTCCAACTCATCTAATTCAGCCTATAAAATCTGTTGCATATGCCATATTAGTAACTAAATAATAATCGTGTTTTTTATTATTTTATCTGAAAAGAGAGCTGTAGCTCTCAAAATGTAAAATTATGATCCCATGCGTAATTCTATGCCGTAAGTCCAAATGGGTAGTATTATTTTCTTGTATATCATATTTTCTAATGATGATCGTGTATCCCTATTAACAAGTTTATAAATCTTTGTCTGTTAAAATATTTGTTCCCTTTTTACTTCTCTATTGTAATAGCGAAAACATCACCTTCTGAGATCTAACAGGTTTTGTCAGTTCCGTCTGTCTTGTCTGTCTGTCTGTCTGTCTGTCTGTCTGTCTATCTGTCTATCTGTCTATCTGTCTGTCTGCCTGTCTGTCTATCTGTCTGTCTGTCTGTCTGTCTCTCTGTCTGTCTATCTGTCTGTTGGCCTGTTGCCGGTATAACTCAAAAGCTATTTGTTGGAGGAAGACGATATTTTGCATGTAGGTTATATGCCTTTCTGGAATAAAACCGAGAAAATTTCGGTAAAATATATAGAGGGTGAGCATCTTAAAAAAATATACATTTTCCTAGTTTTGCTTTAACGCACGAACTATTACTCAAATGACAGTAATATTTTGCACATAGCTCAGGTTTCACCATTGAAGAAAAGGGGCGTATTTTAGAGCCAGCATATACAGGGTGAGCACCTTTAAGAATAATTTTTTTTATTTAACTTAGAAATACATAAAAGTAATAATTTGCACATAGCTTAGGCTTTACACTTGACGAAAATGGGATCTAACAGTTATAGGATAAATATAAGAGGGCAACAATAAGTGCGTTCTATTTACTACAGCCGCCCATAGCACAAATCCGAGAAATCCTTCATGGCTCACTGGAACGCACGGGTGTAACTAAAACCGCATTTACAGCAGCTGTAGTTGGAATCCCACCATCAGTAATATTTTCGTTATCTGAAAATTGATGTAATTCCCATTAGCAAGTGTTTCCTTTTATTATTTCAGTATTATTAGGAATGTTAAGATATTTTTACGCCTAGTTTTCTTCGACTTTTAAAATTTTTTAGTGTCACAGCGTTAGTTTATTAGTTTCCTCACGAACCGGTGCAATGTGTAGCCTCGGCAAAGAATAAATTAATTTAACTACAAATAAGAAAAACAGGCAATTAGGGAACTCACGCGAACACAATAAAGCGTAAGTACCAGCATCACAAATGAACAAACGTTAGAATGAAGCGTATTTCCTATATTATGGAATTCTGTAAATCTAAACTGAATGCGAAGGCAATTTGTTTCAACAACCTTAATATTCATATAACGACAAGGGTCTTGTTACCGGTTTCCATTTAAAATTAATTTTACATTTAGTAAAGTCAGCTTGTAATAGCTACACATTTGATGGGTATATAAAATAAGAAACAAGCATAGGCTAGGAGATTTTGTGAGGAAGGCTGGGTTGCGTCAGATTTAAATATTCCACCAGAAAACTCTGCACTCTCATTTTATGAAAGGTGGCACAATTGAGGGAAGCCCTATAAAGAAAATCACGAAATAATACTGTTTTAAAGTTGTATAATATATTTCTGTGGTACCATACCCAATACAATTCTGTGGTGATTGATATTAATTCAATGATTACTTAAAATATAAAACTGTGAACTGAATTGATTATACTATTTATCACACAAAGTAACGATTGTAAAAATTAAATATTAGGGTTACGCAAATATTTATTAGGTCTGATAATCAGAAAAAAACAAATTTTGTAAGCAAACACAGAATAAACATCCAAAAAGGCTTAATTTAATTACATTCACATAGTAACGTGTAAAGGCCAGACATAGATTAATTGAGAATTGAATTAATGTAAATAAAGAAATATGATAATGAAGTTGCATTAGCGCTGATCAGTTACAATATACTACAGTAAAGATGTGTAATAAAATTGAATTCAAATTGTAGCATTTTGCCCTCCTGAATTTAACTTTAGTCCTGCTAATTAATTCTGGTTATTTAACGTTTTAAATCTGTTGTGATATGGCTTCCATTAATTTCGGAAAGGCTGAAAAGTTTATTAATTTCTATCTAGGGTTAGCTCAGATCGGAGAAACATGTTCACTTAACTCTGAAAAGTATACGGTCAGGAAAAGCACAGTATAATTACCATCAATATACGTGCCCAGAATCATATCATTTGGCCCAGATAAGTAAAGCTCTTAAATTTGCTGGTGTAATATTATTTGGAGTTCGTCCCAAATTTGGCTATTCTGCTATGGATCTCGTTGTTTTAGAGTTTCACAATATTTCATACACTATAATACGATAATTGCAATTGTTTGGAAATTTTGTCACGAAAATTACCAGAATGAAACAAATTGAAAATAGCTTTACCACGTACCATTTTTACAAAAAGAGTACAGACACCAAACTGTCAATACGTTATCAATCAACAAACAGCTTTTTTCACTGCAACCAAAACATACTACGGTGAACAAAATGATATTTTGACCATATGGGCCAAATGAAATGAATCGGTAATTTATTTTTAAGTTAATGTTTCCCGACTATTTTTTGTAATTTGTTATTGCTAAAGCTGTTTAAACTATTGCTAAAGACTCCTACAATTATGATGTAAGAATATTGACCAAAAAGATTTTCTTTTGTGGGTACAAAATAAAGATACCTGAAAAATCTTAACTGGGCCAAATGATATAATTCTGGGTTCGTAATGTTGTTAACTATAATTACAAAATATGAATTACTCTGTACATTAATAAATTAACGGTTTTCTCTGGGGCTGCGATTCCTGGTCGGTCCGCAACTCAATGAGCAGGCAGGTACGGCTGGCCGCCGCCAGCCTTCGACGAGGAGCTGAATATAGATTTTGGGTGTGTATACCAAATGTCCACGACGCGGTCTTCATATAATTGCTTTGTTTACATTTATTGTTCTGCAATTATACGAGGAAATTAGGAGACTTATAAGATACCAGCGGCTCCGGGGTGCATAGAGGCTAGTGGGCATGTGCTCGGGCCTCAGGGTGATCAGACGTTGTTCCCGGAGTGACGGTGCCGTGAAATTTTTGACCTGGTTGAACTTGCTTATTTCAGTGGGCGGTGAAATTTCACAGCTCGGCGGGCTTGCGGTGAATTCTTCGGAGCTCGTCCACAAAAGGCGGGCTTGGACTTCAGGCTTTTGCATAACGTCTTTAAACGTCCAGGGCGGACCTTCCAGTTAAGTTAATGAATGCGGCTATAGGGTTCGAGCCGCATTCAGGCGGAACGAGCAATACGATTCCTATATGAAAATACGTTAGGATACGAGCAGACGCCGCCTCAATCTATAGTACAGGTCAGGATTCAGGTGGATACCTTAGGAGACGAGCAGACACCTCCTCAGTCTAAAGTCAGGAGAGTAGTTTGGGATAAGAAAAGTCTAGAGACTCAAGTTAAGACTGTACAGGATCAAGACTGGTGAACTCAAGTGGAATGAACTCAAGTGAAGTAAGCTGGTCGCTGAGTCTTCTTTTATATCCTTCTAACTTCGTTATCAACACAGCCGCTTCAAGCATCTTTGAGTGGGAGGCGGCACCGGTGTTGATTCTTCGTGTGTTCGCGCATAGCGGGCGAGCGATTCGTTATCACCAGTTCGAGCGTCGGATAGATATAACACGCGATTACGCCTAAATGAGCTATGCATACATTTAAAAACATTTTATGTGTAGTTAAAGTGTATGTAGAAGCTAACGTTACAAAATAATTGTAAGAGCAGAGTTGACAATGCGATCCTACGGTTGTAAAATACTTATGAAATCGCATAAAATGCATGAGCATATAATAGCAATATACAAGTGTATTAAGAAGAAGATTATTATGCAACGGCTGTGCATAAGTCATAAAAGTTAAATTTATGCAACTACATTATTTAAATCAATATTGTAAAAGTAACAGTAATAGGGTCAGTCAGATGGGTTTAAGAGCATAGTATGTAATTAAATAGGAACTGTAAAATAGGAAGTAACTAGGTAATTATAATTATTAAAAAGAACAAATATAAGATTGTTTGCAACAGAAGCATAAAATTATTAAAAATTTGTTTTGCCTCTATTTGTGGTGTTTAATATGGAATTTGGACAGCATAGCGGTTTTCTTATTCATTTGAAAAAACAGGTGTCATAAGTTGAGTCTGTAAAATGAAAAATCAGAAACCCGCCTTTGAGTAAGCAGCTGTGCCGTACTGTAGGGGATTTTCTGGGCATAAGGCATACGAGCTGGACATATTACACATATTAGGATACCATAGTTGGAAGTCTGCAACACTGCGAGTTGCGGTTGCGTCCTGAGGAGTCCCGAGGTAGCAGCAAGAGCAGGTTGGAGTCCACTACAATAGAAAAATTGGACGTTGGCTGTTCCTAAAGATACGACAGGTTTGCGTAATTTATGTGAGAAATAAAAAGAAAGCTATTAAGAGTATTTACCTGTAGTGAACCATTGTATCTATTTGTTTTGTCTTGATCAAAGATTCAAATGTCATGCCAAGAGTGGAATATTTGTAGTTTATGTGTTTGGTGCAATTATCATATATTGGAAATAGACCTATTTTTAAAAACCCTCCTGGACTGGTTTTGGAAAGCTATCGTATAATCTAAGAAATAACGAGATCTCCATGAACCTGACACGTAAAGTCTTCAACACCTGCATTCTACCTGTGACAACATATGGGATGGAAACGGTTGCCATTACCCAAACAAATGCCAAAAGATTCCGAGTAATGGAAAGAGCAATGGAGTGGTCAATGCTCGGCATCAGTTTGAAAGATAAAGTAAGAAACGAAGATATTCGAAAAAGAACAAGGGTAAAAGATGTAATCGAGAAAATTCCAGAACTGAAATGGCAATCGACGGGTCATGTAGCAAGACAGAACGATGAATGATGGACATCAAAAATCGTGCTTTGGAGACCTAGGGAAACAAAACGGAGCATAAGCAGACTTCCATTGCGATGGATAGACGACGTAAAAAAGATATCGTGTGAAAACTGTCCAAAGATAAATGTCAATGGAAAGAATTAGGAAAGGCCTATGTCCAAGAGTGGACGAGTAAAGGCTGAAGAAGAAGAAGACCTATCGTTACGTTCTTAACGTTCGGGCTATTTAAAATTATACGACAAACATGGGTTCAAACATTTATTTACAACAATGAATTATTACGATTATTGTTTACAAGCACATGCGAGAATTATCAAGCAGATTACAAATTAATACAGGCACTAACGAACTATCGATACATTTATTTCTTATTACATACGGATTAACACATTTATTTATATCACTCTTAAACACTAACGATTATATATGGTTATTTATTTCTATTAGTTATATGTACACACGGGCTTTTATTTATGTGGGAGCTCTACACGGCTCTTACGCGTTTTGCTGCCGAATTCGAACTGCCCGCTATCCATGCGGGCGTGTATTTATATTTCAGGTAATTCCTTTCTAGACTAATCGCGAGGACGCTCGACCTTTCTATGAACCGCGTGACGCATCCGCGTTTGTTGCCCTCGAGCGCGTCCCTGAAAGCGTGAGTGTCCGTTGCACCTGGCTGTAAGGGCGCTTCCCGAGCATTCGACCGCTGTGACTCATATTTCTGCAGCTGCTTCGAGAAGTTCTGTAACGCTCGCGTATTAATCGCCAAGGCTGCCGACTCATCCATTCCTCGGCCCTCAGGATCGTAACACTGCCCCCATCTTAGGTCGTTCTGTTCCAGAACGAGTTGCGTCGGGTCCCTGTCACTCGCTCTTGTGGGGGTTTGATGGCGGTATTTACAGGCGGTGCCCTTCTTGCACACGGACTGGTTGAAGAAGTAGCAATCCGCCGTAGGCCCCACGCTTCGTAACGGGCTGCAACAGCAGACCTCAATCCGCACGCCGGCTGTCTCTTGTACTGCCGATCGGTAGGCCATCAGGAACAGGTGCATGTACTGGCCCCAGTCACGCGGATGCTCGGAAACCCCCTTGGACAGATGCTTCCCCATGGTTCCGTTCATCCTTTCCACCATGCCGTCCGATTGAGTATGGAGGGCAGTGGTCCGGGTCTTGCGTATCCCCAGTATCCTACAGACGTTCTGGAACGGTCCAAACTCGAAATTCCGGCCCTGGTCGGAATGTAACTCCAGGGGGACTCCAAAACGGCTGAAGCACTCCTTCACCAGAACATCAGCGACAGTACTGGTCTCTTTCTTCGGAACGGCGTATGCTTCGGGCCATTTGGTGAAATGTCCAATGCACACCAAGATGCGTTTATTTCCCGCTTCGGTACCGGGGCATGGTCCGGCGATGTCAATGGCTATCCCCTCGAACGGACCACCGACGTTGTACTGCCACATTAGAGCTCTACGTCTTCCAACCGGTCCGTTTCCTGTAGCGCATGCTTCGCACCTCCGGCACCACTCTCGGACGTCACCTTCGCAGCTTGCCCCGTAGAACCTTTCTTGGACCTCTTGCAACGTCTTCTTCAATCTGAAGTGTTCCCCAGAGGAGCCATCATGCAGGTGGCGCAGCACCTCGGCCACTCTACTCCTTGGAACCATCGATCGTGATCTCGTTGCCCTACTGTACTCATCTTCCAAGATTCTGGTCAGAACGTTGTTGTCCAGCTGCAAGGAGTCCCATTGCGCCCAATAAGTCTTCATCGTTGCGTTGGTGGTGGAGACCTCCTGCCAGGTAGGTCGACGGCCATCTTGCTTCCTGGCTATAACCGTGCCTAAGTCGGGGTCGTTCTCCTGGCTGCTCTGCAACTCGTCTGGCTCCCACGAGTCGTCGACTACAGTGGTACGATTGGCGGGTACCGCACGACTCTCCAGTGTCGAACAGTGGCCGCAGTCCGCAGGGCAGGGCCCCCCTGGATAACGCATCAGCGTTGCGGTGGGCTGTGCCAGGCCTATTATTTATTTCCAAGTCGTACTCTTGTAGGCGCTCGATCCACTTAGCCATCTGTCCTTCAGGGTTCTTGCACTGCAGTAGCCATCCCAGAGCAGTATGGTCGGTCCTCAGCAAGACTCTTCTGCCAAACTCGAATGATTTATGTTTTCCTACGTCAGTACGGCCGCTGGGATGATCTCCGCACTTGACGATGTCTTGGTACTGGGCCACCAAATCTTCTATCTTCTTCCGTTTTCGTTGGCTCATGCCCCCTCCCAGTATTGGGTTCCTCCTGACGGTTGCCAGTTCCCTGCTGACGTTCATCATCCTTACTGGGACCCCAAGCCCAGTCTTCATCAACG
Source organism: Agriotes lineatus (assembly GCA_940337035.1). Lineage (NCBI taxonomy): Eukaryota > Metazoa > Arthropoda > Insecta > Coleoptera > Elateridae > Agriotes > Agriotes lineatus. The sequence continues at coordinate 115,781,608 of OW679199.1, read as the reverse complement.
TCTTCCCTACCAGGATACCATGAGTGAGCTTCTTGCCACCATCAGGCTCGACCACGCGCACCACGTTGCCCCGGAGATCGCCATCCAGGTATGCATCCACGACCCTCTCGGTTCGTCCTTGCAGAGTAACATCTTCCGCCCATACCACTTGTGCCGCGATCTCTCCTCTTGGGTGTCGAGAAAGCTCCTCCCCACCCACGTGCAACTCGCCGCGTCTCAGGTCCAAAGCGCACTCACACTTATCCACAACATCCATTCCCAGGATGCACTCGTCCGCAATGTCAGCATAATCGGGCTCAACCACGCGCACCACGTTGCTCCGGAGATCGCCATCCAGGTATGCATCCACGACCCTCTCGGTTCGTCCTTGCAGAGTAACATCTTCCGCCCATACCACTTGTGTCGCGATCTCTCCTCCTGGGTGTCGGGAAAGCTCCTCCCCCACCCACGTGCAACTCGCCGCGTCTCAGGTCCAACAACAGAGACCGAACTCTTCCATTTATTTTCCCATCAAGCTTTTGGACTACTTTCTCTTCTGCGGTTTCCAGCTCTTCCTGCCCGACCTTCAGCTCTTCTCGTGCTTTCTGCCCGGCTTCCAGCTGTTCCATAAGATCCTCTTGTGCATTTTCTGCCTTCTTTCGACCGGATCTCAATTCTTCCTTAAGTTCATCCTTGAGGTTTTCTTGAGTGGCTTTCAATTTTTCCTCAAGTTTTTCTGCCTTCTTTCGGCCGGCTTTCCATTCCTTAAGTCTTTGGACTGCTTTCTCTTGCTCGGCCTTCAGCCATTCCTTAAGTACTTTCTTGAGGTCTTCTTGTGCTTTTTCTTGGGCGGCTTTCGATTCTGCTTGCGCTTTTTCGGCCTTCTCCTGCCCAGCTTGGATCTCTTTCCTAAGATCCTCTTGTGCTTTTTCCGCTTTGTTCTGGCTAACTTGCATCAGTTGCAAAAGTTGGCTTAATTGGGCTTCCATTTTGCTGCTTTGAGATCTCGTCAAAGGCATGCACAAAACTCACTTCAATTTATTTATCTGACGTCGTTTTATCGGCACTTGTTAACAATTTATTTATTTTAATGTTTGTTCAATAATTTTCTTATAGCCCCCGGTACAAAACCTCACACCGACACCACTGTTACGTTCTTAACGTTCGGGCTATTTAAAATTATACGACAAACATGGGTTCAAACATTTATTTACAACAATGAATTATTACGATTATTGTTTACAAGCACATGCGAGAATTATCAAGCAGATTACAAATTAATACAGGCACTAACGAACTATCGATACATTTATTTCTTATTACATACGGATTAACACATTTATTTATATCACTCTTAAACACTAACGATTATATATGGTTATTTATTTCTATTAGTTATATGTACACACGGGCTTTTATTTATGTGGGAGCTCTATACGGCTCTTACGCGTTTTGCTGCCGAATTCGAACTGCCCGCTATCCATGCGGGCGTGTATTTATATTTCAGGTAATTCCTTTCTAGACTAATCGCGAGGACGCTCGACCTTTCTAGGAACCGCGTGACGCATCCGCGTTTGTTGCCCTCGAGCGCGTCCCTGAAAGCGTGAGTGTCCGTTGCACCTGGCTGTAAGGGCGCTTCCCGAGCATTCGACCGCTGTGACTCATATTTCTGCAGCTGCTTCGAGAAGTTCTGTAACGCTCGCGTATTAATCGCCAAGGCTGCCGACTCATCCATTCCTCGGCCCTCAGGATCGTAACACTATTTTAGTATTTCTAGCCCTTATCTAACTATTCAACTCTGGGATTAGTCTTGAGCTAGTATTATAGAATAGTCAAATATAAAAGAGTATATTACCATGCAATTATATTATTCATAATTGAAAAATAAAAACGTGCATGCTCATTGCAATATACGACTAGCTGGCAAACTGGGATTTGCTAAGTACTGCAAAAGTTGGAGTTTAAGGGCATGAAAACTATCCAGGAGCAGCAGCGAAAGCTGCTGAATAAGATTCTGACAAACAGGATTAAAATATGGATCAAACTATGAGAATATCAAAGCACTTTGTCAAAGCGCGATCACAGATCGGTTTCAAATTCGCACCCACTGCTCACGACGCCGAAAACACATTTCTCTCTACTCATTTTATTAATATCTTGTTTAATTTTAAAAAATGAGGTTATATTTTATCACTTGCTTTATTTTGACATAAAAAACTAATAATTGAAGCTACAAAATAGATCAACGCGATAAAAAAGGTATAAGTAAGCCTTTGCCACGAAAACAAGTGGTAACACAGTGCTCCGAATAAAAAAAAAACTGTTAACATCAATGAAATTGGTCAAGTTAGCAGATAGATGACCGCAAAGCCCAGGATAGCTGAAAATCCAGCCGCAGGCAAGCAAGGTTAGCTGTGTTCCTGATTTTAACCAAGAAGTTGGAGCCCGGTTTAGAAAAGAGCCCAGATCCATATGCGAAGAAGTAGTTGGATAATTATTGCATTACTGCCATTGTGGTTTGTGTAAATTTACATAGAATTGACGCATTGGGGAGCAAAATTAGATTATTATAGAAGAGTTCCGTTTTTAGCATGATTGCTTTTAATAGATTTCCAGTACGAGCTTTGACACGGTTTGCACGAATATAAATCAAAGATGAATTTAATTATGCACAAGTGTGCGGGTCGTAGTGTAACACTCGATATCATAGCACTATGTTACTTCTAGTTCAATTCACTGGTTAGATTGAATGCTTAATCTCGGTTGTTTGAAATATTTCTAAGTCAAGATTTTCTATATGGATTCCTTTCGTTAATTTTGAAGTGCCATTTGTCAAACTAGTTTTGCAACAGATTTGGGGAATATTGTAGATTTCTTGTAAGAGAATTTTCGTCCCCTGGTGTTATTCTTCTATAGGCCGAATTCGATCCTTCCGTTTTGAATTCATCGTTTGATTAATATACTTGCAATCACACGTTACCTCTTCGAGATATTGGAGCTAGGGGCAGACCCGCGGACACTTGAAATCACAGCACACGCCTGCTGGACGAAGAATGAACACGTGCCGCCGTGTATCCTTTAGGTTTTGGCCAGAATTAGCTTAACTATTAGGGACGAATCTCTATAATTGTTTGGAGTACTTAGCAACACACCTCGTGCTTCTAAGGAACACTCCTGGCTGGTAGAAATACGTCCGTTGGATAAAAACATTCGACGTTATAGTTTTATAGGCGAAATATTTACTTTAGAGGAAGACCCGAGCAAATTTAATCACAGTACCCGCCCGCTGAACGAAGAATTGAACACCAACGGCCGTGGATCCTTCAAGCTTTCCCCAGAACTTAGCGTAATCATTAAATTAAAATATCCCTAATTTTTTTAGTGCCTTGCAACACTCCTCGCACTTCCAAGGGAAGTTCCTGGACTGCAGAATTACGTCCGTTGGATGAAAATATTCGACGGGGGCGTAACGTGTTATATTTTTATTAAGAGGAATTCGATCATCCCGTTTTGAATTTATAGTATGGTTGATATGCTTGGAATCGCACGTTACCGCTTTGATGTATTTACGGTATTTACGCTAGGGTGGAGCTCGAGGAAACTTCAAATCATAGCAAGCGACCGTGAATTCTTCAGGATTTCCCCAGAATCCAGCGTTAAATTTCTCTAATTTTTTCGGTGTCTTAACAACAGACTTCGCGCTTCGAAAGGAAATTCAGGCTTACAAAATTATGTCCGTTGTTAAAAATTATTAGACGCGGGCCGAAAGTATTAAATTTTTATAGACGGAATTCGACAGTCAGTTGTTTTCTGATTGAACTTTTCATTTACATAAATCTTACTGTCTGTGGTTTGCTATCATATTTTGCGTCCCATAAGCCTTTCGATTTCGTATTAAAAGTAGTGATCGAGTTAACCTGATTATCTATAGTCGCATGCTATGCGTTATTCGGCAATTACAGCGAAGATGGTGTGTTGAAATGGTGCTATAATATTATTATTTCTTTATAGAGAGTATTGCGTTCGACAAGGCCTTTTCGACTACCGTATTTGCGAATTTTCTTTGAGCGTTGGTTGGTGTTTTTTATTGGAAGTCTTTATCACTTCACATGTTCGGTACCGTATAAGTAAGATATTTTTGCTCACATGGCCACGTGTACTATTTGTGTATTGAATTTATTATATGAACTAAAATGCCAATAATATATTTTTAGGTTCGTTTTGCGTCCACAAACCAAGCTTCATTTAAGTCTCTCGGCGTTATTAATATTTTCCTCTACTTTATTGTCGTCGTTGTGAATAAACTCAGTGTTGATGTTTGGCACTAGCCGTTTGTGTTTCTATTCTTTGGGTACTCGTTGACTTCTTTTAGCCCCGAATTCTAGTTTGACGTTGCCGCTTTCTCCGACCCTATTACTGTAATAGGATTCGAAATACCTAGAAAAAGTCATGAATGTCCTCAGGTCTCATATATTTATTTAGTATTCGCGAATAGTATTTATCTAGGTCTATTTACTTTAGACTGACTTTGAAGCCAAATAACGCTATTGAACGGTCTACTAATACGATTAGGACACTTCTTTTATATTTTATGAATAGAGCTATAATTTAGATACATGACTCAGCAGATTGACACAATATATTTGTATATGAGAATATTAATAAATATAAAATATATGTTAATTTATGATAAACATTTTAACATATACATAGTGATTGTTGCAACAAAAAGAATAGAATATCGAAGTCCTCAAGGGAAATTCAAAATTAGTAAATATGACAATTTAAAAAACGTTAGGTGTAAGTTGTTGGGTAGTCGATCATACAATGAAAGTTTTAAATTACGAGTATATAGCTGCAAGCCTAAAATTTACTAGTCTTAGTCACGATGATAATGCTGTTTAATGAATACAACTAAATTGACAAAGATTACATCACAAGGCACTAAGATAGTAGGTCGTGTTTATTTTTGATTAGGAATGATACATATCAAACTCTTACCCATAAAATAATATTTAAAAATAATGTAATGTTGAAACCTCTTTGTAATTCCATTTCTGCACGTAATAATTGTAGTCGCAATTTTCGTCTATAGGTGTGAGCTACCTACACAATCTTGTTTACGGTCTTATATTTGAGTTTATTTTTAGATACTAAATCACCGATCCTTGAAATTGCAGTCGACTCACCTGATTTCGTGTTTGTATATCCATTGCAGTGCATTAGTCCGTTGTCCGTTGCGTTTGTAAAACTGCTTCCCTATTCATAGTAATTGATAGATGGAAGTCCAGCGTATCAGCGCTATCATTAACTACTAAGGTTCTTTTTTAAACGCAGTACTAAATTTGAAAAAGGAAATCATTTTAAAACAGATACTAATGTAGGCACATATATTCGGTGCCCCGAACTAAGTTATTTTTCTCTGGATTCAGATCGGTTCACGTGCATAAATCTACAAGAACTGGCGACTTACCAGAAATTTCATAACTCCCCTGTGGTCTGGGGGTTGTAAATCAGAACCATGATACTGGGGGTGCGAGGCAAACGGCGAATCCTTTCATGTAGCAGGTGGTCACACAAGCCAGACCACGAACACAAACTCAGCCAATTCATTCAGGCAAAACAACAAACATTCAGCTTTTAGTAGTAATGTGCTCATTACATAATACTTACAGGGGGTTTTATGGCCCCCCGCGGTGTTTACACGTCGCATCTCGAAGAAGACATCTTCAGACTTATTCTTCGGTGCATCTTCGATGATGTGCCGGTAATAATTCTGCAAGTACGGATGCTTACCGCATCTAGTACGCATTGACCGAACGTTAACTGCATGAATGAGTCGAATCCATGTCAATGTGACCCGCAATCGCGATGGCCGCATCCACCTGCGAGAGGCACAGGTCACAAGACATCTTTGGGAGATGGGCTTTCCAAGCCACCCAATCACGCTGACTGGGATCACTGATAAGCAAGGAGCTTAACAGGTCAAGGATCGTGGACCATCTCGCCGAATGGTCACGGATCCAGGCCTCGATAGCGCTATCTGCGGTTCGGTTAGACCGCAGGCCGACCATAACAGTGAACAACGAACCAATTAATAAAGCTGTCTACACTCAGCATCAGTACGAACAATAAACGAATGCTCAACTCTACTGTACAATAACTACATACAGTCTTTATTGCAAAGCTGCGCAAGCACTAGTATTCTTTTTTTAGATATTACAGATCTCATCGTTTCACTCACTCGCTTATATTCCACAATTCAATTCAATTCAAAAACATACTCGCGGTGGAATGACACCCGCCGCGGATTAGGCTCGCATCAACACGTGTGCGACCTCGCCCACAGATTTTCAAAGCACATAAGAAGCCTCGCATTGTAAAAATGCCACCCCCAGTTGCCTCGGGCTTCACAATATTTCCATATGGGAATTCTCGGCTAACTGCCCGCAAAAGCCCATTCTCATTAAAAACAACCCTCGGTCATTAATTTTAGCTTTGGACTCGTTTCGATTCTGTGTTAAATTCAGAAAGTATCTGTAAGGGTAGTTAGCCTTTTAAGTAGTTATTTAACACTAGTTGCCTACACATCTTGATGTACATATGATCTTGTGAACAATAAATTAGTTTTGAACTGAGACTCCTAGCTAACATGACATGGCGCTGTAAACGAAGTAAACAAAATAAATAAAGTGCAAAGTAAGGCTGCCTGCATGTGCCAAAATAATGTAAAAATGTTAAATTAAAAATAAAAGTGTGCATCAAAATCGAGAGCTGTACGTTGAAACCTCTAAATTTCAATGGAAATGTGGCCGAAAATTGGAAGCAATGGCGGCAACGCTTTGAAATATATGCCACAGCGATCGAATTGGACAAGAAAACCGAAAAAACTCAATGCGCTCAACTAATTCATTTAATGGGGTAAGAAGCTTTACAAATGTAGAATAGCTTCACGTTTGAAGAGTCGGAAGTAGATAAAATTGCCAGCTTGAAAAAGAAATTTGAAAATTATTTTGTGCCAAAAAAGAACATCACATACGAGCGGTACAAGTTCTTTACAGCAATACAAGGGGAAGAAACCATCGAGCAGTTCTTTACATATTTAAAAAACCAGATACAACAGTGCGAGTTGGGAGATCAAAAACTACAAGAAGAACTAATTAAAACAATGTTAATAATAGGTATCAAGGACAACCCAACAAGGGAAAAATTACTACAAAAAGAAAAATGTTGCAAAAACCATCGAGTGCTGCGTGGTTACAGAACTCTCCAGGAAACAGCTGCAGGACATGAAGGAAGATAACGACACTGCAACAACATAAGTCGCCACCGTCAAATACAGACGAAAACCTGCACAGCAGAGAAGAAACCCACCAACTACAGCATACGCGACACCTGGTCCATCCAGCAACTGTAAGCAAAACCAACAAATTACAGGAAGCTCCAGATGCGGAAGAAACCACGAAATTAATAAATGTCCGGCGTATGGTAAAGTATGCAATAACTACAAATCAATAAACCACTTTTCTCAGATGTGCAAACGCAAACATAAACGTATTCACGAAATAATAGAAAAAAAATGAAAATGATTCTGAGACTTGGTCGATTGATGAAATAAATACAAATAGTAGTTGTAACTATTGTATGGTAGAATTGTGTATAAATAAAAGATTAAATGTTAGAACTAGATTTAAGATAGACACAGGGGCAGGTGCCAACATTGTTTCGATTAACAATTTAAAACAATCGGAATATAACATTCAAAAAATCACAAAACCAAATGAAACTTTAGTGACTTACAAACGAAAAGATTCCTGTAATCGGTAAATGTCTACTAGACCTAGAATTTAAAAATAAACAGATTGAAAAGATAGAATTCTACGTGGTAGAAAATAAGTATAGTTGGATATTAGGTTTAAATACATAACTAGATCTAGGAATAATAAAATTTGAACAGGATGTATATATCAAGAAAATTAATGTAGTAAAACAACAGGAAGAAGTGAACTTAGATTATAAGGAATTAATTGAAAGTGAACATGATTTGTTTAAAGGAATAGGTAGGGTAGGTACAAAAAATGCTGAACCAATCATAGAACCAATCAGAAATGTACATTTTGCCTTACGGGAACAATTTAAGGAATGTCTCAATAAATTAGTAGAAACCAAAATAATACAAAAAGTTGAAGGTAGTTCAGATTGGGTCAATACGTATGTCTTAGTTAAAAAAAATGACGGTTCGTTAAGAATTTGTCTGGATCCAAAAACTAAATGAATCCATAAAGACACACACATATAAATTACCAAATATAGATGAAATAATATCAGATCTAAACGGTGCGACAGTCTTTACAATTTTAGATGCTGCCGGTGGCTTCTGGAACATTCCACTGGGTGAATACTCAAGTAAACTTTGTACTTTTGCGACCATGTATGGTAGATATACATTTTTGAGGATGCCCTTTGGTATGAAATCTGCAAGTGAAGTGTTCCAAGGGCATTTTCAAGATATCTTTTCAGGCCCAGGGGTAAAAGTATATATCGATGACATTTTAAATTATGGGAAAACAAAGAAGAACACGATGAACCTTTAAATGAAGTATTTAAAAAAGCAAAAGAAAATAACATTAAATTTGATTTAAAGAAATGTAAATTTGGTTTGAACGAAGTGACATACCTTGGTCACAAATTCTCTGAACAAGGCATCTCACTTGACACAGTGAAAGTAAAAGCCATAAAATATATGCCAGAACCCCAAGACAAAAAATACGTGCAACGGTTTTTAGGCTTTATAACGTAAGTAAAGAAATTCATCCAAAATTTATCAGAATTAACAATACCTCTTCGTGATATCATAAAGAAAGATAATATTTTCGAATGGGGTAATGAGCAAAGAAACGCCTTCAACAATTTAAAATCAAAGGTTGCAAATGAGCCCACACTACGATATTTTGACCCAAATCAACCAATAACAATATCAGTAGACGCGTCAAAGTCAGGTTTAGGTGTAGTACTGTTACAAAATAATAAACCATGTGCCTATACTGCAATGGTTTGTATGGTTTAGAGATTTGTATAAAATATAAATAAATAAAGAAATAGTTACCACGCAAATTATTATTATTTTTTGATTGGTGCTAATTGTCAATTAGTGGGTTGATTAAAATTTGTCTGTGCTTTACTTGGTAAAATAACAGTTTTATGCCCTTATTTAATTTTATTTATCTGCAAATAATAATAATACACTAGCTCAGGATCGGTAAAGTGAAACTCGTCTCAGGTGAGTTCAGAGTTAAATATTTGGTTTTGAAATTTATCAAGTGCGGACCTGTATTACAAAGCTTCGGTGCGCATAACCTAAAATTTGAAATCTGGTTCAAGTGCAAGTAAAGATGGCCGCCGCTGCTCGGTAGCGTTAAATGAATAATATCAAAACAAACAGAAATCGGTCACAGCTCGAATGTAAGTATTTGAATTCATTTGATTTCCCGGTATTAAACTCTCCTTTGTTTCAGCAATTGTTATTTGGGGGCCGCGTCTAGGATGCTTTTGTTTATCTCGGCGTCCTTTCTAAATCGCCTTCCGCCTAACCTCAAAATCTGGATGCTGAACCTTTTTTACTACTGCAAATACTGATACGGCAAGAAATTTGGCCTAGATCGTTTCAGGTAAAGCTCGTTCGCGTGTTGAATTGACTTTCCAGGTGCTCACTTATTTAAATTTTAAAATTTACAGTACCTCGCCTCTCCAATCTTGAATCGCAGGAATCGAAGGCTCGGCTGTCCTTGCTGGCGTAGTTCTATGGGTCGGATATTACTGCAGGCATGCAGGCACGTTCCCCTCGGGCTTCTGAACACGCTGATATCTTCGTCGAAGTCCTGGCTGGACCCGTAGGTCTTCTTCTTGGAACTGGAACTGGCTCGCTGCGAGACGAGGTTATGTTGCACCTTGCTCGGAGAGCTCAACAATTTTTGGTGGCGGATTGTATTGCAAACACTACCACTTGTTCAGAAGAATTTTCTCGACACACTGGTGAAGTTTGAGATTTGTATCTTTATTCTGACTGACATAAATCTTTAATTAAATACAGAGTACAAATTTGCATGTCAGTACATTAAAATTATTCAATTGTCTTCTGTTGCCGGTAATTAACAAAAGCTAGTGATATTAATTTAAAAATATAAACTATGTTCAATTGACTGTCTTTGAACACTAAAACTAGTTAATATTAAGAATATGTACAATATAACTGTGTCTTAAATAATTATTTACATTAATACTAATTATGGCGTGTCAAATTTTCACTGCACGACTTTTTAATTAAGTTTATTTGTCCACATGACACTGTATTGATTAAAGCGGTTATTTCGCGTACTTCCTGTTTGTTTAAAACACTGTCTGAATTTCCTCACAATTATGATTTCAATGTGTCTACTTTTCTGCAATTTCTTCTAACCTTTGCCTTTGGATTCTTCTGGCCCCTTTTAAATGCATTAATGACTTCGTCTTATTTGCTCTTTGCATGATTGTAAGCTTCTCTGGCTTTTAATTTATCTTTCTTACTAGAACCCTGACTAGATTTCCTCAAGTAAATTGTATTTTAATTCTACCCTGCATTTCCCTTGCATTTAGCGATCCATCTTGTCATTATTAAAATATCATTTGGTTTGACAATTACTTATAGCACAAACCTATTTATTAACTGAATTAATATTTAACTAAGATCCCCATGAGACTTGAGCTATTCTTATTTCATTCTTTCATTAATTATTTTGTGAATTAATAGCATCTCATTGCAAATATGATCATTTTTAGCAAATTTAATACTTAGCTTTGCAGTCAAATAACATCTCCCACTTTAAGCTTATGTGAAAAGTCCATTTAATATGGTAATGCTTGCAGAGTTTGGGGTGTAGGGCTCAAAACCATTGCAATACATAGCGTGCAATGACAAAAACTCAACAGCGCTACGCGCAAATTGAAAAAGAACTATTGGCTATGTTTTGGCGTCGACAAATTTTATTAATATATGTATATTCGGAAAAAGATTTACAGTAGAGGCTGATCATAAACCATTAATTTCTATTTATAAAAAACCATTAAACTCGTGTCCAGCAAGATTACAACGAATGTTTCTATCATTCCAAAAATATGCAATAAATCTAATTTACAAACCTGGTAAATTTTTGATAATAGCGGACACACTTTCTCGTGCAAATTTAGCAGAAACTTATGAAGAAAACTTAAACGTAGAAGCGCAGGTCTGTCTAATCGAAAAAAATCTGATAATTTCAGATGAAAGGACAGAGCAACTCAAAAAAGACCCAAGTCAAGATGAAGACTTGACTACTTTAAAAAACTATATAATACAGGGATGGCCAAACCAAATTTAAAAAATTCCAAGCAATCTAAAACATTATTATAAAATAAGAGGTGAAATTTCAGAAGGAAAAAATGCTTTGTTATACCTAGGACAAAGAGTTATCATTCCAACTTCTTGGCGAAATAAAAAAGTTCTAAACGATATTCATACAGGTCATTTTGGAATAAATAAATGCATTCAAAGAGCTAAAAATTCAATCTATTGGCCAAGCATAAATGATCATATAGAAAATTTAGTAAGTAGGTGCAAAATGTGCAATATTTACCAAAACTCAAACAAACAAGAACCAATGATTTCACATAGTATCCTAGAAAAACCTTGGCAAAAAGTAGAAATAGATCTGTACGAATTAGCAGGAGAAACGTATATATTTGTAATATTTAGATTACTGTTCTAAATATCCAGAAATAGCAAATTTAAACAAAAATTTGACTGGAATAAACATAAGAAACAAATTAAAATCCATTTTTGCTAGACATGGCATTCTCAAATTCGTCGTTTCTGATAGCGGAAAACAGTTTACAAGTAACGAATTTCAAAATTTTGCAAAAACATGGAATTTCAAATCAGTGATGAGTTCTCCTCACCATCAGCAATTAAATGGACAAGTGAAGAGCACAATTCAATCATTAAAAAAATTAATTAAAAAACAGGAAAATGAGGACGTATATTTGGCACTTTTAGCTTTTAGAAACACGCCTGTATACCTACAACATTTATACACCATCTCAAATACTAATGTGCAGGTACCTGCGTGACAATTTACCTCTGCATGAAACAATTCTAAAATCTAATGTAATTAACAGACAAAACTTGGAGAAAAAATTATTGTAACTCAACAATCAAACGCAAAATATTACAATCGGGGTTCCAAAAGCAGAGAAAAAGTTCATGCTGTTACAAAAGTATGGTATCAAAACCACCCTAAGAGTATATGAAAAAAAGGAACAATTTTAGTCAAAATTAAAGAGAGAACCTATACGATAAAAAAGGAGGATGGAGCATGTATCATACGAAATCGTTTGTATCTCAGAAAAAGACACACACCTAATCAAAGGATACAAACTCCACACTCTCAGTATGTATAGGATGTAGACGATACTAATAGTAATAAGTATAACAACAAACAAGCAGATCAATCAAGTGAAACAAGTGTAAATAATGGTATAAGTGAGACTAATAATGAAAGTGCTAGTGCCAGAATCGTAAAACAACCAGCTGCCTTGCGAGATGATGTTTTATATTAATCTAGAATAGACCTTAGTAACCATTTGTAAACTTTAATGTAAAAAAACTTAAGAATAGTTGAAAAATAATTAAATAAGGGAGATGTAAGTAGTTATGTAACACTGGTTGCCTACACATCTTGATGTAATATGATCTTGTGGACAATAAATTAGTTTTGAACTGAGACTTTAGCTGACATGGCAGTATCATATTTCTGTGGTTGATTTAGACTAAAGCCCATAATTATACGAATACAAATAAAATGATAGGATATTATCAAACAACTCAAAGAACACAAAAGTAAATATTACAATACCTCAAAGCAAGCAGGTTTGAACTTTGCTGTTATCTTATAACCTTATACACGAACGACTATTACCTTCACTTCTAGGCGTCAAATAATTCGCCCATAAACATTTATGATTTTTTAGTTTTCAGTTTAGATTTAAAACTGCGCCGAACTTGTTTATGGGTGATTCGTGGTCGCAAATGTGGATAAACCGATAATTGGTGCAGATTTTTTAAATAATTTTGATTTGTTAATAAACTAAGAAACAAACGCCTAATAAACAATGGCGATGCCATTGAATACAGTGGGTGAAGCTTGGGATCGCGCTTCGTATTATATCGAAATTAATGTTGGCGACACCGTATTTCACGTCTTAATCGCGGATGTACTGAAAATTGCTTGCACGCCGCCATTACAGCAACAAGTAAAACATTCAACGACCCACCGCATTATCACCTCACCCGGACCTCTGTCACCTACCTTCCAAGACGACTGCCACCAGGAAGACTACACACAGATGAAACGGAATTCAAATTCATGCTGGTACAAAGAATCGTTCGCCTATTCAAGAGCAAATGGTTCACCACGCTACATTTGGCGCTCACGAAGGATGACGGTTGGAAATTTTGCGGTAATTACCGCTTCTTAAATATCACTCCCGGATTACTATCACTTTCCTCCCAGAAAATTTTGAGCGCAATCTGTTCAGCAGCAACAATTTTTTTAACTATAGACTTGATGAGAGCTCACAACCAAATACCAGTTCATACTGACGATATTCATGAGACTGTCATAACAGCTCCTTTCGGTAAGTAAGAATTTCCTTTTCTTAGTTTTAGATTGAAAATTGCTGTCCAGACTTTACAAAGATGTATCAATGAAATTACCCAACGCCCCGATTTTTGTTATTCTTTTACAAACAACCTGCTGGTGGCTTTGCAATCCGAAAAGAAATACTTGAACTATCTCAAACAGTTGTTTCACAAATTACGTAAATGACTATGGTGTGTTAATTAACCCAGCTAAATCAATGTTGGGCAAATCGAAGGTCAACTTTCTTGGGTATACGGAATGAAGTTCATCGAGAACCGTGTTGGCACCATACATCATGAACCTCAGTAAAAAATCATTGAAGAATTGCAGCGCTTTCTGGCGATGATTCATTTTTTCGCGATTTATTCCGAACGTCCCGGAACCCTTTACACCTCCGAAATCGCAAGATAACCTACAAGTTGGAAATCCAGTGGAACTCGGAATTTGAGAAAACATTTTCGCCCGAAAACTGCTAGCATTATTCAGTTGTGAAACGCTTTCAATACTTCGTGGAACACGGAAATTTTAATTATTTACCGACCACAACCCGCTTTTCTGCAAAAGCAAGACCTCTCTTCGCCGAAACAGTTTTGCTACCTGGATTTAATCGAACAATTTACAATGAACATACGTTACGTTGCCAATAACGACAATCTCTTCGTCGATACTTTACTCAGAATTACTGTTTCAGGTCTCACGATTCCATTCTCAGTAGGTCGACTACCAGGAACTGGAAAAGGTTGGATGCTGAACTGCAGTAATCTCTCTTCATCCTGATAATGTAGTTGCTTTGAAAAAGGTGTATTTTTTATCAAAACGCAAATGTTGCAATACATCGACAGAGTTCCTTCCTGCCTTCGTCACTGCTGAATTCCGACGTCCGAAATTCGACGCATTGCACAATCTGTCCCACCCTGGAGTGCGAGCCGCTACGCAACTTTGTTACGCTCATTTTGACATTTTCCTATTTATTGATTCAAATAAATTAGTTAGATTTGGTTATTTGCTTTATTCTCCTAAAAATACAATATTTCACCTTATGGGTAGACAACCTTGCTTGCATCAATCCTTAATTTCAAACTTAATGCTACAATGATGTTATCAGTTCAGAGCATTCTGCATTCTTTAGTTTTTACGTTGGCCAACTTTCCAATTTTTGGTAACTTTGATAAGCTGAATTGGGCTGGTTTTGAGCATTTTTCGGCCATTTCCTGGCAAGTCTTGCGTTGTGAAAGTTGGAATTGCTTCCTATGGGGGCTAGTCTCGCGGCTTTGGAAGCCATCTTCATAGTTGGAAGGATTTAGAGGCTCCGCTTCCCCTACTGGAATGCTCGGTGATTGGGATTGGTGTCGCCGGCATTCGTTTCGTCACAGACCGATTTCTTGGGACGTTCCTTCTTCACACGCCCGACAATGAGTTAAGCTGCACAACATCTTAAGGTTCGTACATGGTGTTTGCCTACGTTTCCCTCTTTTGAACGCCGTAATCTATTTGGAAAATTTGTATTTTTAGCCATTAAAAATCTGGAATCGCATTAATCCGGGATTGCATTAAAAATCTGGATTAAATCTGGCTTAAAAATCTGGGGTCGAATTAAGTTTTGGGATCGCATTATGGATCGTATTTGCCATTGAGTTTTGGATCCACCCAGGAAAATGTTTGTAATATGGATTTGGTTCGCTTACCTTATTTGGTGCTTTGTGTAATTGGTACTGGTATCGTCTGTTCGCCACCCTCCCTGCGACGCTCGCAATGCTGTCGGAAGTCGGCTCCTTGGCGCACCAGATGCTTCCGAACTTGCTGTTGATCTGCGCTCGACCCTGGAAAACAGCATGCGTGATTCGTATGTGACTTGTCTGAGGTGTGTATATTTGAATTAGCGTAATAACTGCTCCGCTAATTATAGGCATTTCGTATAGCATGCATATTGTAGGATTATTGGTGTAATTTGTATTTGGAAATGTCTGTCGAATTGAAATTTATTGTGTATATTGCATTTGGGCTTATTTTATTGATTCGTATTGCACTTCGTGTAATTTTAGAGTAGACTATGTTCATGGTAGCTGTATTAGCCATGCTCGTGATATTAGATCGTAGAGATTTTTGTGTTATCGAATGGCTTGCTATTTAGGTTTGCTTACCGTTAGTTAGCAGTAATTTGTGTTGAAGGTCGTTTTGCCCTGTAAGGGCCCTGTAACGTAACAAAACATTCAGTTATGCCGTTGAACTATTCTAGGACATATTAGCTTACCTAGAACACAGATTAATTGTATTTTTATGCAACTTCGGTTACTGCTTTTCACTAGCTTCTTTGCAGAGGTTAATCTGTCAAATGTCATTATTACAGGTTGTTGGTCGTATCTAAAGAACCGCTCACGGTAGCCTTATGCTCAATATTTAGGATTTTCGTAATTTGATTATTGGCTGTTCAAAGCAATGAAAGAACTAGGAGTACCGAGAAAACTAATAAACTTAACAAAAATGACACTAGAAGTTACAAAAAACGAAGTTAAACTGAACGGCTGGATTTCTGAGGGCTTCCAAACAGACACAGGGCTAAAGCAAGGAGACCCATTGTCAACAACGCTCTTCAATATTCTGTTGGAATGGATAATAAGAAAAAGCAGCATCAACAGGTGTGGTACCCTACGAACAAGGTCACATCAAATACTAGCATACGCTGATGGCGTAGTACTTTTGGCCAGGACAAGACGCGAGCTAACCCAAGTATGTCAGAAGTTTATAACAGCAGCAGAAACAGTAAACCTGAAAATAAACGAAAGCAAATCCAAATTTATGGAACTATGACCAACAGAAAAAGCACAAGAACAAAAGGACGATTTGATAGTAGAAACAGGACCAACAAACAGGATAAGGATAGAAAGAGTTAAAAAATATACATACTTAGGAACTGTCATAACCGAGAGGGGGGACGAAGAGAAAGAAATTGAAGCAAGATTAGCCAAAGGGGATAAATGTGCAGGGGCTCTAAACAAAATAATAAAATCTAAAAGTGTATCTAGGAAAGCTAAAATCCATCTATATAAAACAGTCATAAGACCAACGGTACTGTATGGGAGCGAAGTGTGGATCCTTAATAGAAAAGAGGAAACGAGAATAGATATATGGGAGAGGAAAATCTTGAGAAGAATATTTGGAGGGAAGAAGGAAGGAGAAATATGGTTAAGACGATCAAATGAGGAAATAAAGAACCTTTACAAACAACCAGAGCTTAGTAATCAAGCTAAAGCAGCAAGGCTGAGGTGGCTAGGGCACTTAGAAAGACAACCAGAAAACAGGATTCCTAAGAAGCTAATGGATACAAACCTAGGAGAAACGAGAAGAAGAGGAAGGCCGAGAAGGAAATGGTTAGACGCAGTTAAAGAAGACCTGCGAGAAAAAGGGATACAGGACTGGGAGACACTAGCTAAAGACCGGAAGAGATGGAGGGAAACCATCAAGCTATGGGCCTAAAAGGCCTGAGTACAGCAACTATATATATATGATTATTGGTGATTTGTAAGTTTAGCTTTTGTGAGGAGCATAATTCAAGCCATTGCTTTGTCCAATCATATAATAACTTGATGCGTTTAAAACAGAAACCGCCACGCCTGTATGATCATACAATCCGTAACAGCGGGCTTCGAGCCTTTGAAATTTTGTCGTTACATTAAAATTATAAGCTAACATTCGGGGTATTAGTTAGCCTTTCGCTTGCATAGCTCTAGCTTCGTCACACCCTGCCTCACAGGATGCGGACGAATTATTGTGCCGGTGCTGCTACTTTGGTTAGCAACTTGATTGAATATTTACGATAGTTTACAGCTGAAGTTTATTGTTTAGCCCTCGACTAACATATTTATATATTTATGCTTTTATGAAATGTATCGATGCAGTACCTTGTCGATTTTTAATGTGTTTATTGTTGGTATATTGATTTGTATATGGATATTTGTTTATTGCTATATTGTTTGATCTTGTTTGATTTTGTGGTTGATTTTGTTTGTTGTCGAGATTGATGATTTGCCTTTGATTTTGTGTGTGACGCACTATAGTACCAAGTTGAATAAAGCTATGATATTTTTATTGGTCGTTGCTATTTTGTTTAACTTGCTGGTTTTTATCTCCGACCTTGTGAACGGTCCGGCACAAGGATGATTCGAGGTCGAAGACCTGGCGCCCACTCTCTTCGTATTTCGTTTGGTATTCTTTTCAGCATAGTTGGAACCCCGACCCTCTCGACTCGTTAGCCCACTAGGCCGATAGTTACCAGCCGGCAAAATATCAAATACAACTTTCGCCAAAAGGTAAGGCCGACCGTCTATCTTCCCTTACAACTTGTCTCTTTCAAATTCATTTGGTTATCCATGCGAAGGAGCAAGCAATGCGTGATCACCTTGGCACGTATCATCGTCAGTCGGAAGTTTAGCTATGTCATCCTCAATTCAATACTATAACTAAGTACACCAAGAAAAATCGATCGTAAACTGCGGTCACCAGATCAGTTCGTCGGATACATTTTCTGGACTACTACCAAGCCGCAGGATAACTTATCACTGCCAAGGAGGACAAGTAGCAACAGCCTTGCAGCAGCTTAACTAGAATCTTGATATGTTAAAGAATGCCAACATCCGGGAACTGAAGCTTTGCAAACAGCTCGCGGTAATTCCTCAAAGGATGTCAAATCCGCGGCTGACCATTGTTTGAGGAAGTCTAAGATTGCCAAATTCCCATGGAACAGACAGTGGGCAACATTCTATAAAAATGTTTGCGATGTTAAGCCCACTCTCAATCCAGCTGAATCCATCGGCAGCCACCTAGCGTTATTTTGGTTATTTTTTATTTCTTCATACTAAATTTGTTGTCTTCTCGTAAATAATTTAAATCCGTAGGAAAGTGTTATTACAATTTAAAGATTAATATCAACTATAACTTCAAAAACATTAATATACAGGTTGTTTCCTAAGTACGGTACAGAATTCGTCTTTTCATAACAAGCAAAAATCGCTCTGTTTCAAGATACAGAGCTTCGAAGTTTAAATAAATGCTTACGTTTATACATGAAGCATTTTATAAAACCTAAAACAGCAACAAATTAAATTTAACTAGGGCGGTGCAAATGTCCACATCAAGATATAATGCAAGCTCCTACTATCCATCGTAAAGATTGTCTTACTCCTTCAAAAATAAACCGTGGTTGCTAGAAATTGAATTGTGCCCATGAATAATTTGATTTCGAAGATCTTCTGCATTGTGAATAGGACTCGAGACTTAAAATGTCCCCATAAGAGAATTTTTGCTTGTTTTGTTAAAAGCAATCACCTCCCAAAGTCCTGTGTAGCATTCCACTGTCCAAAAAGACTGTACTAAGGAGATGTAAGTTGCTATGACGGCTGTATACAAAAGTAGCCCCAATGCCGAGGGTAGCCGTCGCGGCGCTGTCGACAGCGTGCACTATCTTTGGTCATTTTCGTTCGTTTTCGCTGCCGTTCGAGAGTTGGAAGCGAGATATATTAACCTGTAATCGCGGTTAGGAGTCAGCTTACGGTTGTTAATCAAATGGAGTGTGTTATTAATTGTTAAAACATGGTCCGAATTTCCATGTTGTACACTCAGCAAAAATTTGACATTAACCGTTCACGAGTTTTGTGAATGGATACAATTACACGACGACCGCCATATTTGTCAACTTTTAGCTGTCCGCCTCGAAACGCGAGTTATTTGTTCTTAGTACAGTCTTCTTGCCACTGTCACTTGCTACTAAAATAACGGAATGTCAAAAATTATCTTGGTCGAGGATGGTCATGATTTTAAAATAATATACATATGTCGGAATTAGTTGGTGGCACTGAAAGTCTATGTCAAATTCGAGGTTAGCCGGTTAGGTCCTGCTTCAGACTGTGTCAAAACTGACGAAAAACCTAACCTGATAACCTCGAATTTGACATAACTTATATTAAAAAGGTGGAAATTCAAACATATAATGACGTAAGAATAATATGTTGGTGGCACTGTAAGTCTATGTCAAATTTGAGGTTATCAGGTTAGGTTTTCCGTCATTTTTGACACAGACTGATGCAAAACCTAACCTGCTAACCTCGAATTTGACATAGACTTACAGTGTCACCAACTAACTCCGACATATTATTTTTTCTACTCACTGTATAGAAAGTCAGCTTTTGCGCCCTAGTTCTAGGAAACAAAACTGTAAATTTCCAACCAGCGGGAGGCAATTTTTATTAACTCCCGGCGGGAGCCAATATTTTTTGCTCCCGCATTTGTGCTTATGTCACCATGGATATCACACCAAAGCTTTACAACATTATGTTGATTTGGAAATTAGACAAAATGTCACTACAGATATCTACTCGTAGAGACACTATAATGATTTCCTAAAGCAAAATGCGTTCGAAGAAAAAATCGTATAGGTGATTTCTGAGGCTTTCACGGCCATTGTCATTAGTAGCAAACGATTTCCCGGATTGGACCGTGTCATGATTGAGATCGAAGAACTCAACATTTCGCCCACTTTCGTAAGGGGCTTCATCAGGAGGAAAAAGCAAAAGAACACGGTAACTCAACGTGTTAACCACGCCGGAGGCGAAACTCTTTGCAAGGGAAGGGCTATAAGAGCACGGTAATTCAACGTGCGAACCACGTCAGAGGCGAAACTCGACTAACTATCGGAAGGAGAAAGACGAGAATTTATAGGCAAGCGCAGTCGCGGTTCAGCAAATGCCGTCGCGGTTCAGTGGCGGTGGGCGGGGCTTAGGAATTAGCACTTTCCACATAGAAGGGAGGGGAGAGTCTTCGTACCGATTGAGATTGTAAGGGTGTTTATCAATCTCAATAGCTTCCCGAATCTTTCTGCTAAAGAAGAATGGGGATTTGCAGATGATGGAAGTTTCATCAAAAAGGATCTTATAACTAGTATTGCGTTGGTGTTCGGCGATGGCTGATGATGAAACGAGACCCGACTTGGCACAGAGCTGGTGCTCAGAAATGCGAGTTTTCACTGAACGACCTGTTTCACCAATGTATGCAGCATTAGAAGAGCAAGGGACTCTATAAACACCTTTAGATGACATAGTGTTTAATTTATCTTTAGATGAAGGAAGAACCTGTGAGATTTTGCTCGGAGGTTTGAATACTGTTTTAATGTTTTGTTTTCGAAGAAACTTTCCTAAGGGTCGGTGACTTGGTGGATATAGGGAAGAAAGACTATTGCTGCAGGAGGATCGGGTTTTGGAGGTTTGGGTGGCCGTGGATGAAGATGGTGATTGATGGCAGACTGTATATCCCTAGCACGGTAACCGTTCTTCCTAAGAGCTTTCCGAATGTGGTTTAATTCAGCGTGGATATTATCGGGTTGAGATATGAAAACAGCCCGGTGTACAAGCGAATTGATAACAGAAAGTTTTTGTGTAGAATGATGGTGGGAATCGGCATGTAGATAGCAATCAGTGTGAGTGGGTTTGCGATATACAGAATGACCAAGTTTGCCACTGGGTTGGAGAGAGACCTGTACATCTAAGAAAGGAAGGGAACCGTTACTTTCTATCTTCATGGTAAAGTTAATGTCTGGATGTTGACTAAAATCCTTCGTCGCACTAGCTTTGCTTTACTTCGTCAACGCATTCATCAAACGAGGTACGATCTCAATACCATTTCCAAATAATTGCTAGATATTCATTTAGAATTATCTAATACTCTTAGCTTTCTTGACTGGTCTCTCTTCGATTCAATCACCTACACACAGGCCCAAAAAAGATTAGAAATGACCACTGCGACTCATTTTCGTAAGTTTCATTCCTTGATGTCATCGGTTAAGGTCTCTACAGATCAAAGTGGTTCTAAGACGGTCATAAATCTTTCTTCTCCTAGCGAAAATTCTATACTTTCCAAAGGTTTGAATTTTTCGCAACCTCCCAAAAGCATTCCTACGGAAGAGATTATTAGGTCGGTAGAATGTTCTGTGAGAACGCTTCCTGAAGACGTTGCCGATCTTATCCGCTTCGAAACTGTCAGGTGTTTACGATCATCTAAACCACCTAAAAGTAACATTATAAAAGATGAAAGGAATGCTCTCAAAACCTTACGTTCCAATTCCGACATCTCAATTTTGTCCGCTGATAAAGGTAATGCTACGGTAGTTATGGATCGAACAGAGTACACCACTACGGTTAAGTCTTTACTCCAAGATTCTTCTTATGCCCTACTTTCTCGCGACCCAACTTCCAAAATCGAACGGGAAGTCACTTCTCTCATAAAATCTTCAGATCTGCCCATTGATATTCAACGGAGGTTGATTCCTCACGCTTCAAAGCCTCCTCGGCTCTATGGTCTTCCCAAAATACATAAACAAGACATTCCCCTCAGGCCCATTGTCAGTACCATAGATTCCCCTACTTATTCATTAGCTAAATACCTAACCACTATCCTCAGAAAAGTCTCCCTCGTATGTTCGCAATTCAGCCCATTTCGTTGAACTTATATCCAATATAAACCTTGAACCTGAGGATTTACTTGTGAGTTTCGATGTCATTTCCCTTTTTACCAAAGTTCCTATTCCCGATTCCATAGTCATAATCCAACAGTTGTTATCAGAGCATGGGGAGCCGTCTTCAAGTCTACCTGCCCTGATAGAAAAATGCCTCTCTTCCACTTCCTATTTCAAGGCCAGTTCTTTAAACAAATCTCTGGAGCGGCCATGGGTTCTCCTCTTTCACCTGTCGTTGCCAATATCTTCATGGAAGCTTTCGAAGCCGTAGCTCTGGAATCTTGAGAATTGAAACCTAAGGTTTGGTTCCGATACGTTGACGATAGCTTTATTATTTGGCCACATGGTAAAGTCACGTTACCCGTCTTCTTAAATCATCTCAATAGTCAAAATCCAGACATTAACTTTACCATGGAGATAGAAAGTAACAGTTCCCTTCCTTTCTTAGATGTACAGGTCTCTCACCAACCCAGTAGCAAACTTGGTCATTCTGTATATCGCAAATCCACTCACACTGATCGCTATCCACATGCCGATTCCCACCATCATCTGTTACGGTATTAAAACAACTTTACAACACCCACCCAAGGTGAGCATCGCACCACGGAATCAGTCCTGGAGAACTGGCACACTTGCCCTGAGATCTGCTAAAAACAGGCTAAAGGCCACGACTGGAACGCTCAGGGAGTCGGGCGTGAGTCACACGATACGTTCTAGGGCAAGCGTGTTGAGGCATATATATAGGGTACGTCAAAATTATGAAGGCGCCACCAAGCCTGTCTTAACCCGGATAACCGGACCTGGGCGGTTAGACGGGGCGAAGTATTCAAGACACTCCGTCGATAGGGGTACTCGTGAATTATAAACTCACACAACGATTTCGTGATGGCAAAAATACTTAGATCATGAAGGGGGCTTTTTCAGCCACGGCAATGTCACCACCAAGCCTACCTGCACGCTCTGATCTCACTGGCTCCACCGTACATTCATCTCCTCAATGATGGCCGCACACTGAAACAGAACATGCACAAAGCGACCAAGAATAAAGCGTCTCTTACTTAGATAAGCGTCTATTGGTCCAGTCTTACATTGGGGCAGCAAAGCGTGCCGCAAACATTGCGTTAACTCTTATAAATAAGCATCAGCTGATGGGCGCACTACGGTTACTAAACAACACCCATAACTGTACAACATCAAAAGCAGTTTGACATATGAGTCCCACAACGGGAACGTTTGTTCATAAAAAAAAAATGCTCACATGATAATTTGGGCAAACACAGCAAAGTCCAAGTGAGGGAAGTGATTAGATCAAAAATGAGCGAGCGACGCCACTTCGCGACAACGATTTAAGATGCGAAGGGTACGTTTTTAACGGTGCACAAGATTTCACAGTTATTCACATGATTAAGCGCACAGCTCGCGCACGAGAAGTTAGTATAATTCAATGATTACAAATACCTTAATTTTATTGGTGACGATCCAAGAGATTAGCGTGCGGTCCAGCTTGCGGGAAGCAGGTTGCCTGTGGCAATTCCTTCGCCGCTAAAACGGCCGACGTGTGAATGGTCTGGATGCGCCCAAAATGGCGACAAAGGCTGGCGCTTCAACAAACGCCGCTACGACGGCCAAACTAGCCCAAGTGATGTCCTACCTCAACGGAATCCTCGCACAACGAGTTAAAGGGAACACTCCCTTACGTGACGACGTAGAACCGGGCATGGAATCCTATCACACCTACGCCTTGGCGTAATAAGATTGCCGTTAACGACACACACACACCTCCCTTGTTCAATCGCCTGAGTAGAACTGCCCAAGCAAGCAGCGTTCCGACCCCCGCCGTGGCGTGAGCCAAAACGGCGTTACCACGTGACTCTCGACAGCCAATGGCGAGGCGCCCAATAAAACAAATAAGTGCCGGTGACAAAGACAGCCAATGGCGAGGCGCCCAATAAAACAAATAAGTGCCGGTAACGAAGACAGCGCGAGGCCTCGCAGTCACACCAACAGCGTAAATTCTAGAAGGTTCGGGAATCCTGCGAGTGTTAACACCCGATTGTCAAAGTACCAACAAAGGGGTGCCCCGGATGACGAGAAATACTGCGCTTGAGGCCAAATATGTGCAAAATCATTATTATGGAATTAGGCGATGAAGCCAAATAAGTAACTAAAAGGGTTTAACATACGGGCACGCTGCCCTAAAGCCTAGGTGGCTAATTAAAATACAAAATGACCTGACACATCCTACACAAAAACTTTCTGGTATCAATTCGCTTGTACACCGGGCTGTTTCCATATCCCAACCCGATAATATCCACGCTGAATTAAACCACATTCGGAAAGCTCTTAGGAATAACGGTTACCGTGCTAGGAATATACAGTCTGCCATCAATCGCCATCTTTATCCATGGCCACCCAAACCTCCAAAACCCGATCCTCCTGCAGCAATAGCATTTCTTCCCTATATCCACCAAGTCACTGACCGCGTAGGAGAGTTTCTTCGAAAACAAAACATTAAAACAGTATTCAAATCTCCGACCAAAATCACACAATGCTGGCCATCTGATCCTTTTTGATGAAACTTCCATCATCTGCAAATCCCCATTCTTCTTTAGCAGAAAGATTCGCGAAGCTATTAAGATTGATAAACACCCTAACAATCTCAATCGGGACGAGAGGTTTTCCGTTTCTTCTATATGGAAAGTGCTAATTCCTAAGCCCCGCCCACCGCCACTGAACCGTGACGGCATTTGCTGAACCGCGTCTGCGCTTGCCTATAAATTCTCGCCTTTCTCCGTCCGATAGTTCGTCGAATTTCGCTTCTGACGTGATTCACACGTTGAGTTACCGTGCTCTTCTATTCCTTCCCTTGCAAAGAGTTTCGCCTCTGGCGTGGTTAACACGTTGAGTTACCGTGCTCTTTTGCTTGTTCCTCCTGATCAATCCCCTAACGAAAGTGGGCGAAATGTTGAGTTCTTCGATCTCAATCATGACACGGTCCAATCCCGGAAGTTGTTTGTTACTTAAAAAATTATATATACGTATACAGTGTGTCCCCGGATAGGTGAAACGACTATTGTGAAAGGTAAAAAATTCTCGATTTAAATTTTCATTTTTTGGGGTTCAGCCCTGCTTGGTTAAAGGCGAATTTCTAACATCATTTCAGTTTTGAAAAATCCAAGTATGCCATGGAAATTTTTAAAAAATCTATTTTTCTGTAAGGTAAAGTACTTTTTATGTGGAAAATACGACTAAAAGTTATAAAAAAAAGTTGTTTAGAATCAACATCTAGGCCCCTATACCAAATTTCAAAATCCGCGGCCAACTTTGATTTCACATTTTCTTTAAAGTTTATTTCCCAAATTAAAGAATTTTAACAGTTTTTTTATTATGAAATAAAAAACTTTGTTAAAAGTATTTGTTTTTCCAATAAAAATCTTTGTTAAAAGTAAAATTCTTTGATTTGGGACCTAAACAAAAAGAAATTGTGAGAGATCAAAGTTGGCTGAGGATTTTGAAATTTGGTATAGGGGCCTAAGTGTTGATTCTAAACAACTTTTCTTAATAACTTTTTGCCGTATTTGCCACATAAAAGGTACTTTACCCCACAGAAAAACAGGTTTTTTTAAATTTCCAAGGCATACTTGATTTCTTAGAACTGAAAATATGTTGGAAATTCGCCTTTAACCAAGCAGGGCGGAACCCCAAAAAATGAAAATTTAAATCGAGAATTTTTTACCTTTCACAAGAGTCGTTTCACCTATCCGGGGGGGGGGACACACACTGTATATAAGTATATCACTGTAGCAAAGGTTCATTTCCTCCGTTAACGCGTCGGGCATTAAATTCACACGCGGGAGGACATGAATACCTTTGCTCCCTAGATATATAAATCATGATAACTTTGGACATCCCGGTACATAATAATCAATTATAATAACCCCTGAATGGATATGCAACTCAAGGTGCCTGGAAGATGCGCAAGTTGCCTAAGCTCTTTTCAGCCCTTATCATAGTTGGCCAAAGTTTACACATCAGGCTATTTACTTATCAATCGGTATTGCAGAACTTCTTATCTATTCAACAATGAGTAGAATCGAAGGTATAAACGAATACATCATTTCCAGCCTCACCCAAACACCAAATTGGATTATTCATGATTCAGGTGCAGATGACCTAAAGCGCATAGGTAATACTTATTGGTAAGAAAACACTTCTAGATCTTCTTGTGGTTAATGACTTTTGGTTAGCAGATGGTACATTTAAAGTTGTTCGAGAAATATATTACCAGTTATACAGTATCTATGTCCAATACGAATGAGGCATCGCTTTTCCTTGTCTACTGGCTCTTCTACCAAGGGAAGAAGAAAGAATATACATGAAAATGTTAAATATGTTGCTGGAGAAAATTCCCAAATTGGAGGATATTTTTTTCATTTATCACAATATATTCTGCGCAAAGCAAATGAATATGGATTGAAATCTTTATATGAATATAATCAGTTGTTTGAGATACCCACTAAAGTGTTGCTATCAGTTACTTTGATACCAGAAGAGGAGGTTTTGGAAGTATTTTTGGAAGTTGCTGATTTGTTCTCTGATTGAGACTAATACAAGATATTTTCTAGATTTATTTATACAAACCTTCGAGTCCTAGTACAGCAAATAGAACTGTAGCAATAATAGTGGCAGTAACAACAAACAAATCAACAAAAAATAATTAGGTACAAAATCAGTTTTAGAAATACATCTACCATGAGATAAAAAAAAAAGATTCTGAGCAGGCCTTGATATGTGTTACACGTTTGGCAGTACTGAAGTGTATTGTCAGTCTATGTCAAATTCGAGATTTGCAGGTTAAGTTTTACGTCAGTCTGTGTCAAACAACAAACAAAACCTAACCTTTTAATCTCGAATTTGACATAGACTGACAATACACTTCAGTACTGCCAAACGTATAACACATATCAAGGCCTGCTCAGAATCTTTTTTTTTTATCTCATGGTATTAAATAGTATACTAACTTTTATAAACGCTTAAAAACTTAAAAAGTAACACAAAAAGAATAACTGAAACACATTCATATTTTCCAACAAAGTTAAGTTTCATAGACTTAGCATACATTTTGAATATAAACACTACAATTATATAAAGCAGCATGTTATAAATATTTAAGCTGAATAATGAAGTTTTTATTGGATATTTAAGCATTATCACTTATGATTTTGCTGTACCAGCCGAAACCCAAAGTGTAATACGTACACATGTTAAAACAGGAGGATTTCGGCTCAACAAAAACATTTGGTTTTAATTTATATTCTTGAGTTTGTAGAAGCTGAAAATTATTTTTTGAAAGTTATACATGTTCGACCATCTCACTCTTACTTCCATAGAACATATTAAATATAAATATCGAACAACCTCATTGAAATTGTTTCATTAATTTTTATGTTAAAGTTTAGATTAATGGTTAAAAGATGAGATCGTATCGTATTGTACCGCTTATTAAAATATGAGTACAAAATATTGAGTATCAGAAGACCAAGTACCAGTACTTCAAAATATCGGATCGTACCGCACATCTCTAGTTAGTGCTGATGAAACGAACACAGAACAAGAGGATTTAGAAGATAACGATAGGCTCAACTGTCATGATGACTCCCGAAGAACAACTCAAAAAAACCCTACGTTATTTTTGTAAACTCTGTAAAGGTGCATTTGTATGATTCATATAAATACTTGCTGCTTAGGCTGCACAAAAAACTTGCGTAATGACGTTGATGCCTATATTTTATGTACTATCGAAATTATTCAGGGAATTTTTAAATGTCTTATTAACTCATTATTGTACTTTACACTCTAGCACTCTAATTTTCCATTACTTAACTTACTAATTTTTTTAATTATGCTTTTCTATGCAAACACTGTAAAAATGCATTGTTCTTGATAACACATCTTTGTGCAATTCGCCTTCAGCACTGTAAAAAGAGGGCAACCAATACTTAAAAAAATTAAAACATTTGAAACTTATTAACTAAAAAAAAAATATTCACAGATGGGGTTTCACAAAACCAACCCGTTGGACCATATAGATCACACAACTTCTTTTTCAAAACCAATATCAATTGCCAAGTGGAGACTTGTCTTTCCACGGATGCAATCAGTTCAATGTTCAATGTGAACGTTTTCATAGCTTAATAAAGAGAACTTTTAGTCTCATTAGTACCAGGGTGTCCCCAAACCTAGTAGTCCAAGAGCCAGCAACGGTTTGCTTACAGTATTTTTAACAAGCGCGTAACTGTTACGGAAGGTTCCTTTGAATATACTGAGAAGGGAACCCGTAGTCTGGCAAGCCTGCGGTGATTGTTTTGGCCCTCTTGCGTACTACCTGAAGGATGGACAAAAATACTAAGAAAAAAGTATAAGTCTGGCTCTTTACTATGTTAAAGGCATATATATAATACACATATATTGCTAGTAGGGCCTGGAAACGTCAGCAAACATTACGGCGCCGACATAGTCTCACTTAGAGTATAACGCGTCTCGTGCGCATGCGTGAGAATTCGAACTCCGCCTTTAGAAGCGAATTTTAAACTTGACCACTTCCCCATTGGCTGGACGCCGCCGCCGCGCTTGCACACAGCTCACCATTATACATTGAAGAGTTGGTTGTCTGTCTCACTTCCTTGGCAAGTTTCCCACTCATAGCCGCTAGCAATATAGTAAGTATTAGATATATGGTTAAAGGTAATCATATCTTATATAAGTAAAAAGATTGACAGACGCTTTCGCGGGTGGTAAGTTTACCCCAGATTCACATAAAGTTGCATAATACTCTTAACCATTTACTGTAAAATATTGAGAGATCCAAAAAAACTGATCCTCAGCGGGCTGTGGAAATTCAAACGTATGAATAATATGTTGGTGGCACTGTAAGTCTATGGCAAATTCGAGGTTAGCAGGTTAGGTTTTCTGTCAGTTTTGACATAGACTAACGCCAAATCTAACCTGCTAACCTCGAATTTGACATAGACTTACAGTGTTACCGTCAACATATTATTCATAGGTTTTGTGTCAGTTTTGACACATTTTTTTTCCACCCACCAAGGACGCAAGGGGGCTAAAACCATCACCGCAAGCTTGCCAGACTTCAGGTTCCCTTCTCAGTATATTCAAAGGGACCTTCCGTAACAGTTACGCGCTTGTTAAAAATACTGTAAGAAATCCTTTGCTGGCTCTTGGACTATGCTATAGTCAATTTTCTTTAATGAAAACACACAAAAATTGTACAAAGTATTTATTCCTATAAAACTACTGCTTAAGTACCTTACCCCTAACAATCTTAACATCATCTACAGGCCGATCACCTTTATCAGTTTCTACTAAACCTATTCTTTTAACAACATTCATTCCTGCCGATACTCGACCAAAAATGGCATGTTTACCATCTAGCCACTGCGTGGGTGCTAGAGTTAGAAAAAATTGTGAGCCATTTGAGTCAGGTCCTGAATTGGCCATCGACAGAATGCCGGCGCCAGTATGCTTTAGCTCAGGATGTATTTCATCCTTGAAGCTTTGACCATAGATGGAGATTCCGCCTTTGCCTGTACCTGTTGGGTCCCCTCCTTGGATCATGAAGTCTCGGATGATCCGATGGAATATCGTGTTGTTGTAATAGCCCCGGCGACTCAGCTCCGCGAAGTTCCTGCAGGTAGCAGGCGCGTGCTTCCAGTATAATTCAATGACTATTTCTCCCATTCTGTAAATAGTCTTTGTTAAAGAACGACATGCCACAAGGAAATTAATGCTTACGTTGTTTCTAGGACTACAAATGGGGGCTGCCACATTTTATCTGGTATTCCAGATTGGTTGATACCTTGTAATGCTATCATGTTGCGACTGCTGTGTTTACTTTTGTAGAATAATAATTAAATATGAATTAGTTAACCTTAACTTAACCTCAACATTCAAATTGGTGTCATGTTTTGAAAATAAGAAGACACTAAGGCGGTGTTGCCATTATCCGAACAATTTAAAAAGGCCCAACAGTTTCCGAAGACTAATCTGATTCCGTTTTCAACAACTAACTAATGAAATTAAAAAATCAACAAGGAAAACTTAGCTTATTTTATTGAAGATCTAGCAGAATTCGACTAATCTCTCTAGATTAGTCTTCTGAAATGTTTATGTTTTAATATGTTTTAATTTGTAGTGTGCGAAATACCTAAAAAATAACATGACAAATACAGGGTGTCCAAAAAATGGCGGATTAACTCTACGGTGCGCATATTTGAGTTCGCTCGATGCCACAACGCGGACCGGGAATGCCGGGCTCTGATTGGTCGCCAACTTCGTGTCCTTCTTGAATGACGTTTGAATTTGAACCGATGATTCTTATTAGTTTTAATTTTATTGTAATCTTTTTTTTGACTTACGTAAGTGCACTTGTTGCATATTAGCACCAATAAATATCTATCTATCTATAGATGAACAGACAAGATTTACCCTGTTTTGGTGTTAAGAAATCATCCTATTCAGAAACTACTTAAGCTGAATTGTATGAAACAATAAATAAGTAGTTATACTTATGTATTTGTTATTTTGAATTTCGTCGTCTTTTAATACTTGTCGGCGTCGCTGCTTATATTATTTTCTTGCAAAGCTGCTGCAGTTTGTGTTGATGTACTTCAAAAGATCTATGAAAATTTATTTTTGTTATAACCTATATTTTGTTTTCAATTGTATTATGTTCATATTATTTTTGAAATGTTACTCAATTTTAAGTTGCAATTAGGTGTTGACAGTAGGTACGTATCAGAGCTAGTCCGGGTGTAAACAAAAGCAAGTATTAGATCTATTCATATATATAATACACATATATTGCTAGTAGGGCCTGGAAACGTCAGAAAACATTACGGCGCCGACATAGTCTCACTTAGAGTATAACGCGTCTCGTGCGCATGCGTGAGAGTTCGAACTCCGCCTTTAGAAGCGAATTTTAAACTTGACCACTTTCCCATTGGCCGGACGACGCCGCCGCGCTTGCACAAAGCTCACCATTATACATTGAAGAGTTGGTTGTCTGTCTCACTTCCTTGGTGAGTTTCCCACTCATAGCCGCTAGCAATATAGTAAGTATTAGATATATGGATCTATTGAACAATCATTTTACTTATTGCCTACAGAATTACCTATATAAAGGAAAACGAGGCATTGACCAAGCATTGCGCGGCGCACCACGGACCAATCAGAGTCCGGCATTCACGGACTGCGCTGTAGCATCGAGCGAACTCAAATATGCCTACGGTGCCTTACTGAGGGATGCCTTATGAACCCTGGAAAAATATAAAAAAAAAATCCCTGGGCCGTATTTTTCGAAATATTTCGAAATTAATAAAAATAAATCTGGCAACATTGATACTGCAACAATTTCTCAATCAAAAATGTATCCATAGTAAGTTGTTAATATGTTGGTGACACTGTAAGTCTATGTCAAATTCATCATCAAGATCAAGATCATCAAGATGAGTCCTCTAAAGCCATTTGAGGACGTGTTGCATACAACGTTTTTTTGTATTAGCTCTCCAAACATTATAATATGAAGTTTCAATTACCATTAGCGGGGCATTATATTAGGAGGCCGCGCGAAAATGTATTTTTCGCTCCCCAAACTGGTTACTTTGGAAACTGTCTAGGATTCTCAAAATGGCCATTTAGAGGCCTTGTACTTAAAGTCGTCATGGCAACTAATGTTTGAGTCCGCTAAAATGTTGCAATGACGACTTTAAGTACAAGGCCTCTAAATGGCCATTTTGAGAATCCTAGACAGTTTCCAAAGTAACCAGTTTGGGGAGCGAATACAAAAAAGTTAAATTTTATTCACGAATGAATCGCTTAATATCGAGACGAAGTCGAGACGTTAATGATTCAAGAGTGGATAGAAATAACTTTATCGTCGTGTATAATACAATATTTTTTTCTATAGTAAGAACTTTCACAACTTCAAAAGAAAATAAGGACAGTTAATCACATTTCAAAATGTCAGTAGCTAGATTGGGTTGCTACGATAATACGAAGCTGTCATATTTAATTTAAACAAAAGTTAGAAAATTAAATTACTTTTATCTACGACCACTACTAAAACTAGGCCTTTTAGCGCTAGCTTGTTTCACTAAAAGTGACGTTTTATAGTTTACCGTGGTTAAAGAAATCAGCTGTTTACTTTTAGCCCATGTGCTAAAAGTGAAGTGAGGTTATAAAACTACAATTTCGAACTGGAAGTGAAGTTGTAAAGTTATTCTAGTTGCTTCTTGCGTTACAGGTAAAGTGTTTTTGAAACAATTAAAGCGTTATGTAATTAATAAAGTCAGATGTGGAGTATCAATAATTACATTTCGTAACTGACCTTGACTGTGGTAGCGGGTAGACACTCTCTGTGACCCCGACAGAGGTAGGTTTACTTCAGGGACGCGACCCTGCCCACGCGAGCCTGGTTATCTCTCACTTCCTACCTAGAGAGAAACCATGTCCTAACCCCAAAAATCCAGACTCATCCTACATAAAATCCCACCCACATCTCCTCACTCACCAACACGCCTGGCAAGCGTGGTGACGTATAGCCAACCCCTTCAAACAAACAAACAAACAAAATGTCGATCACAAAACAAAAAGGAAAGTTACCCCAGGTGGGTAGGATAGAATATCCACAGTCCCACACCGGCCTGCCGGTCAGCCTCATGGATTCTGGGGGAGGCAAAAGAGCGACATGTAAACATGAGAAACAGAAAAGAAAACAAAACAAATTATACTTAGCAACCTACAACATCAGATCCATGGCAAAAGATGAAAAGATATATGAACTCGAAGAGGAATTAACAAAAATTAAATGGGACGTAGTAGGATTATCCGAGGTGAAACGAAGAGGCGAACAACGTATAGAACTTCAGACAGGAAACCAATTATACTACAAAGGTCCTGAAGACGAAACATATGGAGGCATAGGATTCATAGTAAAAAAGAGCATAAAACAAAATGTAAAAACTTTCAAACCCATTTCCAACAGAGTAGGCTATATAATAATAGAAATAAATAAAAAGTTAAAAATAAAACTTACAATCAGACCAACGATGGAATACAGTAATACAGCAGTGGAGGCCATGGTTGGGAAAAAGGTCAAGAGGCCGCCCACAGATGAGATGGGAAGATGACCTAAAAAGAGTGGGAGGCTTACACTGGAAAAGGCAGGCGCAGAACAGAGACTCATGGAGAAGTTTGAAGGAGGCCTATGTCCAAAATTGGATGACATAAAGGCAAAGAAGAAGAAGAACTGACCTTGACAGTACTGGCCTCGCAAACAATCGCCCGCGCGGCGTAGCCTATTGTTTATTATGACATAAATTAAAAGTGTCGTAGATGCAAACCTTTGTTAAATCGACATTTATGGATTAATAACAGTAAATGTAAGGTCGTAGAAACAATATTGTATGCAACTCGTGCAAAAATTGGTTTATCTACGACCACTACTAAAAGTAGGCCTTTTAGCGCTAGCTTGTTTCACTAAAAGTGACGTTTTATAGTTTACCGTGTTTAAAGAAATCAGCTGTTTACTTTTAGCACATGTGCTAAAAGTGAAACGAGGTTCAAAACTACAATTTCGAACTGCAAGTGAAGTTGTAAAGCTATTCTAGTTGCTTCTTGCGTTACAGGTAAAGCGTTTTTGAAATAATTAAAGCGTTATGTAATGAATACAGTCATATGTGGAGTATCAATAATTACATTTCGTAACTCGCCTTGACAGCACGGGCGTGGCCAAACAATCGCCAGCGGCGTAGGCTACTATTCATTATGAAGCAGCGTCGCAGATGCGAACCTTTCTTAAATCGATATTTATGGATTAATAATGGTAAAATTAAGGTCGTAGATAAAATATTGTATGCAACGCGTGCTAAAAGTCGTTTATGCGCGAGACATGTTATGAAACTCAGCCTTCGGCTTCGTTTCATAATTTTCATGTCTCGCGCATAAAAGTCGACTTTTAGCACTTGTTGCATAAATAGCTATTATGCACGAAACATGTTATAAAACTCAGCCGTCGACTTTTAGCACTTGTTGCATAAATAGCTATTTCGTTGACCGCTTGTTAATTTCAATATTAATGAATTATTTTTCCTAAAAAAGGATGGATTGATAGACGTCATTAATACACTGTTTTTGATTAATACACTCTTTTTCATTAATTGACTGTTTTTGTGATTTTGACGTTTTGATGATATTTTTCATGGTGGTTAGTTGTATTAATCTAATTTTTCGCCACAAAAGATTTTGTGGTCAACGAAAAAATTTTGTAATCAACTCGTTTGTTAACGGGGAATTAATAATCTCAACTATTAAAGGCACTTACTCGCTGTCGCTCGTTCGTGCTTTAAACAGTTTCGATTATTAATCGCCTTGATTAACACACTTGTTGGTTAAATAACTATTATCTATCCTTGATGTTAAAGTGTTACTTTAGCTATCCTTGCTGTTAAAGTAACATTTGACCTTTTGTTTTGAGTCGATTAAAGCACACTTTAACATTTGCTATAGAAAAACTCATTTTTTCTCTATAGGGCATGTTAAAGTGTGATTTTATCAACTCAAGTTTTACTTGTACAGCAAGGGTAGATAAAGTAGCACTTTAACATCAAGGATAGATAAAGTAATTTAATTTTCAAACTTTTGTTTAAATTTAAATATGACAGCTTTCTATTATGTAGCAACCCAATCTAGCTACTGACATTTTGAAATGTGATTGTCCTTATTTTCTTTTGAAATTGTTAAAGTTCTTGCTATAGAAAAAAATATTGTATTATACACGACGATAAAGTTATTTCTATCCACTCTTGAATCATTAACGTCTCGACTTCATCTCGACATTAAACGATTCACTCGTGAATAAAATTTAACTTTATCGTCTTGTATAATAAATTACTATTTTTCTATGGCAAATGTTAAAGTGTGCTTTAATCGACTCAAAACAAAAGGTCAAATGTTACTTTAACAGCAAGGGTAGATAAAGTAGCACTTTAACATCAAGGGTAGATAATAGTATGTTTTATTATACCTGCATCAGAATCGCCGTTTAAAGCACGCCTGAGCGTGCGAAAACAGGCGATTAAAGCACGCCGAGCTTTAAAGGTTGTCAAGGAAACAAGGTATATAGGTTACATTATAACTTCATCGCAATCTTTATTTTGCTGATACCAGAGCCAGTAGATATAGGAGAGTACCGCCACGTCCGCCATGTTTATTCCTCTGACATATGCGTCACTTTGAGGTTTGTAACACAATTGCGTCAATGTGACGTTTGTTGGCAATTAAAAACTTTACTTAAAATTGGCAAGACTGTAAGTCTATTTCAAATTCGAGGTTAGCAGGTTAGTTTTTGCATCAGCTTTGACACAAACTGGCGCAAAACATAACCTGCTAACCTCGAATTTGACATAGACTTACAGTCTTGCCAATTTCAAGTAAAATTTTAAACATACCTCAATCAGTTATTGCTGGTGGGAACAAAAATGGCGGCAATAGCGGCATTTTTGCGGATCAAAGAATGACGGTACTCTCTACATCTACTGGCTCTGGCTGATACGACTGAATGCAACAACGGATGTGGACCTACAAAAACGTAAACAATTCTCGTAACTATAGTAGCAATATTATTATGCTTTCTCGATTTATCACGACAAAAATTATGTCTAAGTTTTTAGTGCGTAATTTATTTCCAGTATTGCAGGTATAATAAAAAATAGCGTAAAGTATTCGTGGATAACTGGTCTTTAAAGCACTTACTCTATTTCGAGCCTTTGAATATAAAACCTCAGGAAGGAGCGTTGTGAACTTGTAGCATATGATTGAACTACGACGGAAGTCGCCATCTGCAAAACCCATATATGACTCATTATTGTGAGTTTCGCGTAGTTGCGCCAGTTTCACTGTAAAAAACTTGTGGTAAAAAATGGTTAGTTGTGCTTCTTGTGGGTGTTCTCAAACACCTACAACTACAAATAAAGGAATAACGTTCCATCAGTAAGTAATAATTACATTTAATCAGTACAATGTAAACAATGTACATAACCTAACAAACTTTCACCAGTGGCGTGGTATGTTTGAAAAAGGGTGAACGACAGAACAATGATATTGAAATGCGGTTAGAAATGTTATTAGAATCATTTTTGTTTAGAAAAATAAATCTCAGTTCTAATCTTTGAATATAAAACCTCATTCAAAGGTTCTAATATTTATCAGTATAGTAATTTAATAACAAGTAACGTAAAGTTTTTGTAATGTTTATTCCAGTTTTCCGAAAGACCCAAAGCGAAGGCATTTATGGAGTAAAGCAGTAAACAAACCAGAATGGACTCCGAAAATTTCGAGTGTGTTATGTTCTCAACATTTTGCTGATGACTGCTTAGATCGAACATCCAGCATAATATGGGGAAAAAAATTATTTTAGATTTTTCAAAAAAACTTTTTAGGTCAATAGTTTGTGCTTGTCTAAAAACCTATTTAGTCCCTTCATATGTACCAAGGAGTTTTACTTATTTAGAAAATGGAGTTTTTCGAAATTGTCAAAATCCAAAAAGTGCTATTTTTCGGAAATTAAGTAAGATTTCAATGAGATTTTTTCAAGTGTGTTATAAATGAACAATCTTAAAGCCAGCAAACACCTAATTTTTTTAACTTTAGCTACAAATTATTTTTTAAATTTTTTAAATATTTTTCAGAATTTTACATATCAAGACTTAATATTAAAATTAAATTTTTTTATGTGAAGACTTTAAAGATATAGAATTGGAAAAAATAATACAAAATGTTAATTACTTCTTTAGAATTTTTTATTATTTACCGAAAAGTAGTATGTTTACATAATTTTTACGTTTTTTATGCAAGGCGCTTTTTAGGAGAAATATTTTTCACTGCTAATTAATATCTATTTAATTGGCTTCTAGAAACTGTAATCTAGCCCTGTTAATGAATTATTGTTACAAAAATCCTGTAAATGTTCTTTTACAGTTTGTTATCTACATGAGGATATTTTTTAGAACATGTAATTGAGCGTATATTATATCTCTGAAAGTAACGCAAGAATTAAAATGATTATGCGCAGTTTTACATTGCCAAAAATTCCCGGACCAAGTGAAAGAATTACTAATTTTCCCTGACTTGACCCGGTTTTCCTTGTTTTCTAGGTCGCTGGGAACCCTGTATCCCTTTGTCTCGTGACGCCACTGGTCAATGTCAACCGGAAACACCTATCCGCCATATTGAAGACCCAACTTATTGTTGTTCCCTATTTTTATACGAAACGCTCCTTCCTGAGGTTTTATATTCAAAGATTTCGAGCACTTCGGCTACGCCGTCATGCTCGAAAACTCGCGCGTATTTTAAAGACCTTGCTATCCACTCATACTTTAATGTACTATTTTCTACGACCACAAATTTAGACAATATAACATTATTTCATTAAGATTTTGAAAATTATGTTAGGTTAAATTATGCTTGACAAACGTCATCGTTGACTATTGAAAGTTGAAAACTAACTTGATTTTTGCCATTAAAAAGTTTAGGTCGTGACTAAAACGCATGAACCCACGGCTTGTGAAGGTGTGTTTAAAAGATTACTTAGCGTCATGGAAACATATACCATAAATGGCATTTTAGTTACAGGTTTTACAGGAGTAGAAAAACACCATTTGAATGTTATCTTTAATAGGAACGGCCCCATAAATTTAACTCGTCGACTGGGAGTCTCAAATGTCTTAATAACATCAACAAGCAGCGGCGAGCCTCACTTGGGTCAATCAAGTACATACGTAGAAAAGGTTATATGAGTTATGAATGATGTATTATTTACAGAATTTCGATCACTCGCAGGTCGCTGAGACGCGGCACGTAATACGTATCAGGACGAGGTTATTTTTCATCCGAATACTTAGAACGAAAACCGAGTTACACAGGTTATTTCAATAACCGGATAACCGGTTATTTTTGATTCGAATAAGCCCATCACTATAAAATTTCCTCGATCTAGGGGGAAAAATGTATTTTCGGACAGTGTTTCTTCTCTCCAACTTCCTTGGATCATTTCATGTGTATTCGGATCTTCCATGTCGAGAAATCCTTGGTGTAAATTGTTTGCAGGTGAATGTTTTGCAGATGTTAAAAAAATTTGTACTGCACATATTACACGAACATCTGTTACTACATTTGGATTAAGGTTCATAGGTTTTCGAAGAACTCTAAATTTTTACTATGCGCCGAGCTCTGGACAGTCTGTAGTTGAATATTCTGTTTGGTGCAGGTTGGTTACAATGTATATGGTTTTAAAATATAAGATTTCATTGCAAATGCATCGTCAGTAACAAAAACATATGGGACAGCCATATCTCTATTAGGTAAGGGGGCAGGAGTAGGTAAATTTAAAGTTCTTCACCCAATGAAGAATTTTGAAAAGACTTCCCCATCAGATACTCTTCCATTGCATCCAACGTCAATATACCTACGTAAACTTATACTTGGCGTCATCTATAGCTAATAAAACAATGCTATGGGTTCCCTTATAATTAATTATAATAATGACTTCCACTATGCTCTGGAGCTTGCATAACAATATGCTTGCCATCAATGGCTCCTAGGAAATGAGGAAAATTCCATCAGTCATAAAAAGATTCAGTCAGCTTCAGTCAATGCTCTGTAGAATTTGGAAACTTAAACAAAAATGCAATAGTTCAATACATTTATTATAATGATATTTTTTATTATACCTGCATCAGAATCGCCGTTTAAAGCACGCCTGAGCTTGCGAAAACAGGCGATTAAAGCTCGCCGAGCTTTAAATGTTATCAAGGAAACGACTGAATGCAACAACGGAGGTGGACGCGACAAAAACGTAAACAATTCTCGTAACAATAGTATCAATATTATTATGCCTTCTCGATTTATCACGACAAAAATTATTTCTAAGGTTTTAGCGCGTAATTTATTTCCAGTATTGCAAGTGTAATAAAAAATAGCGTAAAGTATTCGTGGATAACTGGTCTTTAAAACACTTGCTCTATTTCGAGCACTCCGGCTACGCCGTCGTGCTCGAAAGCTCACGCGTGTTTTAAAATCCTTGTTATCCACTCATACTTTAATATACTATTTTCTACGATCGTGTCAAAATGACAACTTTTTGCAAAGTTTCTAGTGTCAAAAGTGACGTTTCTAGCAGTAGTTTCTTTGTTAGCGCTAGAATTACGTCTTTTTAACACGTTGCCATTGGAGGCGTGTTTTAATACTATATTAAAACATGCTTTGCCGTAAGTTTGAATGTCAACATAACCTAGAATATCTAACACAATGTGACGGAAAAAGTGTCACCGAAGTAAGTTTTTATATTTCTTTTACGATCGTAGAAGAAATAGCGTATGATACACGTGTATAAGAGCCAAGAGCGACGTTAAAAGCACCCCACTAGCGTGTCGTGCTTTTAAACTCGTCGCACGTGCTTTAAAAGCGTACTTATACACTAGTATCATAATATACTATTGTTTATTTTTATTCTAGACAGAAGAATCACAAAGCCAAGATGCAGTGACTATTCAAAAGAGTGAAGGTGAAAATAGAAAAGTACACCCACTGAAGAAGAAAAAGCAATTTAAGCGAACACAAAAAATGAGAATGATGATGATGATGATAATGATGACAAAGTTTTCAAACAGGCAATGACAGTTCTTCTAAAACAACCGATCGAAAATAATCAATTTGGTCAGTATGTTGCAATGGAGTTGAAAGGATTGCGATCAGACCTCACTAAAAAAAGATAGAAAAGTGAAATTAGAGAAAGAAGACAATATATATGCTGAATCCTCATCTTCAGCCTTATTTGTGGCTACTTCTGGGAACTAAAAAATCCCTGGAAATTATTAAAAATCCAAACAATTTCAATCGAGAAGACGGCTACTGGTAGCTCTGCAAATCCAATCCATCCATAAACAAGTTTCACGTGAGCAACCAAGCGGAAAAACGACAAGTCCCAATAACATACAAGAAATACATGAGCAACGACTTCTCAGTATATAACCAGAAGCAAAAGGCACCAACATCAGTCTTTAGAAAACTTCTGAAAAAGCTGACAGCATGAGCACTATGAGCAACGAAACATCAAGTTCAAATCGACGACCACGGCATAACCCGGAAGACACCACTATTATTGATTAGTTGTTTGCAGTTCAAGTTTTTAAACTCAGTCGCGAGAGCACAAACACAATTCAACAGTGGACACAGCTCTTGAGAGAACTATCTGAGAGTAAGCTGTCCAAAGTCTGATCGTAGCTCTCACATAGTCAAAACTCTCGAAAATACTCTCAAATGAACTCGCAATTGAGAGTAACTATCGACAGTAACTTTTGCGAGTTTCTTTCAAGTCGACACGTAGCGTAAGGGACAGTACTACAAAGTAAGGTACTATATTTATACGAGCAAGCTTGTCCGCCATTTTGAGTTACTGAAAGTGTCGGCAAATTCAAATTCTAGTTACTTTCCAAATAGCATACGGTAAGTCGGAAAAACAACGATTGGTTTTTAAACAAATAAAAAGAAAGCAAAAAAAAAATGCAACGAAAACACTGTTAACTAACACGCAGGTGGTACAAACTAGAGAACTTTAAAAGTACCTTAGTTCAAACAACAGTGACGAGTGACAGAACTCAATAGAACTGACAGATACAGTTGACAGCACAGAACAACACCTACACACTGCATATAGATTTAAATAACCACACTTGGATGAAGACTGTAATAGTAATTAACGTATTAAGAGGGGTAATCCAGTCTTAACATTCGAGCATATTTTTACCACTCGAGCGAGCGCAGCGAAGCAAGAGTGGTAATTTATGTGAGAAATGTTAAGACGGTTACCCCTCGAAATGCGTTGATTAGTTTATTGTTCATTGAGGCAATAATTTTGAATCAATAATAATTACTAAAAACTGCTAAATCGAAATCGGACTACCATGAATATGTGTGATGTTGCTATAGTGCATGCATGTTAAATGAGTGGATGCATGTTAAATGTATCTTAACATTCGAGGACGCGATCATGTTAAACACTGTTTAACATTTCAATGAACAATAAATATAATTAGCATCGTAATGGAATGCACCAAGATTTAAATCATCATGCAGTGTTCGTCTGGATCGAGTGGTACGTACTCCAACGGTTTCTAGTCTTGCTTGGTTGACAGACGACAGAACGCACGGTTACCGGTCAGCGCAGCCAACGGCTTGGAGCTAAAGTCCCTGTAACACAAAACTAGTGGAATAAGGTTTCCTGGTTAATAAAGCACTCTACTACAAAGGTTGAAAATAAAAAGGCGAAATGGATTAATTCGATTTTAAGTTAATTTTAATTAAAAACTTTAGAACATATTAAATCCTATATGACTTCATGCATATACGGAAATTTGGTTATCTAATTACGCATAAATTAGTTAAA
The DNA here is from genome assembly GCA_940337035.1 of Agriotes lineatus. Taxonomy (NCBI): domain Eukaryota; kingdom Metazoa; phylum Arthropoda; class Insecta; order Coleoptera; family Elateridae; genus Agriotes; species Agriotes lineatus. The sequence goes on along the minus strand of OW679199.1, from coordinate 115,739,901 downwards.
AGCAATTTTTCCTTAGATCACGAAAAATTATTAAGTTTGGCAACGTTGTAGCTGTCACTTGCTTGTTATTACCAGTTATTACGTTAGCAAATTTTATCTTTGACATTTGGCAATGGAAAACACACAAATTCAGAAGTCACAATATCGGTATCATTGATGTCAAAATTGTCAGTGAAAACTGTCAGATTCGCAACTGCAGTCGTGGTGGCATTCTATGAGCTCCATGAATCACTGCTCACTACTTAGCCATGCGTGAAGTATAATGTGATACCAGAAGTAATGGATGCTTTGAAAAGCGACCATGTCACCCTTAATCTTCCTACAGACAGTTTTGCTGAATCCAGGAAGGCAAAGAGCTGCTGGAGGGTAAGTGCCCCCACATTGTGTACCAAGTATGGAAGTTACCCTGTGTTTAATTTCTAGTGGTGGAATCAGCTCTCCAGGTTTCAGCGCAGCTTAATTTATATGTCAATAGTAGCAATATTATTCACAATATTATACTTCCTCCCTGGCAATTCAGAAAGTGCAATAGTTGATATTGAGAAACCTGAAGTGAACACGCTGAAGAAGGATATACTGGTTAACATACGGAATGATCCACGAGACGTAGAGAACGATTTTAATGAGATCGAAAGTGAAAACCAGGTGTTGGAAGAACCGGGAGACATGCAACTCGATGAAAATGTTAATATGAAACACGTGCTGGCACGGCCAAATACGGGAGTTCAGTTTTCAGGTATGCTTGATGTTAATATGGGTGTAATGCAACTACCTCCGAGCTTTATTAAATAAGTTTTATCTGTGAAATATATAATGTTATTGATTTATTGTATGAGTTTTATAGTATTTTTGTATTCAAATTCCGTAATAAATTAATTTGCAAATCTAGTTTACTATAATTTGAAAACGATTAGAGATAAAAGATCATTTATTGTAGGACCAACGGAAGAAAGGCAAAAGGCTGTTGCTGACGCCTTCAAACATGCGTGGAAAGGCTACAAACAGTATGCGTGGGGACATGACCATTTAAAACCTATTTCGGAAGGTTACCATGACTGGTTTGGACTTGGACTTACTATAGTAGATTCGCTAGATACGATGTATATAATGGGATTGAAAAAAGGTAGTTTACGCAGGAAAGCTTTCATATGGTCCATTAACAATTACTTGTAGAGTATGCCGAAGCACGAGACTGGATAGACAAACATTTACACTTTGACAAGAGCCGTGATGTTAATTTATTTGAAGTTACTATTAGGGTGTTGGGAGGATTATTGAGTATCTATCATCTGTCTGGAGATAGGATGTACCTTAACAAAGCCGTAAGAAATAAAAAAACATTCTGCACAACACTAGAAAGATTTTTATATTTCTGAATTTTTGTTATATGACTATAAACAAAGTTTGTATATATTCCAGTTGGACCTGGGTGATCGTCTGCTTCCATGTTTCAATACCGAGTCAGGCGTACCGTTCTCGGACATCAACTTATTCACAAGGATAGCACATGCTCCGAAATGGTCCCCAGATAGCAGCACCTCCGAAGTAACCACCATACAGCTAGAGTTTAGGGACTTGAGCAGGAGCTCAGGTGTCTCGAAGTATGAGGTAAAGATTGCTTCTGTAATATAATGGCACTGGACCCTTGTCTCTGCCATTTTTAGTTCCATTCAAAGAAATAGATAGGTTAATATGCCACACAGTTGTACTGTAACGAGATAGACGTGGCGTAAATGCGCACGCCAGTGTCTTCTGATGGCCTCGAGTAATTTATAACCCTCTACAGTGTGTACATCACTTTTTTTTAATAGATTGTACTATGAATTTGTTAACCAGTGGTGTCGGAAACCTCTCAACATTTGCAGCACAGTAGCTAATAAAAACAAAAGACCAATATATAAAAGGTGTTTTTTTTACCTTTTGTATGTGATCAAAATATTGTAACCACACAAAACTGGAAGTTTTAAATTTTGTTTAATGTTTAAACTTGAAAATCCTACTCGAATATCTCAACTTCACAAATTTTCTATCATCTTTCAGGATGCAGTGGCGAAGGTTTCTCAGCACGTCCACACGCTAGAAAAGAAAGACGGTTTAGTTCCTATATTTATAAATGCCAATTCTGGTCAGTTCAGGTCGTATGCCACCATCACCCTGGGCGCACGGGGCGACAGTTACTACGAGTACCTCCTCAAGCAGTGGATCCAGACGGGCAAAACTATTGACTAGTAAGTGGCCGCAGTGGTCTAAAGGTTGTGCCTAAGTTTTTCAATTTTAGCTTAAGAGACGACTACATAGACGCTATAAGTGGGGTGGAAAAGCACTTAACGCACCGCACTGTACCCAACGGCTTCCTTTTCATCGGGGAGCTCCTGGTGGGTGGGAAGGACTTCAAGCCCAAGATGGATCATTTGACGTGCTACTTGCCGGGAACCCTTGCACTCGGAGTGCACAACGGCATGCCCGAAAGCCACATGAAGCTGGCGGAGGAACTCCTGACCACCTGCTACCAAACCTACTCGCAGCAGCCTACCTTCCTGGCTCCTGAGATTACGTATTTTAATATACAGGTGAGTTCTGTTCGTACTTTGAATTTGAAGTAGTTTTTGAAACATAAAATTGATTGTGTGGTATTTAGTCACACTAAGGGCCGGTTGCAGAAAGCAATGTTAAGTCTGGTGTTAGCTAACATATTGTCAAAGTGAACAAAATCGCATCAAATTTTGTTTACTAATGTATTAGTTACCATAAGCATTTGAGATTTGATTCGTTTTTGTTCACTTTGACGTCGCGTTAGCCAACACCAGACTTAACATTGCTTTCTGCAACCGGCCCTAAAAGTATTAGTAAGGAGATTAGGAATGCTAAAATCCAGCCGTTTAACCATAGAGTAAATATATTAAAGAATTTTGGAGTAATTTCTAGCACCCGTTTAAGTTCATATTCTTTTTTGGGTATTTCGCCACTCTGCAAATTAAAATTATTAAATAACGAATGTTTCGAGGGACAATCTGCCCTCGTTATCAACGATTAACAATTAAAAAGGGATTGCCTATGAATATTTTTACATAATCATTCTATAATAAAGAAATATAATATGTTTTATCGGACTTTTATACTGTCTAGGGTGTATATCACACCACTTTTTGGGCGCTGGTGGTCTTGTGGTAAGAGTGACAGACTAGTAATCACAGCGATCAGCGGTCTCGGGTTCAAACCCCGGGGGAGGCACGAGTTTAAGTATAAAGAAGTACAAAATCAATCCTCAGGACTAACCAGGAGTTCATTTACCTGAAGACGAGAGTAGATCAAAACTCCAGATACGTTGTGTGATATATACCGTAGGCAGTGGAAAAAGTCCGATAAAACATATCATAATAGACCACTGCCAAGAAATGACATTCAGAGAATAAAGAAACATACATTCTTCATCGCATTTTCGGTAAGTGACATGAGACACGAATGAATCCTTTCACTGAGAGCACTTCAAAGATAAACTGTATAATATAAATTTGGCTGTGAAGATTACTTAGCTCACAATCCAGAACATGTTTATATGTGTAAGTTTTAGGGATGGGTGTATTTGTCAAGCGTAAAACCTGATTGACATTTTCTAATGTACTAATATGGTGATTGCAAATACAAAATGTAACCTCTAAGACATATACAAGTACACGACAGTAGTAGAATCTCAAGAGGAAAAAACAATAATGTGCTCAGTGATAGAATTAAAAACTTCAGAAGAATAAAAGACGTCAGAATCAGACGAGGTTCGGAAATAGGAAGCGACTACTTTATGCTGCCCATAGAACTAAAAGAAGAATTTAAGAACAAGTATAGGAATTAGTTTGAAAGCAAGGAAAAAATTTAAATATAAAGTTAAAAGAAAAATTGATAAAAGAGCAATTTCAAGAAGAAATAATTATGTAATGCAAAAGACATATAACAGACGAAGTAAAAGATAAGAAATAGGTAGTTTAAGAAGCTTTACAAGAATTATATATAGTGTAACCGTACGTTTGCCCCACTTCTTACATTACTTTGAATTGCTCTTTGTTTGCTAGCTAACTCAGTCGTCAATGCACCAGACCCATTTCTTACCTTAGTGTGTTTATAGTAATTGTCAATAGGTGAATGAAAATTTGGCTGCTTCGATGAAATAATAAGGTTGTGGAGATAGATAGCCAAAAAGTTTATTGTAGTAGGTATAAAGAATCTGATTGTCCCTTAAGGTCCAAGCGTCATACATGTGAAGGTTGATAAAATATTTTACGTTTTGCCACTTTAGATGGCTTCATCAGAAATTATTGATAAGTAATATAACAAAATGGCTGCCATAAAAGTTTATAATAATTGATAACAAAATTTGCAAATGACTAATTAAAGCCACATTGCAAGTATACGGCGTTTAAATGGATAAAGGTGAAATATTAAACAATCATTATTGATTGAGGTTAAACATTAACTATATTATAGATAATGTAATTGAACAATAAACTTTTAATTGAAAGTAAAGGACATCTTGTTTTGAAGAAGCAAGCTGCCAGAAAGCAGCTGGCAGCTTGCTTCTTCAAAACAAGATGTCCTTTACTTTCAATTAAAAGTTTATTGTTCAATTACATTATCTATAATATAGTTAATGTTTAACCTCAATCAATAATGATTGTTTAATATTTCACCTTTATCCATTTAAACGCCGTATACTTGCAATGTGGCTTTAATTAGTCATTTGCAAATTTTGTTATCAATTATTATAAACTTTTATGGAAGCCATTTTGTTATATTACTTATCAATAATTTCTGATGAAGCCATCTAAAGTGGCGAAACGTAAAATATTTTATCAACCTTCACATGTATGACGCTTGGACCTTAAGGGACAATCAGATTCTTTATACCTACTACAATAAACTTTTTGGCTATCTATCTCCACAACCTTATTAGTAATTGTCAATACAGCTTTGCTCTGAGCCAGCCTCGTTATACCTATATTTCTGAAAATGAACACCAACCCTGCTAGAAATAAAAGCCAGGCTGCTTACATAAACACTATGTACTCTAGATGAAGCTATACATACATATAAATGAAATATCAATGACAATATACAAATGCTATATGCTGTTAATAAAATGGTAATGTTTAATCAAATAGCTATGTGCTAAAGGTTATGTTTTACACGTATTTACGTTCCGAACACTGCTCAGTTCACTTTAACGCGGTATGGCTTATGCGCAACTACTACCCACTTAATGCAGTACGTGTATTTAGCCACTACTTTAATGCAGTGCAGCTCATGTTTGAGCCTACCCACTTAATGGCGTAAATTTAGCCACTACCCTACTTGCTGACTCATGCAATTGCGCTTCAAAGTCGTCATCACAATACCGTGTTAGAATATGACGCAATCTTATACAATGCCCCACACGTGATAGCGATTTAGCCCTGACTCGTACACCCGATCAAACACATTATTTGTACAGGAACTAACCTGATTTACTCTTCTGCTGCACGCAAATGCCTTGATTTGACCTCGCTAATGGCGATGATGATCAAAGTTGACATGTAGCTCGTTCACTGCTCGTCTCAGTTGTACCCTGAAGCTGCTGCTACAGGCTCCTACTGGGGTTCCTATGGACTTCTGTGAGACCTTTCATGGTTGCACTTTGCTCTCGAAGCTGGATCTCAGCTCCGAGAATACCATGCGTTGGTTGCAACCACTCACTGTCCCTACTTGATAGCCAACACCTCCTTCCCCCACAAAAACGCATGAAAACCTAGTGTCTTTCCGTCCTAATAATAGACGCATACGGTCTGCCTTCAGCTGGGCGTGCAACCTCACTTGGGGCACTTCTCAAATGCGTTCTTAACCTACTCACTCCAATATTAAAAAACAGCACAGCTGTACTCATGTCTAAATATTAAATAGCTCTGTGGTAAAACGGATCAGGCCCGTTACAACTGCAGCAAAAAACGTCTGTGAGACTACAATCAAGAACATAAAAAACAAACAAGGTGGTGGAATCAAAAGGTAAACAAAGACAGAACAAAGTTATGAAGAGTACTAAAAACAGGAAAATAGTGAAAGAAGTACAAAAAGACAAATTAAACATGGAAAGGGTTCGGAAAAAAACTAGAGGAAGTCAGTAGAGCCAACCAAAAACTGTTTTAAAGTATTAAACAGTGTACGAAATTCTAGGAATTGCGCTTCTCCCTCCAACTCGGGCTTTTACCTGGGTGACAACGACCCTGCAAGCCGGGACTCTGTAACTAGCCACCCTCGAGTTTGGAGGTGGCACATTATTACAAGTAAAAATATGAACCAATAAATAGTGTTAGGGAGAGAATCTCATGTTTTTTTTACTATGAAACCTTCCTAATTTACAAACAGTCTAAGGAAAAGAATGAATGAAAAAAGGCAGATGAAAGGAATGCTACGAGGACTTACTGGGAATAGAGGAAGATAAAAACCAGTTACTCAGTTTCTCATCTGTCAGTGTTTGTCTGTTAGCGAAGTATGCTTTATATCTAGTTGAATTCTTTGTTTAATATCGATTCTATCATTCTTTCTATGTAGTAGTAGTCCTAAATACTTGAAAACTTCCACTTCTTCGAACCTATACTTTCCTATCGATAATTCTTGGTTTGTTATTGATTTCTCCTTCCTACTACAGTGTAAATATTTAGTGTTTTTCACGTTTACTTCTAGCCCTCTTTCTCTTGCTTTCGCTTCTATTATTCTGAAGGTACTTTCTAGTTCTCTTAGGTTTCTTGCTACTATTGCTAAATCATCAGTGTAAGGCACTATTTGGACTCGGCATTATTTATTACACAGTTTAATGAGGTAATAAACAGCAGGGCCATTGTCGTATACCTCTGTTTATTTCGATGGTATTTGTGATGCTCCTCCCGGTTTGTATTCTTGTGCTGAAGTTTTCCGTGGTCATTGTCGTTAGCCTCACTAGTTTCTTCGGTACTTTAATGTTCTTAAGTCCTGTGTCATTTTTGTCCTATCTACCTTGTCAAAGGCCATTTTAAAATCAATAAAAAGAAAGTGCGTGTCTATGTTCGTAACTCTTTTCGGTTATTTGTGTCGTTGCATCTATTGTTGCTTTTTCTTTCCTAAATCCAGATTGGTAGTCACCTATTGTCCCTTTCGTAAATTGTCTGAGTCTTTCTTGAATAATTGTGGTTAATATTTTTTATGTTGTGTTCAATAATGTTATCTGTTTGTAGTTCTACACAATGATGTGTCTCCATCTTTTCTTCTTCTCAACTTCTTCTTCTTCATCTTGTAATAGGTCAAGAGACCTGTTTAATCCAAGACTACTACTACTCTTGCTATCTGGAGAGCCAGCTAGCTCTCCAATTTCCTTTTATTAAATGGTTTCTCTTCTCATGTAGTTTCCTGCCACTGTATTTTAGTAGTTCGCTGCCAATTTTATCACTTCCGGTTGCTTTCCTGTTTTTCAGGCTCATTATACATTTCTCTACCTCTTCAAACGTCAATGACTCTTCCAATCTATGTGTGATTTTTTCTATTTCTTTCCTTCTTTCTCTAAGTCTTGTTTTGTTTGGATTTTCATATAGTTTTCTAAAGTGTTCCACCCATTTCTCATTTTCCACGGTTATCATTGGTACTTTGGTCTTGTATTGTTTCATTTCTCTTCTATTTTTTTCATAATTTTTTCCAGGTTCTCCTTTTTTTCGTTTTGAATATTTTTTGTTCGTCTTTTCCTTTTTCTTTATATTTTTCTTTTTCTTCGCTCCGTCCTGTAGTAAGCCATTTTGTCCTTGTTTTTGTTTTTGCATCATTTGTTCATATTCATTGTCGAACCATTTTTTTTCTTTTTGCTGTTTTCTTTCCCAAGTACTGTTTCTGCTGCTTTGTTCATGCTTTCTATACTTCTGCCTTCTTCCTCTATTTTCCTTTCTATCTCTTCTCTGTATTTTGTCTTTATCTCCTCTCGCTCTAATTCGTTTATGTTTCATATCTTGCCTTTGGTTTTTTTTTATCTTACATTTTGCAATAACTAGGAGGTGATCGGAATCGGCATTTGTTCCCCTCCCTGAACATTGTTAGTATGTGATCAATTTGATTTTCTGACCCTCTTGCAGCTTGTTTCCATGTAACTTTGTGTATTATTTTGTCTCCATTTTGACTCGAACTATTATAGACAGTAAAAGAAATGTAGAAATACAAATTGAGAATAGAATAAAATCGACATCGAACATGTTGAGTGCAAGAGGGAAAACATTTATAAATAAATAAGAGATATTTAGGTAAACAAAACTGACAGGATGTAGAATGATATACACGCCAATTTTACTGTGTGAAAGTGAATCCTGCGTTATGAACACGAAAAATAAATCAAAAATCCTTGCTACAGAAATGAAATATCTGAGATTAACCAGACTTGATAGAGTTAGAAATGAAAAAATAAGAAAAAACTCAACTTATGTAACGGTAAGGAAAATAGGACAGCTGAGATGGTTCGGACACATGTGCAGAATGGACAAGCAAAAACAATCCAAACAAGTGTGAGAAGCAAGAGCAAATGGAAAGAGATAGAGAGGAAGGTTGAAGCAAATCTGGAGCCAAGGATTGGGAAAATTTTAACAAGGAAGGGAAGAACATGGGACCAGGCAAAATAATGCACAGAAGATAGGAAGAATAGGAAGAAGATTAAAAAGAAACTTTGATGCCCCATGGGTACAGAGAGGAAGGATGAAGGAAGAAGGAAGGAAAGACAATTTAGGAGCGCTTCAAAAAACGTAATGTTTTCAAGAGTAGATATATCCGTAAATTATTATTGCGGGTTTGGCCCTTCTTCACTGAGCTAATAAAATTTTTGTGAAGTACCTTTAAATCATCATTAAAATATGAGAAATCGGCAGTGTAGCAATCCATTGTTTTACAACTTTTTGTAGGCGGCGAGGCTACAAATAAACATCAACCGACGTCAACATAACCTAGAAAAGTAGGTTAAAAGGTTGTAATTTCAAGATTTCTTGATTTCAAAAAAAACATAGTGTACGCCTCAGCACTAAAGTTTCTTTTTATCGCCCTACGGGCCTCGGCAACTAAATCCACATTCGTGATAAATGCTAAACTTCAGTGCCTATTGCGGATTTTAGTGCTGTCATTGTCATATAAAAGCAATTGCGATGTAAACAAATTACTTTTCAAAATAATACAATTAAAAACAAAAGTTTGTGTGTTACGAACAAGGTCTAGGCATGTGGAGTGGCAGGTGCTCAGACACCGACTACTTTGGTCATACGGTCAAGTTCTACCTAGAATTTTGCCAAGACTAAGGAGTTCCAACCCTAGCAAGGGATCTTTTACAGGCTACAACACGTCATAGTAACATGGCACCCATGGTTTTACATCACTTCCGAATGATGGCATTGTGTAGAGGTCTATAAAATTTTAAATAAATTAATTTCATAGTAGCAGCAGCGGCAAGTATTTCCCACATGTTATGACTCGTTAATTCTTATTTTTATTTTATCTCTTCGTGTTTTACCATCAGTTTTTCACAAGAACCTCATTTCTATAGCATTCGCTTATGTTTTATTTTTTTCTGTTGAGTCCATATTTCACTGCTGTAAAATATTGTTGATCTAACAATCGTCCTGAAAACTATTTTTCCAAGGAATGTTGTTTTTATGGTAATGTATTGTTGTGATACATGATGCAGGAAATTAAAGCATATGAAAGAAATATTTAAAATGAACTTATAAAGTTGGACAGTTACAATAGTTGAACCTTGATGGGTATAAAGTTTTGAACATAAATAATGAAAGTAAAAGATACAAGGGTTCTTTTCATTGTGAATCATTTAATATTGGTATATTTATTGGAATGAATTAAACTTAATGGTTGTATTTAATATTTATAAAAATAAACCAAGGTAACATTGACAAATGTATTTGTTAAGAAAATTCTGTATATAGCATTATTTAGAAAAAAATAGGAAGTGTGCATTAAGAATTGTCTCTAATAGATATAAAAAGTTTGTTTGAAAACAGTTACATAAAACAACTCAAGAAAGCATGTATGTAATTTGGCTATAATAATTTTGGTATAATAAAAAATAGAATCTCTGCCTTAATTTGTCTAATTTTGCCGATAACAAATTAAATAAAGGCTGAAAACAAATCTACGGGGTAAAATAAAGTGAAATATTTAAAATGGAAAAGATATTGTGACATCAAGTGTTAGAGGAGAAGCTACAGATACAGTTCATTGGATATAGAATACAAGACATTATACTAGTTGAGGGGATTTGGATTTATTCATACGTACAAGATATTAGAAGAGGTATTTTACAATGTATTATTTGATTTGGATATTCTGTGGACGTTGCTTGAGACATCAGATTATCTACAAAAAGGGGAACAAAGTTACAATTGGAATTTATAAAAGGATAGAAACTTACCAGGACTTGGATCGTGTGACGGTGACATCCAGAAGGAGCCTTGGCATCCGGCAGGAACAGTGACATCCAGGAGTAACCAGGACAGGATTTTGGAACCAAGGGAGTTGATTTGACCGGACGGAGCCAGAAGGAGGTTACCAGGAGGTAGATCGTGTGACGGTGAAAACCGGGAGGAGCTAGGACTGGAATTAGGGATCTGAGCAGTTGGTTTGACAGGTCAAGAGTAGTGCTGCGGTCTATCGATGACAGGATCCAGTAGTGATTGGTGTTTGCAGTGAGAGCATGAGCAGCTATTAAGGTTTGTTAAGATAAGTTGAAAAAGCATTTTGAATAACTGTCAATTTTGAAAGTGATAACATAAAGTTTAGTTAGTATACTTACATAGGTGATTTGAATAGTAGTAAATGTCAATGTGAGATACAGTTGTCAGTTTACCTGGTTTGATAAATTTTGAAAGTCAAGTTTGACGTTAAGTATCATTGATAGCAAACTAGATTTTGATGAACCCACCCTGAAAATAAGAACTCTCGATTTAAAGGCAATTATCATTTGATATTTAAGACATTACATGAATTAAGGCATAGTTTACCTGGTGAGCTATTGCAGTATATTCTCCTTGCTTTGTTTATCCATTCATTTATTGCTGTCTTACAATTACTCTCAATTATCATACATGTAACTTTCTACTTGTTCAATTTTTTGTCGACTTACATGTATATAATCATACTTTTTGTTTTGCGTATGCTTATTTTCATATTCATTTAGTTAATTTTTGTATTAAGGATGTCGAGGTTGTATTATAGCTTTTTTTCCGAGTCCACCAATGCAGACATATTATCTACAAACATCGATTCTCATTTAAATTTTTTCTTTGCCACTTTTATTGCTTTTTCAATTACTACTAAAAACACCAAAAAGCTATAAATTTAATTAATTACTGATTGTTTGTTCTTACTATATTTCTATTATCTTTGTACATGGATCTTATCGCTGCTATTGCTTCTTTGTGTAGGGACTTCTCTTTATTTCTAAAGTTTTTCATATATCTTCTCTTTGTGTTCTGTCAAATGCCTTTATATTCCCATTCCTATTTGTTAGTTCATCACTCACTTGTCGAATCACAAATATTAAGTCTTATGTACTTGTTCTCTCTTTAAGCCCTCGATTGTTTTTTCAGCCATATTTCTTATTTTCTCGATTATTCTTGCTAGTATCTTTCCCTTCATAATAATGTTTACAGTTTTGTTTATTCCCATTTTTAAATTGACAATATTCCTGGATTCCGCTTCTTTGGTGCCTTATTATTTTTTATTGCCCCATTCTGTTAGCTCTTGTTCCCTCCTCTTCCATGTATTTCATCATTTCTGTCTCTTTCTAGTGCTTTACCTAATTTCTCTTATCATTTATATCTTCTCTCGCTTGTACTCGTCTTTGTTAGTTCCCTAAATATGGCCTCCGTCTTTCCATGATTTTATCTTTTTCGTCCTTACTTTATCTATTTCTGTGTGTTGTTATGGGCACCTCGTGCGGAATCCATTAATTGTATCTACATTTATCTGCAATCCTTTTTACCTCTGCTATTGTCTTTCTTCTTTTCCCAGTGGCTTCTATTTCATCCATCCACGTTTTTTTAGGTCTTCTGTTGCAGCTGCTCTCTGTGTGTTGCATTCCTTATACAGTGTCGTCTGTTTTTTCACCTGATTTTCTTGAGGAAGCTCTTCTCTGCTACTGTTATTTTGAATTTGTGTTTGTTGTTCATCGTCCATAATTCCGTGGATATGTAGTTTTGTTTTCTTGTTTACTACTCTGTTATCCCAGATGGTATTGTATATGCTGTAGTATACTTGTTGCCTGTTGCCCCTTTCTCTGTCTATTCTTCCATTGTATATCATCGTTACCCCTAGGTATTCAAGACTATGCTTGTTCTATTGGTTGGTTATCTAGTGTGATTATGTAATATTCCCCCATCATCTTGCTTCGGTGCTTTACCTTTGTCTTTTGGATATTGACTGTTAGTTTGGCTGTTTTTATTTCCTCATTTCATATATTTAGGAGAAGGCTACATAAGAAACCACTAATGGAGAAAATAGAAGGAAATCAACTGTGTTGGCTCGGACACCTAGACAGAATGAGTAGGGAGAGAGAGCTGAGGGCTATATGAGAAGCCAGACCAACGAGCAGAAAACCACGGGGCCGACCAATAAAGACGTAGAACCAAGAACTGGAAAGCGTATTAAATAAGAGGAATCTAAGTTAGTTAGAAGTGAAGAAGCTCTGAAATGACAGAAGAGAATGGAAGAGTATTTGTAGAGGTAAATAGTGAGTGTGCGTATTACAGAGATTGAAAGACTTGCACCACAATTTGTAACCAATACGGTATACAACAACAATACATGGTATACCTGAGATAATCCGCTCGGGTCACTTGAGACCCGGTTCCCGGTCACGCGCTCCATTGTTTTTTTTTTCTTGTTTTCTGGAGTATAATAACACTGTGTAAAATAATAGGCAAAAAGAATGGATCCCAATAAAATTCTTCTTACGGAACAACAATTGTATGACGAACTAATGCGTGATGATGACAAAAACGACTTTCAGTTTTTGTCTGATGAGGACAGTGGCAGCGATAAAAGTGACGCAGAATATGAAGAATTTCTTAGTCTGCAGGTCAATAAAAATAAAAGTTTTATGATTATATTATCATGTGCAAGTATGTATTAGAAAAACAGACATTGTGGTGCTTTAAAACTAATTTTAAAAAATTGAATTCGATCCGGGTCAGTAGAGACCCATTTCCGTCGGGTGATGGTTAATCACAGTAACCATTGAAGTAATCAACAATTTTAATACAAAACAAATTTTAAAACGAATTGACAACTAAATGTTCCATGCCGCCAGTAATGTCATTTGATAACTTTGTTTTTCAATGGTCACTGTCATTTATTTCATATAGTAAATTAGTAACATTTTGATTCTTTAATAGCGGATATTTCAACAATGGATGAAGTAATTATAGACAACTTATATATTTTTGAAAAGAGAATATTAAGCGCTATCCAATAAACACATAACATATAGGGTGTTCCATAAAAAAAGTATACAATAAGTCAAAAAGTTCACCCGTGATGTTCAATTGTTTCTTTAAGTAGCAAATTCGGACGGTTTGAATGATAACCTACAATTTTTATCTGAACAATTTTTTTCTATCTGGAATAATGAAGTCGCTAGAAGCTGTCAAAATTTGAGGAAACACCCTGTATTGTCATTTCTAATTTTCACAAAAAATTAGTTCTATTTAATAACGAATAAAAATAAATATGAAGAAAAATTAAGAAATGGTGTTTGCTGTTTTTGTGGCGTTTTATTAGGGTTTTTTTTTCGCGGGTTTTTTTTTTTCTTTTTTTCTGGGATTCGTAGTTACAGTAGGCGGTTGACGATTAAGTTCAACAACCGTAAACTTTTCGAATTCGTAACTTGCGCCACCGGCTAAATTGGACTTCTGGCATATGCGCAGTAATTTTTCAGGGACATCAACATCAACGTGCCAACAATGGAGTGACCTGACTGTTTTGTATATAAATTGTGGTTCAACAATCTAAACCTCTTCAGTCAACAAACAAATAGCATTCTTGACAATATTGTTACTTATGTACTGTTTGAGGCTTTCGCGGTTACTCGAATTATTCTCCTTGGCATAGAATTTTGGCTTAGACCGCGTAGTATTTGTATATGAACACCCAGCGTTTTCTGGCTTAATGTGCCTTGCACCTTGTGAAGTCGAGCAAAAACCCGCGCGATGGCCATGCTCTTTGGTGGCTCGTGTTGTTTGAGTATCTTGAGAACGAGGATACTTAGGCAGATTTGGCCGTTTTGCTGTTTGTGCATCCATATTCACTAACGTTTCGCAAGACCTCGCAGCTTGCATCATCAGAGTGAAAGTCGCACTCAGTGCGTGTGGAATTTCTAAAGGTTTTCTTACTTAGATTATAATCTTTTATTTAAAAAGTTTCGTTTATTGTGTTCACTTGAAGAGATGGAAGAAAAACATTTTTAAGTAAAATATAAGATTTATTTAGAAAAGAACAGATTATGCAGTAATATGCACATTTTAGAAAAATATGAACATAACTGCAAATATATACAAAATATGCAAAATTTAATTGGTGTCATATAACTCCAGTTAATGTGATTCACATAGATACGGAAGGATTTTTTGACAACATCAATATTTAACAATATGCATTTTGTATACATATAAGCCGCTCTTTAGTCATTATGTTTTAATTTTGTGTTAGCTATAGTCATTTTCTATACATAGTGTGATAATTCTTTTTCATTATTGTTTTTGATCTCTTCATTCTTTTCCAAGAATCTCTATCCCTGTATTTTGCTTTCTTGCTCGACCATTTAAGTCTCCTATACTATTTAAGGCTTTCGCGGTTACTCGAATTATTCTTGTTAACATAGAATTTTGGCATAGACCGCGTAGTCTTTGTGGATAAACACCCAGCATTCTCTGGCTTAATGTGCCTTGCATCTTCTGAACTCAAGCAATGGCCATGCCCTTTAGTGGCTCGTGTTGTTTCCGTACCTTGAGCACGAGAATACTTAGGCAGGATACTTGTTCTTGCAGTTCGAGTTACATTGGACAGACTGGTCGTGCCGTTAATCTAAGACTTCAAGAACATAAAGGCGATGCAAACACAAACGCATCCCAAAATCAACCGTAGCTGAGCATACTTTTATAAATGGGCACCTCAGAGTACTTGCCAGAATACCTCACTACTTACCACGAATGATACGTGAAGCCATAGAAGGGGGAAGATGAATTTAAGCTTAGTAAAATGTGGACTCCTTGTTAAGCCATTTTGCAGCCTTCAGCAATCAAGTTGATCATTTAAGCTTTCAGTACAGCCTGCCTGTATTTCAAATCTGATGCCAGCATTTTTAATTTCTCATCACAAATACTCACAAAAACCACCTCTTTTCTTTCCCATTTGAGTTCGAACACCCGGTATATGGGCGTAGCAGTCTCGTTTCTGCCATTTTAGGCCACCCTTTATCAAAACACGTGCGCATTTAGCACGGGTAAAACCTGTTCCGGCCGCCTAAGACTTCCCCTCGCGATTGGCTGTCGAGAGTCACCTGATGACGCGCTTGCTTCCCGCGAGTTTTTCTAACGGTCGCTTTGGGGATTCAACACCGAGACGTTGAGCGAACAAGTCGCCAAAGTTAGGGTTCGTGCGAAGCTCCCACGCTTCTTGCGGGGGCGCCGGAATTCCTTTCGTGCTGTTACAGCAAGTTGGTTGTGAAACTGCATTTGCCTTTTGTGAGTCGAGTTCCAACAGGGCCGTTGAGAGGAACACAAGTCGCGCGATTGTGCTTGGTGTGGTGTGTACCATTGTTGCGTGGGTGTGATGGGCATTCCGAGCGCCCAGTTCTGTTTCTTCAAGTAAGTGGCTGTTCCCCTTTAACCCGACAACTCGGGGATTCATTCCGGCAGGACGTTTGGGCCTCCCTTTTGTTCCCGGTCGAATGTGAAAGACGCATTCCAATCGACGCTATTGTAAGGCGGAATTCTGCCTATTACCCTCACGTACCGCCCCCGCTTCTACCTGTGTGCCACAGGCGGACACAAGCCACCAGCTGACCGCACGCCACCCTCAAGGGCCGTCAACGAAACAAGGTATCTGTGCAAACAACTGTATAACCTATTATCTGTCATTCATGCGAATTGAGTTTGTGCTTGTAAGTGTGCGTTGTCGTTTTTGTGCATTCGCGGCCATTACTGTGACCTGAGGCCATGCTGCCTTTGCGACGCTGTATTTGCTGTCATTTATTCAAACATTTCATGTGTGCTGGCCCCGTGCCTTGCTAATTAAACATTTAACTAATTTATCGCTTGCCTTTGCGACGCTGTATTTGCTGTCATTTATTCCAAACATTTCATGTGCGTTGGCCCCGGGCATTTTAAATTAAACATTTATCTAGTTTGGCGCATACCTTTGCGATGTTGTATTTGCTGTCATTTAAAGTGCCTTGGTCGCCTTCGCTCATGATTGATACGCTTGTTGTAAAGTAATGTACCTCGATGGCACTTACTAGTAATTGATCTTTTATATTTAAATTAACGGGCCAACACCGGCCGGTTACATGTGTGTGTATTAACCGGATTTCTTTTGCTGTATGTGTATTAGTATTAGCGCGTCCTCCAGCTGGGGCCATAACTTAAGGCCTAGAATAATTTCGGCGGCGTGATCGTTGCCCGTTTGTAAAGTCAACCAATAGACGAATATTTGATTAAGGGACTTATTATTGTGTTCGACCTGTGCATGCTCTTTTCAGATTAAGCCTCTCAGTGTGAAGATCGATGTACGACGGAGCTTGAGCGTTGTGGCGTGCAGGTAGGTCTGGTGACGTCGCCACCGTGGCCACAAGTACCCGAAATCGTAATTTAAGTATTTTCTGTCCCGAAATTGTAGCCCGAGCTTGACAGCTCTCGAGTACCTTCCTGACGAAGTACCCTGTGTACTTCTCATCCCGTCTAACCGCCCAGGCCCGGTTATTCGGGTACACCCCTAAGACAGGCTTGGTGGTGCCCTATTTACTTTTATCTTTATTTACCGCCCCTCTGGCCGTTGCCCTTAGGTGATCTCGTAAAGGACCCTCCCTTGCTCCACTGATGCTCAGCCGGCATTATCTTGTTGCGGCATGGGCAGCGGCCTAGGTGAATCTTCCGTACCGGTTTTGTAGAATACCGCCCGCGCTGGCCGTGTAGTTGTTGTATGTGCCGGTGCAGTGTCGTAAAGACCATTTAAGACCGTAACATTCTGTGATACATGATCTAAAGCATTACAACCACTGTGCGTCATACGGCTACGCCAGCGTTACGTCGCTCCGAGCGGCTGGCACAGAGAACTATAAATAGCTCCACACCGACCTTCGGTTCTTAGTGCAACTTTCTCTCTGATGATACAAGCTGCAAGGTCTTGCAAAACGTTAGTCAATATGGGTGCACAAACAGCAAAAAGGTGAAATCTGCCTAAGTATCCTCTTTCCCAAGGTACTCAAACAACACGAGCCATCAAAGGGCATGGCCATCGCACAAGGTGCAAAGCACATTAAGACAGAGAATGCTGGGTGTTTACACACAGAGACTGTGTGGCCTAAGCTGAAATTCTATACATTTAAGTCTCCCATAATTATTTTATTTTTTTTCCTTGTTAGTCTTTTTTGTCTTCAAGTTTATCATCATATTTTGGATTTGTCATTTCAGACATAATTTTTTGACGGCACTTTTCTACAAATTTTTATAATGTTTAATAATAATGATTACAGCAAGACCTTTTTCCTATCTCGTGAGTTTAGAAGCTTGTATTTTATTTATAGTGCAATTGTTCCGAAATTAAAGTTGCATGAATTTACACTAAAACAAACTTTATTTCCAGGGTGAAAATTCCAATGACATGTATGTGAAGACCAACGACGCCCACAACTTGCTAAGGCCGGAATTTATCGAGAGTCTTTGGTACATGTACCAGCTGACCAAGAACTCGACATACCAAGATTGGGGCTGGCAGATCTTCCAGGCGTTCGAGAAGTACACCAAAGTCGTCAATGGCTACACGTCCATTGGCAACGTGCGCAACACTGCCAACGTGCGGCCCAAAGATTTGATGGAGTCGTTTTTCCTCAGCGAAACCTTAAAGTATTTGTATTTGCTGTTCAGTGATAACCCGAAACTCTTAGACATTGACAAATACGTAGTGAATTCGGAGGCTCACCCTCTGCCCATTTACTCGTCGTGATTTTACAATGCAATAGTCGTTTAGCATCTAGTCTCAAGAAAATTAGTGTGGTTAAGACTTAAATTGTGAATTATGATTAGGCTGACAAATTTTGTTACCATTCGGGATTCGTTTAGTAGAATTGCCATATAGATGAAGGATGAATAGTTCGCACTTCCAAAAGCTAGTAAATATTTCAAACTTTGTTGTCGCAGTGGTGGATGTACATATCTGTTCGTCTTAGGGTTATGAGAGGCGTAAGTGACTGTTTTTATTTTGTAACAACTCTGTGACTGTTGGCGATCTGAAGGTCGTTTCTTAATTTTATATTTTTATTTACTAGTGAAACTGCATGCGTGAATGTAGACTGTAGTGTGCATATTTTTTGTAGGTAGAACAAAATAAGTGATGATATTAATAAAAATTGTTATAAAAGTTTTGTTTCAACTGATTTTCTGCATCAGGTACGAGGCTTTGTTATATGTATATGTTGGAATTGCACAAGCGTAAAGCTAAATAGTTGTTTATTGAGTAATTAATTAAATTGGCATTTATATTTTGTACATGTGATCCAAAAAAATATCTAAAATTTAATTTTCCTGATTCTAAGTCAGGTGGAAACTGAATAAGATAGTCAAAAACACGTGATTCAGTATGTTGGTGTTGGGCAACTGTGCAAATGTTCTCATTA
This sequence comes from Agriotes lineatus, assembly GCA_940337035.1. Lineage (NCBI taxonomy): Eukaryota > Metazoa > Arthropoda > Insecta > Coleoptera > Elateridae > Agriotes > Agriotes lineatus. The sequence goes on along the minus strand of OW679199.1, from coordinate 115,720,982 downwards.
TTTCTGTAATTAGAGGATTAACAACACTAGGACTTACACTTCTTCAATAAACGTGATTAGTGATTACTGCCACAGATGTATATTATTGCCGTATTTTTACGTAAACAAATCGACTCGATCAATTTAATTTTTGCACAAAAATGGTTTATTAAGTTTCCATTTACCTGTCAGTTTTGATCAGAATTAATCAAAGGCATTGAAGTTCATTTCGGTAACCGGTGACCAAATATGTAGCCACACAGGTTTTGCACAGAGAACTTTATGTTTTAGCAATCTCTATTTTTGTACCTTCAGCTGTATCTGTAATAATTTGAATGTTTGTTTAGTGCGGGTGATAGTTGTGGGTCGTGCAAAAAATTTACATTTGTTTGCTAAAGAGGTGTGACAAAATTGTACTCCCTTCATGATCTTTTTGTAAGTTGGCCATAAGGTCAATTATTTTGAGATGATCATGAATGGATTCTGGTTGATATTATTATTACTATCAATTTGTTGTGTTTTATTTGGATGTGGTGTTCTGTTACATTAGAAATATATTGTGATTTTACCAATTTCTAATTTTTTATGGATTTTACTGTATTTGTACGTATAAACCTTAGTCGATTATTGGAAAATCTGTAGTACAAAAGTGATGCTTTTTTGATTACGCTAAAAGAAATTTAACCATAGGATTATGCAGGGGTTCTTAATCTTTGTGCAAACACTCCTTACTTAATGAATATTTTCACCTATAAATTTGCTAAGATTGAGAATTCGTCTTGTCTTTGGTAGTTGACAAAAATGCAACAAATATGACATTCCTTCAGTTGTGCTTTGTTGTACATAGTCCTAATTGACTGTTAATATTTTTTAATAAACTACCACGAACAATTTTGTTTTTTATTGATTAGAAATCCGTAAAATATAACAAATATAAACACTTGTATGGGGTAGGTACTCTGTTTAAAATACAATTTACCATGTGAGATATTTTAAATAGGACTTCATATTGAAGACAGCAGGCAGCATAAATATGGAGAAAACCGGTCAACACTGGGTGATCAGTTTTAAAACCGAACATAGCAAAAGCATGGTATATCACAAGGCTTCGAGGGAAAATTCAACGAATATAGCTGTAAAAATTAATTTTGAGAGCAAATATTTATTATGCCGCTTGGAACTACTAGTGATTATGTCGATATAATTCTTTTTTATTGGCTGGAAACAAAACAACACTACATTGTCATTGGTCTATTTGAATTATTTGACAGATGTGTTGAATTTTCAATTTAATTTAAAAAACAAGCTTGCTTAGATCAGCACTCTAAAAATTATAGGGGTGGGGGGAGGCTGAAAGTCTTTAGATATCAATTACCTCGGGCATATCTTTTGTTTATTAAAAATTAAAAAATTGCTATGTTCAGTTTTGAAAGCGGTCACCCGGTATAAGAAGAAATAGATTCAAGGAGAACTTGTAAGTTGTAATTTACAGACATAATTTTCAGCTTAATCTTTGAACAATATGCAGGGTCTAGGGGTGAATCCTTGGCCCAAAATATGATTTAACTCAACTTACCTATATATAAAGTTGCTTAGTTTAGCCGCTAGAGGGCAATTATTAACTATATTAAATGTTTTTAACCCCCTGTACAATCACAGGGCTCAAAGCCGGTACATATTTTATGTAAAAGTACATATTTTTTAGCTTGGTACATAAAATTACATAAATTTAAAAAAAGGTACATAAAGTTCATATTTCCCTCGTTTCGACCATTTTTGATATTCTACAATATATGTAATAAGGTGATTACTGACTTTTAAAAAGTTGGAAAATAAGCTATTATCAACTTTCAAACTTTCCAACCGGTCGGAAAAGTGGTTGTCGTGGCAGCGCCAGCGGTTGGAAAGTAATAAATTGCCGATCGCTGTCTAGTAGGTAGGGACACTGTAAATATCGTTCATCCACTCATGCGCGTCACAACCTGTGGAATCATAATATAATAATAATAATTCTTCCAATTATTGTTTAGAATAAAGTGGTGGTGAATAAAATAGTATACATACCGAGGTGGAAAGTGTTTCATTCGTGTCTCGAGATAAAGTTGACTTCGACGCTTCACGTCTCGGTTAACTACTTAGTCTCTCAACAGTAATAATGAAACACTTTCCACCTCGGTATGTAATATACTATTACTTAAGTCGGTTAATAATAGGTACGTTTCTAACCTTTAAAACAGTAGGAAAGCGAATCATTGTTTACTGTACTTTACGTCACTATCAATGAACTTATCATTTTACCTAGCAACAGCGTTGCAGATTCCTTTGTTAAAATGACTTATGAAACTGCGATAAAAATACATATTATTTGAAACTTACATAATTGTATGAAGAATAACAAAAACCGATTGTGAGTAAAATAGTATACATACCACGGTGAAATGTTTCATTCCTGTCTCGGTTAACTATTTAATCTCTCGACAGTAATGAAACACTTTCAACCTCGGTATATAATATACAATTATAAAAAGTATTTGTTTTGTTAATATACAGACATTGCAAAATTAAAGTTTATTTTGTTACTTTATCTATCGCCTTTTGTATAGAATATTTTCTACAATATTTTTTTTATAATACGTTGATTTTTATTTTATACTGAAGTTTGGTGACATTGATAATAAGTGGTACATATTTGGTACATAATTCTGAAATTTTTGGTCACTATTTACATAAATTTCAATGCAAATACCACTTTGAGCCCTGCAATCACTACCAGTTTTTATTCTGGATAGCTACTTGATTTTCTTTTTTGGTACTCAGCCAACGGCCGTTAGGGCAATTATAGGCGTCGCTGTACATTTTATGGGGACTTCCAACCCCACTAACGACTGTTATGATGTTATTATGACATCCGGGACCAACTATTTCCGTGACAGCCGTATCACGAGACGCCGAGAGAAGCAGCTTTGGAACTCCCATCCAAGTTCTGACCAGAAAGAGTCTTGCTTAACTCTACTGATCGAACATGGGCGCTTGTTCAAGCTACACTACCCGGGACCAAAATTTAGAAGCTATTTTAGTTGGGTAAACGGTTTAAGCACAAAAAAATATTTTCTAAATCCCTACAAGCCTATACTGCGTCTCAGGGTGACTAGGCAGTACAGGGCCTTATGGTAAACAGCAACAAACAGCGATGCCATATGTCTCCACAAAAGTGTTCTGTAGAAAAAACGCACCGATCACAGACAAACAAATCCGGCTATTGTACTAGAGACAGCTTAACTATCTTCCCTCATTACCTGGTACGTTTTGTCAGTGGCATTCAAACGAGTTTATGATCAAAACAATTACGTACAGTAGGATCTCCGTTATCACACACTATTTCTTTTAATCGGAACTTGTCATAGTTTTTTAATGAATAAAATTAGCTTTTAACAAGCATAAAATTCGCAAAATTTAGTGGATTTAATAGCCGGTGAATATAAATAAAACGAATATTTGTTTCACGGCAATCGAGTTTATACATTTAATAGAAATTGGAAAAAACAGTAACTGACTATAATTTTTAATTATAAATTTTAAAAATTGTACAATTTGTGTGTCACTACTCGCTGTCACTATTGTTCACTTCACTATTAATGTCACTATTACTATCTGCATCATTTATATTTATTATAATTGGTTCTATATCTTCTAACAAATTATCGACTTCGTCCGTTCTGTTGCTATTACGTGATTTACGTAGTTATTCAATTTTTCTGACGTAACTTGCAAATATGCTTCACTGATTCAAGTTCGGACGTCATTCTCCTTAAAATTCGTGTTATGTCCAGCTACATACCTTAAATGAAAGAAAATCCGCTTAATTGTCCATTAAATTTACTTTTTAAAGATTAATAATAAATAATTAAAAAATATGGTGATAAATCGTGGAAATGTTATAATTTTAAAATAAGAAAATTATGGACAATAAACTAATTAAGCAAAGGATGTTTAATTTAATTATGTATTTATAATATCTTGGGTGTCGATCTTTGATAACATTAAAAATTTATTTAAATGACATTTTGGAAGCTTTTCCTGCATTACAATTCAATAAATGCCAAAATTAAACAGTGTTTACCACAATCCTTTATCTAATAGATGGTCTGTCCGGGACGCTGTTTTGTCTGTCCGGAACGCTGTTTCAGCAGCCAAACCGTAAGAGATAGAGAAAAAAGTTATTAAAGTTATATGTTTGGAATGGTCATGTCAGGTCAGGAACCGAATTTCAGTCTCTAACACTAATTATTATCTTAATTATCCTAATCCTAACTTTTTAGATTAGATTCTAGGCAAATTTTATCAAGGCGAATGCGACTGGTAGTTTGCTACCAACAATGACGTCATATACGTACGTGTGGTGAATACGCGTTCTATTTGCAAAACGGTCTTTTTTGTTTTATTAAATGAGACATTTGGCTCACTGGACTGCTAGTATCGAGAGATAAAAAAAAAACTGTTCCTCAGCGGGCTGTGGAAATTCAACGTATGAAAAATATGCTGGTGACACTGTACGTCAATGTCAAATTCGAGGTTAGCAGGTTAGGATTTGCGTCATTTTGTGTCAAAACTGACGGAACACCTAACCTAATAACCTCGAATTTGACATTGACGTACAGTGTCACCAGCATATTTTTCATACGTTGAATTTCCACAGCTCGCTGAGGAACAGTTTTTTTTGGATCTCTCGATATATAAATTAATAGTAGATTACATACCGAGGTGGGAAGTGCTTCATTACCGAGGCGAAATTTGATGACCAAGGCGCGTAGCGTCGCGGTCAGCAATAAGCCGTGGTACTATGAAGCCACGACCACCAAGGTTTGTATACTATTTTATTCACAATCATCCTCCTTAAATAGCATAAAGACAACAAACAATTTACAAATTTTTAAATTGCATTTTATGTTTTTATTAAGTAGCCATTAAACAAAAGACTATATCAAAGGACAAATGTCAAAGTAGCATCGCGTCGTTTGTGTTTGTTCCTTGACCGCATCTGTACGAAAATGTCTGATATTAATAGTGACAGTGAAATGGAATGTACTCCTCCTGAACTGAGGAAAGCTGCTGAACGAGCAATAGAAAATTTATTGCCAGAAAAAAGTAAAACTAGGTATGAAAAGGCATATCAAATGTACAAGCGCTGGTGTCAGGAAAAAGGGGCTCAAAACATCTGTTCGGAAAGTGTTGTCCTAGCTTATTTTAGTCACTTGGCTCTTGGAAAAGAAGCATCAACCTTATAGTCTACATATTCCATGTTACGAACTACATTACAATTTAAAGACAAGACTGATATTTCAAAATTTTCAGAATTATTAGCATTCTTGAAAAAACATATAATATTGGTTACAGACCTAAAAAATCGAATGTCTTCAATAAGGAGGATATCGAAAAATTTTTGGATACTGCTCCCTTGGATTTTCTTCCACAAAAGGTAGGTTTCTCAATATTGTATTTGCACCAATAGTTACTTATTTAAACATTTTAGGTTGCTTTAGTCATTGGGATTTCTGGCGCTTGTAGAAGTGAAGAATTGTTTAAAATGAAAATAAATGACAGAAAAAAGGGTCATTACATTATCATAATTCCAGACACGAAAACTTATCGTCCTCGAAGTTTTGTAATAACGGATCTAAAATGGATTGCCATATTAAAAGAATATATGAATTTACGTAAGCATGTAGATAACCAACGATTTTTAATGCAAGTGCGGAGTGGAAAACCCGGTAGCCTTATGGACATAATTCAATCGGCCAATTCCCCAAGAAAATAGCTATGTTTTTAAAGTTGAATGACGTAGACAAGTTTACTGGGCATTGCTTTAGACGAATAGCAGCTACATTACTTGCTAATACCGGAGGCGATATTCTCCAGCTAAAGAAGCTGGGTGGTTGGAAATCGAGTTCAGTAGCTGAAGGTTATGTGGAAAATTCTATGGAGGGCCAATTAAAAATTGCGCAAATGTTGTCCGTAACAACTAAATCCCAGGTACAAGAATCATCGTCATTGTCTACTTCTCCTAGAGCTTCAACTTCAAATAAACAATCCAATATTTCATCTTCAGAACCACAACATGGTTTAAGCATCACCATCAATAGTCATGAAAATTCCAACGTTACAATTAATTTATATCGCTCAAATTCTTAATATGTAAATTTTTATTCGATTTATTTGTTCAGCTATTTGTAGAATTGCTTTATTTGTATTAATAAATAACTACTTTCTCTATGTATTATAATTTATATTTCCTGCAACTAATAGAAAACCCGTAAGAAACGGAGGTTGAAAAAAGACTAATTTATCACTCAAATTGATAAGAAAGTAACCACTTTCCAACCTGAACTGTCATATTTCATTTCAATTGTCAAATGAAGTTGAAATTGTATACTTTCCAACTTTTGACATGTAAGGTATAATTTGATTATTGCTTTATGGTTGTGAATAATAGTATATTAGATACCGAGGTGGAAAGTGTTTCATTCCTGTCGAGACAGGAATGAAACTTTTCACCGTGGTATGTATACTATTTTATTCGCAACCACTTTATTCTAAACAATAATTGGAATAGTATATTACAGCCCGAGATGGGAAGTGTTTTATTACTGTCGAGAGATTAGTTAGCTGATTCAATCAGCTATTATCTCGAGACTAAGGAAACTTCCTGTCGAGGTTTGTATACTATTTTATTCGCAACCACTTTATTCTAAACAATAATTGGAAAAATTATTATATTATGATACGTCAGGTTGTGACGCTCATGAATGGATCAACGAGATTCCCAGTGTCCCTACCTACTCAGCGGTCGGGAATGTAGGTACTTCCCGCACTTGAGCGGGAAGTGAGTGCGGGAAGTAGCGGGCTAAAATGTACGACTTCCCCCACTCAAATGAGGCCAGGAATGTTAACATTACATATATGGTTGCGAATAAACATTATTATATTATGATACGACAGGTTGTGACGCGCATGAATGGATCAACGAGATTCCCAGTGTCCCTACCTACTCAGCGGTCGGAAATGAATTCATTTCCAACCGGCAATCACTTTTCCGACCGGTTGGAAAGTTAAGTTAGGAATGGCTCATTTTCCAACTTTTTAAAAGTCCGTAATGGTCTTATTACATATATGGTTGCGAATAAATACCTTTTTACTTCACTTCACTTCACATTATGCCTTTTTGCAATTTCTTCTTCACAATGTGTTGGTTAATATGAAAATCCCTATTAGGCTATTAACAATTAATTCGACACGAAGTGTACGAAGTATTGAAATTCCCTCATATCGAAAACCACTCTGAGTCAAATATCTTTAAAATTCGTGCCAACAGACTAATGAACCCACTTAATGAAATCTCCGTCTCGGCTGTGCGGATCTTTTGGTGAAGACCCCAGCCCACTAGATCCCTCTCCCGTATTGGGGGGTGCCTAAACGTGCTGTGCGGTGTACGTATGTTCGTATGTGTACACGATTCCGGTCGCCAGGAACCTTCCTGAAGTCTTGGAACGTTTTCATACAATAGGTCCTCTGAAAATGAAGGCAACATCAACTTTTGAGGTATGGTCGCTGGCAAAAAAAATTTTTTTAGGGTTTTTATTTTTTTTTTATAAAGAACTGGTGCACAACATTTCATTGTATTATCGAAACGGAGTGATGTTGAGTGTCGAAGTATTCTTGGAAAGCACGGAAGGGCGCTTTTCTTGGGTGGGGGGTACCGTATATTTTTTTAGATTTGAGATTGGCGCACCTTTAAATGTAATGCTTTTGTTTTCACTTTGACACTTAAATTATTTATTCAAGTGACGTTTTATAATTCATAATCTTTAGAGAAATGGATGAACAGAAGTACCAACGAAGTTTATTATCAAAGAGAGAGAAAGAAGCTGTATGCAAATACTGCTTAGAAAGACAGTAAATTAGCCTTCACTTAAATAAATATACCATTTTTGAAAGGGCTGCATATATATTTTCAGTAAGAATTTCTACATTTTATGCTTTATAACCACTTTTCCAATCCTATAGGCCGTTTTCTTTTTAAAGATCCACCAACGTCGCATGTTCTTTGAAAAGAATACGTAGCAACATGGCTAGGGTATTTCCATAACGAGGACTCAAAATTGAGGTTAGGTTGTTAAATGTAAATTGTAAACTGACATTTGGCACGTCGGAAGTTTGAGCATTTGAATTATTTAAAATTAGATTTAAGGTACGGATTTACCGGATGGTGTCATGTGTAATGCAGAGGGGTGTTACAGATTCTGTGAGATATCATGTTTTTTTACGCAGGAGCCAGAAAATTCCATTTTTTCTCGAGTTATGCAACTGAGACTGACGGAGAAAACACGATTGATGTACAAATGTATAAATCTTTCCACCAATTCCCACAATTGGAAGAAAATAAGGTGCTTTGTTTAAAGTGGACTGTGGCCAAATAATGGATTTATAACCAAATTCATGTTCAACACATTTTGCATTTTACACATTTGACAGAAGAGGTGACGTCTCGTCCAAGTATACAAATTTTATGTTGGGGACATCTTTGTATCTTAAATACATTTTTAAGAATTTAATTCGTTTCGCCGCTATGTATGGCCTTTCGACAAGAATTTTTCTATTATTTTCCGTTTTATATTTATAGCCCTTGGCTTTCAAAATTTTATATAACAATGATCGGGACCCTTTATACTCCAAAGTGTCCCGTGCAAATGTTAACAATTTTGTTAGAGTGAAATATTCCCCACTTCGTTTATAATCATAAATTTTGCGACCTAATTTTTCCCGAAAGAAATGGTCATCAAAAAATGGAGATTTTTTAGGGCCACCGTAAGTTTTGCCGGCATTAAAAGAGTGTAATATACGGCGGACAGTACATCTAGACGCCTACAATAATTAGTGTTTAAAATTTTGAAGTTAATTTTACCCAAAGAAATCACAGCAAAGATATTTGAAAGTTTCTCTTCTAGCTGTCGGCTACTTAAAGAAGGGACTAGGTTTTTCAGTTCGAGGGAACATTGGAATAGGGCGGTTTTCAATTTCTTGTCGAGTAAATTCCTTCATTTCCGAGGCATAATTCGAAAATTCAACTTTATCTGAGTTGCGCTTGCATTGTTTGACGGTTTGACGAATGAAATTAAGGTGACAGCTCACTTGCAGAATTGTCATTTGTAACTCATAAAAGTAACTATAACTAGTGATTTTTCCGTTGGCCAACATTAAGCAACAGGTGGTGGATCTTTATAGCTATTAACATATCTAGGAATGTTATGAGTATCATAACTGCCGCAGATGTTTTGAAATCCGAGCTCGTAGAGCGAGGATTTTAAAACTTCTAAGGCAGTTATGATTCATAACATCCGTGATTTGTTCAATAGTTTATCGGTTGCTATATGGTTATGGTTGCCATGTAGGGTAATATTCTTTTTCTACTCCTTTATTAGTAAATTGCTCATTAAGCACTGTTTACTTGATTAGTAAATTCGTTGTTACAAACAGTGTTACGTAATGATAATGACTAACACGTAATTTTTTTTATTACGTTACAGTTAGCTTCTGTTGTTTGTACGAAGCGGTGTCTGCAGCCGCCTAATTTTTAAGATGGTGTGACAGATAGTTTGACAGTTAATAAAATATTTCTTTTTCGTTTAACGAAATGAGTGTGATCGTAGAAAAAGTATGGTACGCAACTCGAGCTATAGAGCAATTACACGCTCGTGGAATTACACACGCGCCGCTACGCGGCTTGTGCGTAACTTTTCCAACTCGCGTGTAATATGCTTCCTACAGCTCTCGTTGTGTAATATACTATTAACCCTACAGATAAGTTATGATCTAGTTACCAGCCTACTTTTGTATATGTAAACAAAGGCTTAATATCCTGAAACCGATAAAAAAATAAACGACCTATACATCTCCTTTCTTAGCTCAGTGTAACTCAAGTGAAGGACATTTTTACAAAATTTGAAAATGGGGAAGATTTAGAAGACACACAAAAAGGAGGCAGAAAATTAACAAATGTTAACGATTACTACGCGGTATTTTTAAAGGAGGAACTACAAAGAAAAATTTATTTATTTCATCACAATAATGAACATTTTACCATTGATGATTGACATCTATATGCTACACAAGAATTAAACTTTACTCATGGTCGTACAACATTATAACGCCGACACCAGTTCCTCTTTGTCAATATCGGGCATATCTTCTGATCCCACATTTATGATACCTGGAATTTCATTTAGGCTGCATATACTCAGAGTATTATTAATAAATCCATTTTTACCTTGTTCTACTTAATTTCTACGAAAATGACAAATGATTTGTCATAACTCATAACCTTAGTTTCAGTTTGACGTTAAGTACATTCACTAAAAAAGTTGATAGTTGCTGTACATATGGTAGGTACACTAAAAATTTTCATTTGACAGCATAAACCGTAAACGTCACGAGAGTTAACTGAATGGATTATAGTTTCGTTTGAAGGTATTGACTACTTCCAACAATTCTTTTTTTAAATAGTCCTCTTCAAAAAAATAAATCTTTAGATCGAAGCCATGCCTGAATTTCGGCTTTATTTGAAGTACTGTTCGGAATTTGCTGTAACTTTCTGCTGTGGTAAGACGCATTGTCCATAACAACAACAGCTTTTTCTGGTAGATTCGGAATCAACTGATGTTCGAACCACTTATAGAAGTTGGGTCCATCCATTTCATCATGGTGATCTTGGGTATTTTTCTTAGCCAAAAAAGTCAACTCTGCTCCATCAATAAACCCATTTTTGCATCCTACATGTAACAGGACAAATCGTGGACCATGATTTGTACGAGCTTTCAAACCTGTGGTCAATCCACGATTTAATCGATTTATCGACCCATTCTTTCGATACACTATGTCCGATATTTACCCACGATTCGTCCAAATACACGATATTGTATTCAACTTCACGATTATTACGAATTTCGCGTAAATAACTATGACGCCAAGAGATTATTTCTTGCTTTTCAATTAAAATATATTTTCCGCCGCGCTTTTCATATACAAAATCCATTTCACTCAGTATATGCCATGCATTATTGCGCGCGAAAGATTAGGCAAATTTGCATTGCCATTTACTGCAGCTAACATAGAATTTATTGCAGGCGGTATATTTTCCTGATAAAACTGGTGCACTATTCTGCGAATTTCACTCTTCATTTCTTCGTCGTATTTGTTTTCACGGGATGTAACAATTTTGCCCTTTTTGGGCCTTTCTCTTGGAGGGGGTAGTCCAGCTGATAAAGTGTACTCTTGTCTCACGATGTAAAGCTGCTTTTCACGCACGCTACTCATTTCGCACACTTTTTTGATTATATTGGATATCGAATCGTTAGTTTGATTTAAATGGTAACTGACGAGATTCATTACTATTTGCTTTTCTGAAACTTGCAAAGATTGTCCACATGTCTATTTAACAATGTCTTCCATTGAGCGGTCAAAACAATAAATAACAATAAAATCAATAACAACAGATAAAAGTATAGAACACTATGCAAAAATAATCGCAACTGGAAAATGTCAACACGCTCTGAGAACAGATAATAATAATTGTCTTTATTTCATACTGGCTGTACATTTCGGTTACATACAAAAAATAAACAAAAAGAGAAAAAAAAGCAATTTATTTATAGAATAATTGAGAAAACAAAACCAATAGCAGCAACCAGTAGAAATCCCAAGGCGCAGTTCAAGCTGAAGCTTGCTCCTCCACTGAACCTTGAAAGGTAGGTAGTAGGTACTACATAAAATAAATTTTGAAACAATGCACGATAGAGAAAAAAAAAACAAGACTACATGAAAAAGGATAATGCAAACATTAATTAATTTTGCGTTAGGGTTTCATTGAATGCAAGGCCGCACACAACACATTTTTGATGTTAATTTACACTTAGCATCACCGAGAAAACTGCTGGCTCAGTAAGATTTGCTTAAAACGTTTTTTAAAGGAATACATTGATAAAGATTTTAATTCAGTTGGCAATGAGTTGTAAACTATAGAAATTTGGTAACTAAAACTACGTTCGAAGAGAGCCGTTTTGTGTATAGGAGGTGTAATTGTGCCTTTGAACCTGATATTTATATTATGGACGTCTTCTCTAAATGTTATCTTACGGTATAAATAAGAAGGTTTCTTTTCTATGATGATTTTATAAAAAAAGCAAGCAGTAGAAAGGTTTCGTTTATTGACCATGGATAACCAGTTAAGTTCAGATAATTTATGTGAAATGTGTTCAAATTTCCTAATGCCAAAAATTAATCTCATACAAGAATTTTGAACTCGTTGAATTTTTTGACAAGTGTTGAATGTTAAACAAGAGCCATAAATTGGAGAACTGAAAACAAATTGGGAAAGAACCAGAGCCTCACACAACTTTGACTTGATATTTTTAGCTAGAAAGGTTCTGTGGGGATATATAAGTTTCAAGTTCATGTATGCTTTCTTGGTACAGTTAGTCACATGCGAGTTAAATCTCAAGCTCCTGTCCAACATAAGACCAAGATTTCGGGCTTCTTCAATCACTGGCAAAACCGCACTATTTAAGGTTAAGTTGATATTGTTTTCAATTTGAGCTACATCATTTTTATTTCCGAATAGTAAAACAACGGATTTTGACCGATTAATTTTGAGGCAATGCTCTGTGGAAATGTTTGAAATATTAATTAAGTCATTGTTTATGTTTACTAGTGCTTGCTGAACCTCAGATGCATAAAAGGAGTAATATAACTGTGTGTTATCTGCGTACATGTGCGTACTGCAATTAGATAGATGTTTATGAAAAGTACAAGTATAAATAACGTAAAGAAGTGGACCCAGGATTGAGCCCTGAGGAACCCCTCGGGTAACAGTTTTCAAATCGGAAGATCCACACGGTAGCTTAACTTCCTGGGTTCTGTCTGCGAAATAGCTCCTCAGAAGAGATACAGAATCATGAGAAAGTCCAACGTACTTTAATATAGCGCATAGCAGCGTATGGTTAATCGTATCGAAGGCTTTGCTGAAGTCTAACAACACCAATACAGTCACCCTGCCCTGATCGGATGCAGTTATTATGTCATCAATAACACAGCTTAGAGCAGTTGTACAACTGTAGCCAGAACGGAAGCCTGACTGTGCTACTGGTAAAATACCATATGCATCCAGATGAGCCCTTAGTTGAGTGTCAATAACCTTTTTGAGTATTTTAGAAAGTGTTGAGAGGATACTAATTGGACGTAGATCCTTGTATTCAGTGGGATTAGCAACTTTGGGTAACGGAGTTACTATAGCACATTTCCAAACCGTTGGGAATGTATTTGTAAGAATGCAAGAATTAATGATATGGGTTATGAACGGTAATATATAAGGGCAACAGTATTTAATAGTAAGTAAATTTATTCCATCGGACCCCGTGCTATTACTTTTAAGTTTATTTATAACTGAAGATACCGTAGACTCATCAACTAATTTAAATTCAAGTTTATTCATGTTTCCAGCAATAATATTTTTTAAATAATAGTCTAACAGATCAGTAATATCATTATTAGTTGTAGGGACTGCATTTATAAAAAAGTTATTGATCTCATTGGGAGAAACAAGATATTCAGGCAAAGCATGGCATTGGTGTTGCACAATGTTTAAGGATTTTAATTCCCTCCACATTGCTTTTGGGGAGCTATCCCGCATAACATACTCAAAATAAGCTTTTTTTTCACGTTTTATTGCTGTTGTAAAATTGCGCAGCATCATATAATAATCCCAGTGGGCAACGTTTTTCGTTTTGTCGAACCTTTTCTTTGCTTTATTCCTCAATGACATAAGCAGTTTAATATTGTCAGTGATCCAAGGAGCTTTTTTCTTGGTTATTCTAACAGTTTTGATGGGAGCATGCACGTTTAATAGTGAAACAATATTAGAATTTACAAAATGTATTTTTTGATCAACATTAACTATGTTATAAATAAGCCGAAAATCAATTTGTCTTAGGTCATTATAAAAGAGATCTAAATTGAACTTTCTAAAGTCCCTAAAAGTTTTATAAATAGCAAATTTATTAATGGTAGGGATAGATAACTTGCAATATACCAATTCGTGGTCTGAGAGCTCAACATCTTTAACATCAGATGCGATAACTGAAATCGCATCAGATACCAATATCGGATCCAGAAGCGTGCCAATGCCATTATGATATCTTGAAGGTTTATTAATAATTTGTTTAATATTCAAGCCATCTAACATAGCATTAAAATAAATTGAATTAGGCTGAGATTGTGTTAATAAGTTAATATTAATGTCTCCAGGAAGTACGCAATTTTCAGAAATGACAGTGGCTAGCGTGAGGGATTGTTCTAGCTCATCACAAAAAAATGTATAGCATAATCTTGGAGGCTTATACGCCACCCCAAGCACGAACTTAGTGTCGTGAAGCTTTAGTTCTACCCATAATTGCTCAATATTATTACTAGTAGCTAATACTTTATAAAGATATACATTCCGAAAGTAAATAGATACGCCCCCGCCTCGGCCACCACGGTCTCTTCGAACAAAATTAAAGCCATTAATGTGAAGGAGATTACTATCGATAACCGGAGTCAGCCAGGTTTCGGTTACTGCCAAGATATCCAAATTTAAATTATTAATGCATTCTCCAACTTCTGCAAGTTTGGGAAGAAGAGACTGTATATTAATGTGGGCAGCTCTCATTCAATGGAATCCAGATGCCTAAAAAGAAATTAAATATAAATAATTTGCAAAGATTAAATGATTATATCAGAAAATTAAATGAAATGTTTAATTATGAATATTTAGTCAACGAAAAAGTACTTTACAGTAACAGAATAAAGTTATCGCCGCGATATCCGCCAGGCTATGACATCAATGAGTATGCAGGTGGTATCCGCTACGAACTTGCATTGACCTCAGGCCGTGATACAAGATTATCGATATCTTGCATATTGGTTGCTACATGGATAGTAGTACCACATTTTACAAAAATTTTTCCGTCAGCGGTCCAAACGTCTTTTCTCGTGTATTTTTCAGCTGCCTTTCCAACCATCTTGAGTTTTGTCTTAGTCAGATCTTCTTTCAGGACAAAATGTGTACCTTTCAGGAGAGATTTGTTTTTGAACACTAATGCCCGGATATTGTACGACGTAAATTTTATAATTATTGCCCGTGTTAGATTACTATTTTTCACACCAACACGATGCGATCTGTCAATGTCCTCTTGTCGAACACTAAGCTTCATTTTTTCTCGAAAAAGTTTTAAAACCACTTAATGAAGACTAAACATATTTTGTACAACAATTACCCTAATGGCTTATTAATTTATTTTGCATTAGAAAGTAGTCATGAATCACTCAAACTTTTGGAAGTACAAATTTGTTACCCTAATTATGACTAATTAAGAACCAATTTGATGCACACAGCAGACGTTAAACCAAAGATTTAATTTTGTTTACAATGATATTTAATTCTCACAAGTAAATAAGTAAATTCTGATGTGCAGTAAATTATTTCAGTTTTAAAATGATAAGATATAAGTATTAATTATTTGTAATCTTCTATACAGTGTGATTTATAATAGGTGTAAAACACTTTACCATCTTGTTCGGGAAGTAATTTTAAGATAAAAATATCATATTCTAATTTTTTTACTTATGTTTTAAAATTGTTCTTTAATAATCATTACTAATTCAATAAAATTTAAATCTGTTGTAGTTCTGTAACTAATTGGATTATGACGTATGTCCATATGACATTTTTATCTTAAAATGGCTTCCCGAACAAGATGGCAAAGTTTTTTACACCTATGGTTTCTGAATTACAAATTATACTTTCTCAAACTGATTAATCTGAACTACAAATGATGCTTTCTGAATTAAAATTTTACGTGAACTTATTGGAAACTTCTGGTTTTCGTTTATTTCAGTCAACTTATACCATCGTTGCATAGAACTGGCAACGTCGGAGCGAAATTCCCATAAGGAAAGCATTCCCTATCCTCTCCAGGCTGTCTTGTCACCCTGAGGCGCTCTATAGCAGGGGTGGCGAACCTTTAATGATCTACGTGCCATTTTTTCTAAAGAAGTGGTTAATGAGGCCATGATGTGCCATCAAATAATGTCAGGTAGCAATAGGCTAAAAATATATATTCCTAGGTACATAACCGAACTAAAAGGCGGGAGCTGAAGAAGACTAACCTAGAGGTGGCGAACAGCCTGGAGTGCCGTGCAAACAACGAAAGTGGACCCCAAAATTCCGCAAGAGCGTAGTGAACGTAAGGATTGCAACCATAAACAATTATCCTAACGTTCAGTGAGCTGTTGTTGCTTCCAAATTCTACCTCACAAATGAACCAAGCTATGATTAAGCTGGTGAAGCACGAAACCGAGGGGCAACCAACTTATTAAGCGAAGGCTGGGATGGAAAATGTCGAGAAATACTACCACACGCAATTCAACTCAGGTTATCAAAATCTCCCAAAAATTGGAAAAGGACCACCAGAAAAACTATTGGAATGCAGAGTGGTCTAAATTGATAGCAACATAGCTGTAATTTGCTGAAAAATGTTATCACAAGATGAAAATAGGGTTGCCTAGCTACGCAGGGGAAAATTTATTCAATATTTAAAAATAAATGTGAATAGGGCTGCCGAACGATCCAGGGGAGAACCTGAAAAATAAATGCTTAAAGTAAAATCCAACTAGTTATTTCAAATACTACATACGAACTACAAACTAAGCTTAACAGCGCCCTCTAGCCGTCCCTCCGCGTCGCCCGCGCTAGCTCACTCCGTAGCTCACTCCCATCCGTTCGGTCAGAAATTCGCGCGAAACCTCTGTCGCGCAGTCTGTTGCCGTTTCGGCACCGGTAGCCTTGTTCACAATGAACTTTGTTACTATGACCTCAAATGTAGACGAAAAAATTAATTGTTTCGATGAGGTACCTAAATTCCTTAATTAAGGCCGTGCCCAAATTATTTTGCCGCTTGCCATCAATGGCACGCGTGCCATTGGATCGCCACCCCTGCTCTATAGTGTTAAGTTACAATTACAGATTCAGGCTTGTAGTGATTTTTTTGTGGCTAAACCATTTACCCAACCCAAAATTTTGCAATAAAGAAAATAGATTCTAAATTAAAGTAATTATCCAGAAAAAAAAATGGTAGTGATTATACAGGGGGTTAGAAAAATATTGATGGATAATTATTGGGACACAGTTTTTAAACACCCTATAATTTTCGAAATTAGGGTTTATTTCACAAAAAGCTGTAGTTTACTGGTAAAAACGCATGGCCAAAAAATGAATAAAATCTATCAAAGATTTTTCGACTTATTTGAAAAAATTAAATACCTAAAGCTAATCATTTTTAAAGGCCTGTAGCGGCTAAACTAAGCAACTTTGTATATAGATAAGTTGAGTTAAGTTATCATATTTTGGGCCAAGGATCCATCCCTAGAAATTTTTCGGTCGACTTCCCTAACATCCTGTATATAAGTCAGCTCTCCAGGCCTTTGAGGCGTAAGGCTTTGTTGGAAATAATTCTCCATTTGTTTCTATCTTCTGTTAGGTTCCTCCATTCCGTTATTCCCAGCTCTTCTAGGTCTTCTTCGATACATGTCAACCACGCTTTCTTTGGTCTTCCTCTTCTGTTTCGTCCTTCCAGTTCTCTTGTTAGTACTTGTTTCGCAATTCTTTCAGGGCCCATTCTTGACACATATCCTAACCATCGTAGACAGCCTTGTTTGATAATGTTTACTATGTTTAGTTCATTGTATTTTTCTTATATTTCCATGTTTGTCCTTCCTCTCCATAGTCCATTCTCTCTTACTCCGCCTAAAATTCTTCTTAATATCTTTCTCTCAAATATATGTAGTTGGTCCATGTTCTCCTGCCTTAACACTCACGATTCACTGGCGAAGGTCACTGAAAAACAAATGAAAATCAATTTTTATTTCTTCAAATATTCCAATATTTAAAGAATATGTGTGAGGCTATACGTTTTATTCTCTGAATCGTGTTCTTATAATCAACATGTTTTTTAAATGTTTGAAGAAAACAAAAAACTTAATTTTCAATATTTCGTTAACTAGTGAAAAATTAAAATTGCATAGACGGATTTTGGAAAGGCCATAAATTATGCAACTTTTTTCTAATACAACCAACGTTTTCATTTCTCATCATTATCAAAATATCCCAGTAGTGAGCTAGATAAAAAGAATCGCTCAATAGCCAATAGTTATTACTTTGATTTATTTGACTTGTCTGAAACAGAATATCGAAACAACATGCTTTGTTAAATATCCTGTTTATGTCTCTTTGCACTATCAACTATATGTTTGTTATTACTTGTTGTTCAGTTGGAATTAAAAAAAAAACTGGGGTTAATACTATTTGGTTTTTGTATAACACAGTCTATTTTATATTATGTAAATAATAATAATGGTGAGGCACTAACACCCCATGAAGGAGCTTGGCCTGCAAGGCGGAAGGTTAGAGCTTTCTTTTATATTATGTAGGTATAAGAAATATAATAACATTATATTCTTATATTCTTCATTAAAATTGTTACACTTATTATCAACAATATTCATTAAATTTTTGTACACATATATATTACATTGCAGTTTGCCTTAGCGTTCTATCTTTGGAATTTGCTAGATATAGAGCTACGGATTTTTGGATTTCCACATCAGTAGAAGCGGGGTATCTTTGCCTACTAGCATCTGAATAAAATACATAATATGCATTAATTTGAAGTTTACTTGGTTCATTTTACACTTATAAACTTTTCCACATACACCAACCATTGTGTTACTATAATATGATATCAAATAAAACAAGCAATGAAAATTCATTACAAAAATGCGAAAAATTAATGTTGCCTAATATAAGCAGCAGTGGCAAGTTACAATAGTTATTTATGTATCTAGGCCAAAAACCTGGCTTTTTAGGGACGATACCTGAAATTGCTGGCCGAGGCGATTAACCAAATTATGACACGACGTTTGTGGCAAGCTGTTACTCAATTTTTGTGATGAAATTTGTACACATCATTTTTATGCTGTCCAACGGTTTACTGTTCTATGTGTTTGATATCTTTTTCATTCACCCAAAAAAAAAATGAACAGTTTCGTAACCTAGTAGTTACTCTTTGATCTTACCAAAAAGGTTTTCAATTCTCCTTGACACAATTTTTCTAATTGTTTATCTGGGACGTAATCGTCAGCCGTAGGACCGTAATGGTCATCAACACCAATTGTTGAGGGTGCTGCCTTCGTTTTCCCCATTTTTTTTTATTGTATGTTTCTTTTTGCTAGTTATATATTTATAGAAATATTCTCCAGGTGCCTGGCCAGTGTAATCTTCCCAAGAATGCTTTTACCACATTGCACCGCTTTTGTAGTGCAAAGCGGCAAGAATGCATATGCGTTGATATGAACCTCGAACTAAATTTTGTCGTTTACCACAATTAAATTTAGCAACAAGACTCATAACAAGTTCAGAACGATTGTTGGTCTCATTTGGAATTATTCGGTCGGACTTTTTTATTATGTTATTTATTCCGCCTTCTATTAGTTTGAAAATTCCGTCCTGTTTCATTATTTCAATCATTTGGCGATCTTCCGAAGTACACTTGTAATCGTTTTTACATTTCGTGTGAACACCAAATACATGGAAAGATCCATTCGTAAGTTTTCCATTAAACCTGTCACATTCATCTTTCAATTTTCATAATTGTGGTTTATAGTCCCTCTGACAGCCCTAGTCAACCTCGGTTTGTTTTGCTTGATTAGTTTTCTACTTCGAAGGGGCAGTTTAGTATTGGCTATGATCTAGAATATTATTTACAGTGTAATAAAACATTTATTTGGTCAAATCTGAACTTTGTTACAGTTTTAAATCGACTTAACGACACTCACAACTGTGTGGACACTAAATGACTCGACAAGTCCGGGAAAAAGGCACGCTTGCCCTGGAAATCGTAATGCTCAGGCTAAAGGCCTCGGCTCAAATACGCTCAGGGAAGGGTCGGGGTCCTAAAACGAGACACCACAGGCCAAGCATGTCGAGGTACGTATATGTATATAGGGTGTTGTGAAAGTGATAGGGACTTTGGAAACAGCAGCGTAGCGACAAACGCGCCGACGTACCTGCAACGCTTATTCGCCACGTCCGGGTATTGCCTTACACCGATCTTGACACAGTGACTGAGTCACCCTGTAAACAAACATGCACAACAGAAAGGAGAAATCATAAGTCATTAACAGTCAATACATCTATTGGGCCACTTCACATACCTAGAATGTTACAGCGGTACCGACGTGGTCGGTATGTACATCGATTTGACACAATAAAGGGAATCAAACCCAGCTGGGGAAACGCCTTAACTCATAAACAACAAAGTACCACGCGTACAACAAAGGTTAAGTTCTACCAGTGATTTAAAATGAAAGGTTGTTAGACGACAAGCACGTTAATTACATAAATGTTAAATCTGTACTGGATTGTACCAGGCTTCGATGAAATGCCGGACGGCAAGTGAGCAAAGGTTAATACGATACAAGGCCAGCTTGCGGCCAATAGGTTTGTTACACAAATGTGAATATGACGGTTGAATGTACGAAACCCGAATGAGTCATCGAACGGCAATTAAGCAAGTTTTGAATGCACTACAAATATCAGCTTGCGGCAAACAGGTTTGTTACACAAATGTTAATATTACGGTTGAATGTACGAGTAGTGTACCTAGAGGGGTTCTGGCTCAAAATGTGTCACTGCGCAGGTTTTCTGCGCAGGTGTCTGCGCAGGTTTCTGCGCAGGTTTATCAAGGTCGTTGGTCTAGCCGGGGGTCACGGGTCTAGCCTGGGGTCAAGGTCACGGGCCTCACCTAGGTCACGTGCCACTTCCGGGAATTTGTTGGGTTAAAAGTGTAGTTTTTGAAATTTTCCCACGCTCGAGCATGTCTATTCATGCAGGATGTTATCAGTAAATCAGAAGCTATCAACATTTTCTCAGGCTCGACCGGATGTGAGTCATCGTCTGACAGACATGCATATTCTTGCAGGATGTTGTTGAACAATGACATCCATTGTTTTAAAATCAGCACGAAATTCGAGAACAATGAAGCTATTGTTGTCTGGAGATTAAAATGTGCAAAGCTGGTAAATAGAACAATGACATCCCTTGTTTTAAAATCAGCACGAAATTGGACAATGAAGCCATTGTTGTCTGGAGATTAAAATGTGCAAAGCTGGTAAAAATTGAACAATAAAGCCATTGTTTGAGAAATCTGCACTATAATTGGACAATGAAGCCATTGTTGTCTGGGGAGAATTTTTGCTGACCTCCATTATCAGATAAACAAGCTTCAGACATGTCCAGACATGTTTGCAAAGCTGTTAAAAATTGAACAAAGGAACCTATTGTTTGAGGAAAAATCTGCACAACAGCTAAATTGAATGCTGCCTTTATTTGAATTTTTGCTGACGCAGGCCTCCATTATCAGCTGCGACGATGAATAAATAGCGCGGTTCCGCTGCCTGCAAGAGTTAGTATTACAACTGCACGCGCGCGAACATGTCTGCAACAGACAGCGTTACCGAATTAAGTTCGAACTCAATAAAAACCATCAGAGACGCGATAGCGATTGTAAAATATAGTGATGAGGCTGAGTCATTGATTAAACATGTAAATAAAACCATTTTAATTGTTAGTAGATTTATACGTAAGCATAGTTTTAAAAATGATAATCCATTCAGGCTAGAGGCAAATTTAAGTTTGTTAAAGGGGCAACGGCAATTATTGCGAAATTTAAAAACAAAATTAGCAAAGAAGGGAGCGGGTGTAGGGAGTGGTCAACAACAACAACAAAAG
The DNA here is from genome assembly GCA_940337035.1 of Agriotes lineatus. Taxonomy (NCBI): domain Eukaryota; kingdom Metazoa; phylum Arthropoda; class Insecta; order Coleoptera; family Elateridae; genus Agriotes; species Agriotes lineatus. The sequence continues at coordinate 115,699,072 of OW679199.1, read as the reverse complement.
AACAAGTTGATATGGGAAGATGTAGAATCTTGTTTTAACAGTAGAATAAGAACAGGTATGATTGTAAATTTAGGTTATAAGGAACCACAAGAATTTCTTGCAAAAGCATACAGAAGTTTCTCAATAAAAGTAAAACAAATTACTAAAAATAACCTAATGCTTAAAGCTAACGTAATATTTAGTGCATATTTTATAAAACCTAGTAGTGGCGAGATAGATTTAAAAACGTTTGGTACTAAAAATGAAAAAATTGATTCTGGCACCAATTTAAAAGAGTGGTATGCGACTAATGTTGAGAATAAGTTGTTGACGAAATTAGAAGATTTTCAAGAACGCGATTCAGGTTGGAGTTTGCTTGAGATATTACATTTAAAAGTAAATTTAAATCATTACACGCCGTTAACAGTAGGTAAATATATTGAGTTACCTAAAGATATTAAAAATAAAAAGGCCGTCATTAACGTAAAAAATGATGATGAATATTGTTTTTTGTGGTCGGTAGTGTCAGCATTACACCCTGCAAATGGAAATTCTGATAGAATATCTTCATATCCACATTTCAGTGAAGTTTTAAAGTACTCGGGGCTAGAATTTCCAATGAAATTAAAGATATATCAAAATTTGAGACAATGAATGATTTACGTATAAATGTATATACACTAGAAAGAAAAAACAAATTTGGTAAAAATTCAGTATTGCCCATCTATATTAGTAAAAATACTCAAATTAATAAAGATGCTATACATTTACTAATGATATCCAACGATGAGGGACAGTTCCATTTCTGTTGGATAAGAAACTTATCGAGATTGGTTACAACTCAAATGCATAAGAGAAAAACACAAACTTTTGTATGCGATACATGCTTAAATCATTTCGTAACTAAAGAATCACATTTAAGACATATTAGAAATTGTAATAGTGTAAATGAAACCAAAATTAAAATGCCCGAAGAAGGTACAAAAATAGAATTTAAAGACTATAAATACCAGGAAAAAGTACCATTTTCAATATACGCGGACGTGGAGTGTGTTTTAGAGAAAGAAAAGAATGTTGTTTCCGAAAATGTGGGGGTTTATCAAAAACATGTTCCATTTAGTGTTGCATATTATTTAAAATGTTCATATGACGATAGTTTATCTCGATTTAATATATATCGTGGTGCTGACTGTATGGAATGGTTTGTAAAAGAATTACAATCTATAGCATATCAAGTAAATAATATATTGTCAACTATAGAGCCTATGGATATTAGCCAGCAGGAAAACGATTCATTTCAAAAATCGGTATGCTGTTACATTTGTAAAGAACCTTTCACCGATAAAGACGTGCGTGTACGTGATCACAATCATCAGACAGGTGAGTATAGAGGTAGTGCTCATCAACACTGTAATCTTAACTATAAAGATGCACATTATATTCCCGTTCTCTTTCATAATCTCAGCGGTTATGACGCTCATTTTATTATAAAACCATTGGCAAAACTGATTATGGGAGATATTAAATTGTTGCCTATAAATAAGGAAAAATTTATATCATTTACAAAACATGTGGATGGTACAAATATTGATTTCAGATTTTTAGACTCATTTCGATTTATGGCTAGCAGTTTAGAACAATTGTCATTAAATTTACCGAACAATTTAAAAATCATTACACGTAAATTTTGCAAGAGCCAAGAAGAATTTGAATTACTACTACGTAAGGGTATCTTTCCATATGACTACCTAGACAATTTTGAAAAGTTGAATGATAAAAGTCTTCCTGACAAAACGCAATTTTTTAGTCAGCTGCATGGAACAGCTATTTCAGATGAAAATTATGAACATGCACTGCGTGTTTGGAACACATTTAATATGCAAACTCTAGGTCAGTATGCTGATATGTACCTTACAGTTGATGTTCTACTTTTAGCTGATGTGTTTGAGAATTTTAGAGAGAATTGTATGAAAACGTATGGATTAGATGCTCTACATTTTTACACAGCACCAGGATTGGCATTTCATATAGGTAAGAAAGGGGGGCAGCGCTGCTATTCGACTACCATGTTTCAACTACCATCTCAAGGTCACCCATATAGCCTTGCAGCATATACTGGCAGGTAAGCATCCCTGTTAGACAGGCGGACAGGTAAACAGACAGTTGGACTGGTAGACAGGCAGACAGACAGACAGACAGACAATTAGACAGGTAGACAGCTAGACAGGTAGACAGCTAGACAGGTCAACAGCTAGACAGGTAGACAGCTAGACAGCCAGGTAGACAAGTAGACTGACAGGTCCAAACCAGTTCCCATGTAGCCTTGCAGGTTTCTGCTTGCCACGTCTACTTACTTTTTCCTTGCAAAGCAGATTAAAATTGGTGTGGAGGGGGGGTGACTGATTATTGTTAGGTATATAATAAAAATTTCCCAGTTTAAATTTAGTATTGTGAAGTAGTTGAAACTGTGAACATGGGCTCCTCTAAAGTATATAGTATTACCCAGCTTTTGGGAAATAAAATTAAGCCAACTAACGAGAGATTCGGACTCTGGTTATTAGTAGAAAATCTCGACAACAACAACCTAATTACAGATGTTGGAAATATAAATTATACAGAAGACGAACAACTCCTTACCAACAGCAATTTAGATTTACTTACGCCGATTACAGAACCGTTTTGCGACAATATAATGTTGGCTAAAATTATTGACCGTGTAGATTGCGAAGGAGAAAGTGGTCTTATTGTTAAGAAGGAGATATGCGGTGCTTGTAATAGTCACTTACGGGGGAAATTCTCTAAATTTATTTCTGCTAGACATGGAGTAAAAGCGAAATTACCTTATCTTCTACAAAGTGAGAACAGGATGGCAAGAGGAATTATACAAGTTATTGGAAAGGAAGGTTTGGAAAATATTAACAAAAAATATAAAAATCCAGTAGTAATTCCGTACAAAGTAGAACTAGCCGATGTTAATGTGCAAACCCTGTTAGAAGAAATACCAGAAATTTTAAAACAGCTCCAAATAGATGATTACTACCTTTTGGATTTGGATATAACGCAAGATTTTGCAGGAATATTTAACAAGATAGAAATGGGCCATTATTTGACTACTAACCATAACTTTTGTCACCAAGGAGAATCCAAGGAAAATTATAATGTGATTGTAGACAATGATAAAACAGTTGGAATTGATTGTTTAACATGGTTAAATTCGAATGCTAGAGTTAAAATATACAACAAATTTGTATGTCAAATAACAAGTCCAGGAGTTAACAAACAGATTGGTAATCATATTATCGACTTTATCAATTGCCCGGATACCCGTTTAAAGGAAACATTTTCGTCTATTTCCGCTAAGGAACATGGAATTACAAGATTGGAGGCAACAATATATAATTATACTATTGGAGATTATTATAATGCACACAATGGATTTGATCCTTTAAAAGATTGTTTAAATTTATTGGAAACCAGTAAAATGTACTTCCAAGATGCTCCAATATATTCTGTCTCGATTGCTAAAATGTGGACTAAATTGACTAATACTCTGCAGAATAGTTGTTGTGTTGTATTTAATAATGTCTTACAATATGTTTATTGGGGAAATAGGAACACAAGAAAGTTGACTGGATTACAAATTAAATTACCCGATAATCTAGAAAACCGAAATAAGATGATAAATTATGCACTTTCTGCTTTTAGTTTTAATTATCTGCCAATTAATGATGTAGAAATTGTAGAAAATGATGTGAATACAGGCGCTATAAATATTAGGCAAAAATGTTATATTAAAGCTGGAGAAACGTTTTTTTCTAAATCCACGACCATTTTCTCTACTATTTCGAAAGATGTAAGTATCGAAGGTATGGGATTAATCAAAACGAATAATGTCATTCCCCAAGTTTTAAGGAAGAGAACCAACATAACTAACAAACTTACTCCGCATGCAATTAAAGAAATAGAACCACTCTCATCTGTTTATATATTAAGTGCAAGGAAACGAGAACTAGAGCTAGAAGAAATAAATCTGAAAAAACGAAAAGTAGAATATGTGCAAAATACAATTGCTATAAAAGAACAATACAAATATTTGCTCGAGAAAGAACACAAGTTAATAGAAATGAGAGAAATTTTAAGAAATTACTTTAAAAATCAATGGAAAAATTTGGATATAACTGGATGTTATACGATTTCCGCATTTACTGTAAATAATAGTGGATATAACAATTATGGGAAATATCCATATGTCGGAATACTTGGAGAAAAAAATGGGTGTAAAAGCGTTTACTTCTTAAAAGGACATTACAAAAATGTGTTTTTAAGTATTTACAACTCGAGAGAAAAACTTAAAGAAGAAGGTTACATTTTAATTCCTTTTAACAAATCGGATATAATATGTTTACCAACCGAGGAACCATTTATATCATTTAAAACCAACGGAATTACAACATTTAATGGTCACTCGTTTCCGAAGGTTGAGGAACTTAAATATTATACGGAAGTGTTGCAAAATATGGATAATAATAGTTCATCTTGCCAAGAAGAAATAGAACAAATTGACCATATTACTATGCAAAAAATAAAAGGTAGTATTAAGGTTACACAATGTCATCGCTTGGAAGAATTAGAAGAAGGAACGGAACTAATTATTAAAGCTATTAAACAAAAACAATTCAGACAAAAGATTCGTTATATTTTACAGTTCGAAAACCTAGAACAGTTGTACATATCTAATTACTGGTTCGAAAAAGAAATACAAGATTCAAATTTAGATTTAAATTACAGAATAAAAATTAAATTAGATAGAATTAAGACTACTGTAAGTAAAAATAAAGAAAGGGTTGTGTTCTGTGTGTAAATTGTACGAATTTTTGTAATTTTGTAATTTGTAAGGCAATAAAATGTTTTTTAACTGATTTGTTATTTTTCTCTCCTAAAATTGAATTTCCCATGGTGATATAAAAAGTAAGTAGACGTGGCAAGCAGAAACCTGCAAGGCTACATGGGAACTGGTTTGGACCTGTCAGTCTACTTGTCTACCTGGCTGTCTAGCTGTCTACCTGTCTAGCTGTCGACCTGTCTAGCTGTCTACCTGTCTAGCTGTCTACCTGTCTAATTGTCTGTCTGTCTGTCTGTCTGCCTGTCTACCAGTCCAACTGTCTATTTACCTGTCCGCCTGTCTAACAGGGATGCTTACCTGCCAGTATATGCTGCAAGGCTATATGGGTGACCTTGAGATGGTAGTTGAAACATGGTAGTCGAATAGCAGCGCTGCCCCCCTTTCTTACCTATATGAGGTTGGCTACTATACATACAGCGATGGTGTGAACATTGTACCACCCGACCAAGCTAAATCTAACAGCATTTTTATTTTTGATGACATTGCTTACGACAAACAGGACGTTATGAGAGAATATTTTAGCATGGGTCGACATAAAAATATAGACTGTTTCTATTTTTGTCAAACATATGCATGTATTCCTAAACATCTTATTCGCGATAATGCTAACATGCTGGTGCTGTTTAAGCAGGACGATATGAATTTACAGAAGGTCTACCGAGATCATGTTAATACCGACATGACTTATGAACAATTTAAAGAAATGTGCGCATATTGCTGGAATAGTCATAAACACGGATTTTTGGTAATAGACAAAGATAGTGATTTAAATAATGGGCGCTATCGTTATGAATTTGATTCGTATATATACATTTAACAATTCTGATGTCTATTATTTGATAGAAAGCTGTTGACGTGTGAACTAGTTTGAATCTGTCAGTCTGTCTAACTGTCTAGCTGACTGTCTACCTGTTTACCTGTCTATCTGTCTACCTGTCTAGCTGTGTAGCTGTCTAGCTGTCTAGCTGTCTACCTGTCTAGCTGTCTACCTGTCTAGCTGTCTACCTGTCTACCTGTCTAGCTGTCTAGCTGTCTAGCTGTCTACCTGTCTAGCTGTCTAGCTGTCTACCTGTCTAGCTGTCTACCTGTCTAGCTGTCTACCTGTCTACCTGTCTAGCTGTCTACCTGTCTAGCTGTCTACCTGTCTAGCTGTCTAGCTGTCTACCCGTCTACCGCTTACATACTTGCACCGATAATGAAATCGAATGTAGCGACAGAACTTATTAAAACTAAAAATATTATAAGACAGAAAGTTCGAGCTCTTAAGGAGGGTAAGTTGGTGGAACAACAGCTCCTCGGTAAATTTTTTAAACCTGTTACCGAACAAATGCAAAGTGTTGCAAAAGTGATAAATAAAAAAGAGAATCTCCCATCTTCAAAACTAGAATTATTTACACCAAAACCGGTTGATGAAGTATTGTGCGAAACCGCCGAAGATGATTCTAATACGACTATAGCAAACAAATTTCAACCGTCTACCAACATAGAACCGCAAGCTATAAGTTCTTTCTTAGAACAGTATGATAAACTTCCTAGGAAATATGTAAGCAATTATCTTATAGAAAGACCAAATCTAGGGAGGTATGGAATTAGATATGATTTTGACAAAAACCAATTTTATTTTGGTGGAGATGAGCTAGATATAAAGGGTTCTGATATAATTGTAAAAAATGTTCGCTATGAAGGTACGCCTGGTTTGTACGAATTACTATTTAAAAACGATCCTCAAATAACTCCAACGTCGACAGATAGAGCAAATTATAATGATATCATAAACAGAACAGGTGCGGCGCATAGAAATTTTGATAAAAATGTGCAGAAGGTAGGTTTCAACCAAACGAAATACAAGAAATTTATAAAATCTAACCTGTCATCATCACCCTCGTCTTCATCAGTGCCATTAAGAGCTAAAAAGCGTTCTGGTAAAGGTATGCAGCAAATGTATAAACAAGTTAGCAATAAACCGATGGATTATGTTTACTGGGATGATCCGAATGAGTTAGTCGATCGATTAAAGTTACTGTATGCCTCTCAAGCATCCGGTCACACAAATCATAGAAATGAAATTGTTAGTATAATAGAAGAGTTAAAAGAGGCGGGAATCATTGAATAAAGTCAGTTCGACAATGTCGAGAGATAAGTTCGGTCGTCACATTCAGCACAGAAATCTATACTTTTACGATGACTGTGAATATTTTAATCTTCAGCATAAACGATTAGCCAATCTTCTATTGGAAGAGGATTCTGTCAACAAGACCCTCCTTAACAAAGAACTTAATAAGATTATTTATCGACTTTCCAAACACGAAAACTCTGCTAGTACAAATATAGAAATAGCAAATGAAATTATTGCAGACATTCAAGCTGAAATTGATCAACTCTACTTTTCTCTAAAACTAACTAAACCTCCGTCTAAACCTTCAGTTAGTGAAACTGTCTCATTTAGAGAGGTTCAAAATGACTCGGAAGAAAATAAACAGTTCGATTAAGGCTCAAATAGTAGATGAGTTGCATAAGCCTGCACGAATAAATTTTCGAAGGCGTCGTGTAATAGTAAAAGGATTGGATGATCTTCATCAGGCTGATTTAGTAGAAATGATACCATACTCTAAAGTAAATAAAGGTTATCGATATATTTTAGTAATTATAGATGTATTTTCAAAATATGTTTGGTTAGAGCCTATAAAAACCAAAACCTCTAAGGAAGTTACTAGTGCAACTGAAAAAATACTATCTGAAAGCGGTAGAATTCCGAAGAACTTGCAGACAGATCAGGGTAAAGAGTTTTTCAATAAAGATTTTCAAACACTAATGAATAAATATAAAATTAACCATTTCTCAACATTTAGCTCAAAAAAAGGGTGTGTCGTTGAAAGAGTAAATCGTACACTTAAATCTATTATGTGGAAGATGTTTAGTTTGCAAGGTTCATACAAATGGCTTTCTCTATTATCTCAAGTCAGTCACACCTACAATCACAAAAAACATAGTACAATTGGTAAAAGACCGGTTGATGTGAATAAGAGTAATGAGAAGGAAATTCTCAATCAAGCCTATAATCATATAAAAATGACAGATTTAAGTAATGTAAAATTTAAGGTTGGCGATCCTGTGCGAATTAGCAAATATCGAACAATATTCGATAAAGGATATACGCCCAATTGGACTAATGAAATATTCACAATCGATCAAGTTAAATTAACTAATCCTATTACCTATCTACTAAAAGATGCTTCCCATCGGTCTATTCAAGGATGTTTCTACGATCTTGAGCTTCAAAAAGTTAAATATCCAGACATACATCTCGTTGAACGTGTAATAAAACGAAAACGTAACAAAGTATTTGTAAAATGGCTTGGATTTTCAAATCAGCACAATAGCTGGATTGATGCTAAAAATATTGTCTAAATTACCACGTTGTGATGACTCATCACTTAATTTTCCTCGGTGCTATATAAACCTGATGTGCTGTAGTATTTTTATCATTCTCCTGCACACGTTCCTTCCAAAAACATGGCAGATTTCAACCAGAAACTTTGCAACTTAAATGAGGTTAAAGAGTGGGGAAATGTACGAGATTTGAAGATTGACGAAAAATATCTAATAATAAATGTGTATCGATGTCCGACTAAATACGGCAATAAAGTGGCGGTGGAATTGGACAACTTCAGATTCATTCTACCAGCACGTTACGATTGCCTAACAGATGCTGACTTGCAACAATTAGGAAAACGTCGCTACAATATCATCTCGGGTGGCAAGTGTGGGAGCAGCACGAAACTTGTCTTCGAGGAAATCGTTCAGACAGAGATGACATCCGTAGCACAATAATTAGCTGATATGTATTTATAATAATTTTTATACATGTATGTTTTAGGTAAATAAATACAAATATATTTACATTGTTGTTTTATTACACCATTGTGCCCGATTACAGGAACATGCCAGGTTGGCCGAGTGGTCTAAGGCGCCAGATTTAAGCTCTGGTTCCCTAAGGGAAGCGTGGGTTCGAACCCCACACCTGGTAATTCTTTTTTGTTTGTCTAACAAACATCAGTACTTGACAAATTGTGTTGATTTTTCTAAAACAATGGGTTTCTTTGTTTGAATTTTTTTTTGCAGATCAACACATTTTTAATCTCCAGACAACAATAGCTTCATTGTTCTCGAATTTCGTGTTGATTTTAAAACAAGGGATGCCATTGTTCAACAACATCCTGCAAGAATATGCATGTCTGTCAGACGATGACTCACATCCAGTCGAGCCTGAGAAAATGTTGATAGCTTCTGATTTACTGATAACATCCTGCATGAATAGACATGCTCGAGCGTGGGAAAATTTCAAAAACTACACTTTTAACCCAAAAAATTCCCGGAAGTGGCACGTGACCTAGGTGAGGCCCGTGACCTTGACCCCAGGCTAGACCCGTGACCCCCGGCTAGACCAACGACCTTGATAAACCTGCGCAGAAACCTGCGCAGACACCTGCGCAGAAAACCTGCGCAGTGACACATTTTGAGCCAGAACCCCTCTAGGTACACTACTTGTACGAAGCTTGAATGAGGCGTCGAACGGCAATTAAGCAAGTTTTGAGGCAATACGAAAGTCAATTACAACAAGGTGAACAATACCTTAATGATGGGTCAGCCTCCAGTTGCGGCAACGTAAGTTGGCAGGCGTCGATTGTCGCTATGCTACTAATAAGATGGTGCAGGTGAAGGCAACGGCGTCCAGGAAATATCAACAGCTTAATCGTGGGACAAGGAAGCGTTCTGCCCCCTTGGCAAGTTGAAACATCGGTACGGCTGTTACTCAGCGCACTCGTGAGAATCTCGTTCGAAGAGACGGCTAAAAACAGGCCACATGCCTCCGAAATTATTAAGTGACTTGAGCCGTCACACTGGACATCACCAAGACCTCGAAAAAACACCGACAACCTACAAGCGACTCCTTTGTAGCAACACAATTAAAACCATCCCAGGGGCACTCTGCTGTAACCGCACAAACGGAAAATCAGGCGTCCCCACGCCGAAGCGAGGAGACGCCCGCACAACTCGCAATGTCAACTCCCTTGTCCAGCGGCCCGGGGCTGAATGACTCGACCGCTAACAGCCACCTGCAGTTTACGCGCTAACGACTGTTTGTGGCTCCACAGACGCGGCCAATCACAGCCCAAGGCGCGTCAGAGTTGCTAAACGCGTAATCGCTCGCCAGCGAAGGAAACAGAGGCTATCCTACTTGCACTCACGGGCTGAATTTTAAACAACTTGAAAATCAACGCTCTTCCGTCTGAAGGAGCACGCAGCTGGATGAAACAACAATGCAAGGGTTGTACAAAGGTTACGAATTATTATGCTTGGGTGCAAGGGGTGTACAAAGGTTACGAATTATTAGGCTTGATGCTAAACGCCGCGGTAATATGCGATGGGCTATGACTAAAATGGACTCGAAATACAGGCGAACTCGCCAATTATGTACCAAAACTGTTCTAAAGGTTTATGTAGTTAATTGAATTACTGAGAAATATAAAATAACCTGATAACTTGTTACCTTGTAAAGCATGTTGTTATAATTTTTTATAACATGGTTCGCGCATTCCGTTTTTTTAACTTGGTTTCCGTAAGACACCTTCTCTTTTATTCTGGCGTACAGACTAGAATCTCTATCTGCGATAAAGTTTGTGTACAGAAGGCGATGGTTTTTGATTTGTTAAAATCCCTCAACAATAATATTGGCTTCCATGGCCAAAGAAGATCTGGACCAATTTTTGTAACATACATGTTCTTTCGCCAATTTATATTTTGCTTCTGCCATACTGCAAATGCTACAACATTTATTTCTAATTCCCAGGAACAATATTCCTTTAGTTAATTTTCCAATGATAATAGCCTAAAATACATAAATAAAAATTGTTAATTTCGTAAGTGTAAGAGTTATATCTGTATTACTAACCACTCCAGATAGAGAATTATTAAAGTTATGTCCAAATGATCTTTTTGTCCAGCCACCGTCCAAGTAGACACTGGTTCTAGCAAAATCATTTGTGCCGATGTCACTATTTTTTTTCGCCATTTCGTATTCTTCTTGAGCTGCTGATACAATTTCTTTATCCAATCTTTTCGCCCAAAATTCGACAAGTTCTCCCTCAATTTTTGAAAATGTTGGAAAGGTCATGAATGTTATGTCCATTACAGAAAACAATTCCTTCGTTGCCTTGTAAGTACTTCCAGAGACAAAGTACCCCAAACGGCACTACTATTCGAATTTCCTTTATTGGAAGGATTTTCGCTGGCTATATTTAAAACTGATATTGATGATACTACCTAAATAATTTTGTTTGTATTCTGTAATTCGAATTATTAAACGAAAATCGATATCTGTGGTATTCTTTTAATTTTAAACAACTTTTCTTAATAACTTTTTGCTGTAACTCTAACACGATGCAAAATATTGACAATGCGACCAATGTACTTGATCGTAGTAGGCTAGGCTAATAACGTCTTTTGCGCTCAAGAACATGAATAGATGCCTCTTGGTGAGTTATACAACTGATAAAAAATTCAAATCGATTCACACAAAAACAAAGAAAATACAGGGGTGCTTCCGTGTAAAGTGAAACACATTGTAAAATGAATAAACTTCTACTCGTTCCAATATTTATAGAGCGAAACAAAATTCTTGTTTTCATTTGATTTACACGGTAGCTGTTGAAAACAATAATAAAAATCCTTACCTTTGTTTACATTGATGATTACACATATACAGTAATACCCACATAAAACAGAAGAATTCATTTGTAATTGTGTGCTATTCCATGCAATATTTTTTCCACTACTTAATAAATATGTTTTAATTTTTTCTGGTAGAGCAAGTCCAAAGCTGTCAAAATATAAAATATTTCTTAAATACGATTTGTTTATGTAACACCCAGTGCAAACCATAACAGTTAGATGATCCTTTCTAATTTTTTTTTTGTTAACATGTCACAAAACAACTCGAAAACTCAGTGATATCTTCTCATTTTCCATTATATCAGATATTTCTACTTTCTTATCAATTTGATTCCTTGTCCATATCTCTTCAGAGTCTTTTTTTAAATTCTTTTTTATGCTGTCTCCAAAGGCTTTTTGCACTAACTTAGTACCTGCATAACCAGCTGCACCTAATCCCAATGCTTTAGCTACAGCTATTGCTGCTGGAATTAAAGCAGGTAAAAATCCACCTATTGGAGAAAATTTTATATCTTTTTTCTTTACAACTTTGTAGTTTTTTTAATTGATTTGGTGATAAATATACTCTATAATCATTGATCGTCTTTAACTCTGGAATGGCTCTTTGGCTTTGCCAACTCGTGAACCTTTGGTGAACTTTGCTAGTCATTTATTTAATTAAAAACTTTCTATTTCATTTCTAAGTAAATCTTTTCATCTATAATATTCATATTTCCAATTCATTGTGATTCAACTACAGCATATATACCGTGTGTCCCCGGATAGACCTAACTATACTTTTAAACTTCCTTATTTTGCATTTAAGAAAGAACAATCATTCTGCATAAAAAGTTTTGCTTCATCTAGCAAGTCCGCAGCCACTACCAAAATTTCGAAATAACATACAGGGTGGTTAGAAAACGAGACAACGTGAAATTTGGTTAAGAATAAAGTACCTTTTATTTGAAGGGAAGCATACGTATTACTGGAAAAAGATGTTTGAAATGTCAATAGAAGCTCACATATCTAATCCCCATCCGGGGACACACTGTATAGTAATTAATATTTTGATAATCTATTAATGTCCAGTTAATTTCTAGTTCAGAAGATTTTGTTTTACTAAATAAATTTTCATCATTTTCTTTCGTTACATCAAAAGCAACAACTAAATAGAGTGTACAAAATTCATTGTAACTAACAGACAGATAATTACATGAAAGGAATGCAGCATACAAACATTGTAAATCCTCATTATTCACCTGATATTCATATGTAGAATGTTGGGTACTGTTACGTTTTTACCGTTCGTTTTACCACAAAAAAAGTTAGATTTACTAACTAATAATGATGACTATTCAATTCACCTGTCATCTGTCAAAAAGTAACCAATGAAAATTCAGAATTCTGACGTTTCTTGACCATCAAAAAAATATCAGTGGATATATCTTCCTAGAAGGTATTCAAGTGACTATTTTAAACAAATGTGATTTTTATTAGAAAAAGTCAATATTAGTGTTCTGTTACTATAGAAATTGCGTAATTGTTGCTAGATTTGATTGATTGATTAAAGCAGGGATTTAGATGGGTTAGTAGTGAGCCCAGTTTTGCACTTCGACTCTGTGGTCTTTTGTGCCCCCCCTGACCCTATTAAAATAGATCTGCACCTTCAACGAGTTGTAGGAGGTGTTTTACGAGGTGCTCGTGTGTGAGAGCTGCTCCGTGTGGAGTTCCCCCGAAAAGTTGCTGTCTTTTGCGGAGTAACGCTGGACAGTCGAAGATTATGTGTGAGGCTGTCTCCTCCTCTTCCTGACATAATCTACAGAGTATGTCCCCTCTGTATATGCCTATTTTGTGTAGGTGTTTTCTCAGGTGGCAGTGTCCTGTGACTAGTCCTACCAGCCGTCTGATCTGAGTTCGTCCTAGATGGAGTACATCGGTTGTTAGTCTGCGAGAAGGCGTTCTAATTATTTCCTTCCCCAGTGTTTGTCCCTGTGTGGCATCCCAGCGAGAAGCGTGTTGTCTAACGGTCCATTTTTCTATCGCTGTTCGGATGCTTTGTTTGGGTATACCAAATACAGGTTCTGGGCCTATAAATGGGGTAGATGCACCAGCTTTTGCGAGGGCGTCTGCCGCTTCGTTTCCCTCTATCCCTGTGTGCCCTGGCACCCAAATGAGCTGAACAGTGTTCTTTTCAGCTAGGAGTGTCAGGTGATTTAAGCATTCTCTTGTTAGCACAGAGCTTACACGAGGTGATTCAAGCGCTTTCAGTGCCGCTTGACTGTCAGAAAGTATGCTTATGCGTTGTTGGGAATACCCGCGTTTTGCATTTTCCTGGACGCATTGCATTATAGCAAAGATTTCAGCTTGAAAGACTGTGGCTTTGGTCCCAAGAGATACACTAATGTCCTCTTTTGGTCTTACGCCATGTATTCCAGCACCCGTGCCCTCTGCTGTTCGGGATCCATCTGTGTACCAGACTAGCCCATTTGGCAGGTGGGTTGAGGTTTCTTGGGTCCAGTCATTGCGATCGTACCTCACAGTGAAAGGTTTGTCAAAGGAATACTCTGGAAGGCTGTAGTCTGAGCCCATTTTTAAGATGGGGTTACCTTCGCCCACTTCCTGTATCCGTTTGTGTCCGCACCGTTCCTGGTTGGTGTTCCAGTTTCCGGTGGTTTTCATTCTGTATGCTCCAATCTGGGCTTCCCCTTTTAGATATATGTCTAGAGGTGTTAGTCCCAAGAGAGCTTCCATAGATGCTGTTGGAGTGCTATTCATAACTCCACAGATGCACAAACAGGCCAGTCTCTGTATCCTGGATAGTTTTTTAATTGCTGTTTTTTGTTCTACCTTTGGCCACCATACCAAGGTGCCATAGGATATCACGGGTCTGACTACTGTTATGTAGTACCAATGAACCATCATTGGTTTCAGTCCCCATGTTTTACCAAACATGCGTCTACCCATCATGAGGGCCATTTTTGCTTTGTTTGCTATTTTGTCTAGGTGTGCATTCCAGTTTAGTTTTGCATCTAGGGTAATACCCAGATATTTAACTTCCTGGCTAACCTGAATTCTTTCACCAAAGATTGTAAGGTTGTTGAAGGCCTCTACATTTCTTTTCTTAGTGAAAGGTATTATAGATGTTTTGCTAGGGTTTACCTTGAGGTTTTCCCTATTGCACCATGCCTGAGTGATGTTCAGTGCCCTTTGCATGAGAGCTGCAATGATGGTTGGATACTTGCCCCTTATGAGAATGACTATGTCATCTGCATAACCTTGGGTGTAGAACCCTTCGTCATTGAGTGTCTGCAGGAGATCGTTCACTACCATGTTCCACAGTAGTGGGGATAGTACACCCCCTTGTGGACAACCTCTGACAGCACGTGCCTTGAGGGATTCTTCTCCCAAATCGGCCTGTATCTGGCGTCCCTCTAACATGGTTTTTATCCATCTGTTTGTGATGTCGTCCACGCCATGTCTTAGGGTTGCAGTCATTATTGATTCGAAGGAGGTATTATCAAATGCTCCCTCTATGTCCAGGAAAGCAGCTAGGGCTACTTCCTTGTTGGTTATCGACATTTCTACCCTACTGAGTAGGTTGTGAAGTGCCGATTCACATGATTTTCCTGGTTGATATGCATATTGGCTACGATGTATGGGATTGTCTTTCAAGACCCCATCTCGTATGTGCCTGTCTACCAGTTTTTCCATAGTCTTTAGACAGAAAGACATTAGGCTAATCGGTCTATATGCCTTTGGCAGGGTGTACGATGCTCGCCCTGGTTTGGGAATGAAGACGACCTTGATCGGTCTCCACGCCAGTGGCAAGTAGTTTCCCGCTAGGCATAGGCGAAAGATCTTAATTAGGATCGGTACCAGAAGGTCTATTCCCCGCTGCAGTAGAGCGGGGAAGATTCCATCTGGTCCGGGTGATTTATAAGGTGAGAAGGATTTTACAGCCCACTGTACCTTGCTGTGACTGATCACTTCCCTAGCTACCTTCCACTCGTCTCTCGCGGGCCTTTTTGAGAAGTTGCTAGGGACTGGCTGTGATGTTATGTTAGCCTGATCAGCCATCAGTGCTCCTGGAAAGTGTGCTTGAATTAGCATTTCCAGGGTTTCCCTTTCACTAGTTGTGTATTCCTGTGTCGGTTTTAGCATGTTCCCGACTGGATTTAAAGGGTCTTTTGACAGAACTTTGTGGAGGCGTGCTGTTTCTGTGGTGCCTTCAATGTCCCCACAGAAGCTCCTCCATGAGTCTGTTTTTGCTTTTCTCAGAGCTTTGTTATATTCGGTTAGAGCCTGGGCGTGTTGGCCCCACTCTCCGTTCCTTTTTGCTCTGTTAAAGAGTTTTCGTGCTCTTTTCCTCAGGTTGGCCAGGTGTTCATTCCACCATATGACCTTCCTGTTGGTCTGTCTCTTTCTCAATGGACAGTTGTTTTCATATGAGGTTAGTATGGCGTCATTCATTTGGTCCACAATTACCTCAATGTCTGCTGGCGTATGGATATGGGTTTTAACATCGGATAACTTGCTAAGAAGTTCCTCCCTGTATGCAGCCCAATCAGTTTTCCTGGGATTTCGATAGGTTATTGTTGCCTTTTCAAAATCTGCCAGGAAGTACTCAATGTGTCTATGATCAGACAGTGATGGTTCGTTAGATACGCGCCATTGTATTACTCTGTCCTGCAGTCCAGCCGTGGACAGAGTTATGTCAATGACTTCTTGCCGACGTCGAGTTACAAAAGTGGGCTCACTACCTCGGTTAAGTATTTGTAAGTTATTACTTACCAAATATTCCAGGAGATCGGTTCCTCTCTGGTTTGTGTCCGTGCTGCCCCATGCAGTGTTGTGCGCATTGGCATCGCAGCCTGCTAAGAACTGGAGGCGGTTGGCCTCGCAGAACGTTACAGTTTCCATCAACTCTGTGCTTGGTGGAGGGTTGATGGCATCGTAGGGAAGGTATACGGAGGATATCACTACCTGCCTCTCGTTGCCCTCCCTAATTTGTTTCAGTTTAATGGTTGTTAGATCCCTAAAACATAAGTTGTACAGAGCCATGTATTTTACCCCCCTTCTTACATAAATACATGTCCTGGGTATATCAGAGGATTTATCGTATATTAACTCACCTCTGGCTTGTCCGAGTCCCATTATTTGGCCCCTTACTATCCATGGTTCTTGGATGAGGGCCACATCAATGTCCTCGGTTTGTAACCGGCTGCATAATACAGCCGTGGCTCCCCTACTGTGTTGGAGGTTTACTTGCAGTAGCCTCAGGACACTTGCTGGTGCTGGCGCCATCTTGTCCGTCAGGGGTAGGTACAGATAAACATCTGAATGTTGCTCTGCCTAGGCCTAAACATGGCTTCATGTTCAGGTTACGGAGAGTGGTTAGGGATGCCTCGTCGATCAACATGATCAGTGTCCTGCCTTTAGGCTCCGATACACTGTTGATGACTCGCCAGTCCTCTGTCTTCAGCCCCTTGTTCTGGGTCTTAAGGAGATCAAGGATATCCTTCTGCGGTTTGGTACTAAAGGGTTTGGGAGCCCACATAAGTACTTTGGCCGCATTCAGGATCTCCTTGGCTGGTCCTACTCTGAGCCTAGCTCCCTCCCACAGCTGGAGGTTTGGAGTCGTGGTTGTCAGCCATGACTTCGTTTCCTCGCTCTTGCAGGAGAGGATGACTGCACCTTTTTCAAAGTAGCAGCTGTTGAACTGTGGTCCTGTTCCTTCCCCTCCGGGTTGGATTTGTCCCAACAGTGCGGACTGAATTTCTTCGGCTTGTTCCTCCGTCAGGCGTGTCTCTGGGAAGTCCTGAGGAGCTATAGCCATTTTTAATCCTTTAAGGGCTTCCTTAAAGGTTTCTTTCCTCACTGCATTATCATCAGTGCAGGACTTTTTTGCAGTTGTCGCGGTTTGGGAGTTTGGTGTGCTCCCGTCGGACCTCTGCCTCTTTTTAGAAAGTGTAGTAGCCGGTACGCCTGAGCCGCCAGCTATTTCTCCTTTCTTAGAAGGTGTAGTAGCCGGTACGCCTGAGCCGCCAGCTGTTTCACCTTTCTTAACACTGCCGGTGGGAGCGTGTGAGCTCTCGTCACGGTTTGTGTTAGGTTTCTTGGGGTTCTTTCTCCTATGGCGTATGGGTTCGCCAAGAGCTTTGGCCCTCTCGATTGCGGCTTTCCGTCTCTGTGCTCCAGAAAGCCGTTGCAGTGACACCTTTTCGATTTTGGAGGTTAGGGTATCAGCCTCCAAATCGACGGTGGTTCCCTCCTCAGTTATGGTTTTTTCAGCCACATCTGATTTGGGTGATTTCAACAGGGCTTCTTCATCCCCGCTGGAAAGGTTAGGTAATATGTCTTCGTTATCCATATTGTTCCCACGAGTATGGGGGAAAGGGTTTCGACACGCACGGAGCCCCCTGCATACGTGAAGGGCTAAATACAACGGGGTGCGCCAGGTGCCCCGAGGTTGGTCGCTAGGGACCAGGTTGCCTCCTGGCCATGCATCCCTTCGGCGCGCACCGTACCTTGGGATTAGGGGGGTTTTTATAGTGGGGCCCCATCCACACAAACCAGGCGGTTAAGCCCAGTTCCCCGTGCCCCAGGTTGACACTACCCTGAGCGCCGAAGGCCACTCAGGGGTCGTTGCATCAAACACTGGTGGTTTACGGTATGCGAGTTGGTCTGCGACAGCTGTGCTGCTGACCAGTCATTCCCGTAAAGGGTCGTGGCCGTTCCCCTATCCGCCACCTGGGGACGCACCCGGTCGGCGCTCAACCGACATGGCAATTAAGCCATGCTCTCGGGTTGCTAGATTTACTGCAAACTAATTTGAAAAAGTAGTTTGGTTCATTAAATAGTCCCTCAAATACCATTCTTAGTCAAAGTTAAGTAGATTATTTTTTGCGGTGGTATCACTACTCATGTCCATTGCACTTGGGATTAGGACTCGTGCTAGCGCACTCGTCCTAATCGTACCAAAGCGCAATGGACATTCGTGATACCACCGCAAAAAATAGTCGACATAACTTTGACTACTCATGGTATTATAAGTGATAATATTTTTTCAGTTTCTATGAGGGTTTTGCTATTGGTATACACAAACTAATGTCAGATATTTCATAATCAACTCTACTAAAAGTTTTATTGTTGCCTTTGGAATAATATCATATATAGTGGATCAGAATTTTAGTTAACACACCCGTTCCACAAATTTGTGCTCCATATTACTAATTATTATTTGCTTTGAGTTCTTTTTGACAGATAGTGACAATATAGCACGTACTTAGTTACAAGCAGAAAAAACTAACAGTAAAGAGGGAATGGATGACAGTGAATATGCTGTAAATGATGGATGAAACAAGTAACAAGTCCCCAATGAGATACAAAGGAGAACAAAGACAAATATGTACAGAAATTAAAAAAGTCAAAAATCATCAGTACATGGAAGAAGCTCTAGAAATTAAGTACAATATATTTGCCGTCCACAAGAAGATAGAATTGGGACATTAAAATGTTAGTTAATGAGTATGGAAATCATCAGCAATATAAATGAAGATGTGGACACAGTAGGAATGTATAAAAGTCCTCTGATGATAACAGGGCAATGAATAAATGGAGACATAAGACGGAAGTACTAAAACTGTTTGTGGATGAAATCCTTTTCATCTTTAATTTTTGTTAAATTTTCCAAATACGGTTGGGTCTCTGCCCAGCTCTTTTGAATTTTTACTCATCAGGTTCCTAAACATTGCAGTGACCTCTTCTATATTTACACCTTCTAGAGTCAATTCAATTTGTTGAGCACAAATCCACGTTCAGTATCTATATTTTTGGCATGAAGGTGATGAATGAAATAATTTATACTCAAAATATTCCCTTATTCCAAGTGGTAGGGAAATTGAACAGATATGGTTGAAGATTTTACTTTAAAATTCTGAGTTATGCGCTTTTGGCGTACTTTATAACCCCGATGAAAGTTACCATAAATATTTTTTTGAACATTTTGAAACTGCAGTATCCTCAATTCAAATACAGTTGATTATGTTTTTTGCCTTGGAGCCTTGGTGATTTTAATGTTGATCTTTTGGATATTAATAGTTCGGCTTGTGAGTTAGTAGTAAACACCTTAGAATGCCTTGGGTTGAAACAGCTGATAAATCAGCCAACTTGAATTACTTTTCTTACAGCTACTCTTTTGGACTATTTAGTAACATCTGAAGACCAAATTATATCTAATGTGGAAGTCATGAATATTCCAGAAATAGGAGATCATGAAATGATTGTATTTAGTATTAATCTTAAAATAAATACAAATGCACCTAGATTTGTCACTTGTAGAAACTTCAAATCTAAACTGTAATCAATTTAATAATGACTTACAATCAATTCCATGAATGATGTAGATAGTCTTTTGGACTTACATGTCCCTTTTCAATGTTTCAGACTCACAAAATAGTATTCTCCTTGGTTAACTGACGGACTCAAAACTATGGTATGATAGGGATACAGCTTTTAAATTGTTTAAGACAACTAAAAGCAACAATGATTGGCAATCTTATAAACAATTACACAACTTAGTAACTATAACCATTAAAAAGGAAAAAGAGCCAATGTTAAATTCAGCTTAAAAAACCAGTCGTCTAAAGAAATGTGGTCTAAATTAAATTCTATTGTCGGTTATATATAAAAAAAAATCGAAACGATAGGGATATATCCAATAAATGGAATGTAAATGAAATTAATAAATATTTTTTAAATGCGGTGCTAAAATTAAATTCTGATTATAACACTAAGCATTTTTATGAGCACGGTATAAAAAGTTTTGTAAAATTGTCTTTAAAATTTCAGCCAGTGTCTGAAACTGATTGTAGCAGTACATAGCTTAACTACTACGAGGATACCGCTAGGTATTATTAAAACCTGATAGATAGGCAACTTAAAGTGCAGAATCAGTATAAGGGGTTGCCTACCCTTTTATTAAATCAAGAGTAAATATTTTAGAAGGCTCGTGGTTATATTATTAAAACAATAAATAACAAAAATTATTACTTCCTGTTTGGTTGAGAAAGCAGAATGAAGCTTCTCTGAGTCGACGAGGAGCGATACTACTTATAAAAAAGGATACAAAGAAAATAGTAACGCTTTAATCAATAAATTCAACATTATATTAAGATATAATAATTTTTCAGGCAGATAGGATAAATCCAATGAACATTTTCTTTCTGAAAGGGCAGTTATTATTTAACTGTAGGTAACTAGGAAGCTAATACATACAAATCTTAATCAGGGGGGTTTTCCTTGGTTCAGCTCTTTAGGCCTCCTCGCTAGTTCCCAGCACCTGGTTAGTTCTATGTTCATCATGGAGGGGTGTATTGATGTGCTCCAAGACGACTAAGAGGACGCAAGGGGAGAAATAAAAGAGAAGGAGAACTTTGTTAAAAAAACTTATTAATTGTTAGAAGATTACTCACCAATCAAAGCCGCTTCTTTGGTTCGACGATGGGGTTTTCTTCTTAATATTGGGAAGATGAGTTAAAATTGGTTAGAGATTGTTTATATAATTAGACCACCGTCATAGCTTGGATATCGTTAAATAAGGGCATAAGCCATGATGCTAATAGATAACAAACTAGTTTCAAAGTAAAAGAATTGTTACTTACCTCCTAATAATCCTGAACGGGGACTTGAGCAGTTTTGCAGCTGTCAAGTTAGTATATATCAATTGCCATGTAGTAAGCTTTTAACCATAAGGGACTTTTCTTATACTCCCTGGAGTAACTAAATATAGATTGTTAATTGGGATTAAAGTGTTAGAAAGAGGATTGCAAAGGTATAGAGAGCTCTTTATATTTTTCATCTAATGCGAAAGAGTTTGTTAGTTAGATAAGTATAAGAAATCTCCTGGATAATCACAGGTTAATTACTAAAACTAATAATTAATGACATTTCTAACTTGTCAGATATAAACTGAAATTAGGTAGGAATTGCATAACATGTGTAATAGCAAAAAGGCATAAACTTTAATTAATGAATTGTAAGATTGAGTATACGACCGATTGTAAGTCTTAAAAAAAATTAACACTTGATAATAAAGTTATGGCGCCCATTTCTTCTTATTACTGAACTAATACCTTTATGAGAAAGTGAAGCAAACTAAAAGCCCACAGTCATTAGACCCTAATAGCAGCCATGTATTGTCGGAGACGCGTGAGCCTTCCAAGGTAAGTTATAAAAAGGGGGTACATGATGTTCTTAATATAATAAAAAGTATTAAAAGTAAAGCTGTTGGGGATAGGCGGCATAAATATTCTTACCGTAAATCTGTGTATGCCTCTTCTTTTACCTTACATTACTCATGTTAGCAACTTTTGTTTATCGCATTCTATATTTCCCAATCGCTGGAAAAACTCGTTTGTTACTCCTTTACCTAAAGTTAATAATCCAACAGCATTGCAGCAGTTACGACCGATAAGTGTACTACCAACTCTATCATAGATTTTGGAAAAAGCCATCAACACTCAATTACAAGAGTATATAAACAAGAACTCTATAATACCTGCATGTCAATCTGGAGATAAATCTGGCTATAGCTGCGCATCTGCGCTACTTAAAATAACTGACGATATAATGACTGCTCTTGATCAAGGTAAATTAACTGTATTATTATTATTTGACTATTCGAAAGCATTTGACACTCTTAATCACGATATTCTTTTTTCCATTTTATTATATAGTGGTTTAGACATTAGTTCTGTTGATTTATTTAAGTCGTACATATTTAACAGAAGTCAAGCTGTAAAATATTTAGAAAATATATCAAGTTTTTTACCTGTGAACATGGGTGTTCCACAGGGATCTATTTTAGGTCCTATACTTTTTTCTATTTGTATATAATTTTTCACAGATTGTTTTTTATCGTGCTCACAACATTATTACGCTGATGATACACAATTATATTTGTCTTTTTACCCAAGCGAATCTCATCAAGCAGTAACCGCTTTAAATTATGATTATGACTTACATAATCTTATGAATTATCTGTTAAGCACTGTTTGCAATTAAATGAGTCTAAGACTAATGGAATAATTTTTGGTAATTCTGGCATGAGCGGCCGAAGTGAGTAGGTGTTCCTGAGCACGTGGTTCCGATTGTGATACTTAGCAGTTGTAAAAGTCAGTTTAATTATTAAATTGCAAAAATGGTGTTCACCCAAACTCAGCAACGAGATATACACGACCTTGACAAAAAATCCATTGATGAGTGTCTTATCAACGATGACGTTCTGGAAGCACTAGCGACCAAACTATCTGAACAAATAATGCAGAAAATTGAGGGCAAGTTAGAAGAGTTAATAGGAAAATGTAATAGTCTGGAAAAAATAAATTCGCAATTAAAAGAAGAAAATGCAGAATTAATAAATACTGTAGATGAATTGGAGCAGTACTCAAGGCGAAATTCCTTGCGAGTTTTTGGTGTCGGAGAAGATAAATATGAAAGTGTGGAACAAGGTGTGGCCGATATATTCAGGGATAAGCTAGGAATTTCCATAAAAGAAGCTCATATTGACCGATGTCACTGGGTGGGTGCATTTAAACCTGGAGCTAAAAGACCCAGAGCCATAATTATAAAATTCACAAGCTATCGTTTTCGTGCGCAAGTGTTTCAATCAAAAAAGAAACTAAAAGGTACCCACTATGTGATAAGAGAGGATCTAACAAAAACCAGGTCGGATATTCTAAATAATGCATGTGAACATTTTGGCTTCAAGAACGTATGGTCCTAAGACGGTGTCATTATTGTAAATAAAGACAATCAAAAAGTGCTCATTAAAACCATATGCAATTAGATGTAAAATTTTTTTAATGTCGGATTCATGTGTTCAGTTTTCGTTGTTTATTTTTTTTGTCTAAGGCAATTAATTTGTTTTGCTATACTCTTTTAAAATATTTTTAGTTTTTAACTATTTCCTAAAATATTTCTACTTTTAAATACATTTTTAATTAAAAACTATTAATTGCTTAACTGTTGCCCATGTTAATGCTCGATCACTCACAATTCTCACAAATGCCTTTCATATTCTTAAGGATCATATTACACTTAATAATTACGATATAATCTTTATCACTGAAACTTTTCTTAATAGCAACATAAGTGATAATGTTATTTACATTGAAAATTACACATTACTTCGTAAAGATCGCCTTAGCTTTGGAGGCGGCGTTGTGGTATATATAAAAACTTTTTTAACTTTTGAGCTTATTACTAGCGTAAAAAATCTGGTGTGATACACGTACACAACTTCCTTTTACAGTGATTTCATAATTAGCCAAAAATTTGATTTTAAGTTTTTAAGCATTTGTCAAAAATTTTCAAAAATTATAAATTTTACAAAAACGGTACAAAATAGAGTGTTAGTTCAAGAGACAAATTTTTTCTAGAATTTTAAGCTGAATTCAAAAATGTAATAATATACCGGGTGTTCTATTTGAAATAGGAATTAATAAAAAAAAACAAAAAAAAAACAAAAGAAACCCATTTTAAAAGTATTCAACTGGAAAATCACCCATCTCACATCAAT
Source organism: Agriotes lineatus (assembly GCA_940337035.1). Taxonomy (NCBI): domain Eukaryota; kingdom Metazoa; phylum Arthropoda; class Insecta; order Coleoptera; family Elateridae; genus Agriotes; species Agriotes lineatus. The sequence continues at coordinate 115,674,899 of OW679199.1, read as the reverse complement.
ACACCTTAAAAATATAATAAAAATGTAAAGTTTAAAAAAAATCGTTAGAGCAGTTTTTGAAAAAATCGAAAAAAAACTGAAAAATCACAAGAGTAAACACCTACTTCCGGTTATGCGATTTTCTCCAAAACCTTGCTGTCACATCTACATAATACACAAAACTTATATATGAAGTTTCAACGCCATACCTCTTTCCGTTTTTGAGATATTCTGTTCACAGACAGACAGACAGACACACAGACAGACAGACCAATGAAAAAAAATATGTTTTTTGGGATCAGGGGACTCTGAAACGTGAAGATCTGTTGAAAACTCAATTTCGAATTTTTGGGGTGAATCCAATACTTCCTTTATTGTAAAAGGAAGTAAAAATCATTTAGATTTTGAGCAATTGTGGATACAAGTTCGCCTGAATAAACGTAAATATGCAATTGGTGCAATCTACTTACCTCACAAGAGAAAGTATCGTGAATTTATTGAGACATCTGAGGAAAATTATCGTAATTTGTTTCTTGCCCATGATGAAATAATTTGCGTTGGAGATATAAATATTGATCTATTTGATATTAGCTCTGCTGAAACTATCGAATACACTTCTATGCTCGACACCATTGGTTTAAAACAACTTATAAATGAACCGACTAGAATCACTGCTACGACAGCTACACTTTTGGATCATATTCTTGTCAGTAATTCCAACTTGATAGTTAACTCTGGTACTAAGCATTTGCATACTTTTTCTGATCAGGAGCTAATATACTGTAATCTTAATATTTCGGTGGATAAGTTGCAACCAGTAATTCATACTTTTCGAGACTTTTCTAACTTTAATCACGATCATTTTCTAAAATATTTAACAACTTTACCGTTGCATGGCATATATGACATTGAATTAATTGATGATAAAATGAATTTCTTAAATAATCATATTTTACATATTTTTGATATTTTCGCTCCGTTTAAAACGGCTACATTTTGTAAACCAAGGGCTCTTTGGCTTACGGATAACATTACATTTATGATGAAGTTAAGAGATGGCGCTTAGAAACGTTTTAAAAAGTCCAAACGTCCGGAACATTGGAATTATTATAAATCACTTCGAAATCTTGTAACCTTATCTGTAAGAAAAGAAAAGAGAGCGTACTTAAATTATAAATTCGGTCAGAGCAATCCTAAACTTTTTTGGAGAGAATTGAAAAATTCTGATATTTATAACAAAAAAGCACCTTTCACCATCCCGTCCACTATTGGTAATGCTAACTTAATAAATGATTACTTTCTTAACTCGGTTGAAGGTATTGATCAACCAAGTCCGGATGTTCTTAGTCGTTATGAAAATGTTATATCAGATATTACTACAAAGTTTGCTTTTGAAGCTGTTGCCGATGAATTCATCCTTCAACAAATAAATTCAATTACTTCTAAAGCTTCTGGAAGCGATGGCATTAGTATACTGATGATACACCTGTGTTGTCCTTTCTTGGTGCCATTTATTACTCATTTAATTAATTTTTGTTTATTCCGAACCAGTGGAAAATGGCTCATGTAATACCTATACCTAAAATAAATATGCCTAAGGAATTAAAAGATCTTAGGCCTATCAGCATTCTTCCTGTGCTATCAAAGGCCTTGGAAGTTGGAAAAGGTAGTAGATTTTCAAATTAGAACATATTTTAATAAGCATCGACTATTTTCAAATTTACAGTCTGGATTTCGTTCTAATCACAGTTGCGTGTCTGCACTTTTGAAGGTAACTGATGATATTATTCGAGCTACCGATGATGGTAAACTAACAGCATTAATACTAGTTGATTTTTCTGAGGCCTTTGACACAATAAACCATAACATTTTAATAAATATTTTACACTATTTTGGATTTGATGTCAGAGCTTTACAAAATTTTTCAAAAATTATCTACGAAACAGGCAACAGTGTGTAATATTGCCGCATGATCAGTCCAATTTTTTAACAATTAAATATGGTGCGCCCCAAGGATCTATTTTAGGTCCGTTGCTCTATATAATTTATTCTTCTGGCCTCTGTAAAATATAAACATTGTGTGTATCATCAGTATGCGGATGATACGCAATTGTATTATTCATTCAACCCCATTCTCTTAAAATTAATCCTGCCAAATCTGTGGTTATTTTATTTGGTGGTAGAAATACTAGATCTGCAGCATTGCCGCTTATTCAAATCAAAATAAATGATACAATAATTCCTATTAAAGACAGTTCCCGAAATTTAGGTCTTACTCTAGACTGTTCGCTTAGATTTCGTCAGCATATTAATAACTGTATACGTCGATCCTATGGAAATCTTAAATTAATTTATAATAATAGACAAGTCTTAAATAAGAAAATAAAAACGCTTCTATGTGAATCTCTCGTGTTGTCACAGTTTAACTATTGTGATACCATGTACGGACCCTGTATTGATAAATCAACTAAAAAAAGAATACAAATTGTTCAGAATTCCTGTTTGAGACTTACCCACGGTGTTAGACGCCGAGAACATATATCCCACAAAATAGTAGAAACTAGTTGGCTCAACATGGATAAACGTCGTATGTTGAATTGCTTGGTATTTTATCATAAAGTAATTTTGACAAAAACTCCTCCTTATTTTTACTGTAAAATTACATTTCGTACTGATATACATAATTTGAATTTAAGACATAGAGGTTTATTAGATTGTAAATCGCATAGATCTGAATTTTTTAAGAGATCATTTACTTACTCCGTTTCAAAATTTTACAATTCAGTACCTAATTTATTTAAATGTTTACCACTAACTTCATTTAAACATCGTACTAAAAACTGGCTCTTTAACAATTCCACAATTATTGAATAATGCTGTATACACATCTATATATGTGTTCATTATCTACTCTTCGTTTATGTTATATTCTTATTGTTATGTATCTTATGTTGTTATTGGCAATACTTTGTTTCTTCGTGGGTGATCAGGCATTATACTATTATAATCTATTAAAGCCGCTTTGTAAAGCAAATTACTATTATATTATATTGTCGGTGGCAGGGAAGAGCAGGGTCCTCCGTTTCTTGGAGGTCATCTGACTGCCTTTGAATTTCCAGGAAAATTGTAATTTTTTTTTGTATTATGTAAGATTTCAATTTTTTTTCTGGAAATAAACATTATTATTATTATTATTATTAAAGCACATGCTCAGCTGTTCAAACAAGAACATTCTGTGTTTTTATCAATGGTCATAATGTACATTTCTGATTAAAAATTTGGCTGTATGGCTTGATGAGGACTTGAGATTTACTTATCACATTAGTATCGGTTTACAAAAAAGTTATGCAGCTCTAACTTTTATTTCGATCTCGTCATATTTTAGATAGATCGGTTAAAATCTTGCTGTGTGATACATTAGTTCTATCCTTATTAAACTATTGTGAGATTTTGTATAATTCCTGCATAAATTGCTTTGATATCAATAGAATTAAAAAATTACAAAATTTGTGTCTTAGACTTAATTTTTGGTATCCGTAAGTTCCAGCGAATCAAGCATACATTTAAAATCATTAGATGGTTAAACATGAAAAATCATAGAGAGATGCATTCGATATTGTTTTATGTTAAGCTATTAAAAGAAAGGTCTCCACCATATCTGTGTCATAATATTAAATATAGAACAGACGTGCAACTCTTAATTTAAGGCATAAGCATACTCTGACTTTACCTCGCCATTGTACACAACTATTTAAACGGTGCTTCTCATACTGCATTGCTAACATTCTCAATAACTTACCGCACGAAGTTCAATATTTAACTGGTCAAAAACTTAGGAAAGCTCTTTTTTACTATTATTTTTTTAAACAATAATTCATTGGTTGCCTGTAGTGGGTCATTGTCATTTGGGTTTTTTTTTGTTAATTGGCTAATATTATGTTTTGCTAGTTACCGTAAATTGGTAATTATTTCTTCATAAGTTATCTTCTTCAATTATTATATTTTTTTCTTTTTCTATTTCTAGCTGCTCTGTTTGTCATCTTTAAACCTTTGGGGTTAGATGGAAGAGCAGACGTATGTTAATTACTTTTGATTTAATCATTATATGTAGAATACAACTTAGCATATGTACTGAATCTTGCCCTACCTATAAATTTCAATTTTTTCTGTATTATGTGTATAGTAATAAAGACATTAATTATTATTATTATTAAAGTTAATAATTTAGGTTGAAAAAGAAGTCCATATCTGTCTTGTTTTTCATTAGAAGAGAATGTTCAGCTATTTTTTTTTTTAAATTTACTATACTAATCGTTGTTGTAAACAGATTAGTTGAGTCGAAACAAATTTTAACATATTAACCAAAAATAGAAACAACATTTAACGTTTCGCTAATATATTTAGCCTCTTCAGAACAAGTTAAAAGTTTTAGACATAATACAATTAAAAAATGGCATTTGTTGTTATTTATCTAAAATTAAAAACATACTACAATTAGGCATGTGAAAAAATAATTTTCCTTTTATTTTGTTAATCTTTTTGTTTTTTCCTTTTATCAATAGGCGATTTTTTATATTATTTAAAATTAGTGGTAAAAGTTTTAATGCATGTAAAATGCATCGAGTTTCACCAAACTGTCTAAACACAAACAAAATTAAATTTTTACTGAAACCACTTTAAACAGTTATTATGCAACTTACTTGGAAGAATCTTTTTTATATTAAATTATATTCCATTTGTTTGATAATTTCCTTTGGGTTTATTGATTAAAATGGTTTATTTTGGAGTATCTACAAACTTCAATGGGAAAATTAGCATTAATGGCATTACCGTTCATTTGCAAATTAGATAGGAGAGAGATTATGATTTAATGTGAGTTACATTCAATGGTTAAGTTGGGCAAAAACAGTTTTCCTTAATGATGAGTTGTTTTTACACATATTTTCTCTTCAGCTACTACTAGTGTCCCCTCTTTTTGTTATTTGAGTGATAAGTATTCTCTTCTAATAAACAATTGGTTATTAATTAATTATTTTGGTATTCTTTTGTTGATCGTTTCAAATTTCAATTACTTATTAGTTTTGTTATGTTGTCTGGAAAAGTTTTTAAATTTCTAGTTTCTAAGTTTCTAGATAGTCCAAAATAAACCATTTTAATTAATAAACCCAAAGGAAATTATTAAACAAATGGAATATAATTTAATATAAAAAAGATTCTTCCAAGTAAGTTGCATAATAGCTGTTTAAAGCGGTTTCAATAAAAATATAATTTCGTTTGTTTTTAGACAGTTTGGTGAAACTCAATGATGCCTTTTACATGCATTAAAACTAAAATGTTTCGCTAATATATTTAGCTTCTTCAGAACAAGTTAAAAGTTTTAGACATAACACAATTAAAAAATGGCATTTGTTGTTGTTTATCTAAAATTAAAAACATAGTACAATTAGGCATGTGAAAATAGTTATTTATGCACTTAGAGCGAAAAATGATGCATTAGGCGTGAGTCCGAAAAAACTCGAACGAACGCCTAATGCATTTTTCGCTCGTGTTGCATACAAAATTTTTCCTACGACTGTAAAATTTTCGAAAATAGGTTTAAACTGGTATTTTTTGCCATTTCTAAAATTTCCAGCGACGTGCAAATTTTTACATCAGAATTGGATATTTTATCGCCCATTTCTTATTTTTCTTGACACTTAAACACAGACAATACACAAAATAAAGCACCAGTAACTTTAAATCGCGAAAAAAGGTTTAAATCAAATTCACAGTTACAGCTGTCAACTTTGACGTTTTCAAATAGCTGACCACTAGCCGACTTAGGTATATAATCATGAAAGCTTATATAAAATTTATGTATGTTGCTATGTATTACGATTCACGATTATATACTTACATATGACGGCTGCCGCGATGAACTGATTCAAAACAATCAATTTTTGACGTACTTCAACAAGGCGGAAAGCTTGATTTTAGAAGCAGTCGTAGGAAAAATAAATTTCCTTTTATTTTGTTAACCTTTTTGTTTTTTCCTTTCATCAATAGGCGATTTTTTACACTATTTAAAATTAGTGTTAAAAGTTTTAATGCATGTAAAATACATCATTGAGTTTCACCAAACTGTCTAAACACAAACAAAATTAAATTTTTATTGAAACCACTTTAAACAGTTATTATGCAACTTACTTGGAAGAATCTTTTTTATATTAAATTATATTCCACTTATTTGATTATTTTCTTTGGGTTTATTAATTAAAATGGTTTATTTTGGAGTATCTACAAACTTCAATGGAAAAATTAGCATTAATGGCATTACCGTTCATTTGTAAATTAGATAGGAGAGAGATTATGATTTAATGTGAGTTACATTCAATGGTTAGGTTGGGCAAAAACAGTTTTCCTTAATGATGAGTTGTTTTTACACATATTTTCTCTTCAACTACTACTAGTGTCCCCTCTTTTTGTTATTTGAGTGATAAGTATTCTCTTCTAATATCCAAATATCAATCGGGGTTTAGACAAAATTATAGTTGTGAAGCTGCGTTTCAATACATATTGAATGACTGGATGAACAATAATGATAATGATCTGGTCACCGTTACCGTATTTTTGGACTTCAAAACAGCTTTCGAGACAATAGATAGAGACAGACTGATAAATAAATTGGAAAATTATGGAATTGGTGGCACAGTACTGCGTTGGTTTAAGGATTATCTGTCAAATAGACAACAGAGTGTTAGATGTGGAGAAATACAGTCGGAGTATGTACAAGTGAACTGTGGAAGTACCTCAAAGAAGCATCCTAGGACCTCTACTGTTCATATTGTATATAAATGACATAGATAATGTAATCAAACATTGTAAGTTTCACCTCTTTGCAGACGATACTATCTTATAAATTGCGGGCACGAATGCAAAGGAAGTACAAAGCAAACTTAATGAAGATCTGGAAAATATAACTAAATGGTTAGAATCAAACAAATTAAAACTTAATACTGATAAAACTAAGGCAATGATGATAGGCAAAGAAGCACAAAAAACCGAATGGAAAAATGAGAGCTTCAGCATAACAATTGAAGATGTAAATATAGAAATGGAAAATTCTTTCAAATATCTAGGTATAATAGTAGATGATAAGTTAATTTTTGGTGAACATATAGAATATACGTGTAAGAAAATATCAAAAAAGTTAGGGGTACTTAATAGATCTAGCGATTTTTTAAGTAGATGGGCAAGAGAGGCAGTATATAATTGTATAATTCTACCTCATTTCCATTATGCCGGCACAATACTGTACTTGGCTAGGAGAGGGGATATAGATAGACTGCAATTATTGCAAAATCGTGCAATGCGAGTTATATTGAAGTACAATAAATATACAAGCATAGATTTTATGTTGAAATCATTAAATTGGATTAATGTTAATAAATTTTGTGAAATTAAAGCTCTTATTTTCATTCATAAGGCTAAATGCGGCTTAATGACGGTATATTTTGATACTGTAATACAAGAATTTCATCAGTTTCATGAATATGCTACAAGAAATAAAAGAAACTTTGTACTACAACATAAAAAATATAAAAAGAGCCAAAATTCAATATTCTTTAAAGCATCGATAGAATATAATAAGTTACCGCTTGCAGTTAAAAATAGTACGAATGTAAATATGTTCAAATTAAAATTAAGGGAAATATTTTTACAATAGCATAATTATAATAGGTGTTAAAAATGTACAGTTTATTTATTTTTATTGTTTTTGTGTTTAATGTTTGTATAGCAAGTTTGCTAAATTAAGTTTACATTATATAATAAACAATTGATTATTACTTAATTATTTTGGTATTGTTTTGTTGATCGTTTCAATTATTTATTAGTTTTGTTATGTTGTCTGGAAAAGTTTTAAAATTTCTTTAAGTTTCTAGATAGTCCAAAATAAACCATTTTAATTAATAAACCCAAAGGAAATTATTAAACAAATGGAATATAATTTAATATAAAAAAAATTCTTCCAAGTAAGTTGCATAATAGCTGTTTAAAGCGGTTTCAATAAAAATGTAACTTCGTTTGTTTTTAGACAGCTTGGTGAAACTCAATGATGCCTTTTACATGCATTAAATCTTTTACCACTAATTTTAAATAGTGTAAAAAATCGCCTATTGATGAAAGGAAAAAACAAAAAGGTTAACAAAATAAAAGGAAATTTATTTTTTCACATGCCTAAATGTAGTATGTTTTTAATTTTAGATAAACAACAAGTGCCATTATTTAATTGTATTATTCTCTTCTAATGAAAAACAAGACAGATATTGACTTGTTTTTCAACCTAAACTATTAATATTAATACAGCTCTAATAAAAAATAACATTAAAGTTAATAGTTGTTAGTCCAAAAAGCACCAGACAGCTGGCAACCCACCTAACACCATTGAAATGTGGCCATTATTTATTTCGTGTATTTTATTTTATAAGTCCCACTGAGCCACCACCAACCATCAACTAAAATTCCAGCATGCCACCGCTAGCCACCCACGGCCATCAACCAGTTTGCAATTTCCAACCGGTCCGAATTTTGATGGTTAACGATGCGCAAATGCTAGGTAACCGAGGGTTTTTTGTTCTGCGGATATTACCAAACAGCTAGATATTTTGCGGTGTTTGAAACGTCAAGATTAAAATAAAGGTTTGAACTTTGATACTAATAAATTGTAACAACCTTGGTTCATTCTGTAGTAGCTGTAGAACTTCTCTTCATCGTTAATTAATTGTGACACCAGTTGGTATTCTCCGAGTTGCTTCTTCTTCTTCTTCTTTGTCTACTGCCTTATGCCTTACGGTGTCAACTGTAGTGGAGTGTCCATCCATGTTCTCCACTTTTTCCTATCTTTTGCCATTTGCTTTAGTTGACTGTTTTCACCTTTTTCCTTGCTAATTCTTCTATTCTTAGTTCCATATTCTTGCTTGGTCTTCCTACTCTTCGCTTCTCCTGTCTTTTGGATTCTACTACTTTCCTGGTTAGTGCCTCTTTCTGCATTCTCTGAACATGTCCGAACCAATTCAATGTTTTACTTCTATTATTTGAGTAATTGGCTTTTGTTGTATGCTTTTTCTTATATCTTCATTTCTGCATCTGTCTCTTTTTGTTTTCCCTGTTATTTTTCTAAGGAACTTCATTTCTGCTGCGGTTATCTTACTTTCATGTTGTGTTGTCATTGGCCAAGTCTCGCTTCCTTATGTCATGATAGGTACTGCTACTGTGTTGTATATTGTTGTTATGGTTTTTGCATTAATTTCCTTCTTTTTTCCATTTATTATCATAACTTTTGTTTTTCCTTTGTTTATTTCTATACCCATTTTTGTTATGGTCTTATCCCATTGATTTAGTGTCTTTTGTATATTCCTTCGGCTGTCTCCCATAATTATTATATCATCTGCATATAGCAAGCTCTGTAGTTATTGGGCACAGCTCTCTTTACACAGCTGTTATTTTGGGCATATTTTCCTTGCACATTTTCAAGATTTTGTCCATGTAAATGATAAATAACAGAGTACTTCTCTTTTATCCTGAGCTCTCCTCTTAACAGTTTTGTATCTGCTTTTAGTTTAATCACTTGCCTGAGTTTTTCCATGACCTCCGTAACCAAGAAGTACTAATTTGTCCTTTGGGACTGTCGGATGCAGCTTTCAGATCAACAAATACTAAATATAATTCCTTTTGTTATTTCGTTGTATTTTCTATTACCCTTCTTACTATGCTTATGTGTTTGTTTTCCTTTCATGTATGTTGCTTGTTCTTCTAGTTTCATCGCCACTTCGTTTCTTAGTTTGTTTTCTATTATTTTGGTATACATTTTGAACAAAGCGTTGAGGTTAGTAAAATGGCCCATAATTTTCACATTTACTCTTCTTTCTTTTTTTATATAAAAGTATAATTACATTCTAATTCCAATCTTTAGATATTATATTATTTGTCCAAGTTTTTTTAAATATTAGTGTTACCCATTCTATCATATCTCTTCCTCCCCATTTGATTAATTCAGTGCTATTTCATCCCTCCCTGCTGCTTCTCTTGTTTTCAAAATTTTGTGTGTCTGCATTATTTCCTCTTGCCATATTTTGTTTTCAGACTGTTCGATATGCCTATTTCCTTCTGTTGTCTCAATTTCGTGTAATTTCCGAGCTGCTATCCGTGTAAAAATATTTCTCGCCCCCACACTTTTCACCGCTTTTGATTTATTTTTCTCCAAATATAATAGTTTCTTAACACCTTCTTCCCTCTCTGAATCAGACCTATCTAAAGATGCCCACATTTTCAATTCGCAAAATAAATAAAACGTCAATGTACATAACAACAAATACACGCGAAATTTAAATATATAGTGGTTGGCGGTTGTCACCCCTGGCGGCAGTGGGACCGTAGCGCATTTTCTTAGTTGATGGTTGTGAGTGGTGGTGGCTCAGTGGGACTGCCGCCGTATAAAAAGCTAAGTACAAAACAGTATTCATCTCGTATAATTTAACCATATCGCTCTCTGCATTTTGAGTTGTGGATTTGTTCAGTTTTAACCTAGTTATTTTGTAATTATTTTTTTGACGCATCTGTTATCTTCACTCACCATTTTTTTATCGGCTGTTTACGGAATTTTCACATATAATCTCATAAGAGCATTAATTCTTTCCGGAAATTTTTTTGAGTGTGTTGCAACAACGTCGTGTTAATTTGCCCGAGCGGGACGCGAGGGCAAATTAGGACGTTGTTGAGTGCACAATAAATAATTTCCGGATATGAATTAATGCTCGAATTGAGATTCGGTAAGAAAATCGTAACGACACAAACCCTAAAAAGAAGTAATGTCTACCTACAAAAAATTTCCAAGAAATTTTGTTGTTGTCTTGGATACGGCTCGTGAACTAATTTTTCTATTGGTCATTAATGAGTGTCATACGATTTTCACCCAAAAACCTCAATTCACTAAATATAGCACAATGAGGTCATGTCTACTATCACTGTAAAATTTTATAAATTCTATTAAGCAACTAATAAAAATACGAGCATCTTTAATAACCAAGAGTGTTAATACTTTATTCCGTTAGGGTCATATTTCTTGTTATATAATACACTTATATAATAAAGAGGAGATATACACTATATTATTGGATGGCAAACCTAGTTCTACAAATCTAACTCCAGGTAGCAAGCAAACGACCTCCAGATTCATCACTCCTTTTACACAGTGACACAATTATGCATGAATCGATAAATAACATAAATGATATATGTATTGTAGGGCACCATTCATCTAGTTTATGTACACATCGTTCAACAAGGAGCTTAAGTCTACTATCACAACGCTTATATGAGCATAAAATCACATGACGGTACATTCACAGCACTGCAGGGTGTAATACAGGCACTTCACTGCGCAGCTGTCATCCTCCTCCTCTTCCTGCTTCTTCTCCAAAGAGGGTGCCAGGTTTCCGTCCACTTTGTCTATCGTCCCGTTTATCTTTTTCGAGATGTCCCTCTTGTCGCCAGCCTCTGGGTGGTCATCATTCTTCAGTGGCTTATCCTCTGTGGCCACTATTTCGTCATCCTGCTTGCGGTCGGCATGTGGTTCGATGATGCCAACGTAGTTGGTACCCGGACCATGTTCCTTGGGCGGCTCTGCTAGGACCGATGCTGCTACCACGTCTGTCTTCGCGTCTGCAGTACCACTACCGCTCTGCACCGCTATATCCTTCGATGTGGTGGGTGGTGGCGTAGAACGCCCCTCCTTGAAGTCGAAATACTCCTTACTGTGCGAGTTTGGCGAATCCCCAGACATCATAGCACTGAAACAAGGGTTCTAATTAGAATGTTTCAGATCTAAAAGTTGTTAATTAGTTGGTGTTTAAAACGGTTTCTTTAAACATGGAAATTGTTATGAAAAAATATGTTTTTAAAAAACATTCTGTATTTTTCCAGTTGCTTTAATTAAAGCAATACTTTAATTAAAATGTAGTTTTGTTTGCGAGCCTATGCAGTCATGCAGCTTTTTCTGTTGGGAGATTTCTTATTCTAATTACAAGCAGTTTCTCTGCCAAAATTTGGTATTAAGCAACAAAAGCTGGCTAAAAATTTTCTTTACTGTTTTTCACTTACACTCGGAAGTACTTTTAAGTACTTTTCGAATTACTGTGGTCTTGTAAACTTGAAAAAAAAAATGGCAGAAAAACAGCCTTTGACATCAATTTTAATGTATAATTAGATTGGTACAATTAATCGATATCGAATTTTTAAAAGTAAAAAAGTAACTAAAATTATATATTAATTTACTTTTCTTACCATAGGTAAACAGTAGTCAAGAAAAATACTACTACGTTGAACTTCGATAAATCGAATATCTTGATAACAAAGTCAAACAAAGATAACAAATCGGCCAAAAATCCTGGAAAACCGACAATAAAACACCTCGACCGCCCGGGGAAAAGCGACCGTTAAGAAGCAATACGCATTTAAAGTCAGGTAAACAAACAAACCTATATTCATGCGTCGCTGCACGGATTTACCCCGTGTAAGGACTTTTTAGAAACAGAAAAATGTCAGACAACAGGCGGAAGGAAAGGAGAAAACCAAACCGCAAAAATCACCAAACGCGCTCGTTTTTAAGAAAAACAAAATCCAAATCTAGATAAAATTTAAGAAAAATTTGACGCCCCCCAACAAGGTGGATAGATGACATCAAAAGACAAGCGGGTCAAGAATGGATGCAGAAAGCTACAAATACACAAACATGGAAACAATCGGGGGGGGGGGGGGGGGGGGAGAGTCCTTACATCTGATGATGGATGAAATAGCTGAAAAAGATGAAGATAAAATTAAAACGGTGAAGAGGACATACAATCAAAAGAAATGGAAATACAAGATTAGAAGAGGAATATGGAAGAGAAGAGGAATGAATGGTAAGGAGAGGGAATTAGTAGAAGAGGAAGGAGGAAGCAGAAGTTCAGCTACCGGCGATAATAAAGACAAAGAAGAAGGACGAAGAAAGTAAAATACTAAAGAAAGTAGTGGTAATATAAAGACTAAATGACGACAGAAAAGAGAATAAAGACAAATTCTGGAAAGAATTACAAGCAGTACTAGATGAGATAAATGGGGAAATAATTATACTAGGGGATTTCAATGGCAAAACAGGAAATAAGTTGGGGAGAAAAGTCCATAATAGACTACAGCACGTGACAACTAGCTGAAGCTCTGAGAATTGGACGCGCAGTACTCTTAAGCCGAGTTGGCAGGGACAATTCAGTTCTGACAAAACTTTGTTCGATTGAAGATGGTTACAACAACTGATCTTCACTCGAACCCAATTTTGTCAGAGCTGAATTCTCCTCGCCAACTCGGTTTAAGAGTACTGCGCAACCAATTCTCAGAGCTTCAGCTAGTTGTCACGTGCTGTACATACTAATAGAACATGAACATTTCAGAAGAGTAAAAGGAATCCGAGTCAGAAAACGTCCGGAAACAAGGAGCAACCACTTTATGCTGGCTATAGAACAAAAGGAAGAGTTCAAGAAAGCAATACGAAATGAGAACAAGTTTGAAAGAAAGGAACAAATTAAAATATATAAGTTAAAAGAAGAACTGGTAGAAGAATTTCAGGAAGAAATAAGTATAGAATGCAAGATATAAAAAAACAGAGATATATAAGTTATGGAAATGGTTTGGAAAAGGTTTAAAAGAATTATAGAGACAGCAGTAAAAAATTCCTGCGGGAGTATAATCAATCAACAAAGAACATAATAAACAAATAAGATGGTGGAGCCAAAGATAAGAGAGGAGTGGGAAAAATTATGGAAGATATATCTACAGACAAAGACAAAAAGTAATGAAGAATACAAGAACAAGAGTAAATAGCAAAATAAGAAGTACAAAGTCATAAACTAACCGTGGGAGGAGTTCAGAAACATACTAGAAAACGAAGATACACAGAATAAGAGAAAATAATGAACAGATAAAAAGAATACTACGAGGACCTAATGGGAATAGTGGAAGATAAAAACCATATATGTGATGAAAATGTTAGGATGAAACAGAAAGAAATGAAAGCGAAAGCGTGTGTTGGGAAAAATATATAACAGGATTCTTGAAATGAAGATAGGGTAAATAGTGAAGAGGATTTTTTCGGCATACAAACATACTTAAATTCAATATATAATATAGATACAGATATACACGCTAATTTTACTGTATGGAAGTGAGTCCAGGGTTAAAAAGAAACAACAAAAATCCAAAATACGGGCTACAGAAATGAAATATGTACCTGCAAAGAGCAATGGGAGGGTTACAAAACTTTCTAAGAGTTAGAAATGAAGAAATACGAGGAACACTCAACGAAACACCAATGGTAAGAAAAATAGGACAGCTGAAATGGTTCCGACACATGTGCAGAATGGACAAGCAAAAACAAGCCAAACAAGTGTCGAAAGGAGCAAATGGAGCAAAAGTTAAAAGAAGAACTGGTAGAAGAATTTCAGGAAGAAATAAGTATAGAATGCAAGATATAAAAAAACAGAGATATATAAGTTATGGAAATGGTTTGGAAAAGGTTTAAAAGAATTATAGAGACAGCAGTAAAAAATTCCTGCGGGAGTATAATCAATCAACAAAGAACATAATAAACAAATAAGATGGTGGAGCCAAAGATAAGAGAGGAGTGGGAAAAATTATGGAAGATATATCTACAGACAAAGACAAAAAGTAATGAAGAATACAAGAACAAGAGTAAATAGCAAAATAAGAAGTACAAAGTCATAAACTAACCGTGGGAGGAGTTCAGAAACATACTAGAAAACGAAGATACACAGAATAAGAGAAAATAATGAACAGATAAAAAGAATACTACGAGGACCTAATGGGAATAGTGGAAGATAAAAACCATATATGTGATGAAAATGTTAGGATGAAACAGAAAGAAATGAAAGCGAAAGCGTGTGTTGGGAAAAATATATAACAGGATTCTTGAAATGAAGATAGGGTAAATAGTGAAGAGGATTTTTTCGGCATACAAACATACTTAAATTCAATATATAATATAGATACAGATATACACGCTAATTTTACTGTATGGAAGTGAGTCCAGGGTTAAAAAGAAACAACAAAAATCCAAAATACGGGCTACAGAAATGAAATATGTACCTGCAAAGAGCAATGGGAGGGTTACAAAACTTTCTAAGAGTTAGAAATGAAGAAATACGAGGAACACTCAACGAAACACCAATGGTAAGAAAAATAGGACAGCTGAAATGGTTCCGACACATGTGCAGAATGGACAAGCAAAAACAAGCCAAACAAGTGTCGAAAGGAGCAAATGGAAAGAGGTAGAGAGAAAGGTTGAAGCAAATCTGGAACCAGGCAATGGGAAAAATATAAAAAAAAGAAAAAACATCGAACCAAGCAAAATAATGCACAGTAGTTAGAAAGGAATGGAAGAAGTTTTGTAAAAAACTGAAGGACTAACAAGAAATCTAGGCACCCCATGAGGAAAGAGAAAGAGGAAAAATTAACAAAGAGAAAGGTTTTCTCTATGTATTCGTGGGCAAGCTAAAATAGTGGGGCGGAACCGATACGAACAGAAAAATAAAAAATTAAAAGTCTCACCAGTCGATTACATACCAATCCACAATTCACCACGTAGGTATTTTTAACCCTTGCTCACTGTTTTTTACCATCTTAAAAGCCGCGATAACTCAAATCGTATTGCTCTAATCGAGAAATCATTAAGGAATTGTTTGTTTCTCTTTTATTGTCCTACACTCTGTGTGCGCCAATTTCCAAACATCCTGTATTTCATATTTTCGCACAACTAATAGCAAAGTGCATTTTTTTCGTTCTGAACTGTGTGTTAACTATGTTGGAAAAGAATCTATCTTGTTTGTCGATGAAGACGAAACAGCTTTAAATTCAGTATCAAAATCTGTAACCTCTTCAGGTCAGTAAACCTTAAAGGTGCCTATTACAAGGAATGCAGGCCTATTATTGTTCGGCAATTACATGTTTTGCATTTAAAATTGTACAGAAAATTTGCATTTTGTTGAAGAGTCAAACTGCTTGTAGTATAGCGGAATGCCTTTATATTGTACAGAGCGTCTCAAATTTGATGAGATTCAATGTCCATTATTATTACAGCTACAAAAAATATTTTGCACATTATGGGGTCCAATTCAATCCAAATCCAATATATCATTTGGTTTCAGACCTCTAAATGAATATTTCATCATAATTTATTCTTATTTCAAAATGTCAAAAAAGTATATTCTTGATGCAGCACTTGTTACGTGTTGCTCTCGAATAGATGGCACCATAATGCAGGGATGCTCGAACTTTTCATGCCGCGCCCCAATTTCTGTTCAAAATACAAACTTGACGCCCCTACCATGGCTGACATGATTTTTATGAATACATATTTGGTATTTGGGAGGAATTTTATGTCTATAATAATTATGAGAAATAATATGTTAAAAAAAGTGTATGTTTTATGATAACCGAAACAAAATAATTCAAGCTAAATACACAATATTAATATTCTAATAGGAATAACATTAAACATCAGTAAATTAATGAAATTATACAGAAATATGAATACAAAAATAAACACCCCATTTTAAAATGACAAAACGAAAAGCACAGCGTACAATTACCACGCAAAAGGGCCCACACAAGCAGCACAGGAAATCATAAAAGTGAAAACTCCAAATCAACAAGCTCTGTGACAAGCTGCGACTAATTTTGGTCGTAACGCTACTGGCTGACGCAATTGCGACGTAACATTTTCGCTGAGAAGACGCCTTATTGCACTTTCTAGGAATCGAGAGTTCATCAGAGCACCGAAAAATAATCAACCATCCAGTGACGTATTGACGAGAAGCTATATAAGCACTGACAGGGAAGCATCGAGGCCATTCCGTTTTCACTCATATTCTTTTAGTGTCATTCATTCATTCAATGCCATTCAATTTATAACATTCGGCTTATTGCACTCGACACCGTGTTAGGACATTTTTAGTTTGTTACAAACGTATGGCTAATTAGCGTATTTTCTAAATTACGACCCCACTTGTATATGGGTTTTTCGTATTATTCCGCCTGAATTTGGGCGTATCGAGTTATGTGCAAGCATTTATTAGCTTTCTAGGGTACGCAGCTGTGTTATCCGCGTGCAGTCGTCGGTTCTGAAAGGCACTCAATTTTGTCATCGTTGCTTATATTCGTAGGCACGCTAGGTTACGAATATCGATCCGGCTGCCAGGCGCATTCCTGTACGTTCCGTGACGCGAATTTAACAAACAACGGCCATGGGTGCGAGAGAGAGGGCCAGCTACAGCTCGGCTGCCCCGAGACCTTTTATCGATCGCGCGCTATCTGACGCTGCATTTCCAGGTCAGTTGGCTCCCGACTTCTGTAAGCAACAGTTGAGTTTTGAAGTGGGTCTCGGGCATCGCGCGCTCTTCGGGGCTGCGCTTGCGAGGGTGTCTAACGTCTTGTGCTGTTCAGTCTGTGTACGAATACCGCTGTTTTAATTGTTGTTAGGACTTCTGTCGCTTCAAGGTATTTGGCCGTGCGTTACGCATCTTGCTATGTGGGCGTGAGTGACCGTTTGGGGTGTCGTTTGTCGATTACCGTAAGCCTTTTGAGTTTCCGATTTGCCGCGGAGCAGCAGACTCCTCTCGTCGATTAGACGGTTTCCTTTGTGGGGAACACATTAGCAGTGTTTTGTGGTCGCAAAGCTGTCGCTTTACCGTTCTGCCTTCCGCGCGAACTTCGCATTACGTCTAGTATGAGAGGATAAATTCCCTATGTGTCCAGCTCCCGCAGCCCGTTGAGATGTAGCAGTATTCATTCCCGTTTCGTCGATACAGTATCTGGGGACGGTAGCCGTCGCAGCTGCTTAGGACATCGTTACCGCACAGCCAAGCTCCTTACAGGTATCATTTGTATTGTTTATTAACGTTTAATGTGCAACTTAACATATATACGTTGCGTCGAATTATCGAACAGTTGTTGTAACGTCTCGGTTATTTAGCTTTTATTGTGTACCTTTTTGTAATTGTCAAACCGTTATAGTTGTGTACCTGTCATTTACATTTCATTTTCCTTGTCATGTGTCGTAAACGCTACTTAATATAGCTGAATCTCGCCTTTATTAGCGCTATTTGTTTAGAATTTACTGTTCATATCGTTTTACAGAGTTAATGTCAAATTTTCCGTATTATCTCAATAGATTTAAGACGTTGCGCAATTTACTGAACTACCGTATATACATTTTATGTTTACATATGCCTTTTTCTACTTATTCAAATATTTTGAACAATACATGTTATGTTAATTTAACTGTGGTTTTCTTGGCTATTGTGCATGCGTTTTGTGTGTTTATATTTTACAGTTGTAAGAGGAGTTTGGCCAATTGATCAAGTGGATTTTAAAAAGGTAGGTCCGATGATGCTGTACCGACTCGCTGTCCAGATTACTGTCAAGTTTAAAGTCGTAACGTGAACTCGTCATATGCTTCCCTGTTACTCAAATGAGTGTACCTGTGCATTCTCTTTTATCGTGATGGAATTGTAGTGGCGCCTAATCAATTTAGATCTATTTACCGTTTATTAAGCCGTTGCCTTTGTGTTATCTCGTGTTGGACCACCCCTCGCTCCACTGAGCTGGTCGGTACCTCTTGTTATGGGCTGGGCAGCGGTCATATGTGAGTTACATTCCCGATTTTGTGAATTATTGTACGCGCTAGGCGTCTAGCTTTACCGTGGCTTTTCGTAAACACTGTTATGAGCTGGCGCGTTGTCGTAAATGTCGTTTTAGCCTGTAACAACCGGGATTGCGTGTTTACCGTTTAGCGCATTACGAACCCGCGACGGTAATACTTGCATTAGTTCAGAGAGCTCTGTTGAATGCTATGGCGCGTTATGGTGATTTTACTGCGCACTATATATGAAATTCTGTTAACATGACTGTATAGTTATTGTTTTCCACTAATGATTATTAATTTCGAAATGCTTTGAATATTCCAATTTACAAGCCTGGACCAGCAACAACTGAACACATATTTTATTCGACGTGATCTGTGTGCTTGTCTCTTACTGGCAATTCGTAGGCGTTCAGTGACTGCAGTACAATGTGATAACGCCTAAATACGAAATATTACATTGAAATTAATAAATATGCATGAAATATTAAAAAAAATGAATTTTCTTACAGTTAAAATTAAATTATGGTTCTAATCGCGCTCTCCGCATAATTTATTGCGCCCCCCAGTTTGTGCATCCCCGCCATAATGTGCAAACTTAATGGAAATCGAAAATGGGACATCCTGTACAGTAGTTTTGGAAAGTCCTGCATCATACCGGCCCGAAATTATTTTCGTAGTGTAACACATTTCCGCATAATTTGCACAACTATGTACTTTTATTAACTATTTTATTTTAATCAGGTCATTACCGGCGCAAGACTAATGCCGCCTTTATTAATTATTATCTTTTGAAAATTCTACAGAAGATTAAAATATGGCTTTCTTTGTTAAAAGGTGCCAAGGGAAAGTAGAACTTAAATACACTTTCCAGAGGAGCTCGCTTGGTGATACAGAGCGATCAAAAATAAAATTTATCGCGGGAGCCCATGAAGAATATGACCACTGTCTACGTTACACTTTATAAAACTACATTTGAACAACTGCATTATTAGTTCATGTGACTTAACAGTCTAATGAGCTACACAAATATGCAAAAATTTGTAATTTCAACAAAATTTATACAAGAAAATTAACTTTAAACTTCAATACAATGTGACGATTATATGTCAACAAAAATCATGCTACAGATTGGGCAAGTTTAATTGTTTGCAATGGCTCCCGCGATCAAGTTTATTTTTTATCTCTGTATTTGGCTCTTCGGACAAATATAAAGCTAAATAAGTAAGCAATAAAAGTATAAAAAAGTAATAATCAGTCAACTTACTGGGTAAGAAGTTGTACAATACCAACAGTTTGTTTAATTATAATAAATACACAAAGAAGATATCTGAATATGGAAACGAAAAAGTCGCAAAGCTAACTAATAAAACAGCTGAAAAATATTTCATGATCGCATGACGTCCAAATGGAATTAGTTCATTTGCATCTTGTTCACATTCACAGCGACCTGTCACTGTTTTTAGATTTTTTTTATAAACGTCGTGTTACGTTGCCTCGGCAAGGCGTTGGAATACGAACCATTGCCCATCTGGGCCAACGTTCGAAAGAAAATGTGATCGCTGGGGCCAGAGAAAAAACGTGCATGCACCACTGAATGTTGTGCCAGTCGGAATTGTCAAAACGTGTAATTCTAATGCTTGTGTAGCTGGATGCCGCCACGAACATACACAATTTCGATAATTTACCATGCAATAGCTGTACTCCCAGCGATGCTATCAAATTTTAAAGTGGACCGTTATTTGAATGAAAATTAATTTTGTATAGTGTGAAGATGCCAAAACCGTAACAAAAGGTCTAGTTGGGTTACAAATTTGATTTAAAAACGCGACCTTTGTGGAGGAGTAAATAATTTTGCACTGTCACCTTGGACCATTCTTTGGCGTACTGTCTGCAAAGTTCAAACTATGAATTTTCTTTTTCTTTAGTCGAAACGTTTGATACCCCAGCAGTGGTACATCTTGTCTCTTCCCTTTTGATTATGTCCCGGAATTCGATCGTCAATTCAACATTCTATAAGCACTGATGGTCTTCAATTAAACTCGAGAGTCTTCATTCAGACTACCAATTATTTTTAGGACCGTGACTACGTTTTTTACAATCTTTAAAAGTTATAAAACAAACTGAAAAACACACAACGACTGCTTCCAGGCACAAATGCACTAAAACAGATATTGCGCAACTTGATATAATCAACATGTCTGTCAATTTTTACATTGCGCAACTGCAGATTTTCAACTGTTCATACGTGCAGTTTTTAAAATGTACACAACTTGCAATTTTGGAAGTTTGCAATTTTTGAACTTATCCGTTATTCATACATTGCAATACCACAATTGGGCCACTTTCCAGGTTGAGCAATAAAAATAGTGTAGAAGTGTGCAAGTACTTGAACTGAAATTTCCTATCTTGTAGGGATAGTGTACTATAGAGCAAACAAAAATAAAATTGATCGCGGGAGCACTTGAAAAATACGACCAATGTCTACACTCCACTTTATAGAATTGCATTTGAACTACAATTAACTGTATTATTAGTTCATGTGACTGTAACACAGTCGAATAAGCTACACAAATATGTAATTAAAAAAAAAATACATTTTCGTAATACCTACATGTTATTGGCGGGGTTGGCATGTTTAAAACAAATTGTATTTTAAACCTGTTTTTTAAACTGCCATGTTTTAAACATTTTTTTCTGAATTGTTTGTCCTAAATTTAATGAAAATAAAAATAAATCGATACTATACATAGTATATACGTTTTTTAGCATAGTTACAGATTAGTAGAATTATTCATATAAAAAAACACTACAAAACCACAAACAACATAAATAAAAACACTGCTCTTCTACATCCTCAAGTGAAGGAATGTTTTTAGTAAGAGTTTTTCAACTAGTTTCGATGCTTTTTCGGTCCCCAGTCGATTTCTTAGTTTCGAGGGAATTATCCCAAAAGAAGAAAATTATCGTTTGATTCCAGTTGAGATTGCTCTTAATCCATCATGAAACAAGTTTTACATGATGTAACGAACGACTTCCGTTATTGAGATTGAAAAACTCAACGTTTCGGACACTTTCATTAACAGGCTTCATCAGGAGGTAAGCAACAGAGCACGGTAACTCAATGTGTGAACCACGCGACCACGCCAGAGGCCTTCTTACGAACGAAAGGAGAAAAGCAAAACATATAGGAAAGTTTCATCTCGTTTGAGTGAAGAGGGCGGTGGGCGGACTTTAGAACTTAGCGCTTTCCACATGGAGGGAAGGGGATAGTGTTTGTAAATCTCAATAGCTTCGCGAATCTCTCTGCTAAATATGAATGAGGATTTTCACATAATAGACGTTTTATCCAAATGTATGTTATGGCCGGTATCGCGCTGGTGTTCGACGATGGCTGATGATGAAACCAGACCCGACCTGAAGCAACGCCGGTGTTCAAAGATGTGAGCTTTTATTGAACGTCCTGTTTCACCAATGTATACAGCATTACAGGATAGGAGTAAGGCATTATATTAACACCTTTAGATGACATGGTGTTTAATTTATTTTTGTTTTTCAAGAGCGCCACTGAACTAGTCATTTTTCGCTACATTTGCTCTAACGTTTTTATTGTTGTATAATTTTATTTGTATAAAATAATTTCAGAAGAGGTTCTTTCTAGTCTCCTTCCAGCCATGTTTCGGATCAATTTTTAATAACATTTTCTTAACAAATTTTAGTAAATATTTTCCTTAAAAATGTGATAAAAATATCGTGCGTCCAGCCACAAATTGCAAACACTAACTGACAGTGATAGTGATACAGTTTCATAGGGAATTTTCCTAATTACATGAGTTACCTACTAAATACAAGTAGGTTATCACAATTACCGGAACAAAAAACAATGCTTTAAACAAAAAACGTTGTTTTTAGCCAACGCTGGTTATTATACTATATCATTGATCGAAATGTTGCCTACAACAACCAAGACCATTCAAATTTAACAGCCACGGCCATTATAACTGTTGCTGCACTACCAACTTACGTGCAGGGTACTAGAACTTTTATTTATATTAAAAAAGCATATTTTAAAATTGGTCCCTTGTAAATGCTACGAAAACTGTTACAACATGCGGCCGATGTAACATATAACTGACTCGGGTAATTTATTAGCCTCCGCCTAATGGCCCTACGCCACAAAATATATTCTCGTCGGTTATATGCTCAATATCGGCCTAATACCGTTAAATATTATACTATATGTTGAAAGTGAATTTATATAAATGGCTATTATCTTACAGTTGCGACTTTTGATGTAGTTTCTGCAATCGTTTTCAATTACTAACAAATTATACTAATATGTTTAATAATACACTGCTATTAATTTTATAACAGTTGACAGTTTGTACCGTCTTCGAACTTTATTGTACAAAGGCCGCTATTGTATGATTAAAAAAAGATCACACGTAAGTGAAATGCCATTATACGCTCGTCAGAACTACAAATAAAAATCTCACTGGCTTTTAATTATTGCTCAGATTAAAGAAAGCATAGGTAAATTGCGCAACATTCCAGCCATCTAATCCGTAGTCATTAGCGTAATTGCCAATATCAAGGTTAAAATGCCCCAATACAAATAAATGTCATTAGGGTTCATTTAAAACAGGGTTTAGCCGATTTATATCACGATTAAAATCATGATTTAAATTAAGCGATTTAATTAGATAGAAATTGATTTAAATCAGTTTTTCTATTTCGTCAATTAAAAAAAATTACACAATAGGAGTGACCTTCAAACATTGTTAATTAAACAAAGCTTTATTGAAACACAGAACCACCATGAGTATAATATTTCTAAATGTTAAAAATGTTTATGTTTTTATAGTTTCTAATTTATGAATGCAACTATAAGTCACTTAAAAATCAAATGTCAACATTTAAGAATAAACGTAGTCGCATTCACGAATTAGGAACTATTCCATGGCCACACTAGATGAAAACAATTTTTGATCATACTATATTTAAAGTGTTATTGATGTGGTAGAATTATGCACACCACTATTGCACTACTACTTGGTTATATGGAATATTTATTATATTTTATTTCATTTTGGAACCATAATCTTGTTTATTTCATACTGATGTCAAAAATTACATTTTTCGGACTATTTATGGTACAAAAAATGGACCATTAAAGTCTTAGTACTTTAAAGTAAAATATTAAAGTTCAAGTACTTTAAAACTTATTTACCGTACAAAAAATGAAATCTTAAAGTCCTAGTACTTTAAAGTAAAATATTAAACTTCAAGTACTTTAAAATTATACGTCAGTTGTTGACATGAAATTTGAAATGATTTAAAACTTTTTATTTAAAATTCATTAAACTTGCAGTATGAAATAAACCGTTGTATTCACCATGAACGAAAAGTGTTTTTAAAAGGTCCTCGCAAGTAATTCCGTCCTCTGCTGACGCCTCGGCCGTAAACAACTTTCTCGTCCTTTAAAATGTCACTTTTCGTTCTAGATAAATAAACTACTATTATTGACTTTTATAGTCCTAGGACCTATAAAGTTGCCAAGCAGTATAACAAGCACCAACAATGTAGTATAGCAATACCAACAATCTGCATTGAAACCATAGCACAGCAGAAATTCACAGCGCCTGCACAACGATGACGCAGTAGTCGGTATCCAAAATATTGGATCCTTGAAATTTGTCCTAATCACAATTATAGCTCTCGGGAAGCTTAAAGTTCTCCGCTTCGCGTCGCGTTTTAAACATTCCCACGTGCTATAATCTACTGATTACGCCCTTAATACATAATTACTATTAAACGTAGTTTATTCATTTTGATTAGAAAAAAATTTTACTTAATAATTATTTGTTTCTTTCATTCATTCATAATCTATAGCCTCTTTTACCTTTCGGTGTCAATTGACATTAAAAGTATTATGGACAATAGAAAGTAATAAAAGCGCAGGCCCAATTTCTGACAGATTTAATTCTCACAATGTACAATGTGTTGGTCATTTTTACCAAAATTATAAGTACAGAATGTTTAAGATCTAAATATTTAATTTGAAGTGGCTTTTATTAATATATTATTTTTTCAATATTAGTTCGATAATTTATAGCTTCAGGGCTTTTTTAATTTTTAGCATTTCATAAAGTAATATTGTTTAAGTTATTTTCCTTCTGTGGTATAATGGATGAGTTAAAGCTGAAATTATGAATTTTGTCAATGGCATGCGCTGATAGTGCAATATTAGGTTTATTTTGAGTTGCAATTTTTATTTATATCGAGTTTGTATGCCGATGAATTCTTTTTTTAAATTTTGTTTAGTTTAACCTATATAATTTGCATCGCAATTATTTGGTGTACTATATTATTTCCGTTCTATATTGCTCTTTGCCTTGTTGCAAACTATATGACCAATAGTGTTATATGATTTTTAAATGTTATTTGAAAATTATTTTTATTATTAATTGTATAAATATTTTAGGAATCAAGGGTAAAGTTATAGATGGTATTTGATTTATATTAAATTTGTTTCCTAAACAATTAGGTTGTAAATTAATGGATTGCATTTTATTTTTATTATTTAATTCACGCATTTCTTTTGTTATATTAGTATAAATAAATTTTAAAGAATAATTCTTTTTTTTGTAACATACTTATTAAATTTACAGGTATACTTTGAGAAAATTTATTCACAACACGATCCTAATATAAAACGTTTTTAATATTTTCAGAAAATATAATAGTAATGTAAAACTTTAAACACGGAAGCATTGAAATATTTGTAGGTAATATTTCACAACTTTTTAACCAGAAAAATGTCATCTTTTACACTTGCTTAAATATCGGAGGTCGCCAAGTTACAGCTAATGAAATAGGGGTCGTCCGTATAAAGAGGTTGAGAAAGATTGCTTTAGACTTTAGAGTCTAGACTCTCTAGCTCTAGAGGATAAAAGTGTTCGAGCATATCTAGTTGGCTTGTTAAGGTTGCATATTTTAGGGTGTTCATTTCTATTTTGTTGTACAACTTCACGTAGCGTCTAAAATAGTACTGTTAGTGCAAAGAGAAACACAACGTTGCCAAATGAATTATATAATGTAGTAGGAATAATTTTGTATTTAGGCTGGCTGTACGTTTTTAATTAAGAAATTCTATAATAGGTAAATTTTATTTGAACATGAAAATGCAGAAAATAATAAGTTTCCATGCTAAAGTTTACATTAAAAATAACAAAAAAAAAAAGCAGTCTGTGTACATGTTACAACATTATATCTGGCAAGCATTCTAACCTAAAAGTGTATTGACAACGTAATCTTACCTACTTATCATAAGAGTTTACATATTACAAAGTGCAGTTAAGTAGCTAAATTGGGAGATTTTCAGCCAATGTATACTGAATTCTACTGTCTTAGTATTACAACTAGCGGTACGTGGCACACAAGTGTGTGAGGTTTGACTTTCATAGAAACTATGAAATGTGTTCAAACTAGAATCTTTGGCAAAATAAAACAATTGCAACATTCTAAAATGGATTACTTAAGTAATTACATATATGGAAAAGTTTTTAGAAGTCAGTTCAATAGTTTAAAACCTTGCATTACTTGGATAATCCTAAATGGTTGTCCCAAATTTCCAACTTCCTAAATTAAAAAAAGTGACTTACATGCTTTAAATTCTTCAACAAACAGAACAGCTATTCAGCAAGCGGGCCGAAAGTTTGGATGTTCAGGTATGGCGATATCCGTGAAACTATTTGTTATGCAGCGACCACAATACAGTAACGAGCGCACCTTTGCTATTGCACGTATGCAAATGCACCAGGACGGTAGAGCAGCGACTGTACAGCCGTAGGTGTTGCACCGAGCACATTTGTTTTCATTATTATAAAATGGCCAATACAGTGCGAGTGATAACTTAATGAAGTAGTTCGACGTCTTAATGGTTGCTTGTTCTCTCTCGTCTTAGTTTGATAAGCCGGCAAGGTCCTGGCTGCCTTGTGTGCATGACTCATGGCATGTTACTTTCCCATTGTATTGAGTTGTGATAGTGATAAATTAAAGCGCAAAGCAACCGTTGGAATTTTATAACTGTCCTAAAGGCTATATAGGACAAACTGGGAGCAAACCTAAATTTGTAGAAGGAAGTAATCATGTCGTTGGTTAAATATACGATGTGTTCCGTTTCTATATACCATTTACATTTTAGTATCTTTTTTAACTTGTTACACTAAACGTTTTCGAAATGTTGAAGAATTTCTTATGACAAAACCAGTAGTCTGTCATGATCGAAAGGTTTTCTCCAGAAATTTTTATTTTTAAAGTAAATTTGCCTTTACATTTTTATTTGACATTTGCAAACCATATGTGCGTAATGTATTTCTTTACTACTACAGTTTGCTGTAACGGAAAATTACCAGAAATATCGAAAACTACTGTAAGACCTGCTTGGCTCCTATTATCAAAGTAGTTATTTATGTACCAAGGGCATTATGAAGATGTTTATGCCCGCTCAAGGGCGACAAGTTTACAAGCCAGAGGGCTCTGGTTCGACGGTTTGTAAGTCGCCCGAGGGTATAAACATCAAGTAATGCCCGTGCTGCATACAACATTTTAAGTGTTACTAGTGTTTCTAAATAACCTGATTAATGGATTAGACAGCTTATATTGGATGATCAAATATCATCGACGCATCGAGGTACGTGATTGGTCAGAACTAGTAAGATAAAAAGTTTTATGAAAATGTGATTACAATTACATCAACTTCTGTAAAAGTTTTCGTATTTTTGTTTTACTTTTTACGAAGTAAAATAATAGTATATTACATAATATAAAAATCTGTAAAGGGGTTTACACGGAACTTCCCTCGCGCGAATTAGATCAATTTTCAAATTAAAAAAAAATGTATTCCGCTGGGGTTTGAACTCCGCCGCATCTGCGTAGCGATCGTAACCGCATCGATGAGTCGTACTGCCCCAATCAGCCTTATTGAAATGAGTGCGGCGCGCGCCTCTATTTATGGGAACGGTCTTATTGTTGAAACGTTTCGACTATTTTGTGACATTATCCTGTTTCTGTTGAGTCCTATTTTTAGCAAGTGTAAAGCCTGACCTATGTGAAAATTATTACTTCCATCTATTTCAAAGATAACGCAAAAATAAACAAAACTTAATTTTTTAAGGTGCTTACCCTGTATATATTTGTCTGAAATTTTCTCGGTTTCATGCCAGGTAAACATATAATCTGCATGCGAAATATCATCATCCAACAAATAGTTTTTGAGTTATACCGCCAACAGACAGACAGGCGGGATTGAGAAAACCTGTTTTTCGTCATGTAGAGACCCTGAAACGTAAAGATCTGAAGAAATCTCGGAAGGTAATTTTTTCGCGATTACAATACTTCCTTCGTCGTTTAGACGAGGGAAGTAAGAAGTCAGTAAAGTGAAGCTCTAGTCTATAGGAAGAGGCCGTTGTTTGAAATACGAGATCGTCAGGTTGATAAAAATTAATTTTTTTTAGTACACGCTCTGCAAAATGACGCCTCTCATTAAAGAATCGGCTCCTTCGTCCCCTCGTCTTTAAACACGATTAGTCCCCTAAAACTCCATTTTGTGTACTTGATACATAATATGTAACTATTATCTAATTTGGTCTTTTAATGTAGCTATTAAAGCACTGAAAACAGTGCTTTAATGGGGCCTATTAAGGCACTGTTTTTGCATTGATCTTTTCATATGAAGAATGTCGAAACGACCTTTATTTCAGATGACTGACAGATTGTCACATTGATGAAATGTAAAAATTTAAAGTTTCTCATTATTTTTAGGCAAAGTAGGTAATAGCTATTTATATATCTAGGGAGCAAAGGTATTCATTTCCTCCCGCGTGTGAATTTAATGCCCGACGCGTCAGCGGAGGGCATTAAACACACAAGGGAGGAGATGAACCTTTGCTCCAGTGATATATACAGTGTGGTCCATTAAGTGTGCAACAAATGGGAATTTTTTTAATTAGTTGTACAATCGAAATTTAAATATTGCCAAAAGTTAGTGCATGTTCGATAACCATATCAGATGCCCTTAGAATGGCTTCAAGTCAAACAATATACAGGGCAGGACAAAAAATATGAAATTCGTTCAAGAACAAAGTTACCTTATTTCAAAAAATATAGAAAAATGTTATTAAGAAAAGTTGTTTAGAATTAAAAGTTATGCTCAAATACAAAGTCACGGCCTCCTATTCGAATTTTGATTCTTTTTTGGAAAACTTTGTATTACCCCCATATGATACATATTTTTATTATTTTTATTTTATATGTATTTAAAGTAGCCACAACCACATCCCTTTTAAATAACTTTTAGCAACTTGAAGCGTATTTGTAAAATTTACTTGGATTTATATTTTTTTTAGGTAAGCGTCCACTTCATGTTTGTTGCAACGATATTTAACAGAACTTTAGAATTTCGCAAATATTCTTTTTAACAAGGCAAATGCTTTACTAATCATAATTTACATATTAAAAACTCTTAATAAAATCAGAATAATAAAAATATGTATCATACGGGGATAATACAAAATTTTCCAAAAAAGAATCAAAATTCGAATAGGAGGCCGTGACTTTGTATTTGAGCATAACTTTTAATTCTAAACAACTTTTCTCAATCAAATTTTGCTATATTTTTTGAAATAAGGTAACTTTATTCTTGAACGAATTACATATTTTTTGTCCTGCCCTGTATATTGTTTGACTTGAAGCCATTCTAAGGGCATCTGATATGGTTATCGAACATGCACTAACTTTTGGCGGTATTTAAATTTTGGTTTTACAACTAATAAAAAAATGTCCCATTTGTTGCACACTTAATGGACCACACTGTATATGATTTTTTCTTCGAAAGCATGTTCTATTGCGTGAAATTTCAAAAATTTTGCTCTAGATTTCTGTAGTGACATTTTGTCTAATTTCTAAATCAGCATAACGCTGTAAAGCTTTGGTGTGATATCCGTAGTGACATAAACACAAATACGGGATCAAAAAAATATTGGCTCCCGCCGAGAGTCAATAAAAATTGGATACCGCTGGTTGAAAATTGACAGTTTTGTTTTCTAAAACTAGACCGCAAAAGCCGACTTTCTATACAGTTAGCAGAATTTTTTTTTTAAATTTTTGTTCATGTGACCTATAGTCCAAAGTTATCCCAGCGTAAGTAAAACAACGCGTTCTTTCAAATTCCGTTATAAAAAGGGGATTGCCATTAAAAAAACATCGATGATGTCATACAACGTAACTGACTTATCGGTAATTTTAGAGATTTCTTCCAGCGTTATTTCGAATATTCAATATTGCGAAGGTACTAAATGATTAAATAGTCCTGGGGTTTTGAAAACGGAGTGGGTCATTTTGTTGTACCAATTTGTACAGAAAGTACATTCTTTTTCTTAAGTTAATGTTATTCTAATTGCAATTAGCGACTAACCAAAGTTCGCTGTAAGTTGATAATAATTAATAGTGGAGACATATTTCTATATTATGAGATCATGTTACATTCCTTACAGACAAAATCAATATTGAATTTTTCAGAATAGATATTTCGAATGCATACAAATTGCATGATAAAATGGCACTGACCGATAAAAACAAAATTATACAATAACTTTGAAATAGTAACATAAAATGGGCTTCCTTTTGCTTCATTTATCTGAGACTTCATTTTTCATCACTTCTAACGGTACATACAGTGTGTCCCCGGATAGGTAAAACGTCTCTAGTAAAAGGTAAAAAATTCTCGATTTAAATTTTTTGAGGTTTAGCCCTGCTTGGTTAAAGGCGAATTTCTAACATAATTTCAGTTTTGAAAAATCAAGTATGTTTTCAAAAAACCTGTTTTTCTGTCGAGTAACGTACCTTTTATTTAGCAAAACAAAAAGTTATTAAGAAAAGTTGTTTAGAATCAAGATCTAGGCCCCTATACCAAATTCAAAATCCTCGGCCAACTTTAATCTCTCACATTTTCTTTTATGTTTAGGTCCCATATCAAAGAATTTTACTTTTAACGACTGCCATGGAAAAACAAATATTTATAACAAAGTTTTTTATTTCATAATAAAAAAAAACTATTATAGCAAAACCTAGCAATTTTCAACGTAGTTTTAAATATTTCTTCGTTTTCTAGTTTAAGACTTGTGCCATTTGGAATATACCCGCTTAAATAAAGTATCGGTCATTGTCAGAATTTAAATATCTCTTTTCCTATACGGGGGAGGTTCGAAAATATGAAAATGGCTCGCGAGTATACGATCCTTATTTTTCAAAATACACAAAAATGTTATTTGCAACAATTCAATACATATCAATTACAAATTATAATTGTTTTGTATTCTTGTTGAAGTTCGGATCGTTTGTTATTAAGTTTTTTAAGATACCTGATTTTTATTTTGAACACAATGAGGTTTTCTAGCACTGATTTCGATTAACATAATTTTCTGGTTGCTAAGTGAGCGAACCTCAAGTTTCACAGTCCATACTTATTGTATCCGATAATAACTTTGAAGTATCCAATTTTCCGTAATACACCGGGTGGTAAGAAAAAAATTGGAGAAAAACCAGTGAAAGTTGTTTTTTTTTTGGAATAGGTGGCTGTGACTTCATATTTGACCCCTCTTTCAATTATAAACAACTTTTCTAAATAACATTTCTGTGTATTTTGAAAAATATGGAAGTTTATTTTTGAGCCATTTTCATTATTTCGAACGTCCCCCGTGTATGAATGAATATATTTAAATTTTGGAATGTGTATTTTTAGTTTGAAAAGATGCAAGAGATTTTATCAAAAGTACATACTCTGATAAATAGATAATAAAAAAGTTCCATATAACATATATTAGGTATATACCTATCTTATATCAAATGGTTTTTAATGAAAATTATTCTCGGAAACTTTCTTGTGGCGTGATATAACAATTTTATGGGATCTGGTAGTATAGAATGAAAAATATTAGAATACGAACGTTTCTAGAACAGTGTTGAATCCAGGGGGTGACCAGGAAAAAATCCCCCCCCGGGCAGTACAAAATTCCCTCCCGAAAACATTATCACTTCATGTTCATGTTTTTGTATCGATAAAAGAATGGGTGAATCGCGCGGGAATAGATAAAAATACCCCCTAGACATTTTATTCCCCCCCCGGAGTAAACAGTCTCAATTCAACACTGATAAGAGAAACCATTTGTCTTCGTTATCAGCCAATTAACAATTAAAATAAAAATTAACAGGGAAAACTCTGCTTTGTTTACTGGAACTGAAGAGCGACCAATTTCCAGTAAATTAATAAGGCCATTTTGTAATATGGCGAAATAATCCACAAGCAGCATGAATTGTTATATCCGGTCACAAAAAAGATTAATTTACATTAAAAACCATTTGACATAAGATTGGTATATCCAAGTTAAAAACAGGTAGGTACATAATTTAAAAATATTTCTCTTTCAGCCATTTCACAAACATACAAAGAATTGGTTGTGGATGAATGTAGCCTCTCTTTTTAATCAGCATAAATTCTACATTTAGCCGTAAACTACCATCTACAAGTAATTTTAGAGCTGACCGTTGCAAGCATGACGTCAAACGTCTAAATTCCCATCCAGGCGAACACAAGTAACATTCACTTGGCAGGAGTATTTCAAAGTTCAAAGGTACATTTGCAACATCAACAAAATTTAGGAGATGAACAAACTGCAACAAACAGGAGAAAAGATATATAAACATAAAAAAAGCCCATGTAGTTTAATGTGCTTTAATTGCAGTGAAGTTTCTAAAGCAACGATGCACTGTTTGAGCCAGAAGGATGGAAATGGTGACTCATTGTAATCCTATATGTTTGCTACTGGAGTACTATCTAATGAGAGGTATATTCTTGCATTAGATAACAATTATAACGCATAAGATCAACGCGCATATTGCCTTTTAGTTTGTTCGAAATCTTTCCAAAGACAATTATAATATTAAAGCATAAAAGCTCGTATTGAAAAGTAATAAAAATTCTTATAAAGCAGATATCTCACGGATAATAGTGGATCAAGTGCGTTGTTGAATTACGAAAAGTAAATCCTAGCCACACTCTAAATTACAAATTGCAATATTAATCTCGAGATCTTAAAGTGGAGATCTTGATTTTCAAATAGTTCACATTTCGACCTTTAAACAAACGCTCCTTTTAAACTAAACAGTTTCATTCGAAAGTAGAAATATTTAGATTACCTTTCACCTATTTAAAATAGAAAACGCGAGTTTTTAATTAAAATAGTTCATTTTTAATTAGAAATTGTGCACAAATATGGCAATTCGTTACCAACATTAAAGCATTACTGAATAAAGTACGTTGATCATCGTTAATTCAAATAAGATAAGCATAAAATACAATTATTGAGTTACTATAAGTATATATAGTTCCTTTTAATATATACCGCATATTTACATAAATATAAGATAAGACTATTATAAATGCCAAACACGTTGAAGATAGAACTTCACAAATTTCAAGTTTGTTAGTATTTATTATCTTGAGTGTCTGGGTACGATTTAAAGCACAGATGCTTATAGTTAAATCGTGATGCATTTACAAAACATTAAACATTTTATGAAGAGCTCTAATTAAGGAAATATTTTTATCTTTTATGATTTTTTACTTTAATATCTCCATGTTAAGAGTCGAGATTTCGACTCTAAAATAAATACATTTACGTTTGAAGCATAAAATCCCCTACACAACACGAACCAGATGGCTAGATCGCTACATTAACCCCCCCCCCCCGCCCTCCACAAAAAAAGAAGGGAGGGAGACCAGGTAGGAAAACTAATATAACCTCGTAGGAAGGTAACAGGATTATATTTAGTTACAAAACCTCCTGGATCTTTTCAACAATGCTTAAAAACTAATACCAATAACTCATAACAATAATAATAAATAACACACTCTCACTGTCACACGAGTCTGGTCGTTCATCGAGCGTCTCCTGACCCCGTAGAAATGTGAGAAGAGACTGATAGATGCTTATTTGACGGTAATTCGGCTGATTTGAATTGTAAGTGACATTTATAGTTAATAAATGGAAACACTTAGCTTTAGATGGGTTGGCTGGTAGCGGTAGTTTTAAATCCCTTATAAAAGGAGAGACGCGGGACCCCCAAAAATGGCAATGGTTTGTTTTCTTTTTGCAAGCTCGGGCCAGAAGTTGTTCGAATGCAATACAAAAAACAAAACCAGTAAGTGATTTCATCACCACAGTGGGACGAAATAACTCGAAAAACCCGACAGCAGAGCAGCAGAATGAAGTTCCTAAGCTAACGATCATCATCGATCAAGGTAGTACGAGACATCACGTGCAGATACGACCACATAAATCAAATTATGTAACAACAAGAATGGGAATGCAAATAAATTCACACATGTGGGAAAAGGACACTGCATGCTGCAGATATGCACTCTTAATTCATACACCAAAAAATCCTAACAACGTACGAGCCTATACCTAACCTTCGAAACGTCAAAACAAACACTTAACCTCACAAGTAAATGTGTCAATTACCACAGATAATTAATGGAAAGATTTTCAGAGGAAAACATCGTAAAACTCGAGGAGGAAGAAGCGATAAAACCAAACCAAACACAGGACTGCACCAAAACTCAACGTTAAGCGTGGCAGATAAAACCACCTATATCCTATTAAATTCGCATAGCCCTTAAGTAGCTTCAAGGGCACAACTACAAGTAAGGTAGATAACTAGGCCCAACGTTAGTAAATAAGCAGAAGTAGGCTCTTCCTTTTAAAGGTAGACATTTTTATATTACAAGTTCAAATTCCTATTTTAATTGCAGAAATATTTCCACGTTTAAAGTAAGATTCGACGTTTCTACCTTTAAAATATGCACGCGTATTTAAACTGTACGATTTCTTCTTGGAAAGTAAATATTTCTACTTTAAGGAGTCAAAATACCCAGTGCCATAGTGAAAATCGCGACTTATAAGAGCGATCTTTAGTTTAATAGCCGAGCAACAGACGAGATCTCGACATTTAAAATGGATATTTCTATTTTAAAAGTCAAAATCTCAAGTGTGTAATTGTGGAAATCTCAACGAAAAGTAGCGATTTGTTGTTGAAAAGTTGAGACATATACTCTAGTAGTCGGAATGTCTACTTTTGAAGTAGATTTTTTCACTTTAAAAGCCAACATTTCTAGTTTATGCCACAAATACCGACGTATAATTGCAATTTTCAGTTTAAATGTTGAGACTTTTACTGTAAAAGTTTGTGGAAATCTTGAATTTTGACACTTGTTTGATTGGTTTTATTTTGCAACTTCTGATAGACAAAGGCATGTGTAACACTATCCTTTAATTGGAACAGCGAAAGCATGTTCCTCTACCCTATTCCTTTTTGGAACACCTCTGTTTCGCAACATGAAGATTGAAGATGAATGTTTTACAACTATTGAACGACCAGAGAAATGTGCAACACGGTTCTTTAATTAGACCAGTGAGAACCTGCTCTTGTTTCTATTCGTGACAGAACCACTCTGTTTCGCAAAAGAAATTGTAGTTTACGATTTGATGACTTCCCTGTTTGCCAATATACGTACTACTGACGAGGTCCCTGACTAATAGTAGGTTAATGTGCACGTGCATTTTCGAGAGTCGAGCTTGTTAGGTTATTTGCAGTCTTTGTTGTATGTATGTGTATTAGTGATCCCGACGAGATAAGAAAATTCTCGATCTCCTCTTGAAATTCGAGCTCGAGATTGACATTTTTCGATTTCAAATGAATTTTCGAGACGGGATTAATCAAATTCTCGAATATTCGAGACGAGGTTAATCAAATTCTCGATAACCGCAGCCTCAATTTCGTACGCAAATATTTAAAATGCGAGAATCGAGATTCTCGAGTTCGAGAATGGGCAAATTTCGTCTCGTCTCGTCTCGTCTCGCGGCAACACTAATGTGTATTATAAGTAGCACTCATAATGCGCTATCGGCATATTGGGAATAAATCATATGGATGTATGTTCAACACTCGTGTGTGAATTCATTGACAGCTCTTTGTCGATGTCCAGACGATATTAGTACAAAGATAGAAGTGTCGAAGATAACGTTTCTTTGATGCCTTTGTCTACTGCCGCAACCGCTGTGTTTTTGTAATTTTCGTACAAAGCAATTTAATGATCTCAAGATCTGATGCAGGTATTGTTTTTTGTTAAGAGAATTTTCTATGATGTAGCTGTGAATGTAAATTTTATTCGCCTCCAAACAGATTGCTCTTGTTCCGAAAAAAGAGTAATAGCAATCGAAAAGCACGTAACCAATTGTTATAAATGGGGCTACTATTTAACTTCAAAAGAATATTATTTTAACACTTATGTATAGTTTAAAATTAATCATTGCCATTCAACAAGCATTTCTTCTGACAAGAAGACGTGCATATAACATAGAAGTAAAAGTAAAGATGTGCTATGAATTTTTAAAACAAATTACGATCACATAGTATGTGCATGTTAATAAGAGTGTATGTACTTGATTTTTGAAGGTTACAACTGTTTGTTCCTGTTATTATTGAAGTTTATAAGTTATTCTTCAACAATGAGTTTCTTAAGACTTATTAACAGACAATTGAGTTAGTCGTTTCAAAACAGAATATGGTAAAAGACAAACAAATATAAATTAAAACGAGTGCCAGTAATCATTAGCCTACATACAATTCAATAACCCCCACTCTCGGTGAGGTTTTTAAAAATTTTTATGCAGATGAAAGCCTCTACAGAATGCCATCATTCGAAAGTGATGTAAAACCTGGGTCCCATATTACTGCGATGTGTAGCATGTAGAAAATTCCTTGCTAGGGTTGGAAGAACTCCTTAGTCTCGGTAAAATTCTGAGTAGGACTTTGGCCATATGAGCACAGCAGTCGGTCTCTAAGGTACCTGGTATTTACTCTGCATGTATAGACCTTGTCCATTAACAAACAACCAACATTGTCATACTTTTTCTAATGCCACAGTTTGATTTCTATCACAATTTATGCAATCAACCTAATAAAAACATAATAACGATATAATAGTCTACTGGTAGAAAGAAACATTGTAAATGGATTACAGGTACTAATAAAATTTTAGTTATCTGGTCACTAACGTAACTTATTAATTGAGGTAAGTAAGATATTGACGGCGTGTTTTTGTTGTTTACCTAATTTACTTACTAAACGGCTTGTCAAATGTCGAGGAAATAAATGTTTGAAAAATATGCATTAAAAAACGATAAATAGAAAAGTTGTGCAGTTTGGTGAGCTCTATCACTGGCTAAAATTATTACATCGACTTCTCTAAACATTGGTTGTAATTATATATTAAGAATTACACTTTATATCTGTTATAACTTAAAACGGTATATTGAGTTCATATATCCATATAATCTACATGTCGATATAATATATCTCACTATAATCCAAGAAGGTTACTTTAGAGGTGTAATAATAAATTTCCGTGCATATGGCTGAGTGTGAGGAAGGAGTATTTCCTAGTGTATTCGCAACATTCAACCTCGCAATATCAAAAAAGCCCTGTGTATCGTGGTGCCAAGTGATATAACAACTTGCCAAAACAAATTAAAACAATAGCAGGTTTCAAGCCTTTCAAATCGAAACTAAAAATGTTTCTAATTAAAAACCGTCTTTTACAGCGTCAATGAATGCCTTAGTACTAATTCTTGACTGTAAATAAAAGTTTAAATAGATATAACGCCTCTTTAAGCTTAATAACTTAATCTTAGCCATTTGGTGTTTTTTAGTGTATTTTATTCTCATTTTAATATATATTTATATGTTTAAATTATATTAGCGGTAGCCATTTTATGCAGTTGGTAGAGTGTTAGGCTTGCATTAAGAAAGTCGTCGGTTCGAATCCCATGGTGAGCGGACATTTTCCGCAGCCTTGGCGATCGGTATCGAGTTCGGTGAGAATTCACAGTTGGGCACCCAATTAGCGGTGCTCTACTAGGAACCACAAACCTAAGAGATAGAGTAACAAGGTCTACCATCACCAGCACGCATACCTAACACAATGGTTGCTACTCAAGCTCAAAAGGCGCGCTCCAACTTTGTAACCCGAAACCGGGGCAAGTTGAGCACTGCACCGCCAGATGCTAGCGTATAAAGCGTCAGCCTCTACACCGGTCGGTAAAAGAGGTGATAGATAATACATACAATATAACACATACAAATCTTATTATAATGTTCAATATTAGTTTTTTATTGTAATGTATGTTTATAATTCAACCCCAAACTGGGAATGAATAAATTATGATTATGATTATAAATTTCTAACATTGACCGTTTTTGTTCGTCAGTAAAAATCATGACTGATTCAACTTGTGGTATCAATAATGCTTGTACCGTTGAAACTTGTTACTTTTCTGAGTCAATCTCAATCTCTCTCATGCCCAATACCGCTGTCGTTCTCTTACCTGGGCTACTCTGATTAATGTTTTTTCGAATCATAATTTATTAATCACTACATTTCGAAAAATTTTCTTACGAATATAATGCAGTACGTACAGTAAAACCTCTGCTAACCGACATCAGGGTGACCGACTTCAATTGGAATAAAAAAATGCATACCCATTTTTAGAGTTAGAAGATAAGAAACTGGGCCATAAATGAAAGGATTGCGAGTATTTAAAGAGAGAAGTTGATACAATATTATCAAGATTATATCTAACAAAAACTGGACTCCTCTAAATTTCTTTAAGAAAAAGTCCGACATTTTCCTTTGGGTGTAGCAGTATAACTTTAAATTTTTTTTTAAAAATGCATTTGTGCGTTTCGGTTAAACTAATTTCCGAATTTACTGTAGTTGATATACGTATGTTATTAAAAATATTTTGGTCTATTTATAGTTTGTCTAATTTGGACAGTGCGCAAGTTATGAATTAAAAGTGTTACAAATCAACAAGGCCCAAAACCTATGTGCATGGTAACCATGGGCAGCTACGATACAGATCCATAAATAAATAGTATCAAATGTGTTTCTAATGTTAGTGGTGCAATGTAAATTAATGAACGTATTGTAAAAGCGTCACCATTGAATACAGTTAGCTCAAGATCGTTTGTGTGGTAACGGTTTTGTGTATTCCTCAAAGAAAAATGTTGGAAGTTTCAGTAATCATTGCTCATATTGAAAGACTAACCTTCAACTTGAAAAAGAACGGCGAAGACTACAAAGATTATGTGGAGGCATTGCCACGTGCAGCAGCCATAAATAACCGCCGCAGAAGCCTTAAAGATGCAGCGCTTTCATCACCACGTTACACGCGAGTGAGTTACAAGTGTCGTAAACACAAAGTGTCGCGAATGATTGAAAGGATCCGCAGACGCAGTGTCAGTGCGATAAACTAATAATGCAATTACGGCGACTTAATGCGCTGTGGAGGCAGCCGGAGCTCAGAGTAAAACGGAAACCCTGAGAAGCGAACAGGTAATTATATTTCGAGGGTCAATGTAGTAAAACCCTTTTAGATGCAATAGCCATCCGTCAGTCGAGGTCCAGGGAACTCTGGGACCACCCGGGCAGATAAGCGGAAGTGTTATAAGATCTCTCGCTGATGCAAAACCTTGGGACAACAGCAGTGAACACTTTCACTTGTAAGTTCCCATCTAGCCAAGAGGAACCAATAAATCAAATCTACCAACATTCCATCAGAGTCATTCATTCGACGACAGTCATTGTAATTCGGCCATTCCATTCCGCTCCAGTAATTTCATTCGTTCACCGAACTCAAGAATAAGTTCGCGTTTCTAATCTTTAGTAACTTTTGTTTTTCTTATAATCAGTTTTACCTACATACATTTTAATGAGACTTTGACGAGGGTAAAAAATTATTGCCTTTAATTTTTTGTAGCGTAAAAAATTATCGCTTATTATCGCCACCATTATTGCACTAAAAACGTTTCCAGATACTTATTTAATTTCCGTGATAACTACATAGGAGTTTTAAAAGACAATTGTTTTGAGGTACCCCATTACCATGGGCGTAGGAAAAGGGGGTGGCCAAATATATAAATTAATAAAATAAAAATTATAATGAAATAAAATTCTTCCGTAGCGTAGGTAACTTAAAAATTAAATTAAATCTTTAATTATTTTCAATTTTGCGGGATTCTGAGCTGTATCTCTAACCACGCAGGCAGTAGCTGCGTTTGAGACTTAATTTGTCCGACGTCGTAAATTAGGCCGGTGAGGGGGGAGAAGAAGTAGAAATTCAAGAGTGGCGAATTCGTAGGGGACCTGGCTCACTCTGACAGAATTTCCTTCCTACGCCCAGACCCTTATTGTACGGTATTTCTTGCTCCCTAAACAAAATTCTACAAATTGTAACTGTTCAACGATTTTTTGATAAGAAAACAACATTGAATCTCATGTA
This sequence comes from Agriotes lineatus, assembly GCA_940337035.1. Taxonomy (NCBI): domain Eukaryota; kingdom Metazoa; phylum Arthropoda; class Insecta; order Coleoptera; family Elateridae; genus Agriotes; species Agriotes lineatus. The sequence goes on along the minus strand of OW679199.1, from coordinate 115,634,729 downwards.
GGTTTTCTCAAATAATTTTATATAACTTCATATTGAAATTGAATCCATAATTCAAATATGGTCGCTTTGCTTTACTAAACATCTGCCTTCTGACTGATGCTCAAAGTATGCCGTTTAATAAACACAGACGCCAGGTTATCACAGTTAATCATTACCGGAGGTGTTTTGGTTAAGATTACGTTCTAAGAAGCACATCTATTGCGTCTTAACAAACCGATTAGCACTGGCGCAATAATTACGTATGAATAATTAATAAGTTTTAGATATATGAAACTAGCTCTTGCAGCTTTTATTTATTTCATTACCATTTATCGCTACCGAATATAATTGATAGTTGATTAATGAGAACAATGTCATCAGCTGTAGATAACACATTTGAAAACAAAATATAGTTATTATTAAATATTGTTTTCCTTGATTTTACACGTGAGATGTATAGCAACTATACCTTGCTATCGTGAAGGAAAAAGACAAATCCGCTCTATCGCTAGCATCTTAGTATGTAGTTCGTCACAGATTACAGTATTTATTATTAAAAACTATGCCTTAATTACGACTAAGAGGATTCACTTCCAAAGAGTTGTAAATTCATACAATTTCCATATCTGAGGCTGCGAATAACAGACTAACGTAAGCAAATAATTTAATATATTTTCAGCAAATATTTCCACTATTGTAATGACAAAAATATAAGAATTAAATGGAGCTAAGTTCGCTAGAAAATAATTCTGTAAGTTTTTGCGTCCCTATTAATTATTTCCTAGATTTACGGCTTTCTATAAAAACACTATTAACATTCCATGAATATAGAAATATAGATGTTATATAGTTAATACCTGCAGCACTTGTTTGTAATTTACATTTTCATTAGAGAATTTGTAAGGGAGAGGGAAAATATTAATTCACATGCACTTAAGTTTAATCCAATGAACCACCTATGCATAGCCGCTGAACGCTAGAATACTCAATAACACTAAAATATATCAACTGCAAGAATCTTACACTTCAATAGTATAAGCAGGTTAGAGAGCAATGAATACCCAAAACAGTCCCGTAATCAATAGCGTTCAACGAGCTGGTTAAGCTACTCCGGACGAACGGATGGGTTAACACAAAACTGATCAAAATCAAAAATGGGCATCACCAACTTGATTATTTAATAGCTCGCAAATCTAAGTGGATGATGATTCCCCGGTGATATTGTACACGCAATTTACATTGATATCTCAAAATTACCTTCATCAAACGCAGGCTCTTTGATAAGCTATAACCTACTGTAGCGGCACGAACAAAGTGACATTTATTTATAATATATGCAAGTAAATAAGGTATATACAGAAATAAGATACTGAATTTTATAGTAGTGACGTGATCGCGTAACGTTCACAGCGTAATGTGCGTATTTTAAAATTTAAAATTAATATTAATAGTCAAATCTCAAGATACATGCATATAAGTCACTGATGCCTCAATACATACATGGTGTAATCGGCATAAGCAAGACTATATTTCACTACTAACGTCGATTCGTATATGTACATATCGCATCAATACAATTTTGAATTGCGGTAAATTAAAATTTAAGATGATAGTTTATTTTTGCAAATCCCACATCAATCATGGAAACCAACTTCAAACTCGCCTAGATGCTGGTAAGAGTGCAGACTATACACGCGAAGTCAAAGCTGGAACGTAGTCGCAACCAAACCCACAGAATTCGTAATTCTAGGAACCCCAATCCATAAATCGTTTCATCTGGAATTACGACAATACGAAAGCATGCAATCATCCAATTAACAAAAAAAAAGAACCTTCTGACGGAAATTAGCTCAACGTTTTCTCCGCAGTCCTAATCAGCTAATTCAGGAGGTGTAAACTTTGACAACAGACATCCTTATACCTGCCATCTTCCAAATTCACCAGTTAGTGTATTTTCCTTCATATTAACCGAAAACTAAGGAATGTAAAACC
>OW679199.1:115535384-115632658 GCA_940337035.1 Agriotes lineatus | reverse complement strand
GGAGACTATGCTTTGTCATATTACACAAGAATTACATGTTGATCAAATCAGTTTTGAGAATCCATAGAAGATGATCCTAGAAGGGGTCTAGGACATTTCTCCGTCGCCACTTCGCCGTCGCCGTCGCCATTTCGCCGTCGCCACTTCGCCGCCGACCACTTCGCCGTCGCCGTTTCGCCGTCGACCATTCTCGCCGTCAACTTGAAAGCGGAACAAAGACCGTGCTGCCAAATAATTATACTTTAATTTATTTTTATACTTTAATGTAATGCAACCTTCACTTTATTTATTTGGACATTAATTTGTTTGCTTATAAACTATCATCTTTGTTAACTTAATAATATAACTTAATAATATAATTGTACTCCGTTGCCGGAAGAAAATGCATAATAAGTTTAATAATTTCTATTGTACTTAAACAGCAAGTATACAGTAATATTTAAATTGTAAAGTCACATATATACAGGGTGGTTCAAATTTATTTCGGGAAACTTCAGGAATACACAGAACACTTCAAATAAAGCGGAAAACGTTAATCAACTTATATCGAAAACGTATAATAAGCGAGATGTAAGATGTTGAAGTTGAGTTAAAAAATATGGTGTGATACACTCACGCAACTTCCTTTTACAGTGATCTTATAATTAGCCAAAGATTTGATTTTTAATTTTTAAGCATTTGTCACAAATTCTACAAAAATGGTACAAAATAGAGCGTTAGTTGAAGAGATCAATTTTCTCTAAAAGTTTAAGCTAAATTCAAAAATGTAATAATGTACCGGATGTGGGTGTTCTATTTCAAATAGGAGTTAATTAAAAAATAGAAGAAAAAAGAAAAGAAACCCATTTCAGAAGTATTCAACTGGAAAATCACCTACCTCACATCAATACACAATAAAAATGTAAAGTTTGAAAAAAGAGTAGATCGCTAAAATCATCATAACGGCCATACTACCTTAAAGGGAATTTTCTAAACCAAATCATTATAATGACCAACATTTGCATGATAAAAGGATTAGCAAAAAGTAACAAGTATGCTCATTACCATCAACAACTAATCAGACGGTTTAATGCCTATAAGAAGTGTAACTGTAATAACCTTCCTCCTAATGGGAAATAAATGTGAATAATATTTTTAAAGCTATTAAAGATTTGGAACATATATCATTTAAAACATGTAAAACTTTGATTCCATGTTTTGCTTAGATATAGATAAGTGAAAAGTGTTTTTTTTAAGTCGGAAATGTAAAATAGTCTTCGGCGAAATGGCGACGGCGAAATGGCGACGGCGAAAAGGCGACGGCGAAACGGCGACGGCGAAACGGCGACGGCGAAATGGCAACGGCGAAACGGCGACGGCGAAACGGCGACGGCGAAATGGCGACGGCGAAATGGCGACGGCGAAACGTCCCATTCCGCCTAGAAGTGGAAGACTTACGGAAGCAACACATGTTGAAATTTGCAAGAAAGTAAAATCGGGTCTACTACACTTCGCCGCGGCCGTTTCGCCGCGAGACGTTTCGCCGCTGCCATTTCGCCGCCGGCTCTTTCGCCGCTGGCCGTTACGCCGCGGCTGTTTCGCCGCCGCCACCTCGCCGCGGACGTCTCGCCGCCACCTTTTAATTTATTTTTTGAATACTAAAGGCGCTAAAAGCAAAGACACCCTTGTATACTTGAAAAACTGTTCTATGAAACTGTTTTATAATTTGAAATAATTTCAGCTGTCTGGTATGCACCAAAGTTCGAAACTGCATAGTTCGACAATTTTTAATTATTGTTTTGGATACATAATGAAAAATTAAATTATATGTTATGAATAAAGCTAAATGAAGAAATTTAAGGCAGACCCGATTGTAGAGCAATAATTTTTTCTTAAAAAAAAACTAGTTGCTTAATAATAACGTCTTTAATTGTTTTTCTATAAAGATTATTACATTAAATCAAGTTACATTAAATGATTAAACTAAATTACAATCAATTAAATTACATATCGTAATTATGCGCTATACCGCGGAGATATGTCAGAATGTCACGATTTTGATAGTCTTGAACAATATTTAAAATCCGTTCATCAGCTGCGCGATATTTCCGTAATTTAACATTCGGCGGATGTCCAGCCACCAAGTGTTCATAGTAGACTTCTCTGCCTTTTTGGACTTTTCTAATTCCATCAATGAACTTCCATATCGTGGGATGTACCATACTTAATTCGCACTGGATTCGACGATGACTTGCTTCCGCAAAATTATTCGTTCGATGTTCCCCATTTAGAACCCTGTTATATACAGACCATATTTCTGGTTTAAATAGGGGCCTTCGTCTTCCATTTCCGCGACGGTTTAGTCGTCCCACATAATTGTCCTCCAGCCATCCCAAGAGTGGTTGCAATTCTTCTGGCAATTCTTCTGCTAAAGCATCAATTGCTTCATCTAAGTTTATTATTGGAACAAATGCTAGTGCAGTAACCATTCTAGCTTTAAGGGCAAATTCTGCATTGTTATTGTATTCATTGATTAAATGCAGGTCTCCCAAATGTTTTCTCATGTTTTTATTTAAGTGGAATAAGCAACCATTTACTCTAGCGTTCGGAAAAGTGCTTGCTACACTATTAATAATTGCCATTTCAAAATCGCACGAAACTGTTTCTGGGTTGAGGTCTGCTTGAGCTGCTTTTAAAAGTTCGAAGAATTGTTCGTAGGTTCTTTGTTGCTTGTTTGGTAGTAATCCATACACCACTGGATGTACTCCACCTAATTTTTCTGCAGAAACTGTAAATATTTGAGCAAACAAGGGGGGCGCTATGCTAAATGTCCCATCAACAAACCAAACTTTTGATTCCTTTAAAATTTCCAAATTATGTGGAGTTCCAAACACCAGAATACGGTTTGCGCCAGGACCGCTGTCTGAGATTAGAAAATTTACACTTTGCCCTGGCTGGCTCTCATAAACCGTGTATTTTTGCGGCAAAATCAATTCTTCTAGAGATGCTGGACATGCAGGGGCGGCATGTACTTGTTTTCGCTCTCTGCTGATGACCTTCCTTAGTGCTGCAGAACTCGGAAGTGAAGCCTCGGCAGCTTCTGGTAAACCAATTATGCATTCGTTGATCACTTGAACAGGAGACTCCACTGTATCCCTTGCACGTTTTTTAATTTGCACTACCACTTTATTAGCTTCAACATTGGCGGCAGAACTGTCATGAGGATGCTCACCAAGCTTCTGAATAACAGTATCCCCTTCGGTATGAACTCTGGCTTTACATCTCGCTCTCCTTTCACACCTCCAAAATTTTCGCCTCCCGTCACCACTTAATTTGTCAAAAACATACGTAAAACCATCAACTATTAATTTCTCTTTACCACGAATTGAACTTGTTTTTTCCATTGTTGCTAGCACACCGTAACACTGCTGCGGTTACAGTAAAAATGATAACGATTCATTAGCAAGAAAGCTCAGTACACTGCTATTTTCTCTAATGTCTACCCCTTCCTAACAGGGTTTAAACTTTGTGGAATGTATTTTTACAGAAAGAGCGGGTAACTCTAGAACGGGTATACCTGGAATTGGTAATCCCTATTTTGCAGGGTCGAGGATTAGCGCTGTAGTAACTTAACTTAAAACTAGTGCTCTTCAACTTTTCGTGTTCCGTTCTGTCGTGGAAACCAGCGCACACTGTTCACTACTGTCGGCAACGCGACAGATCTGACCGCGAAAATATTCTCCACAGGGATTTCCGGCTGGGCCGGCGAGAGCCGGTCTACCACGTTTCCGAGTAGTGGGCGTTGTTTCATTTAAAATGCACTGAAATAACAAATTTTCTGCCGTCGTGTTGCGTTCCGTTGCCGGCCGTTCCCGGCTAGTGCGCGCGGACCTTAACTAGTGCTCTTCAACTTTTCGTGTTCCGTTCTGTCGTGGAAACCAGCGCACACTGTTCACTACTGTCGGCAACGCGACAGATCTGACCGCGAAAATATTCTCCACAGGGATTTCCGGCTGGGCCGGCGAGAGCCGGTCTACCACGTTTCCGAGTAGTGGGCGTTGTTTCATTTAAAATGCACTGAAATAACAAATTTTCTGCCGTCGTGTTGCGTTCCGTTGCCGGCCGTTCCCGGCTAGTGCGCGCGGACCTTAACTAGTGCTCTTCAACTTTTCGTGTTCCGTTCTGTCGTGGAAACCAGCGCACACTGTTCACTACTGTCGGCAACGCGACAGATCTGACCGCGAAAATATTCTCCACAGGGATTTCCGGCTGGGCCGGCGAGAGCCGGTCTACCACGTTTCCGAGTAGTGGGCGTTGTTTCATTTAAAATGCACTGAAATAACAAATTTTCTGCCGTCGTGTTGCGTTCCGTTGCCGGCCGTTCCCGGCTAGTGCGCGCGGACCTTAACTAGTGCTCTTCAACTTTTCGTGTTCCGTTCTGTCGTGGAAACCAGCGCACACTGTTCACTACTGTCGGCAACGCGACAGATCTGACCGCGAAAATATTCTCCACAGGGATTTCCGGCTGGGCCGGCGAGAGCCGGTCTACCACGTTTCCGAGTAGTGGGCGTTGTTTCATTTAAAATGCACTGAAATAACAAATTTTCTGCCGTCGTGTTGCGTTCCGTTGCCGGCCGTTCCCGGCTAGTGCGCGCGGACCTTAACTAGTGCTCTTCAACTTTTCGTGTTCCGTTCTGTCGTGGAAACCAGCGCACACTGTTCACTACTGTCGGCAACGCGACAGATCTGACCGCGAAAATATTCTCCACAGGGATTTCCGGCTGGGCCGGCGAGAGCCGGTCTACCACGTTTCCGAGTAGTGGGCGTTGTTTCATTTAAAATGCACTGAAATAACAAATTTTCTGCCGTCGTGTTGCGTTCCGTTGCCGGCCGTTCCCGGCTAGTGCGCGCGGACCTTAACTAGTGCTCTTCAACTTTTCGTGTTCCGTTCTGTCGTGGAAACCAGCGCACACTGTTCACTACTGTCGGCAACGCGACAGATCTGACCGCGAAAATATTCTCCACAGGGATTTCCGGCTGGGCCGGCGAGAGCCGGTCTACCACGTTTCCGAGTAGTGGGCGTTGTTTCATTTAAAATGCACTGAAATAACAAATTTTCTGCCGTCGTGTTGCGTTCCGTTGCCGGCCGTTCCCGGCTAGTGCGCGCGGACCTTAACTAGTGCTCTTCAACTTTTCGTGTTCCGTTCTGTCGTGGAAACCAGCGCACACTGTTCACTACTGTCGGCAACGCGACAGATCTGACCGCGAAAATATTCTCCACAGGGATTTCCGGCTGGGCCGGCGAGAGCCGGTCTACCACGTTTCCGAGTAGTGGGCGTTGTTTCATTTAAAATGCACTGAAATAACAAATTTTCTGCCGTCGTGTTGCGTTCCGTTGCCGGCCGTTCCCGGCTAGTGCGCGCGGACCTTAACTAGTGCTCTTCAACTTTTCGTGTTCCGTTCTGTCGTGGAAACCAGCGCACACTGTTCACTACTGTCGGCAACGCGACAGATCTGACCGCGAAAATATTCTCCACAGGGATTTCCGGCTGGGCCGGCGAGAGCCGGTCTACCACGTTTCCGAGTAGTGGGCGTTGTTTCATTTAAAATGCACTGAAATAACAAATTTTCTGCCGTCGTGTTGCGTTCCGTTGCCGGCCGTTCCCGGCTAGTGCGCGCGGACCTTAATGGCTGGTTGCCCGTAAGCTACACTCCTTCCGACGGGGATTAGTACTCAGAAATTCTTAGATAATGCTCTAAGTTACACGGAAAAAATTTTGCTATGTAGAAGTTATCCTACCTATAATAATTCACAAAAGGCGACCATTTTGCTGGCACGAAAAATGCGTCCGAGACGCTGTTTCAGCCCCTTAATCCGTCGATCGGTTAGGCAACCCTTTGACAACTTCCAGAATATTTCGAACGGCGTCGTTCACGTGAATTCTAGGCAAATTTTATCAAGGCGAATGCGAATGGTAGTTTGCTACCAACAATGACGTCGTATACGTACGTGTGGTTTGATTTAATACGAGTTCTATATGAAAAACGGTCTTTTTTGTTTTTTTAAATAAGACATTTGTCTCACTGGGTTGCTAGTTTTGCATGGTTTTCGTTTCGAGCTGCAAGGTGCAGCAAAAAGTTCGTTGAAAAGGTATACAGGGTGCTGACTTTGAATACGTTCCATAGGGAAAATACATGTATTCATGAAATCAATTAAATTCCTGCTTCGCATTCTTTTTTGTGGGAAATTTTTGATTAAATGCTGACTCTCTATTGGACAAACGTTCATTGAAACCAATTCAAACCATTGAATAGCTTGAAATTTATAATAAAACAGGTTTTCTTAAATGCATAATTCCACACAATTTCAATAAATCTCCCCTTGCCATGATTTCGTAAAACAGAATAATCTGTCACTTGTTTGTTCTCTTTTGACGTTTTACGTAATCATGGCAAGTGCGATTTTTAGAGTTTATGCTAAATGAGACATTTAACCGAACCAATTTTATGATAAAATTAAGGGTATTTAATGGTTCGTATTGGTTTAAATAAACGTTTGTCCATTAGAGAGATCGAAATAAACACATGCATTTTCCCTATGAAACGTATTCAAAGTCAGCACCCTGTATAGATTTCTTGGCTAAACGTCGGCGGCGAAACGGCACCCCGCGGCGAAATGTCCGCGGCGAAACGGCAGCTCGCGGCGAAACGGTCGCGGCGAAACGGCCGCGGCGAAACGTCGGCGGCGAAACGGCCGCGGCGAAATGTCCCATTCCGTCTTCATTTATGCTCAGTTTTGCGTTAAAATCTCCGATAAAAAGATTCTAGTGGGTGGGCGTTTTTTGGAAGGCAAGATTAACATCTTCATAGAGTTCTTCTAACTCTTCGTCCGTGTGAGTAGAAGTAGGGGCATACACTTGGATGATATTTATGCTATACCTTTCATTTAGTTTTAGGATAACACACCTTATGCACTAACAAAAGGGAGACGCAAAAGAATTCAAGCGTTCGAGGTGTGGACATACTGTACAATTATGAAGATCTCTTGGACGAAACATGTAACGAATGTTAAAGTATGGCGGCGGATATACACAACCACTGAAACTCTGAATCACATTTAAGTCATACGATTTAGTCCATCAAAATAATAAAATTTATTTATTTTGCCCGTATATTGCATAGAAAAATAGTTGCGACGACAGGACGCGGCAGGAAGAATCAGGGATGAACTTGCGGCAGTGGTACGGGAAAACATCTATTGAACTTTTCGGCGCAGTCGTTAACCAAACTATTGTAGCGCCGATGATAGTCAACGTTCGCTACGCGAACATACCATGGAAGAAAATGATGATGACGTATCGAATGTATCGATGTATCAATAATTTCAAAATCGTATATCATCAATTCGGGAGAAAAATCCAAGTACCACTCATAATGTGGAAATTTTTGTAAGATAAAAAATTACGCGCCCTATTTCCACCGTATTTTCTAGATTTGACATTGGTACCTTTCTTGGCCTTCCTCGAAATGAAAATGACGATGTAACAACACTAAGAATTGAGGCAGAGCCACGATTAAGGAGGAAGACGTCCATTGTTTGAAAAGTGGAATAAGTTTGTAGTAACCGAGGGGGGAGGGCTATTTTCAGCGAGGTTAATTATTATTTATATTCTAATACATGAAAATTTTCAGTAGAAATATAGTAAGAATGATTGTGATAAGTTATGGCGTTCTCGAGTTATCGTGTTTATATCCATCTGGTGTGACATACACTTGTGCTCATAAAAATGGAATGCACTTACTTTTGGACTGATATGAAGTCGTACTATTCGCATTATTAAATAAATTTTATACGATATTTTTATACAACAAACAATTTCACTTTATCGATGTTTCAAAGCAACCGGTATTACAAAACTAAAATATTACAAAAATCAGTTGCAATACTTGTATTCCATTTTTATGAGCACAAGTGTATCACTAAACTTAATTTTAGGTATTACCGTGGTATGTAATAATACATTCAAATTAATTGCAAAATTTGCAGGACTACTGGTTATTTTTTATTGGTGACAAAGTTACTATTTCTCACTCTAATGAAGTATGTTCGTTGCTAACTTATATCTATGAACCTATTGCGGAATACCCTATATCTAACAATTATAGTGAATGCATTTACGATTACTTCAATCAGGTCAACATATGTTGTGTGTCTACATACATTTCATAGCCAGCAAGCTTAATTTAACGATGTGTATAAATTCCCTAAGAAAGATTTACGAACTCAAATAAGCCTCCGTAACTATTTTTGTTTGTAAATATCATAACAACTAAACTGCCGTATTTTTACATATAAAAATTATGTAAAATAGAAATATAACTGCGAATGTACAATTTGAGGTATGGAGGCATAATATACTTCTGTTTACATCTTGTTTGAGTGAACTTTCCGCAATTTAATAATAATAATAATGGTGAGGCACTAACACCCCATGAAGGAGCTTGGCCTGCAACTCGGAAGGTCACAATTTAGCTGTGTAAAATTACTTTGTTGTGTTTACACGAGGTTTACAGTCGGTGTGTAAAGTACCTGGTACTTCGCATGCCTAAGACTTTGTCCATAACAAACGAACAAACACTTGAGGTTATGCTTTCCAAATGCATTTTGTTTGCTTTATTTTGTTATGGACAAGATATAGGCATTAATGCATTTAGGTTAGAAAACATGACAAAACGCTTTTACATGAAAAGTTGTCATATTTATGCAGAACAGAAAATAGAATTTAGTAATGTTTAAGTATGTAATTAAGTACATGAAAGGTCTTACAAGTTTTGATTTTAAATATTTTTCCACATGTAAAAATAAGCAGTATATCCGACAAGGTTCTATTCTGTCAAATGAAATTAAAGGCCAACTTTCATGCAAAAAAAGGTGTGAACCTAAACCTATTATATATCCTGTTCAGTACACATAAAAACACAGTGGCCTTCGATTTTCAAAATGTATCTTTGTCTAGGAATGTACTTACAAAAAGTTACTAAAACAAATGGGTTAAGGGTGTGACATTTACTTAGCATTTGTCATAAATGTTATAAGTAACTACTTTTAAGGATATTATACAAATACTCTAATTAAAATAGTTTCTAATTTAAAGGTACAGAAGAAAATGTTATAATGTCTTTAATGTAGTAAGCACATCGCAAGAGTGTTTAAAATTATGTACTACATAGGTAAATAGTAGTTTGAATACCAAGACACTGAAGTTTAGCTTTTTATCATGAATGTGGATTTAGTTGCCGAGGTCAGTAGGGCCAAGGCAAATAAACCACATGAGGGATAAAAAGGAACTTCCGTGCCGAGGAGTACATTATGTTTTATTTGAAATCGTGAAATTACAACATTTTAACGAACATTTGTAGGTTATGTTAACGTCGCTTGACGTTCATGTGTCGTCCAGCCACCTACAAAAAAGTCGTAAAACAATGGATTACTTTACTGCCGATTTCTCGTATTTTATTGACGATTTCGAGGTACGTACTTTAATGCCGATTTCAAATAAAATATCTTAATATTGCTAATAGTAATACTGAAACAGAAAAAATAAACACTTGGTAATGCAAATTACATTAATTCGCAAAGAAAAAAAATTGCAGTCAGTGGGATCCACACCTGCGGAATCCGGTTGCTAGTCAGACGCTCTAACCGCTTGTCTACAAATGCGTAACTAGGGTGCCTTGATGTCACTTTGACGTATTTGTCCTTTTAAAAGGGTACGGATAGCCACTGTCCCATCTCACCTTAAAGCAGTGGCGGTCAGTGGAGAATTTTCAAGGTAGAACCAACACCGAATGTAAAATGCACTTTGCACCCCATCACAAACAAATACAGATTCTGACATCCCGGGATTTAAATATTTCATACACGGACTGGCAAAAGCTAGCATCTGTGAAAAAAATGACCAAATTTTACATGCTAATAAAAGATGATGATCTGAATCAAATGTTTATTTTATTTTTCGTTGAATTGTATAATTCAGCAAAAAAAATGCATCTCAGCTGTCTCAAGACTTGTCCCACTTTTATTTGCAATCAGCTGTACATAAGATGCATGGGTGATTAACAATTTATCAACAAATTATCAGTAAGTAGAATAAAATAGATCGTAGCATAGTTATTTAAGTAACGGCAATTATTTCCAACGTCTCATCCCGAGAACTACTACACAGCCTTTAGATATGCAAGCATTAGGCGCGGAATTTCTTTATCCGACATCTACGTGCGAAATTTGTAAGCAAGCACCAGTAGCCAGATACTCGACGCACGATCTTTTGCAGACCGAGACAGGAGAGAGACGGCTTGAATCTTAAAATAGTCCTGTCTTTTGACCTACTTCTTGCAGCTGGCCCCCGCTGATGTCTATATACCATCTAAAAGCTGGAGAGCCACTCCGATTAGGTACCAATGCGTCTGTAGAAGCAAGCAGCGCTTATCATACAGTTCATATTCATGAAATACAAATGACTCGTGAATTGTTTAAGCTTTCTTTCAGAATAAAAAAATCTTGAAAGACTGGTTTCTTATGGTAGAGCCATGGCTCCTTGGCTCCTTATAGCAAATCGCCACTGATTTAAGGTACTTTTGAGTAAGACATATTTTTCACTTTGTTCAATTTTAGTAATCACAACTAAATACTTGGGGTAATATATGTAATTTAACTTCAAAGCAGGTTAAATAAAAGTGATAACAGTTCAACATTCAGAGGTCTACCTTCAGATGTACTTCTTTGGACACTACCAGTTTCAACAAGACGACGATGAATATTAGAAAAGGTTCGACTATATGGCAAAGCACGATTGGGATATCTCTGGTGATAAATACGTCTGGCTTGCTCTCCATTACTGTCGGCGAGGCCATACACGTAATGCATTACCGCCATTTCTGCATTTGAATAATACACCATTTTTAAGAAGATTGTAAAAATAAAATAAAATAAATAATTCACAGCGCCCAGATTTGAACGACAGAGACTTATTAGAAATGTCAGATGTAAAAAGCAAGTGACATATACCAGAGCAACTAGATTCATTGAAAAATTGTAATTGTAAAATTAATTTTCTCGGACAATACAAAGATTTTTATATTTTTACTCAAAAACGGCGCATCACAGAAAAACAATTCACTGTCCGTACGCACGCCACTGTTAAAGCTGAAAATTATTTTTGTATTGTAAAATATCCACCCTTATTAACCGTCGCTACGTACTAAATATCACTGAAATATCTCAAGCGGTTTCGAAAATATTAATTAATTTCCATTTTTTCCTAAAATTTTAACACCCCGTATTTTCGCAACGAAACATTTTTGGACCATAGTTTATCAACCAAACTATCATTAATTTTTCATGTAGATTCACACCCTTAAATATTCGCATATCATTAAGGAACACCCTGTATATACGAATATTAGTTGTCATTGGTTGTAACTTTTAAATTTAAGGTTGCTTTTACGCAGGTATGGAAACCTTTGCAAAATAAAATACAAAGCCTTAGTACAAAAATTGTATGCATATGCCAACTTTAAATTTAAATGTTGTCTTTACTGGATAGCCTTGAACAGTTTTATGCAAATTTTTCTTACATAGGATTCCACATGTGAAATAGTTAGAACTTTGCATTTATTCCAACACTTACACCTATGGGAAAGTTCAGGTTCAGACGGGATTAAAGCCGCATATAATCCATTCGCAATGTTTCCTCCTCCCAGTAGGCTAAGATACGGTGATTTTTTTTATATGCATGCGAAATAACTAGACATAACAACATTGTGTTGTGTTGTTTTCAATTTGTGGTTATGATTTTTAAGGATTGCATTGTTGACAGTAAATTTTTGTCTCCTTCCACAAAATTTTCGGTATTATGACATTAAAATGCAACAATGTCAATAAATCAGTAGTAAACAGTGTCATAGTTCTTTTATGTGACAGTTTGATTCTATTACAATTTATGCATGCAACCTAATAAAAACATCTAACAGCTTGCTGGGAGGAGAAAACACGGTGAATGGATTATACATTCATTAAAAAAGTCCATAAGGGGCTACTGTGGAAATTCAAACGTATGAATATGTTGGTGGCACTGTAAGTCTATGTCAAATTCCAGGTTATCAGGTTAAGTTTTCCGTCAGTTTTGACACAAACTGATGCAAAACCTAACCTGCTAACCTCGAATTTGACATAAACCTACAGTGCCACCAACATACTATTCATCCGTTCGAATTTCCACAGCCGCCCCTTATGGACGAAGTATTAACTAGCACTTGAAGCTATAGTCAGCAGCTACCAAAATGTCAATACCATCAAGGTTTCGATTAACGTTATTTATAATATCATTGTTTCCCAAAAGACATTTTGGACATTGTTGATAGATGTAATTGCAATTTTATCTTAATCTTAAAGCTGTGCCTTGAACGTTAAATATGGTCAATCAAAAAATGTTGCAGTGGCTTATTTTAGAAATATGAGAATTGGCTCTTGTAATTTGCTGTCGAACTATTTTACAAATAATAACTTTTGTCACTTTTCCATGCGATAAAGTGCAATCTGGATGGACATCTATACAGATTTTCAAACAAACTGCAATTTTTAAAGCAAAACTGGTTATTGTTCATCTATGAACTAGCAGCGTTCAACAGCTTTTAGCCCCTTTCATTGACCATCTTCTTCTGCATGACTGCATGAGGTAAGTCAGTGTTATGTTAAGCGTTATAGCGATTGAAACTATAGTCAGGTCAATAATTTATGGAAAAGTTGAAAAAGTGCGTTGTTTGGCTCAGAACTGGCAGCTAGAGTCCTGCATCGGGTCGGGTACCCGCGGGTTACCCGCATTGCGGGTCGGGTGGCGGGTAGGATTTATATCAATATTGCGGGTAGCGGGTCGGGTGCGGATTTGAAACTGCGGGTCGCGGGTCGGGTATAACTTCATTTCTTCAACATAAATTTTGTTTGTGTATAAAAAAATTATACTTAATAATAATTTGACCGCCGAGGTGTGAAAATAATTTTTTTTTATTGTGTATACATTCTATATGAAACAAGTTGCTGGTCTAATATTCGAATTTGGGGTCAAGTGAGGCTTAAAAGTGCAAAACTTGCGGGTCGCGGGTCGGGTGCGGGTTTGAAACGGCGGGTCGCGGGTCGGGTGCGGGTATAAAAATTTGAAAATTGCGGTTCACGGGTCGGGTGCGGGTTTAAAATTTCAGAAATTGCGGTTCGCGGGTCGGGTGCGGGTCCTATATATTGGACCCGCGCAGGTCTCTACTGGCAGCTGCACGATATATACGAACTTAGAAGCTCATTCCTGGAATAAAGCTATAAAACTTATAAAATTTGAGCGTACTTAGTCTTATGTTTCTACACTAGAACAGACAGCAGAGAAAATATTATACAGTGAAGTATTTACCATTTGGAAATAAGATTTTCAATGAAGCAAAAAAACAAACTTAGAGAGGAACAACAAACAAGTAATTTAAGAGCGGCACTCTTCAGTTGAGAGATATATGTACCAGGACTTAATTTTTATAAATAAATATTCTCTGCGTATTCAGAGCAAGTGTTAAGAGTAGCGGAAAAAGGAGATGTTGAAGAACGATATTTTTAAACCAGGGTTCGCCAGGGTTTTTTCGGGCTGGGCCCACGTGAAAAAACCCGCTCGAAAAACCCACTGAGTTTTTCGGTCCTGGATTCACTCCACGGGACTAGTAAACTCACAACTTGGGTTAAACAATTTGAACAAAAAACCTCAACTTTTAGAATTTTATTACAAATTAGAAAAACACAATTAATTACCTTTAAGAATAATAGAACATTAGAAATATAATTAATGATTGTAAAAAACAATATTAGAGCAAGAACAATTAATTATTACCAGTCAATAGGGTGTGTATCAGTTGAGCGCAAATGTCTGTACACTTGCACTAGTTTTGTGGCTTTTTCCACGCCCAGGCGATTTCGAAGTTTACTCCAAACAAGTCCGAATGTAGCAAAGTATCGTTCAATGGAAGCTGAAGATGCCGGCGCCGAAGATAGACCTAAGAAAAAATCACAAAAACCATGTGGCAAGGTTGACATTTTTTCGGTTCTTTTTACAACAAGTTTCCACCATTGAGGGGATGAAAACTGATTGATGACAGCATCCGTCATCAATGATGATGGATAAAATGCTTCGTCTTTTATTCGAAGAGCCATTATCCCGGGAAGACGGGAAAAACTCGAAAGAGTCCGAAAAAACCCGAAAAAGCCCGAAGAAACCCGAAAAAACCCCCCATGGGCCCAGTGGGTTGGGTTTTTCTGAAAAAAAACGTTTTTTTTTTTCAAACCCTGGTTTAAACAACTGTCGAGTAGCCAATATTACTATATTTATACGAAGTCTTAAATTACTTTGCTTGTTGTTCCAAATCTGCAGTGATTCTAATTAATTCTGCGTCCATTTAATGTTACATTGTCTGCGTAATATAGACACTGCTGGGTTCACGTAGTTGTTATCCCTTAAAGTAAAAAAATATTGTTAACGTTGGAAACTGCATCTTCGAATTACACATTTGGGTACACAGACTATAGCGTAGAATATTTTTAATGTACAGTGTGCACGTTTCATTTCATTGCTGATTATATTGGAAGATAAAAACGTCCTATTTTGCGTATTTTAGCTCAAAGGCACCCACCTGAAGATGTCTGCGGTGCTAGGGAGCCGCTGCACGGACAGGAAGGACAAGGAGGTGAGCACACATTTATAAATGTCCCCCACGCCAGGGTAGTACTGAAGCGTGAAAAAGGGGAGCATTCGAGCACTGAAATTTTGATAGAACATGGCGAAAGCTGCGATCGGAAAGTGACTTTGACACACGGACTGTAATTTGTTTAAAGGACGAACATTGCGAGAAAGCGACTGACTACTGAAAAAGTTCAAATTTGGGCTCACCGAAAAACGCTGCCATCTGAAATTCAGTTTGGGTCCAAGTGGTTCCAATCAGCAGCGACACGTACCGCTGGTGCCAAATTTCCCAACAATGCTCGAAGAATGCGCTCTTAGCGAAGCATAACCACGAACTGCTTTTTGAAGGATTGACACTGATTCGATTTCTTTGTTCGTGACATTAAAGCACAGCGCCCTTGTAACAATTTCCTCAAATCGCTGCTGGTTGGTGCATACCGAGTGCTCAGGAAGGAATGTTCAGTTGCAGTTTTGTACTAGTACTCAAACAAGATCAGAGGTGCCGAACTGTTTTTGACATAGCAAATGACGACTGAGATTGTCAATTAATTCTAATGTGGGAACCGGGCGCTGGGACATGCTTGCGCAAATCCACGTTTCCTCAATTCGAGGTCACTGCATAACTTAAAATACGCCCATCTGTGTCAGTTCTTTAAATTTAGCCGAACGGTTGGCGGAAATTAGCCTGGAAATTACTATGCCCATTAATGATAATTATATTCGCCGTACGAGTTTCCATTCATGAGTAACAACACGTTACTTCGTAGTTTCCGTCCACACTTATCAGATCAAAATGAGGTCAGCGCTTCAGCTGACATGATTGGAATAATTCTTTAAATTATGAACTGAACCATGTGCGAGGAGAGGCTTTTTTAAAGGAATTTTATGGGTCAGCAACGAGATACGCAATCTTAGAAAGTAAACAGGACAGTTAGTTGTCAACTGATCGTTTCTGAATTAAAAATATAAATACAGTAAAACACTCTCGAGGTTCAGCTTGGATGAATTAGCTTCTAAACGAATTTCAATTGATTCCATTGCATTAGTCCAATTATCCGATCATTTAAATGACGTAGTATATGACTGCTGGATCGACAACAATGTTTAGAAAAATATATCGCTTTTTAATAAGAAAAACGAACATAAGGATGTATACCAGTGTTGAATCCGGGGGGGGGGGGGGGGGGAGAATTCCCCCACGGGCAGTACAATATCCCCCCCCCCCTTCTTACTGAAGTGGCTTTGTACTAAGGCAGGGGTGGCGAACCTTTATTGATCTACGTGCATTTTTTCTAAAGAAATGGTTAATGAGGCAATGACGTGCCATCAAATAATGCCAGGTAGAAATAAACTAAAAATACATATTCCTAGGTACATAACCGAGCGAGAGCTGAAGAAGACTAACCTGGAGGTGGCAGACAGCCTGGAGTGCCGTGCAACAAAAATGGGCCCCAAAATTCCGCAAGAGCGTAGTGAACGTAAGGATTGCAACCATATATAATTATCCTAACGTTCAGTGGGCTTTCGTTGCTTCCAAATTCTCCCTCGCAAATGAACCAAGCTATAATTAAGCTGGTGAAGCACGAAGCCGAGGGGCAACCAACTTATTCAAACGAAGACTGGGATGGAAAAGGTCGATAAATACTACCACACGCAATTCAACTCAGGTTATCAAAATCTCTCAAAAATTGGAAAAGGACCACCACAAAAACTATTGGAATGCAGAGTGGTCTAAATTGATAGCAACATAGCTGTAATTTGCTGAAAAATGTTATCACAAGATGAAAACAGGGTTGCCTAGCTACGCAGGGGAAAATTTATTCAATATTTAAAAATAAATGTGAATTGGGCTGCCTAACGATCCAGGGGAGAACTTACAAAATAAATGCTTAAAGTAAAATCCAACTAGTTATTTCAAATACTGCATGTGAACTACAAACTAAGCGTAACAGCGCCCCTCTCGCCGTCCCTTCGCGTCGCCCGCGCTAGCTCACTCCGTAGCTCACTCCCCTCCGTTCGGTCAGAAATTCGCGCGAAATCTACCTATCTTTGTCGCGCAGTCTGTTGCCGTTCCGGCACAGGTAGCCTTGTTCACAATGAACTTTGTTACTAAGACCTCAAATGCAGACGAAAAAATAAATTGTTTGGATGAGGTACCTAAATTCCTTAATTAAGGCCGTGCCCAAATTATTTTGCCGCGTGCCATCAATGGCACGCGTGCCATTGGTTCGCCACCCCTGTACTAAGGTATATTACGTTTAATCGATTTATTCTGACGTAAGGAATCTATTACTAATCGGCATCCCATTCTTTTTGGGACACCCTGTATACCTAGAATGAAACCGGTACAATTTCAGACAAATATATACAAGGTGAGCACCTTAAAAAATACAATTTTCTTTATTTTTGCGTTAATATTGAAATAGAAGGAAGTAATTTTCACATAGGTCAGGCTTTACACTTGCCGAAAATAGAACTCAACTGATACAGGACAATGCCACAAAAGAGTCGAAACGTTTCAACAATAAGACCAGTCTATTCAAGAGAGGCACTCGTTCCAATGTCTCGATGGCGCAGATGAAAAATCGATGTGGTTACGATGCGGAGTTCAAATCTCCCCAGCGTACATTTTTTTATTTGAAAATTTATTTAATGTATTAGAAACGTGAAGATATTTTTACTCCTAACTTAATTTGATTTTTAAAATTATTTAGTGTCACAATGATATGTTTTTCGGACTTTTCCACTGTCTAGAGTGTAAATCACACAACGTTTCGGGAGTTTTGATCTACTCCCGTCTTCAGGTGTTCCTGGTTAGTCCTGAGAAGGACTGATATTATACGTTTTTCTACGTAAATTTGTGCCTCCCCCGGGGTTTGAACCCGGGACCGCTGATCGCTAGTCTGCCACTCTAACCACTAGGCCACCCGGCATAATAGACCACTGCCAAAAAATGACACTCAGAGAACAATAGTGTCACAATGTCGACGAGGGAAGTTCTGGGTAAAGCCTTTTACAGATTTCTTAGATTTACGCTACTGCAGTCTTCGAGAAGCTGTTTTAATGTCCCGCCCATCTAGGAAAAAGTCTGTTTTTGCTTCTACTGCCTTGTCTGGTGGTCTCCATTGCACTATACTCCTGATTCACCTATCATCACATACATCCTACAACTTCTGTCCCTTACCCATTTACTGGACTTTTGTCTTCTAACTTTGCTTCCAACATGCTAATTAGATTAAGAGATTTCGTATGTTATTGTCTTAAAACCATGCGTTAGTGCAATTAGCGTACATATTTTAGCCAAGATAGACAAACACATACTCGAAAATACAACTTCTCAAGTGAAGGAGCAGTGGAAAAACAAACCAACATAAAATTAGTACAAAAGTATAAATACATAAGAAAACTTCAATTGTGATGGGTCACCCACTACGAGCGGAACACAAAAGGCTACTCTAAGAATGTCCATGGATTGAAAATGGAAATAAGACGAAGTAGAAGCAAATGAAATTCTGAAATTAAGGAAGCGTAGGAAAGACGAGCAGAAAATGACCATGAAAGCTATTAAAGGAATAAGAACAGGACAATTGCGATGGCATGATCACCCGATACGCCCTTTAACAAAATGTGCCCACAACCCGGACTAGCGCAAACTCTAAATACTATAAATTAGATTATTATAAACAAATAACGTCAAAGACGCATACACATTACATCAGGTTCAAGGCAAAAAAACCTGAGGTTAAATTTTACAATGCAGTTTAAAATGCTTACGTATGTTGCACTGAGTCGCTAAATTCAAAACGACCCAGGAGATTGTATGTTAAAAGTTAGACAAGAGCTTCGTTAGGCAAAGAAAATACTTCAACAAGTTAAACAGTTATTAAATTTTGGCTTGAAAGTGAATTGCGTATGTAATAGTATGAGGGTTCATAATCAAAATACAAGAACTACGCAGGTATTAATCAGCGAAAAACTTTTCCTATCTGACATACAGAGTTTAAAGCGCAGGTGAAAAGCTAATCGCTAACCTGAGAAATAGAACGCAGGTCTGTTGATAAGCCTTCGGAAAACTTATAAATATAAAACATAGTATGTATTATCACAATAATACCTTTCACTGGTTGTCTTAAACGTTAAAAAATAACTTCCCTTGATACTATCTTACCCACAACTCAGAATTAAATATAAAAGTTGTAAAACATAGCTAATGCCCTAACGTAGCCATGGCCATCTCGATTTCGTAGAGCAGCTCCACCGAGATGCATCGTAGGGAATGAAATCAAAGAGGCGCACAGGAACTTTGGTGGCTGGATCCGCACAAAAGCAAGAAAGCCATTTGTAACGGGAGCGATCCATGTTACAAATAAAATGTTCCCCAGGCCACATTCAGCATGCGCGTCACAGTAGGTAGCAACGCGGGCTTAGCGGTTCCTAGTAGGCCAAAACGCAAATCACATGAATAGCACCACTAACTCAAAGGAAAAAACGCCTACCTTAAGATGGATAATGGCCTACAATCGCGTGTAGTAAAAAAATAAATTTGCACAGTCCGCATATCTGTTGAAATTACCACGATCCTAGTTTCAGAAAAGCTGAGAAAACTTCCTAGCTCCTGATGACTTCGGAATAACACATGGGGATCATATTCCAACAAACGGTCTCCACAGCCCACACTCGAACGGCTTAACTTGATGACATACAGAGAAGAAATGCGCGCGGATTCAAAATTTCGCAGTGTCGCTTTTCGAAAACTACCGAATGAAATTAACTCCATTCCAAAAATCCATCGAGCCAGCAATATGAGATTTAAAGCCACAAAGGTAAAATCAAAATGGGCCATTATAATGCATGGGTCGAGAACCGAAAGAAGAAATTCCCAATTAGGTGAGCGTATATTTTGAAATATTTATTGCGTATACTGGACCATAGTTTGGGAGATACTGGTTGAAATGGATACACCTCAACAGCAGGTGCTAATAATTCAACGGCTTTATGAAAATGGTTTAGCTTCAGTGAAAATAGATAATAAATACTCAACCATTGCATATTAACAGTGGTGTTCGCTGAGGATGTATTCGCTCCACTGTTATTTAACATTTATAGAGAGCACATCACGAGAAGTGTGGGAAGATGGTATACCTAACCAAAGGCGGAAAACCAATAAAACACCTTCGGTATGCGGACAGCATTCTGATTGCCAAAAAAAGGCCAAATTAATCATAATTGATCAGACCAATGTGTAACCAAATAACGGCCACGTACACTATCTGTAAATAGTTGATAAGTTCGTCTATCTCGGAACCCTTTTAACGAACAATGGGGCATGGCAAGATATTCGTAAACGGATATCGATGGCGAAAACTACGTAAGGTTTAGAAAAATCGTAATATCACGCAGAAAATGAAAATAAATCTGGTTAGAGCCTGTTGTTTCCACACACTGAGTGCACACTGAGTAGGTGCCTAGCCTAATCCCTTGAATTAGGGAAGAATGCCCTCACAGGGGTCACGGCCACCAAAGGTGTTCGTACGATGGCAGGTGAGCGTTCGATGTTAACAATGTCTGGGTGTGGGGCTCGAACCCACTATCTTCCGACTGCTAGCGCAGCATTTTACCAGCCGGCCATACGCTCTCTACTAGTGTTTCCAATAGCGCTATATGAGGTCGAGGCATGAACAATGAAGGTCAGTGACTACCAAGGACCGACTCGTTTGAGCTATGGTGATGGCGACGAATGCTTAAGATCCGTTGGACACCTATGCGATTTATCAAAGAATTAAAAATCGAAGCTAAAACCGTCAACCATAATAAAACACCTTAAAGAAGCTCATCGTCCTAGGAAAAGCGTTAGCCACCTAAGCGATGGATCCACTAAACGAAGGATGTAACTGATATTGGTTTACATACAAAAATCAGAACTGCAAAAAACAGAGAACAGTGGAAATAAGTAATTGCATTGCTCACGGCTCTTCAACTTTGAATATCTTCAATTGACATAACATCAAAAAAGAAACAAAGAAGAAAAGGAAGAACCTCCAAGTACCATAGGAGAGATGCAGAAGAATATAATGTGGTCGTTACGACGTATATGAGAAAACAGAAGCAAGAAAAGTTAATTTTTTTTTCTTATAAAGCTGTCCTTTTCAATTATGTCAAGAAAATATTTGCGAAATCAAAGTGTTGTTCTTACTAACTTGAAACTATTTATGATAACAGCTTTGAGTATGTTGTCAACTAAGGCTAATTCTTCATTAACGTAGTTTGTTCACAGTGGAGCATCAATATAATAATGATTGTTATGGCATTGAATTAAATTATCACCTACGGAAAACATTAGTTTGTAAACAATGCAATCTGCGACGCATTGCTTGACTAAATAAAACAGCATGTATTTTTTCTACTAGCAATTATCTAAACGTGTTTCCACATAAGCTAATAGCGTTAGGATATAGAATCGAGTGTTATTGTTCAAGATACCCGATATATGAAATAAACAAACAAATATAGAAATAAACCAGTTTATCGATACTTTTCCTTGTTTAAATAATATTCAAAGCAAAGATGAGAATAAATACATCATTTCCATTGATGACAAGTAATGTGGGCAATTATTGTTTCTATAGTAACTAAATACAAAACATGTTCTACAACAGTCCTTGGACCGTTATATTCATAACTAGTTAAGGTTTAGGTTTAGGTAATGCGTAAGCGGTTCCTGGAGGCAACGGTAGTAGTTGGAGCGCAAAATCGTCATTATCCGGACGCTCGTCCTAACATATACATCTATGTCATGTAAGCCATGCTGCTAAAGCTATATTTTTATTATCTATCAGTTTTAAGCACCATGAGGGAAAAGGTAAATAGTTTGTAAAGTTCCCTAAACTAATCGATTTTTTGTCATAACCCACTATTAATTATTATGTTAATCCATGTACGCTCTTTCCGGGTTTGTATTTACAGAATCACGATTTGTGTTTATTAAACTGAAGGTTAGTAACGATTAATAACTAAGAACTATACTGTTTACAATAAAATTAACAAACACGGACACCACCTTAATTCGTTAACGGATTAATTTATTTTCAGCCTTGTGAGTAGGTATTTATCTGTTCAACGTGACATTTTTCCGTTTCACGTTTCGTTTTAAAATATTCGGGAATCGCACTCTTCGTTTCGATTTCCTAGAATGTTACTCGTGCTGAGTAACAGTATGGAATAATTTCAATCCAAACTAGAGCTAAAACTACATTTTCAACCTCTAATGTTTTAAAAAAGAAGAAAATAAAGGTTAAAATATCATTGGAAATATCTAAGTATCTAAAGAAGGAATCGCAGTACGTTTCCTCGTTAGCGAAAATTTTCAAAAAATTTTACACAGCCCATTGCCATCACGTTTTTAGAATACACGACTTCAACTTTACAACTAGTTTTCTAAAAATAACGATTGTTTTTTTAATAATTTTTCTATTCGTTTCTCTATAATGAAGCAAAGGAACAACGCAAGTACGAAAAATTAACACGCCTTGCAGCACTCTTGACGCTGCAGGAACGTCGAACACGCCCTGCTAGGGTTTCTCATCTCGCCAGACGGACGAGTACCTATAAAGGACCAAGAGCATAAAACCCTGGCAAACACAATGACTTCGTGGGCGCAATCAGAAGAACGAAACATGGTCTGAACACCCGGGTGAAAGAGAAAGAGGGGGGCCATAAATCTCTTCGCTTACGCAAAACTCTCGGAAACACAATGACAGCACTTTCAAGGAAAGGGGATAAAATTACAGGAGATCTCGGGGAAACCTTGTAATATTTGCGAGAATCGCGAGAACTTTTGGGAGATATGAGCGAAATCTCAGAGGCTCTGGGGAAATCTGGGGAGATGTCGGGAGATCTTGGGAGATCCCGGGAAATCTTTTACGCGACGATATCTCCTGTAAACTTAAATCCTTGGTGATTGACCCCTCGGTAGTGATGTAAATTACCCGGGTATTTATTTTTAGGGGTAAATTCCTGGGGTATTTACCCGGGTATTTATAGACTTATTTACAAATATTATAAAGTTAATCTAATGTGTATAATTGATTGGTAAGTGAAGGTGCTCTATGCGAATTTTATAAAAATGTTTAAGAAAATAGCTGAACTGAGAACATTTACTGCCCAAAATACCGGTGGGAACATACCTAACTCTACAGAACATGGCAATTCCATGAGTTGGAAAAGGTTCAAATACTATTTGCAATAAGAGTAACCGAAATGGAAAATGCAATAAATACTTTGGTAGCTGGGCAACAAGTAGCTGTTGTACCTACTTGTTGCCTAGCTACCAAAGTAATTATTGCATTTGTTATTTCGGTTACTCTTATGGGCTTATGAACCTTTTCCAACTCATGGAATTGGCATGTTCTGTACAATTTTAGGCAACCTGTATATAACAGCAATGAGATAAAATGAATAAAAAACAGAATTCAATGATTGAATAAGAAAGAGATGAACATAGAAACAAATATTTGAGTAGACTTGACGCTCATTTTAATTATGTCATATGTCAACTAAATATGCATACTAAAATAACTTTTTTGTACGGTTATCTCTTTCTTACTTAAGTATTATGTGCTTTTGTTCATGCTATCTCATTGCTGTTGCATACTTATGATCCCATCGGTATACAGCGTTGTTTATATTATTTTGTGATATTGTTGCCTTATTTAAGATTGTTTAATAATGTGTCTATAAGTACTTATATATTAATATTAATGTTAATAAATATAAGGATTATTTTTCAAGTTAATGTTATGTTCATTTTTCAAAAATGGAAACAAGTCAGTAAATAATGTACAAACAATTTAAATTATCCCAATCTTCGGAGTCAGCCATCACAATGTTGTTTGTAAACTCTAACAGGCACAATTTATTGCATCTAACTGTTTATTTCCATAAATTTTGGCAGCCAATGTTTTTTCCCGATAAACGATTAATTTACCTGGGTGAATGCTTATTCAATGTTATTTAAATTGTTATTTTACATAAAATATTCCACTTCCTTTATATGTAGTTTATTTATTAAGATAAGATTATGTGAGTAAAAGTTAGCTTAGCTTTCTAAGTATTATAAATTTGATACATACCCAGTTTTTAGGTATTTACCCGAGGCAGGGGTAAATACCCAGGTAAATACCCATTTATAAATACCCTACCCACTGGGTATTTACCCGACCCACATCACTACCCCTCGGCATCACGCCTTTGACGACTGCCTACTTTCCCTACTTCCACAACCGTGGTTCCGGTATCCAATTTTTAAAGCGACTGGGTGAGCCGCCCGCTGGTTGCCAGATGTGAGAATTGAACCCCGTACCGTAGCACCGCAGTCGAACTCCCTTTACTATACCTTTACAAAAACTCATATTTCAAACAAAGGCGAATGTTACTGTAATCAAAAGCAGTACCATGGTTTACACACACTGGTGGGAGCTCCTTATCAGTCGCCTTCTACCGGCGGTTTTAGCAAAATAAAAATGTAGATGATCGTGAATTAGTATAGTTTGCCCGACTGGGGGCAAATAATGTACGTTTTGTATTCAGTAAAGGGTAAACGACTACCGGTAACTGTTGCAATTTTTCTAATAGGGTTGTCAAATCGTCAGGAATCATATAACTGTTAACAGGATAGACAAATTGAAATAAAACCCAAATTGAAGAGCCAGGAATCTGTTTGATAATTGAAATTACTTCATTAGAAAGATGAACGTTAGCTTTTGAGACTTGCGAAAGAACAATATACACAGCGTGTCGTTGCTTTGAAGGATTGCTACGCCTACAATAAAAACTTCAAAATATGAATATTTATATCGTCACAGTTAATATGCAAAATAATTTGCGTTATCAAAGGTAATCAATACTGAGACAGCAATACTATGTTTTAAAATTTTGTTTTAATCATAGATGCCAATCGTTTATACAATTAGCCCGCGTAACAGTTTGTAAAAAACTAAAAATGCCTAATAATTTGGTTCTAGCCACAAATTTATCGCTATTTACGTCTGGAAATAAAGGAGCCATATAACAGAGACATAAAACCAAATGGCGTAGCTAAGTGTTTCATCGTCTGTTAACCTTTGAAAGTAAAGTGGCTGCTTGAAATGCAAATTGGTGCAACAGATTGTTAACACAGATATATTTATAGCAAATAAAAGAAATTTTCATGCAGCAAATAAAAAAATTAGCAATTGTCTTCTCTGTTTGCTTCAGAAGTAAGTTTGACGTACAATATAATTTTTATTTCAATTTCTTTGCGTGTTAGATAAAAGTCGTAGTAGTAGATAACTAATTTTGTGAATATTCAGAAAGAACAAGTGCATTTTGCATTTCGACTTAGACCGCGTCATCTTTATAGAATATAGATAATTATGTAAGTTCTTTGCATATTATAAACACATACAATGATTTCTGTAAGACTTATGAAGGTTCGCAGATTGTCAACTCCTATAAACACTCGTAGCTTGGGCAAGATGCAAAACAACTAGACATTTATCCACAAAGATGACGAGGTCTAAGTCGAAACCCACATCGAGTAGCCTGGAAAGCCCAAACAATAAATATTGGAAATATATACTGAGTATTCAGTTCACTTGTCATCTGTTAAACGTGGACCAATGACGTCAGAATTTGCATTTCATATCTAATCAAAATACTTTACTTACTCAACTGACTATTTTGAACAAATTAAAATATTTATTGAAGATGTTTATACCAATGATTCTTTAATCTGTGTACATGTTGAGTCTTTTTAATTTTAAAAATGGGTTTGGTTCACTGAATAATCATCGGAATACTATCCGTAGTCAAAGTTAGATAGACTATTTTTGGGGTGGTCTCACTCATGTCCATAGTCCATTGCGTCTGCAATATGACTCGTTGTCCTGCACCTAGCCCTATAAGTACCCAAGCGCAATGGAGCGTACTACCCCAAAAATAATCGACATAACTTTGAGTACTTACAGTAGTATATACGATAATTCTTAAACATGCGAATCAATCAGCTAAGATTTCTATAAATAAATAGAAATTTAAATAGAAATTAATTAAGCTTTTAACGCAAGTGACAAGTGCCGAATATATTACGTAATTTTATATCCCATTTGATTTCAGCAATTATTCGCGGGCGGTTAGCATGAAATTTAATTACATAAGCCTGAGCCAAGATATTAAATTCTATTTTAAAACGTATTACAACCTGCTGTTTACATTGCAAATCGTTTTTACAGTTTTGTAGTCACGCTTAATTACAAAACATGCATAATTTAAATTAGCATTGCGGCCGTCTACTTACTCACAGGCGGCGCGGGGATAGGACTAAAGGGGAACCAAAACAATAAAAAGATTTTTGCTTCATTGTGTTAAATTTATGACTCAATATTTGTACTAAATTCTGATGATGATAGATTTGTTAAAAAATGTCTAGACGCGGCAACAGCGCAAGTTATTTTTCCTTCAGAAATAATATTTCAACTTCTCTGTGTATACGGTGTCCAAGATAAGAAGGAACAGCATGAAAAACTGGTAAACTTCAATAGATTCTGTCAAATTAAAGAAAAGATTGAAGATTCTTGAGTAATGGATGTTTAAAACTGTGCCGAAAATGTTTGGAACTGATGACATGAATTATAATAAGCATTCCTTAACATTGTTACAAATAAACATTAACTAGTAAGAAAAATTATTACGCTTCACAAATTAGAATTGTTTAATATAAATTACAGCTTCCGTGGCATTTCCTCCACATTCTCTATAAATAACGGCATATCAGTATATTCTACGGAGGTAACCTCATTTTTCTTTTCACAAAATCATATCCATTTTTTAACAGTCCAGATAAAATACATATGTTTATATCGAATGTTAGCTGGTACAGTAGTCAACTAAATATGTTTTGAAGAAATGCATAAAAGTGTGCATTTCCATTAAACTAATAGTACATTATATTATAAATGAGTCAAATAAGTTATTATACGCAAGCGAGATTTTTGTTTGACGCATGAGCGAGTGTGTTCATTTTTACAAGCGCGTAATGGCATTTCATTTACGTGTGATATGCAACGTTTTATCTTACAGTAGCAACGTTTGTACAATACAGTTCGAAAACGGTATACAAACTGTCAACTGTCATAGAACTGTAACAGCATTAGTAGCAGCATATAATGATATATTTTAGTCACTTACTAATAATAACGGTTTTAAGTTACTGAAAACGATTACATAAGTACATGGAAAGCCGCTACTGTAGGGCAAAATTCATTACAAACAGTCAACTAATAAAATCCAAAAACGGATTGTATCAACATGCATTTCAACAGCCCTACCTAAAATTTATGGTAACATATTTTAACATATTGATGAAGAGACTGTACATTTTGAAAGGGGCCTTGGCATCCATTGCCTGTAGTGTTAATTTTTATGTTTCAGGATATAGCCAACCACTATTTCTAATGTATTTCCTTGTTACTTAGATTTAAACACTGTATTTAGTATACTCAAAAGTACGTCGAGCCGGGCCTATGTTTGGAGAATTTTAATTTGCGTATCTGCCGCGATAAGTGCAACCTCCAAACCTACTCGAGAAATGATGGATTTTCGATGTAAGCTGATTTCACGGTACACGTCAGTCGCAGGTTCCCTTGAAGTAAGGACGGAAGTGCTTTCGGCTCCAGAGTGCGTTGTGCGACAATCGCCTACGGCGAAGTAAATATAAGCGGGCTAACAGGGCCTGACAGTATTTAAATTGCTGCCACAAGTTTTAAGTGTTGCGAACAGCGATTGCAGTTCCAGCAAACGCATTTTCCGAGTGTGCCGGTGAGTGCACAAATTTGCGCTACTCCCAAAGGCGCATTCGTACGTCCATACTGAAGAAGAAACGTCAGTCGTCTTTGAGACGTTGGAGTATGGCAACATCCCACACATCACGCCATTCCAAGAAGGAAACACATATTTGGGCGCAGTTGTTACCAGAAACGGGAAAATAGATATAACCAACAGAATAAACAAAGCGAATTGGATATATTATACGTTAAATAATACCATAATTGAGAAAGAGGAAGTAAGCAACAATACCAAATTGGAAATTTATAACACATCTACTTACCGACACTACGTATGCGGCAGAAAACTGGGTACTAATGGACAAGTTAAAACCAACAGTAACGCCAACAGAGATGAAGTTCCTAAGGAGAGTTGCAGAATACACCAGAAGGGGTAGAATTAATAACATCACTAAGAGAGAGATTTTGGAAGTAGATTCAAGAGTAAAGAAGATCGTAAATAAACAACTGAAGTGGCTTGAAGGCATCTATAGAACGCGGATAAACATAATACCAAAAATAGTAACGCAAATAAAGGAAGAAGGAACAAGACAGAGGAGTAGACCGAGACTAATATGACACAGTGGCGAAACAAACACCCCTGTAAATCCCGCAACGAGGTGGAAGCTAGTCAGTTAGGGGACGTTATGATACGAATGGGCCTGAAGGGCCGACACACTTTTTGTTCCGCCACTGGAGAAGCAAATAGAAAACGTAAACAAGAAAATTGGCAAGAAACAGATTTTCATACAAATCATAGGTAGGAGATACTTAAGAGGACAGGTTAAAAACCCGACGCCCTCAAGGGGAACTGTACCTTAAAATTGTATCTTTTTAAGTAAGTAGCTAAATGGAAACCATTAACCATGCCACCATTAAAATGGCTGTTTTTTTATTTCAGTGTTACTAACTTTGTTGGTACGATTTCTATAAATTAAGAACTTACGAGGCGTTTTTATACGCGTATAAAATAATCAAACTTAAATAGCTGATATTAATGTTGCTATTATCGATTAAACATTTTTTTAAACTTCATCAGTTATCTGTCACGTAAATATATTCTATTTATCGGATAATTGAAAATGCACATTTGTTTTACATTTCCGCGTATACATGTTTACAATTCCTTCTTTTTGCGCAATAAGAGGCCATGTTAGGGTAACTGTTTCGTATGTGTAATATTAATATTCCTTTTTCTACTGTGAAGCTGGATGACCCGTTACGTTAAAGTCAAATTCTATCTATTTTCAGGTTATGGTTCACAGCAGAATCCATTGTTGCCAGTTGAATCAATTTTGCCTTTGATACAATGATGCACTAAATTATGTAAAATTTACATTTGGCAAATATTGATATACAGGGTGTTTAAACAATACGTTCGAATATTTTGCCCACTTATGCATCTCATCAATACAAACAAAAAACTGCCAATAAACATGGGTCTGGAAACCCTTCGTTTCTGAGCTAGTGTTTTAAGTAAAAAAAAAAGATACGGCCGCTCCTGGAATAAATAATTTAAATCTAAGTATGCCAATACATGATCCTTAATAGTACTAATAAACCTTCAAAGTTTTACTAAAATCGGTTACGGGGTTTTTGAGATATTGGAGCATTTTAGTTTTTCTCTTCAGAGACGTGCAAAAATATGGGCTTTATTATTTCTTGAAAACGAAGCGAGATACGAAAAAAAATCAGGAGACAAAAAAGTTGCATTTTTAGTTGCTTTATTAAAAATATATATGAAAATTGCAAAAAAATCTGTTGGGGATATTTTTTTTTAAAATCCTAATCGACATGCCTCATGGCCACGCCTCTGGAAGTACTGGATCAACTATAATGTTCCAAAACTAATAAAGTTACAAACTATAAAAATTTCATTAAAATCGCCCAAAGCGTTTTTTAGATAATAAAAAACAGATTTTTTGAAAAGTTTTAACAACCTGTATCTTGGAAATGAAGCGTTTCCGGACCCATGTTTATTAGGAATTTTTAATTTGTATTGATGAGATCTATAAGTGGGTAAAATATCTGAACGCATTTTTAAACACCCTCTATACTGCCTTGAAAACGGTATTGAAAACGCAAATGAGTTTTTGCACTCATGATTTCAAAATTCATATTTCCCGGTCAAGTTGTAAAACACTAAATAATATTTTTTTAACTTTTTCAAATATTTTGAGTTATTCGTTACAAAAAACATTGTACCTACCTCTTTCGGGAAGAATTTTCCCGAATTCGCACTACATGCAGCACTCCCTTCGGTCGTGCTGCAAACAAAGTGCTCATTCGGGAAAATTAACTTCCCGAACTTGTTAGGTAAATAACTATTACCAACTTGAGATTTTAAAAAAAACATTGATCAGAGTAGCACCGGTAAGGTAATGACAGCGATATTGCGCATGTCTGAGATCTATTCAGAAAAGTAGGTCAGTTACAGCTGATAGAAATGACAGCTTTTGATTAGCACTTTAGTTTAACAAGTTTCAAGCATAATTGACACAAGAATTTGAATTAGTCATGAATTTTACTGATGAAACAAAAATGGTCGATGTTGGAATTTTAATTTGTACAACTTGTTTTGAAAGTCATACTTTTCATGAATTTGCAGTTTAATAACGAGGCCGAGCCCGAGTTAATCAAGCAAATGAATGAAAAAAAGGACTTTCAAAACGTGTTGTACACGTAGTTTTTTGCATAGTGATCTCTTGGTCGAAATTTAGTCGAAAAGGACTTGACAACTGTCAAATTGACATTTCAATAAAATAATTAAAAAGTGTAACCAATTTTTTCACGGGTTTTGCGTTAAAAAAAGTGGAACTTTAATACGATTTTTCGTTAAAAAAAGACGACTTTCACGATCCCTATGCAAAAAAAGTATTTTAATCGTCTTTTGAAATGAAGTGTAAATGTCAGTCCTCACAAGCTCCATAATATGTTATGCTAGATATTTCAACTTGAATCTGCTTTAGTTAAACACCTAAGTAACTTTTTTTCAAGACTGCTCTGATGAAAGTTTCTTAGATCACATATTATCTTCAAATATTACTGCTTTAAAGATTATTAGTCATTCATTTGAAGTACAATTTTCCAGAAAACTTGATCATTTTATTAAAAACAAAAATGGCAACAGAGTTGGATCTACATAACCTATCATTTTATAATTTTAGTGTAAAATGAATACCAACATAATAAATTTAAATCAAGGCCTCCTACTGTGCGAATGAGAAGTGAATAGGGTGTACACATAAGATTTTTACAGCTTGAGAATGAAACCATATATCAGAATTGGTTTAAGATTGCCGTTTGTTTGTTACGTTTCGCTTGTTATTCTTTAGTTACTTAACTGTTAAACCTGATGCGACTATGAAAAGAATTATAAAACTGTGGTTTTAAGTTCAAAATAGAACGTCATATATGGTAATACCATAAATAATTAAGTGGTCTTCATACGCATAAAATGATCGAAACTTTCCAGTAGTACTCACTTTATTTCCTAGTTCCATGATAGAGAGATCAAACGAAGTTAATGAAAATTACGAAAAACAATTTTGTGCAAATTTTTCACTTTTTCCCGCCATTTAAATGTTTTTTAAAAGCTTTTTAGAACTGCGTATAATCCATTCACAACGTTTCCTCCTCCCGGCAGGCTATATTAGGGCGATATTTTAGTTGGTACGCATGCGAAATAACTAGACATGACAAAATTGGGTTATGTTGTTTTCAATTTGTGATCATTTTTGAAGGCTTGCAGTGTTGTTAGTTAATTTTTTGTCCCCTTTCGTAAAATGTTCGACATTTTGAAATTAAAATTGCAACAATGTCAATAAATCAGTTGTAAAAAATGTCATAATTATTTATTGTCACAGTTTGACTTCTATCACAATTCATCCATGCAACGTAATAAAAACATAAAAATCCATTGGGAGGAGGAAACAACGTGAATGAATTATAGCCACAATGGAGGTATCACTCTGTATATGTTGACAATTTCCTTGCATTCTACTTCGAAGAGCTTGGCAACCCATAGGTTAATAAATACTGTTATACGTGCAGTGCAGATAGGTATTCTATTTGATTGGGAACTGATGCCCGTTTATCATTTGTTTCTTAACTAGAAGCTTCTAAAAAATACAGGAGGAAATTTGTAGTTACGCCACTGCCGACGACGACGTGTCCGTTATCATAGCTTCGGCTAATTGTTGTTGAAAGCGATAATTGTTGAAGCATTTCGTGGAAGTGTAGTGGGCAGGACCAGCTGATTGGCATAGTTAAAAAATTCAAAGAGGAACATAGTAAATGTAATTTAAAATAATTAAATTTGTTATCCAGCTAGAGTTGGAAGACTTTGAACTCCCATTGTGCTATTAGTGTTGCATATGCCTTAAATGTGATGCGACTTGTACGTCATGACGTAATTCAGTTAGTTGATGTCAATTAGTCGACCTTGTCTGGGCAAACACGTTCTGATTGTAGTTTACTGTTTACACTTAATAACTAACTAACATCATTCCAATGTTTGTTTATTTTTAATTGACGTGCAATATTGGTCCGCTTGGATTTATTCCCGGAAACTTGGCCACAACTCGAGAACTGGGTACCATTATTGCGTTTCACAGAAGTCGCAGAAGGCTGGGTTTTAAACGAGATATGCAACCAACAATGGGCTTACCTTTTCGGCGAGTCGAAGTTGTCGTGCGTGTAATACTTGTTCTTCTTGTGCTTCTTGTGGCCCGTGGGAACCCAGAATACCCTGAGCCCGCTCTTCTTGCCCTTGCCGGCCTTCGACATCCGGGATTCGAACAGGTGGTCGTCGCGAGCACTTGAACTGTCACTGAGGATGACCTATAATCAGAGGCATTTCGCCGCGCGCTCGCGACAAGTTCGAGTGAGCGAATGCACAACGTCGGGTGCCTTTGCCTTTCAAAGGCCAAACACGTTTGCCTAACAAAAGGCTCTTCGCGTGCCATTGGCCGCACCACCTGACACCTTCGACCTGTAGCGGCAACGTCGGATGTTGTGCAATTGTGAACGCAGCCGAATGCCGAACCCGTAAGGGCATTCCCATTGATAGTTTTGACGAGCAGCGACGTTCCTCGGAGGAAATTTTCCACCGGTCTTCAGCCGTCCAGAGCTGCAGACGGCTGCAGAAATTTCTTAGCCTCAGGCGCCCAGGACTGGTGTTTTATCAAGTTTAATCAACTTTCACATACTGCCCAGGGCCGGCTCCAGCCGATTCGGCGCCTGCAAAAAATAAGTTCGGGCCCCTTTATGCTTTTAACATTTAGTACTCGCGTTAACTTAACGTATTTAAGTGATCTCGAGAAAAAAATCATGGTGTTTGTTTTTCTGTGAATAAAGTACAATTTCAACAAGAGAGAACGATTTCACTTATACAGGGTGTAAAACGAAATTTCGTACATACACAAGGAAAAAGCAATGTTAAAAATCTGACGTGATACACGCACACAACTTCCTTTTACAGTGATCTTATAATTAGCCAAAAATTTGATTTTTAATTTTTAAGCATTTCTCAAAAATTTTCAAAAATTGCAAATTCTACAGAAACCGTACAAAATAGAGCTTAGTTCAAGAGACAAATTTTCTCTAAAATTTTAAGCTAAATTCAAAAATGTAATAATATCCGGGTGTTCTATTTAAATGAGTTCAAAAAATAGGACAAAACAAAAGAAACCCATTTTAGAGGTATTCAACTTGAAAATCACCTATCTCACATCAAAACACATTAAAAATGTAAAGCATGAAAAATGTCGTTAAAGCCGTTTTTGAAAAAATCGAAAAGGACTGAAAAATCACAAGAGTAAACACCATACTTCCGGTTATGCAATTTTTTTCAAAAGCTTGCTGTCGCATCTACATCGTACACAAAATTTATATATGCAGTTTCAACGCCATACCTCTTTTCGTTTTTGAGATATTCTGTTCAAAGACAAACACACAGACAGACAGACCAATGAACAAAAACATGTTTTTTGGGTTCAGGGGACTCCAAAACGTGAAGATTGTTGAAAACACAAATTCGAATTTTTGGGGTGAATCCAACACTTCTTTTATCGTAAAAGGAAGTAAAAATTACGAAGGATCCACTATATCTGTTGTGCGTGTAACATAGAAACTAGTGATGTAAGAAAACGCGTTTTATTTAAATCGAATAAAAAACCTAGAAAAAAAAACAGAAAAAAACGGTTTTTTTTTGTTTTTTATTCATTTTTGTAATTGGCGGCATGTTTTGGTAGGTACCCCCCTATTGGAAGTTGCTTTAAGCTGGACCCAGCTCTGAAACTGTCGACCTGATCGATGAATCAAGTTACGTTAGCGATTCATCAGACAGTGACATGGGTGACGTAAACTGCATGGATACTGACTCCGAGTCAGTTGAGGAGTCAGCCATGTCTGTTAGAGAGTAATTTCTGCATTATTATAATTTCTACAGGGCGTTAGGGAAGTCGACGGAAACATTTCTAGGGGTGAATCCTTGTCCCAAAATATGATGATTTAACTCAACTTACCTATATACAAAGTTGCTTAGTTTAGCCGCTAGAGGGCTTTAAAAATTATTAATAATAATAATGGTGAGGCACTAACACCCCATGAAGGAGCTTGGCCTGCAAGGCGGAAGGTCAGAGCTTCCATATTCTCGCTCTCACACCGGGCTGTCGCGTGTCAAATTCATGACACGTGGTGATGTGGTGAGCATCACGCATTGGACAACCGCATTATTACCCATTATTCCTTTGAACGCAGGTCCCCAATTATTTAAAGCGACTAGCTTTTTTAAATGTTTTTTTCTGGACAGTTACTTTAATTTAGAAGCTATTCACTCTCTTAAAAAAATTTAGTTGGGTAAACGGTTTAACCACAAAAAATATTTTCTAAATCGCCACAAAAGCCTAGTGCTAAGTTAAAATTACTGATTCAGCCTTGTAGGGATTTAGAAAATATTTTTTGTGGCTAAACCGTTTACCCAACTAAATTTTTTTAAGAAAGGAAATAGCTTATAAATCAAAGTAGCTATCCATAAAAAAACATTAGATGGATAATTAATTGTGACAAAGTTTTTAAACACCCTGTAATTTTTGAAATTAGGGTTTATGCCACAAAATGCTTAAGTTTACTGGTAAAAACGCATGGCCAAAGAATAAATAAAATCCATCAACGATTTTTCGACTTATTTAAAAAAATTAAAAAAAGTTAATCATCTCTAAAGCCCTCCAGCGGCTAAACTAATCAACTTTGTATATAGGTAAGTTGAGTTAAATCATTATATTTTGGGCCAAGGATTCACCCCTAGAAATTTTTCAGTCGACTTCCCTAACACCCTGTATATCCACTTTGGCTGTTTCTATTTTTCTTTAGAAATATTTGCTTTTTTTGGTTATTATAAATTCTATAATTCACTTTACCTACGAAATGTATTATTTTTATTTAAAAATATCTGTTTTTTGTTTTTCCAAACAAATTACTTGTTGTTATTCACTACACTTTAATTCTGAAAAAAAACGCATTTAAATAAAAAACCAGACCGGTTGGTTTTTTTTACAAAAAAAACAGGTTTTAAAAAAAAACGAACGGTTTTTTTTAGGTTGCATCACTAATAGAAACGTTGTTAGATTTACCATGCCAATGGTAAATTGAGCTTTGTTACATAAAATAAAATTGAAAAAAGAAAAATTTGGGTAAAAAACGACAATCGCTGCAGAAAAACAAGATGAGAGGGTGCAAGCACCCTAACGATACTTCGGTACAGTGTTGGGACGCCTGCACCTTAAGACACATTAATTTAGTCTTCGTAATTTGTTAAAACGGCGCTTTTAATGTAGAGGTAGAAAACTCCTATAATGTGGCATTTCACATTCAAAGGTGACAAATGATAGAGATTTGTGTTCGAATCTTTCAATAACAAAAATACAAGCCAGCAGCCCAACTCTGTAGCATTACACCACCGTGCTACGTATTTACGCGGCTGCTTAATGGCTATACTGGTATTATAAATCGGTAAAAATTACAAAGCACATACTAAGAAAAACAACGAAGGTCGCCCAAAAGCCTTTCAGTTTTTTGCATTAATTTTCCACCCAAATCATCCTGATAGGTTACGTCGTTCTCGAGATAGTATGTTTACATCCATGCGGGGGGACATCTTCACTAAATAACATTTTCCGACGCTTCTTTAACCCACAAATCGGTTGATGTTTTCACAAAAGTTATGCAGTTTGATAAGACCTTTCATATAATTTTCGTTTGGTCGCGATTGATTGACGTGTTGCGGCAAAAATTTCAAATTAGTAAAAATGGTCGGACTCGAAAGTAATACTATGGCAGATTGTGCCGAAGCAATTATGCTTATGGCTCATGAGTAGTCCGAAAATCCCAAATGGACGGTGACAGCCCACTACCAACGATGTGAATTACCTCCAGTGTTGCCAACTCTAGGAAAATTTCAAGCCATTTAAAAGCTACGAGAATTGTTTTACATTCTAGGGAATTTTGATAGAATCTTCAGAAATTATAAAAATCAGTAAATGATGAGAATATATAATAGTTTCAGTTAAACAGTTATTTAATAGTTATTTATGTATCAAGGGCATTATGATGATGTTTATGCCCGAGGGCTATAAACATCAAGTAATGCTCGTGCGGTGTATACAACGTTTTATTTTGAATACCTAAACACACGTCAAAGCTTGAAAAGCAGTTCATAACGCCCTTGAGCGTCGCGAGCGGGCGCAATAACGAAGCCCACTAATTATGCCCTCTCATAATGAGCGAGCGTAAGCATTACGTCCGAGCAGGACTGCTACATACATCGTATCACCGATATAAACAGAAAATAATAGATCAGTGGAAAAAAGTAAACATTTTAAAAATTTTGGTGGATAAATTCCAAGAATTGGTAAATTTGGCAGGGGTTGGTAACACTGCAGTGACGTAGAAACAGATTAGGGAAAAATTTAGGAAAACATTTTTATTTGTCTAGGAAAATCACAAGAAAATTGGGCACCGTTTTGCATTACCACCGATGTGAATTTACATCTGAGTAGAACTACCACAGACTTAATTTACCACTGATACTAAAACTGTTCTGACAAATATATAAAATCTGGTATGATACACTCACACAACTTCCTTTTACAGTGATCTTATAATTAGTCAAAAATTTCATTTTTAATTTTTAACCATTTGTCAAAAATTTCAAAAATTACAAATTCTACAAAAACGGTACAAAATAGAGCGTTAGTTGAAGAGAAAAATTTTCTCTAGAATTTTAAGGTGAATTCAAAAATGTAATAATATAGCGGGTGTTTTATTTAAAATAGGAGTTAATAAAAAAAATAGAAAAGAAAACAAAAGAAACCCACTTTCGAAGTATTCAACTGGAAAATCACTTATCTCACATCAATACACATTAAAAATGTAATCAAAATGTAAAGTTTAAAAAAAATCGTT
This sequence comes from Agriotes lineatus, assembly GCA_940337035.1. Lineage (NCBI taxonomy): Eukaryota > Metazoa > Arthropoda > Insecta > Coleoptera > Elateridae > Agriotes > Agriotes lineatus. Next base: position 115,595,589 of record OW679199.1, on the reverse strand, counting down.
AGAGCCGTTTTTGAAAAAATCGAAAAAAACTGAAAAATTACAAGAGTAAACACCTATTTCCGGTTATGAGATTTTCTTCAAAAGCTTGCTGTCTCATCTACATAGTACACAAAACTTACATATGAAGTTTCAACGCCATACCTCTTTTCGTTTTTGAGATATTCTGTTCACAGACAGACAGACACACACACAGACAGACCAATGAAAAATAGTAGATTATGTTATTAGGAGTAAAAGTGATACTTTATGTGGCGAAGCTGAAGTTTATTTAGCCGAACGTTAGTGAGGCAAATAATTCAGCTAAGCCACATAAAGTCACTTTTACTCCGAATAACATATACTATTTTATCCGCAAACGTATTCAGGTAAATTTCAGGCTAGCACTGTACCCCTGCGCCAACCTCTGTTGTTCAGATAACGCGCAACTGTAATGATATATGAACATACTGAATCACCCGTGCTAATAGCACACGGCCACAGCAGCTGTCACACCATAACCCACGGCGACAGATGCTCCGATCCGCTGCTTAAAGGTTTATTTAAATTAAAACTTTTTCGTACTTTTTTGAAAATAAAAACCGGCCTACGAACTAATTCTAAAAATTAGCAAAATTTTAAGCCATCATACAATTTAATCGGTCCAGTATCTTCGGAGGAGATGGCGAACAAACATAGAAAGAAAGAAAGAGAGCAATCATTTTGTGTGCTTAGGCAGATAAAGTACGCAAAAGTCGCTATTTTGTCTGCTTAGGCAGATAAAGTGACACTTTTACCTTGTCAATAAAGACAAATAAGTTGTCACTTTTGTGACGTTTGCGGATAAAATATGTTTTTTGGGTTCAGGGGACTCGAAAACGTGAAGATCTGTTGAAAACTCAATTTCGAATTTTTGGGGTGAATCCAATACTTCCTTTATTGTAAAAGGAAGTAAAAATGACACCGAACTAATATACCACGCATCTTACCTGATTGACCACAAATTTGAATTTTTTTCGATATTAACAATTTGGCGGCAATCTTTACGGTATAGTTTTTTAAATTATTTATTTATTGTTATTATAAATTCCGTCGCTGTTCAGTGGCCGTGGCCGGGGCTTAGGAATGAGCACTTTCCACATAGAAGGAAGGGAAAGCCTTCGTCCCGATTGAGATTGTTAGGGTGTTTGTAAATCTCAATGGATTCGCGAATCTTCCTGCAAAAGAAAAATGGGGATTTGCAGATGATGGAAGTTTCATCAAAAAGAAACTTATGCCAATATTACGCTGGTGTTCGGCGATGGCTGATGATGAAACGAGACCTGACTTGAGACAGCGGTGGTGCTCAGAGATGCATTTGCTGAACTGCGACGGCGCTTGCCTATAAATTATCCACCTTTCTCCTTCCGATCGTTAGTCGAGTTTCGCCTCTGATGTGGTTTACACGTTGAGTTATCGTGCTCTTCTGTCCCTTCCCTTGCAAAGAGTTTCGCCTCTGGCGTGGTTAACACGTTCAGTCACCATGCTCTTTTGATTTTTCCTCCTGATGAAGCCTCTTACGAAAGTGTGCGGAACGTTGAGTTCTTCGACCTCAATAATGACACGGTCCAATCCCGAAAGTAGTTTTTACTTCCTTTTACAATAAAGAAAGTATTGGATTCACCCCAAAAATTCGAAATTGAGTTTTTAACAAATCTTCAAGTTTTAGAGTCCCCCGAACCCATATATATAATACACATATATTGCTGGTAGGGCCTGGAAACTTCAGAAAACATTACGGCGCCGACATAGTCTCACTTATAGTATAACGCGTCTCGTGCGCATGCGTGAGAATTCGAACTCCGCCTTTAGAAGCGAATTTTAAACTTGACCACTTCCCCATTGGGCGGGACCACTTCCCCATTGGGCGGACGACGCCGCCGCGCTTGCGCACAGCTCACCGTATACATGAAGGAGTTGGTTGTGTGTCTCACTTCATCGGCCAGTTTCCCACTCATAGCCGCTAGCAATATAGTAAGTATTAGATATATGCCCGAACCCAAAAAACATTATTTTTCATTGGTCTGTGTGTCTGTGTGTGTGAGTCTGTCTGTGAACAGAATATCTCATAAACGAAAAGAGGTATGGCGTTGAAACTTCATATATAAGTTTTGTGTAGTATGTAGAAGAAAATCGCATAACCGGAAGTAGGTGTTTACTCTTGTGATTTTCCAGTTTTTTCGATTTTTTCAAGAACAGTTTTAACGAATTTTTTCAAACTTCACAATTTTATTAAATTTTTAATCTGTATTGATGTAAATTAGGTGATTTTCCAGTTGAATGCTTTTAAAATCGGTTTCTTTTGTTTTTTTTTCTCTTTTTTATCAACTCCTATTTTAAATAGAACATCCGGTATATTATTACATTTTTGAATTCAGCTTAAAATTCTAGAGAAAATTTGTCTTTTCAACTAACGCTCTATTTTGTACCGTTTTTGTAGAATCTGTAATTTTTGAAAATTTTTGACAAATGCTTGGGTAATTATACGATCACTGTAAAAAGGGGTTGTGTGCGTGTATCACACCAGATTTTTTACTTAATAGCTACATAACTTTGTTTTGTTATAATTATATATTTTATGTCTGCTTCAATGTTTTTGTTTCTTAATAAAAAAGTTATTAATAAAGAGTTTGCTTTCGGTAAAAGATACAAAATTTCTGTACCTTGGGTGACAAAAATTTGCTCTGCTTCTAGCGGCAACTTCCGCTCTTGATCCATCTTAGTCGAAAAGGAGCTCAGTCGTTTGTTCTGGTAGAGCCGTCGTGAATAAACTAACTTAAAATCAAGACTTTCATAATAAATATATAAAAAAAATGGCAGGCACGGGAATCGAACCCGCATTCTCTCTCGAGATCAGAGCTTAAATCTGGCGCCTTAACCATTCGGCCAACCTGTCTCCCTGTATAAACGAGCACTCTCTGCATAATTAAGAAAACATCTAGTTTAAAGGCCTTCTATTTGCAATTTCATACAATATTTCATATAAATTAAATCATGTACAAATTTCTAAAATGGGTTTAATATATATTTATCGAAAGACTTGATTCACAGCTGACGTTTTATTACTATTTGTCGTGATTCGTCATCGCTGAATTTACAAGAACCAGCCTGTCTGCTATGAGACGCACGCAATGTTTCCACACCTTTTTATTTTAAAATTTGTAAAACCAGAGGCCCAGGATGCAGCCGCACCAGGTAACAGAGTACAATGGTTTAAAACGAGTTAGTGCGGCAGCAGTTTGAACCTCTGGTTTTATAAAATTTTAAAATAAAAAGGTGTGGAAACATTGCGTGCGTCGCATAGCAGACAGGCTGGTTCTTGTAAATTCATCGATGACGAATCACGACAAATAGTAATAAAACGTCAGCTGTGAATCAAGTCCTTCGATAAATATATATCAAACCCATTTTAGAAATTTGTACATGATTTAATTTATATGAAATATTGTATGAAATTGCAAATAGAAGGCCTTTAAACTAGATGTTTTCTTAATTATGCTGAGAGTGCTCGTTTATACAGGGAGGCAGGTTGGCCGAATGGTTAAGGCGCCAGATTTAAGCTCTGGTCTCGAGAGAGAATGCGGGCTCGATTCCCGTGCCTGCCATATATTTTTTTATATATTTATTATGAAAGTCTTGATTTTAAGTTAGTTTATTCACAACGGCTCTACCAGAACAAACGACTGAGCTCCTTTTCGACTAAGATGGATGAAGAGCGGAAGATGTTGATTGTATCGTCGGAATTTGTCCATCGCCTTAAGTCTGGCGAGAATACGGAAAAAAATATATTATTACAGCTTGATGACAAAATGCAAAAAGTTTTAAAGCGCAAATTAACTGATCACGATAAATGGGGGCAGTATAACCAAGTGTTACAAAGATTCCTTCATTTCACAAACCAGGCACGGCAGCCAATCAAAATACCTATTGAAACAAGCAGTAACAGCCTATCAAATGCCGTTATTTTATCTACACTTCCCAAAACTTTCAAGAAAAAAGCTTAAGTTTTCCTACGCATTTTGAGTGCCTCAAACGATGTGAGCGGGGATCACAAGGGTAGCGTTACTATAAAGGGTGAAATTTTACCGGCGTCTAACATAGTCGATTTAGTTAACGACACTCTGAGGCCTCGAAAAACTATTAATCCACCCGGACGCCTACAGTTTGCTGATTACATCAAAGACCTTGACGTTGCATGTGCTGCTGCCTAAACCTAAGCAGCAAAAAGTGTCAGCCCCGACTGGTACTACAGGAAAAACCGAAATGGAAACTGATAACTGCGAGTCCGATTTAGAATATAAATTAAAAACACCAGCTACTCATCCAAGTCCACATCAAAAAGGTTCAGTCAGAAGAACGCCGATAAGAAAACGCCTCCAAAAAAGGGCCGTTAGAAAAACGACTCTAAGGCAGATGTCATCAACATCAAAAACGAAGGGAATTCTAGATTGGGAGCATCTTAAACTTTAAAATGCCACAATGAACTTTGTTCTACGTTCCCTTGTAAACGAATTCTGATTTTATTACTTGCAGCCTTTTTAATTTGAAATGTTGTACACCTCAAACTACAGTTTTGTAAATTGCTAGCGGATTTTTAGAAAATAAGACATTCAGCTGTACATTTATTTTTATATTATTAAGTATTATACGAAATAAGAACAATATATTTGTTTATTACAAAGTTTTTGTGTTTTTTATTTCTACTCTGCTTTTGTTTTTTCACGAATCTGCAATAATTACAAAATCTAAAGCTAAAATATTAGTATTTGAAGTTATTTTACAGTTACAAAGTGTATAATTTAAAAAAATCAATCTACGATTTCATAATGGTGTGATATAATTTAAAAAATTGTGATTTCTTTTAATTTTGAGCGATACATTTTATAAAAAAGTGTAAAACATTTGCAAAATTATGCTTAGAAATAACTCTAAAACTGTTTTTACATCATTTTCGTTTTACAAAACGATTTATAAAACGAATTGTGATAATTTTTTAAGTGAGATGTTGCGTAATTGCATATTTTTTTTAAATTTTCATCGCGTGTTAAATTAAAATGTCATTTTTTGCATAATTTATGTGACACGATGTTAGTTTTTGTAAAATTTTTAGTGAAATGTTGGTGTCAGAACATTTTTTTTAACGAAATTGTGTGTTTATATTCAAATTTATGTTAATTTGTGGTCAGCATACATATATTTTGTATAATTTCAAGTGATATGATGTCAGTTTTTGTAAAATTTTAAGTGAAATGATGGTGTCAGAACATTTTTTTTAACGAAATTGTGTGTTTTTATTCAAATTTATGTTAATTTGTGGTCAGCATACATATATTTTGTATAATTTCAAGTGACATGATGTCGATTTTTGTAAAAATTTATGAGCTGATGTGTAATTGGGTGATTTTTATTAAATTTTCATCGTGTGTTGAATTAAAATGTTATTTTTCTACTTTGCGTTTATAATGGACTTATTGTGACACTGAAAACAGTTTCACAATGAAGCTATTATTAAACTGTTTTTGGTGAAATGTTATATCTTAAAGTTGGCAGTATTTGCTGCATATGTCAAATTATCAAACATCACATCAACTGTCAAATGCCAATGCAGTGTTTATTTGATTTGAAAAACGAAAACCACTCAAATAATAAAGCTGTCTCAAACGAATGGAGTTTGTTAAAAACGGTAAAGAAAACTCAACATTTAACTATTTTTTGCAGCTGCACTATTAGTACTCGTATTGCAGTTATTGTGAATATTGATAGTTACAGTGCAGGTATCTTTAGCATTAATAGTTATGCCAGGCAGGTTTTGAGTCAGTATACTGTGTTGGTAATTTGTGTTTCCTTAAAGGTTCACATTCAGCTCATCTGGAATAATTGTTTGCTTTTCAACCTCAAAATTAAATAATGGTTCACTGGAGTAGGAAGTACTAGGTTGTGGTGAGCGAGTTGGGTTAAACATTTGGGCTACTTCTATTTTTTTCTGTAAAGATGTCTCGATGTAGCCTTCGGCTACTGCAGAAGATTTTCACCCTCCGTGCTGCTTAATTGTTATCAAATCACCACCCCTATTAGCCAAATGTGATGCACTTGACCGCCTAAAACAATGTCCAGTGTACCGTTCGAGGTTGGAAAGTTTTAGAAAAGAGGCTATAATTTTTGCAACCTGACCAATCTTATTAATACCGATCGGACCTGTTATGCAGCGTCCGTTTCGATAGGTCAAAAAGAAACGTTTCGTAGCTGCGCTTTTAGGACGAAGGTTAGCATATTTTTTTATAAGACCAATCCATTGCTGCTCATTAATGGCAAACATTCTTGGTAAGTGCGTTTTTGTTTTAGGAACTGTTACAAGAATAATGTCATCTTTAAAATCGAGGTCATTAATAGACATATTAACTAACTCGTCACGTCTACAAGCAAACACCTGCGTAACCCATAATCAGGATAACCTAAAAATTAAAGCTATCGCATGAATGATTCATTTTATATGTAGATTAAACCTACCTTAATTGCCAGGTAAGACAGGTCATCTGCCTCCTTTATAAAACGATCTATTTCCAAACCCTCTAATATTTTTGACTTTTTAGGCTGGTAGCCATCGGATTGCCTTTTGAGAAATCCCTGTAGTCTTGCAAATTTTGAAATATCCAAGTTTTTATAGGCATTTAAGCAAGCCCGTAGCATACTGTAAGAAGCCCATACCGTTGAGGATTTCTTCGTTTTGCTGATTTCATCGTAATAAGCAAGCAAAACATTTTCAGTTACAGCTTGAATGCTATTTTTATGACACCATGAATTAAATCTATTGTACTCTTTATCATAAATTGGTTTACTTGGGAGTAATTTGTTTATTGCTTCATAGCAGCTTCTCTTATTTCTGGAGGCGTACAAGAAATACTCGACTCTTGTTCCATTTTAATTTAATTGTATTTAAATACTTTCAATAAACTAGTTCTTTTACAAACTGTCAATTAAATTTTGTTTATAACAATTGAAGAAGGGTTGCCAGTGCTGTCACACATTACAATCAAAACTCCCTAGATATTAAGGTGTTCATTTTTACAACAAATTTCAATATTATTGTTAAATAAATGACGCAAAGTAGAAAAAATAGTATATTATACTCGTTTAATAAGAGGATTTGTAGCACTCGTTCCATTGGAGCACTCCTCGCTACGCTCGTCGTGCTCCAAACTCACTCGTGCTACAATAGGCCCTCTTATTAAACTAGTATAATAATATACTATTTTTGTATAATTTACGTAACATGATGTCGATTTTTGCAAAAATGTATGTGAGATGATGTGTAATTCGTGATTTTTGTTCAATTTTGAGTTAATTTTCGTAATAAAAATGAACAATGAGCCTACGTAACTGAAATTTTGTTTATCGAAATGCTTGTGGGGGAAGATTTTTCAATGAAATAGCATGTTTTGATGGTGTGAGAACATTTTTTTCAACGAAATTGCTTGTTTTTATTCAAAATTATGTTAATTTGTGGTCAACATACATATATTTACATCAAAAGTACAAGAATTTTTGTAATAAAAATGCTAAATTGTAGCATTATATCGATCAATCTGTAATAATTGCGTGATTTTTGTTCAATTTTTAGTTAATTTGTCGTCATCACATGCATATATAGTCAATTGTACAAGAATTTTTGTAATAAAAATGCACAAAGAGCCCACGTAACTGAAGTTTTGTTTATCGAAATGTTGGTGGTAGAAGATTTTTCAACGAAATTGCCTGGTTTTATTCAAATTTATGTTAATTTTGAGTTAACATACATATATTTCCATTAAAAGTACAAGAACTTCGTAATAAAAATGAACAACGAGCCTACTTAGCTGAAATTTTGCTTCTCGAAATAATTGTAGCAGAATATTTTTCAATGAAATTGCTGTTTTTTATTCAAATCTTACTAAAATTGCAACAAGTTAGAGAAAAAAGTGTAAAGCATTTGCAAAATTATGCTTAGAAATAACTCTACAACAGTTTTTACATCATTGTCGTTATTATAAAAGTGCTTTGCCAAACGAATTGTGATAATTTTTTAAGTGAAATGATGTGGGATGGCGTATTTTTTATCGCTTATTGAATAAAAATGTCGTTTTTTTTGTATAATTTCAAGTGACATGATGTCAGTTTTGTAAAATTTTAGGTGAAATGATGGTGTCAGAACATTTTTTCAACGAAATTGCTTGTTTTTATTCAATTTTATGTTAATTTGTGGTCAACATACATATATTTCCATCAAAAGTATAAGAACATCGTAATAAAAATGAACAACGAGCCTACGTAACTGAAATTTTGTTTAACAGCAATGCGATAACATGAACAAGCAAATACAAAGCTTGAGTAAGAAAGAGATAGCCATACAAAAAAATATATTGGTAGGCATGTTTAGTTGACAAATGTCATAATTAAAATTAAGAGTCAAGCCTTCTCGAATATTTGCTACTATGTTTATCTCTTTCTTACTCATGCAATACGTGTTATCTTCTTGTTCATGTTATCTTATTGCTGGTATATATAATTGTGGCCGAGAACAGCAGCGTGGCTAAAGTTCGTAGCGGATGACCAATAGAAAGCCAGCCTCGGGAAGTAATTATGCCTGCGTTTTCAGTGCAGCCTCTGACGGACAAAGCACTGTTAGTCACAAACACATGTCTCAACCTGTTTTAAAAAAGGGAACTTAGAAAAAATTTGAAAAATTTCAAATTCAAATATTAGCTCGAAAATTGAAAATGACCGAGGCGTAATTTAATCAGAAGCTAATGCGTAATTTAATCAGTATCACGGTACTACGAGTGAAAAAGAGAAAGTTATAGAAACCAATGAAGATTGTGTGAGATAGCATACGTTCTGTTGGGGCAAATTATAAAAATAATAGCTTTCAAATTTCGACGGTCGAGAGGAAATTTCCATATATAGTAGGTAGGGACAATGGAAATCTCGATAATCCATTCATGCGCCTCACTCAAATTATAAAATAAAAGAATTAATTCTGGCAAGCCCAATTGCAAAATCAGTTTTTTTTAAATTACTACCCCTCATTTAACACCACAGGCTATGCAATTCCAATCTTATAAATCATATTTCTCAAAAAATAGTTTGTTTACAACAAGGAAGCTCGACGTCGAAACCGCACGCAAGTGTTGAAGTTTTAATAGCATTCAGGTACGTTGTTCTGGGTAGCTCAGCTGGCTACGCCTTAGACTCATAATACTGCGTTCGCTGGTTTAAATCCCACTTGGGGCCGACGCAAATAGCTTTTTAAAATTAAATAAATGCGAGAAAACCAAGATGGCCGACACCCCGGGAAGTTTAAATTAAAAAATGGAACTTAGAAAAACTTCAAATTCAAATATTCGCGCGAAATTAAAATCGCCGCAGCGTAATTCCAGAAGAAAATAAAAAATGGCCGCCTCGTAATTTAATCAGTAGCACATATGTAAATTAAATATCAAACTTCATATGTGATTAATCAGTAGCACATATGAAGAATAATTAGAGCAAACCGCGAAATTAATTAGGTCAAACCGCGGAATTAATTCGCGGATTTAATTAGGTCAATTTATTTGATTGCTCCAGTTTAGGTGCCGCCATACTACTACCAAAGAATAAAAATATATATTAAAGCAACCTCTGTAACCATATGTAATAAGCAAGAATTATGTTTATATTTATATCGAACATTATTTAAACTGATGTTTTAAACAACTCCTGAAATCTAAAAGTGTTCCAATATGGGTCTACGGATTGGAAACAACAGATTCTTTGCTCTTCATTTCGCGAAGGACCAGGTTATGTTAGCAGATCGAATATGCATACACTGAGAAAACTACTCCAGGAATATAATAAGTGATGATTGCCAATAAATTCCACATAAGCGGAATACCTTGTAATCGGAGATGAAGGTAGTGATCTGAAAGTCGCACAGAATAGCATAAAAAAGAGGCTCGGGATGAAGTAATGCAGCACTTTATGAAACAAGAATGAGACAAAACAACATTAAATCTAAATCCAAAAACGGGCCATTATCAGCATAGAGAACAACTCGGATGCAGGAAAATTTATATCGCAAATGAACACCTATTAACAATAACAGTCCTTATAGAGAAGTCTGTAGAGTGCAATTTTTAAGTACATATATTTAGATTGTCTAGCTTCCGTAGAATTCCAAAAAGCCTTCGATTCCATCTATGGGTAATTATACACACACGTTTATGGCAGCTTCGACATTTTTTCTAACATTAATCTCCCAAAACAAACATAAATTCAAATACAAAACGAAGATCTAAAAAAGTGGCTATACCCTTATTTGGGTCACCAGATTAAACTGGTAAAGGATAATCAGACCACCGAAACACATTGAAGAAGAAAACTAGCTTGGGCACATTTGAGAATCTAAAAAGTGCACTGAAATAAAACCGTTGTATGTATCTATAAACTCTTCAATCAATGTATCCTACGTGGATTTAACAAAACGATCAATTTACAAATTTAAAATAACATCAAGGGCCATGGAAGCCCAAATGCTCATGGTAACACTTCCAGATCACAAAAGATATCATTGGGCTAGAGGAGTGACAAAAGTTAAAATTACAGCTAAGCTGGTCATATAGCGAGATACAACAAAAAGAGATTGTCAAATATAATGGAGACTTACGGAGCAGAATTCTAGGCAATAAGCAAATAGAAGGAATAAATCTAGAGCAAGAACCATGGATATGAATTGCGTCGAACACATTTGTACAAAGTAATAATTGAGGAGACTAGGATAGAAATGAGGTGAATATAGACTCAATAAAAGCAATAGAGACTAAGCGACTGAAATAGTTGGGACATGTATATACATATTATATCGGTTGATAGATGGCCAGAAAATATCTTGGCATAGACACAAATGAATAGAAAAAAAAGAGGTCTTTCGCATCGTCGCATCCTAGTTTCCCGGCACGTCTGTGGTGACAATTCATATCCTGTTTCTTATTCTCATTGGTGTCTATTCCAAGATATTTTGTGACCATTTATTATCGGCCCCATTTCTTCCCTAATATTCGTAATTCAGACATCAGGCCTATACATTTTTTCACGTTTTCATTTAAGAATTATATTTGACCATCTCCCTTTGTTGCATCTCGCGACATATCTATGTCTAGCCTAGCTCCATTTTAGTTATGCTATTGGTTGTCCTACATTTTTTACTTTTGCCACTCCTCTAGTCCAATGATCGCTTTTCTGAACTTTAGGTGTTACCCAGACCAGCTGGCTCTCCATAGCCCTTGGTGTTATTCTAAGTTTGCAAATTGATTGTATCGTTGAGTTTGAGTAGAATGCATTGATTGAAGAGCCTAGTTCGCAGTTACATTTGAATGCCCTTGTTGTTCAGTGCACTTCTTAGCTTTATTTCGATGATCTGACTTTCCTTTCCTAATGTAATGAGGCGACTCAAATATAGTAAATACGCTATCATATGGGGATTCAAGTCCGTTTGAACCAACACCGTACGAATGAAGAGTGACAACTTGTTCCAGCAGTTCTGAACATACGGCACGTTAATTATTGGCGCATTTCTTAATGTGGCCCCAAAATGTACCTATTATGATTTTAAATATCATTGTGTTTGAAACTAAATATATTTACAGTCAATTTTATTCTATTTTAATGGAAAAGTAATGACATATTGACCAGCAATGCAAATTACGAATTATAAACATGACTAAATCCCCAGAAATACGTAATTACCATAGTTCAGTGATTCCAGAAAATTAAATTGTACCTACAATTATCCATTTTTCTTGTTTTGTTTAAGTACAATGACAAATAATTAGATCTAATTAGGTAACCTGTAATAATAGTAATAATGTAAATTCGCTATCATATCGGCCCTGGAATTTATGTACAGCGTACCGGAGACCACAACCAGTTTATTTTCTATCTCTTTCTTTAACTTAGTGAACGATAATTATCAGATCGAGGAGAGTCTAGGACACTACGCCGACTGGACACTACGCCGACCGTGGACACTACGCCGACCGTGGACACTACGCCGATCGTTGGCCGTGGACACTACGCCGACCCTGGACACTACGCCGACCGTCCTCTGTGGACACTACGTCGACCGTGGACACAACGCCGACCGTCCTCTTTGGACACTACGCCGACCGTGGACACAACGCCGACTCTTAAAATAAAAATTAATTGCAAATGCAACACTGCAGTGGACACTATGCCGACCGTTCCCTTTGGACACTACGCCGACCGTGGACACAACGCCGACCGTTCCCTTTGGACACTACGCCGACCATGGACATAACGCCGACCGTTCCCTTTGGACACTACGCCGACCATGGACACAACGCCGACTCATCCTCCTAGAATAAACGTTCGTAATAGGTCTCAGAGTGCACATTTATTCACATCGGCGTCGATACAATTTTCCCTACTAGGAAATTACATTTTCTAGAAGATTATAAGCATATAATCCTTCACTGAAAAATTTATTTTGAATTGAACAGTCTAATGTGTTGAAGCGAGTAAATCTTGGCAATTTAATGACCATTCGTTGGATTCCCCTGAAATTTTGTCATACCCTAGTTCAACGTTTCGAGAACACGTATGCCTAATTTGATATTGGCATGTTACTTGGATTCACAGATAAGTACAAAAGAGTTATTTTCGCAAATAAAAAACAAACGAAATTATTATTTCAGAAACATTAAATAAATGCCAATGAAAGTCGACTTCTATAGCGTAATTATTTTCAATTCTAAAAATAGCCAAGTTATGCTTAGTATAAACCAGTGCGCATTTAGAGGGTACCTAGTCATTAATTAAAAACAGTCTTGCATCTTAAAAAAAAATTAAAACTAAACTACCTGTTAATGTCAAATTGCCTTATTGAATTTAATGAGATAGTTTAATTAAAATTGATTAACACATTACACATTAACACATATTACAACCAACTGCACAAAATAAAATTTATTTAACTGACAATACAATTTACATAAAACAAATGTTATAAAATCATGTATTTATGACAGTTATATACTGTTCGATTGGTTGTCGATCGAGAGGACAGATTGCGTAGTTATAGGTGTGACCCCAAATCTCGTCTGGAACTTGTGGCGTAGCATCCATGTTTTGCATCGTTTCAGCACATTCAGTGCACATCCCGAAATGCCGACACGGCATTATAATGGTGGTGGGGGGAGCCTTGTGGCATATCAGGCAAAGTGCGTTATATCTTTCGCCAATTGGATTGAGAGCATTTTCATTGTTACTGTCAGGTCTGGCCTCTTCCTCTACTTCAACAACTTCCTCTTCCGAGTCAGTAGTGGTACTATTATCTGAAATTAATTTATTAATGTAGACGGAGTTTTAAAAATATTAATATTATTCCACATACCATTAATTTCGAACGTAGGGGGTACGTCACCAGGAAGTGCTGTCAGCAAAATTTCCTCTTCCATATTGATAGTTTCGTCATCAGCAACTACATTCTGGAATATTCGCTCCATCGTAGACGAGACTCCGTTCAAAAAGGATTCCACATCTCCGTCTTCGTCAAATTGTGAAGTTAAATTCCGTATCCTCCTACTATTTGACTGATACAATCGCTTTGGTAGAACCTTTATTTGAAGTCCTTCGTCAATAAAGGCTCGAACTTCTCTAACTGTGAGCATCGATATTTCTCGTATTTTGCCTGTAACAAAAGGAATTGTGTGTATAGGTCCGGTATTCAATTTTTAAAATGCACCAAATGGGTGTTATTGTTATTACCTATGAATTCCCATACATTCGGACCTCGTACCCTTAGTAATCTCTGCAACAACGCATGGAAGGATTCAGAATCGTTGTTTGTGCGCCTGGATCGCTTGTATACGGAAAATCCGTCCGCACCTACTCTAGTGAGCCATTGCCTTCGGTAATACCTAAAACATATACAGTTATATAAAACGGATACAATTCGTTTAATTATGGTTAGTTGTAAATATGGTTGTTTAAGTAAATTGCGCCCCATTATGTATCCATATACACATGCTGCAAGGGTTAGTTTGGCATAACATTGTAGCAGAATACTCACGTTAACAACGTTTCAAAAGAATTGGAAAGGTGATTTTCCGCGATAAAGTGAGACACATACTGAAAGCCCTCTTGGATTTGATTGGTAGGCAATAATGCTAAACATATCAAAATCTTTAGGGACCTTTTCGCAAGTCTGTTATCGCGTAGTAATGGTTTCAAGCCAAGTCCGCATGCTTTTCGTAAGATAGCCTAAAACAAATAAACTTAGTACAGAAAATAACCACATAAGTACCAAATATTCAGCCATTTTAATTACCTGAGCGTAATGAAAGAAACAACCCGCCTTGTTCAGGTTTGGAAATTGCCTCTCCAAAGAAGAAACAAGAGGTTTCTCAAAATCCGTCATAATGAACGTCACTTTCATATTGGGTAGAATTTCTTTAAGTTTTTGAAATATTTGGTCATACGCCGAAGTTTTCCTGCTTTTCATTAAAGCGTACGCACACGGAAATGCCTAGAAAATGTTATATTAAACGTTGGTTTGGACAACGATATTATCACTTGATAAAAATACATACGTATCCATATTGTACTGCCATTATAGTCAGTAGCTGACTACTGGCTGGATGACGGGGACGAGTTTTAAATGTACCGTCAATATGGATTTCTTTTGATTCGCTGAGTAACTGCATTAAGTCCTCCGCCAAAAATACCACTGATGTCGAATCTTCTTCACCTACAGTACCCCAACAAAAATTGGTTCCGTCGATTTTACCGTATAGAGGGTTATCGCGGCAAATGTTCCCCAAATCCTCTAAAGTATTTGGCATAGGGGGTGCAACTAACCGGCGATGACGCCTCATAGCCTTTGACATAGCTGGAAAGGCTATTTTGCTGGCAACATCTACAGGAGCCCTTAAAAAGAGAACGTAAATAAAACTATAACATTACCAATTCCTGTTAATGAATTTCTTCTCGGTAGAAATACAATAAAAAGTAATCGCAAACAATGTGCGTTTTTTCTACAAGTTAAGTTTCGTTTATAAAAGCATAAATATATGATACATACCTCGCACTTTGTGTAACAAATATAGATTTAATATCTTCGCTCGTATTACTCGCCGTTTCTAACATCGCCACTCTTAAACGCAACGCTTCCTCCTTTTTCGCGTCTGGTAAATGGCTGTGGTTTTCCCCAAGTTTGGTAAATTGATTTTCGTTTGCAGACGCTCGTGCTGGACACCCTTTCTCCGTACAGATCAAAAATTTTATACCGTTTTTTGTTTTATTTATTCTGTATAAAAACCCTAGGTCCGCATTGCACGTGTAATAGGTCGAACCACGTCTTTGACCAGGCACAGTTACAATTTCCATTATGTTGTCAGGCAATAAAATGTACTTAAATTGTTAATAAATTCTTACTTGTGCACTCGCAAAATCTCCGTAGAAACTGTGGATACTGGGCAATCAAGCTTATTTATACATTACACCCCTACAACCAATCAGTAAAATTTTAAGAAACTTTCCCCCTCTATGCATAGATTCAGTTAAGATAAAAAATCATATTCTTGGGGAAGAAGTACCGCCAAATAAGTGCGCAAATAATCCTATCCAAGAAGAACTTACTATAATCCCTTTGTCGGACTTTCCTCTAGATGAAAATAAATTACAACTTCCTGTCTACTTAACCGACCACTACCTGTTAGGTAACCCAGTGCTGCAAATTTAAGTTTTCTTTCTTAAAATCACAAAGTTGAAATTTGTAAAATCGCTCAGCTACCAATAAAAATTTAATGATAATCAATTTTAAAATTATATTATTCACAACAGAAGACCGCCTTGTAATTTGTATCTAAAAAGTAAGACGTTATGGCCATAGACGATAGTGGCGCTTCGTGGAGTAAATTGGTAAGTATAGACTATGCAATGTGAAGTTTTGCTACTGTAATGCAATTTTAATGAAAACAAACTCAAAAATAATAAAATAAATAATTGTGTATAATCACAAATAAATAGATTACAAAACAATATTTAAAAAAAAACAGGACAAACAATTATTGTAGGTTAGGCCACTCAAACTGGCCTGTCCATGCGAGCCGCCACTCGTTACAGGACAAAAAACCCCTGGACAAAAAAACTCGAACTTAAGACCCCCGGACAAAAAACCCCCGACTAAAACCCCCCCGGATAAAAAACCTCCGGAATAAAAACCCCCACCATAAAGAAAACACTGGCACATTATGTGGGGTTCGTGGGCGATTATTATTATTATTATTGAAAATAAGTAATTAATTATAATTATCATTCATTACTGATACAAGAATGCATAAAAAATGAGATATGTAAAGTGGGGCATTTATTTAATATAATGCCATGCGAATGCATAATCCGTTGCTGTCGAAATGCAGAACGTTGCCTAATTTAACATCTTTTCAACGCTAATATTTCAAAAACTATTCGTCCAAGACCAAATGATAATTATAATATTTGGTTCAATTTTTGACATACAATTGCGTGCTGTAAATATTCTCCGCACGTTTTAATACACCCTGTATAATGTTGGCTCTTGGAATACTATTTTTAGAAAATAGTAATCACCTGCCTTCTTATTGGACAACTATGATTACCATTGATAACAAAAGCTATAATACAAAGATACCTGCTAATGTATTTTGTATTAAATAAATGCCCTACTTTTTACATGTGTCATTTTGATCTGCATTCTTGCATCAGTGGTAATTATAATTATAATTAATAACTCATTATTAATAAAAATAATAATCTCCCACTGACCCCAGATGATTTGAAGGTGTTTTCTTTATGATAGGGGTTTTTAGTCCGGGGGTTTTTTATCTGGGGGGTTTTTAGTCGGTGGCACTTGAATTGCGCACAGATTAGCGACAGGTACTTTAGTCGTGAAAAGGGTTGTTTAATCTCCTGCTGAACTGCGCTCAGTGCTTACAGGTAGTCAGATCAACGACCGTAATTTAGATAACAATTTTTCATTATTGGTAAATGCATATAATAAGGATGGAACGTGGATTTCTTCCGTCAGCAGAAGTGGGTAATCGCTTCGCAGAAGATCTTATAAGCGAAAACTCGGATGACTCTAGAGTTATTCAGTTTATTGGCTGTATAATTGATAACTACATTGAAAATGAGTCTACATTTCTTCCAGATATAAGGGCTGCGAAAACTACCAGCATTGCAAGAACGACCAACACTTGCGAATTTCATTCCCAATTTAAAAGGAAAAATGTATCTCCGTACCCTAATATACACTCCTTTTTAAAATTGTTGCTAGAAATGCAAACCGATACGTATATAAAACTCAAATCCAGTGGCGTAACTATCATATGTGCAGGGGGTGCAAAGAACCTCCGCGCCGAATGTATATTGGCGCCACGGCAGCGGAGTTTTTTGTGAAAAAAAAGTTTTCCTAGAATAGAGGTTCAAAGCTGCAACAGACTATGATACGTGAGCGCCACTGGGCTCTCTTGAGTGTGCAGTCTTTTCTCCTTTTGAGTAGATTAGAAGTTCCAGCTCTAGTGTGTGTTTGTGATTCTTAGATTGCATAGTGCATAGTAACATACTATAAATTCAAAGGTTTAAACCGCAAATTTCTGACGATTGCTTCAGATGCAGAGGTCATAGAGAGTGCCAAATTACTTCAAACTACGTATGAAACTTATCTCGATGACGGCTTACTAAAGCAAATTGTACAATTTCGATCTTCGTACAGAACTAGTATTAAATATTGCTTATCAGTGAAAGAAGTGGGAGAAAAATGTCTGTCTAATCACAAATCATTGGCTAGCTTTTCATATTTGTATACAGCTTATATCCTACTTTTTACAACCCGTCACTACAGCCTCCACTGAGAGCTCTTTTTCTAAATTAAAAATTATTAAAAACTTTTTGCTAAGTAAGATGGGCCAAATACGCCTAAAAAGTTTTGCATTACTGAGTATCGGGAAAGTAAGAGCCAGTCCTCTTGGTTTTAATTCACTGACAGATATGTTAGCTTTAGCACAAAATTTCATCAAATCGGTCCAGCGGTTTAGGAGGAGTTCAGTCACGTACACACGTACAGAAGAATTATATGTATAAAGATATACGGATGGGACCATAATTATACATGTATAACAGCAATAAGATAACATGAACCACAAAATAGAATGCTTGAGTAAGAAAGAGATGACCATACAACAAAATTACTTTAGCAGGCACAATTAGTTGACATATGTCATAATTAAAGTGAGCGTCAAGCCTACTCGTATATTTGCTACTATGTTTATCTCTTTCTTACTCAAGCAATATGTGTTATTTTCTTGTTCATGTTATCTCATTGCTGTTATACCGGGTGTCCGTTCTCAAAGTCGAACATAGGGGATTAACATTGTATTGAACGTTTTTGCCGATTCCTGCTCGCCAATTCAACTTACAGGAAAGGTAATGCTATCAATGGAAAGATAAAATTATTACGCATCAAATGATACCAATAATAATATTCAAGATGCGATTTTTATTTTAAAATACTAATTCAAAACTTGGGAATTTTTAAATATGTCGTGCCTTGCTTTTCAAGTTCGATAGCATTTGTCAAAGAAATTGGTAATTAGTTAGAGTAAATCAGGTATTTTCTGTCAACGTCTGTTAAAATTATCTACAGAAAAATGACTTATTTCAATTAAGAACGAGTGAATGCACTAATGTTAATTGCCTATGTTCGACTTTGAGAATGGACACCCGGTATACAGTGCAATTATACGGAATGCGAACATAGGCAGTCAAATGAGTTAGAATACAGTTTATGGGCATTCTATGCGTTAGACAGAAATAGACATATATGATATTAAAATCTAGCATCCGCAGAATGAAGGTGTTTGTTTTCAGAAAACACTGAATCTTAGGATACTAGATTTTAAATCGTATATGTCTATTTCTGTCTAACGCATACAAAGCCCATGAACTGTATTCTAACTCATTGGATTACCTATGTTCGCATTTTGTATAATAGCACTGTATAATTGTGGCCCCATCGGTATTTTATTTTTCTTGTGAATTATTTAAATTTGTATTCCTTTTACGTGGTTTCTGTTTTTGTATTTTTCTATGTATTTTAATGTTTCATGTTATATTTTGCGAGTGTTTGATGTAATGGTAAAATCTGTTCTACTTTATGGGTCGGAATCGTGGACGGTTACAGAACTGGTAAAGCAGAAATTACAGGTGTTTGTAAATAGGTGTTAGGTGGCCAGTCATTATTTCGAACAAAGATCTTTGGGGCCGAACAAATCAGGTGGACATTAATATAGAAATCAATAGAAGAAAATATGGATGGTTAGGGCATACGTTGCGAAAAAATAAAACTGAAATTTGCAGAAAAGTTTTGATTGGAACCTTTAGGGTTTCAGAAACAGAGGACGCCCGCGAAAAACGTGGAGGAGAACTGTGAAACAAGAGACACGAAAGACTATAGCACAACTGAGCCAAAGAGCAAAGGAAAATGACAACTGGAGAGAATATACGAATACCCTATGTCCCAATAGAGAATAATGGGATTATTATTATTATTATTATTATTATTATTATTATGTTATATTTAATAAAATATTGAAACATCTAAATGTGTTTTATTTTGCAGTAAGTAACCTTTCATGTTAAGAAAAGAGCTTATTAATTTTCTTTTAAATTTAAAGTGTTGCATGACCAAAAATTACCCCCCCACTCTTTTTTCTGAAACTTCTTGTCTAAAGCTGCTATCATTTATTCTTGCACACCGGCGCCAAACCGTCTTGTTACGCCACTGCTCAAATCTACTAGGCGAAGTGGTAATAAATATATAAAACGGAAAATTATATTAAAGCAGTAATCCATTGAAACCAAAATTGTGCAGTTAGATAGGCATGCAAAATCGCGATACAATTTTCTAAAACGTGTTTCTAATAAATTTATTAGCATTGTAAACTTGTAAATAAAATATTTGGTATACAGTGTGTTTTACTTTTCATCGTTACAGGCCCTATATCTTCGCTATTTATTTTCTGAACGATTTGAAATTTTGGTTCATTATACTACTCTTTAAGAGGGTTATTTTTGCAATTTTTACTTCCTTTTATTTATTTTTACAATAAAGGAAGTATTGGATTCACCCCAAAAATTCGAAATTGAGTTTTCAACAGATCTTCACGTTTTAGAGTTCCCTGAACCCAAAAAACATATTTTTTTTCATTGGTATATCTGTGTGTCTTGTCTGTCTGTGTGTGTCTGTGTGTCTGTGAACAGAATATCTCAAAAACGAAAAGAGGTATGGCGTTGAAACTTCATATATAAGTCTTGTGTACTATGTAGATGCGACAGCAAGCTTTTGAAGAAAATCTCATAACCGGAAGTAGGTGTTTACTTTTGTGATTTTTCAGTTTTTCGATTTTTTCAAAAACGGCTCTAACGATTTTTTTCAAACTTCACATGTTTATTACATGTTTCATGTGTATTGATGTAAGATAGGTGATTTTCCAGTTGAATACTTCTAAATTGGGTTTCTTTTGTTTTTTTTTCTGTTTTTTATTAACTCCTATTTTAAATAGTACACCTGTTATAGTATTACATTTTTGAATTTAGCTTAAACTAATAGAGAAAATTAGTCTCTTCAACTAGCGCTCTATTTTGTACCGTTTTTTGTAGAATTTGTAATTTATGAAAATTTTAACAAATGCTTAAAAATTTAAAATCAAATTTTTGGCTAATTACCAGATCACTGTAAAAGGAAGTTGTGTGCGTGTATCACACCAGATTTTTAAATAATCTTACTGCAAACTAGTAACCTACTGCGATGACAAACAGATGTTGTCCTGGTTTTACCTAAAATATTATTAAAGAAAGTTGCTCAAAATTGAAAAAATAGTCGAAATCCAAATTTTTATAGAAATTTGATTATTTTTGATAATGAATAATATTTAAATCTAAACGAATTAAATTTCAATGGTTGCCTGACTACATTTATTTAAGTATATACATGAGCTGTCAATTTATGTTCCTCTAAATGTAAATAGCAAGTTAAATAATTTACATTTCGACTATTTTTATGATTTTGATTAACTTTCTGTGATAACGTGTTTCGATAAAACTAGGCCTGCAATATTTTTTTAATTTTTCGCTTCAAATTTTGATGGAGTTGGGTTACTGGTACTCGGTAAAACATTTAAAAGTTATAAAAATAATTAATTTAAATGATGGTGTGATTGGCCAACATTTCAAGTCGATCAAAAAATAAATAAGGAAGATACAGGGGTGTGAAGGTAAGAAGTGAATCACACTGTTTATGATAAAAAATATATTTGTTTTCACATGTCGCTACACAGTTAATATTTCTTTTTATCATTGCATACCTGGTATAATTTATTCCATGTTAATAATTCTTCTAATGAAAACTTCAAATGACAATAGCTGGATAATTTAGTTCCTTTTGGTAATATTTTACGACCGTTACGTCTTCAAATATTCAACCTATTTTCGCTTCCTACATTTTAAAACCAGAATCTTTTAAAAAATGTGTAAACTATAAGTGCGATAAAATTATTGTGAAATTGGGGCTAAAATAACCAACATCGAAAACAAAACCGAATATAGCAAAAGCTTGGTTACGAAAGTTACGAGAAACATTTAATTTAATTTTGAAAAAGTTGTTTAGATCAGAACTTTAAATTATGGGGGGAGGGGGCTGAACATCCTTTAGACATCAATTACGTTAAGACATATCTTTTGTTTACTAAAAATTAAAAACTTGCTTTGTTCCGTTTTGTAACCGGTCACCCAGCAAGTTATGCCAATTTCGGCACGTAAAGATAAAAAAAATCACTTTATGATTGTCCCTCATCTTAATCCCTCCTATGCGCAGTTCGAGTTATAGTAAGGATCAACCCAGGTAGGAAAATATCTTGAGCGCAATTCGAGTGTTGGATTATAGGACTAATGGGTTTGGTGCGCAATTCAGTTGCACCGGTTTAAACTTGTATCTAATACTCCATACCTGATATTTTACTATATGACGTTGTGACCGTTCTAAAGCTATTTGAGTTTGTCTAAATATACCGGTACTGCGGTAAATTTTTTTTTTATTTTCTTAAATTTAGTAGCTCTTTTTGACGACATTGTCAAGGCATAACTGTATGTGAAACAGCCAAACGCTATACTTTTGGTAGTATTACAGTGCTATTTATTAGTAGTTTATACAACGAGAGTGGACATTCCACTCGAGTTGTACAGTGTATTTTTTCTACGACCTATCAATGGAAAAAATCTGGTGTGATACACGCACACAACTTCCTTTTATAGTAATCTCATAATTAGCCAAAAATTTGATTTTAAATTTTTAAGAATTTGTAAAAATTTTTCAAAAGTTACAAATTCTACAAAAACGGTAAAAAACTAGTGTTAGTTGAAGAGACAAATTTTCTCTAGAATTTTAAGGTGAATTTAAAAATGTAATAATATACCGGGTGTTCTATTTAATATAGGAGTTAATAAAAAAATGGGAAAAAACAAAAGAATCCCATTTTAGAAGTATTCAATTGTAAAATCAACTATCTCACATCAATACACATTAAAGATGTAATAAAAATGTGAAGTTTGAAAAAAATCGTTAGTCATTTTTGAAAAAAAAAACTGAAAAATTACAAGAGCTTTACAAAATTACAAAACTTATATATGAAGTTTCAACGCCATACCTCGTTTCGTTTTTGAGGTATTCTGTTCACAGACAGACAGACACACACACAGACACACAGATACATACACTGACAGACACACACACAGACAGACCAATGAAAAAAATATGTTTCTTGGGTTCAGGGGACTCTAAAACGTGAAGATCTGTTGAAAACTCAATTTCGAATTTTTGGGGTGAATCCAATACTTCCTTTATTGTAAAAGAAAGTACAAACTGGAAAATTAAAGAAAAATGTATTCAACGTTAATAAGATATCTTACAACAAAATCACGTGTGCCACACACATTTCCGCAGGGCGTGCCCATAACAAAACAAACAATAAATGAAAGTTGCCTAGGTAATCACGACTAACGTGGTTTGTGATTGGTGTATTTCATATCCACCCGTATGTGGATATGAAATCATATTCGTTCAGTTAACTACAATTGCCCACTTATCCATTTTGTGGATTGTGAAGAAAATAGAATATTTACATGCGGGAGTAGAAAAAATAGTGTATTCCTAGTAAGGAAAATTGTATCGCAGCCGACGTAAAGAAATATGCACACTGAGACCTATTACGAACGTTTATTCTAGGAGGATGAGTCGGCGTTATGTCAACGGTCGGCGTAGTGTCCAAAGGGAACGGTCGGCGTTGTGTCCATGGTCGGCGTAGTGTCCAAAGAGTACGGTCGGCGTTGTGTCCACGGTCGGCGTAGTATCCAAAGGGAACGGTCGGCATAGTGTCCACTACAGTGTTGCATTTGCTATTAATTTTTATTTTAATAGTCGGCGTTGTGTCCACGGTCGGCGTAGTGTCCAAAAAGGACGGTCGGCGTTGTGTCCAAGGTCGGCGTAGTGTCCACAGAGGACGGTCGGCGTAGTGTCCAGGGTCGGCGTAGTGTCCACGGCCAACGGTCGGCGTAGTGTCCACGGTCGGCGTAGTGTCCACGGTCGACGTTGTGTCCAGTCGGCGTAGTGTCCAGGTCCCTTATCGTTCACTAAGTTAAAGAAAGAGATAGAAAATCAACTGATTGTGCGCTCCGGTACGCAATGCAGAAAATCCATCTCGATATGATAGCGGATTCACTATAAGTGTAGCTCGCACATAATGTTTGTATTGGGATATTCATGTTAAGACCAAATTTCGATGCGTCGCTTCGCTGACTATAAATCTATCAACACGTTCTGTAAATCTTGTGTATTTTCTACAATGCGGACATCATCTGCATATTTATCTGAAATATTTAAGACACTTTCCATTTATTGGGATTCCTCCGTTTTCTCGGTGTATTGTTTTAAATACGTCTTCCAATGCAAATGTAAAAAATGGTGAAAGTGAATCGCCTTGTCTTATTCCTCTTTAAATAAGCTCAGTTTTATTGCGGAATTTGATAGTTGATGCTGCCTTGTTATATATACAGGATGTTATTGAAATGAGTGCAAATATTTTAACCCGTAATAGAACTCACCAAAATGAACAACTTCTCTATTTATCATTTTTCATTTAATCGCATATCTTATGAACCATTTATCTTCCCTAAATTTGACGAGCCGCTTGGTAAGCAAATCTAAGTTAAAGGTGGAAGACACACGTATATTAAAACTGCAAAGTTCTTGCACAAAAAACATGCAGTCAATAACTTACCTACCTCAGTTGATAAAGTACGTTGCTGGCCAGATGTGAACTAAAGGTTTCATCAGTACCTACCTATGCAGCTTTTGTTGGTTTGCATATCAAAGAATGTTTTTTGTGTTTTGTGCCATTAAATTAAAATATTATTCCATAGGCATAGGCATAGGGTATGCATTTTGAGAGTAAAATTGTTTTAAATTTCGTGCCACTATTTTGACTGGTAAATTAAAAAGACAATTCGGTCATACACAAGCAAAATATATAGGTGTCCTAACTACCTTACAAATGTCCCTGTAACAGTTTTGCTAGCAGCTCGCCGAGAGGGAAGTGGTTCGACTAGATAAGCATTAAGTTAGGGCGTTATCTTGGCGAATTAGTTAAGGATGTTAAAAGGCGCCACGACTTTAAAAATCTCTTTAGAAACTTTTCTGAAATTGAGGAACATTGTTTTTTCTCATTCACAGCTATGTGCGACGGTCCAGCTTGGTGCCTCAACCAACCTACTTTTCTGCTTTTCTCCTGCAAATGGAACGTTCTATGCAATCACAATAAAAGACAAAGGTTAATTTAACCTGCCTCTACTGACTTTCAGTATACGTAATAAACATGTATTAAATGGTCAAAGTTTGTTCGTACTCCTGTGATGTCATAGGGGATTCTCTCTCTCTCTCGCGCGCTCTCTCTCCCTCTTTTCAGTCGTTATCTTCTTATTAGAGGAGTCGTGATCAATACGTTAATTAAAGCCTATCCATTGCTTGATGGACTATTTCCTTTCTTTCCATTCATAATTTGTTGTAATGGTTTTTCGACAATATATTTAACCTGATTCAGCTATTCTTTGGGGATCTTCCTCGAGGCCTAGAGCCATCCACTCGACCTTGTACAACTAGTTTTTTAAGACCGTCTCATTTTGGGATGTGGCCGAATATTTTAATATTTGTTGATATTGCTTTGTGGACAGTCGTTATTAGTTATTGTCGAAGTGTAAACTGAACCCTGAATCACTTTAAACACTGATCTAAATAGTAGTAGTAGTCTGCTGTCGGTATCATAAAATAGTTGCTGTAATTGATTGTCCAATACACAGTTTTTGTAATACTCTAAACTGTAACTAAAGTATAACTTCTAAAGTGATCTTTCTGTAACACTCGCACCACTAAATCTCAATAGGTTATGGGCACAGGGCGCGTGTGAGTGTGAATATCGTGAGATGAACGACAAGAAACTGATTCATTGCGTGAGATTTTTAAGTCAAAATTTGTATCTTAAAAGATGGAGAATCTTCCCGTAAGGATAGATAAACTGGAGGGACAGACAAATTGGGTGGACTGGAAGTTTCAAGTAAGAATTCAGCTGCAGGCATACGACGTGATGCGTACCGTGCAAGGTCAAATTACACCGACGAAACCGACGAACAAAACTTCAAAGCAAGAGTTGAGGAGTATGATAAAACTGTGGCAACATTAAATAAAACTGAGTTCATGGCTCAAAATATTATAGTGTCAAGTTTGAGTAGTCAAGTACGACAATTGATCAATATGTGTAACACTGCGAAGGATATGTGGAAAAAACTGCATAGCATTTTCGAGCAGAGAACTAAGCAGCTTCAGGATGGACTCTTCAATGAGTTCTTTGGCATGCGAGAAAAGGAACCCCTGCATAGTGTGGCAAAACACATGGCTAAGCTGGAGAAATTGTGGCTTGAACTGCAGGATAAAACTTGGAAGGAGGACAAAGTGAAACTTCCCGATTCGTTGTTTCTCAACCGCGTCCTGAACACTACAGCGTCAGAATATTTTGAGTTTATGAAAGCACGGGAATCAATGCCAAAGGAACAATGTACAAGCACTCTTTTGAGAGAACGGCTGTGTACCGTCGAATTGCGTTTAAAGGAACGAAGCAAATCGTCTGAAGACATGAACGTGACAGCATTTGTAGCAGCAGGCGGATCAAAGAAGAAGAGTCAAATGATGAGAAGATTATTTCTTCGAAACCGGATAAGCTAAAAAGGGGCAAAGGTCTTAGATGCTATGGGTGTGGTCTTTACGGTCATTTTAAACGTGATTGCCTAAAAAAGAAAGGCAATGCAGGTGAAAGCAGTTTTAGGTCTTGAATGCGGCAGCTTTTGTTGGGGCAGCGGATTTTGTGACTTCCATGAGAATTTCAAATGGGAAGTGGATAGCTGATTCAGGTGCAACACAGCACATGACTTCTCGAAGAGAATAGTTTGTTACGTGGGACACTATTGCAACGCCTCAACTGATATATATTGGAAACGGACAGCACATGTGTGTAATCGGCAAGGGCAACATTGATGTGGAAATGTTGATTAATGGCAAATGGGTACGAAACTATCTGAAAGATGTTTGGTATGTACCTGAGGTTCGACGAAATCTATTTTCCATACTATCAGCGATTGACAAAGGAATGACTGTTAACTTCAGTAAAGGTCAATGTAAGCTGATGAGGAACAATATTGTTGCCGCGGTTGGAGAAAGACATGATGGGCTCTATGAAATGTGTATGCGAGTAATAATTCCAAAAAAAGGCTGGTATGGCTCACTTAGCTTCAGCTAATACATTGCAGATTTGGCATGAGAGACTCGGCCATCAGAACAAACGACATGTTCAACAGTTTCTCAAGAAGCGCGGAATTGAAGTCAACATTGATCAAGAATTCTGCTAGGCCTGCATGTACGGAAAATAGCATGGGCTTAGTTTTAGTCATAGTATAACGAGAGCAACGAAACTAGGAGAATTGGTTCATGCAGATGTTTGCGGGCCAATGACTCAAACTTCTTTGGGAGGCGCTCGTTACTTTGTGGACTTCAAAGATGATTTTTCGAAATAAAGATCAGTGTATTTTCTAAAAGAAAAAATGTGAAGTGAAAAACAAGCTGGAGTTATTTCTAGCTGAACTGAAATTTGCCGGACACACCATCAAGGAGCTACTAATTGATGGTGGAAAAGAGTTCGACAATGAAGAAGTAAGAAAATAACTGGGAAGGTTGGATTGCGTCATAGGATCACAATGCCATATTCACCTGAGCAAAATGGTGGAGCTGAAAGGGATAACCGCACATTGGTAGAGGCAGCAAGAACGATGTTACACGCTAAGGATCTACCGGAAGCACTATGGACGGAGGCAGTAAACACCGCGGTTTATGTGAT
Organism: Agriotes lineatus; assembly: GCA_940337035.1. Classification (NCBI taxonomy): domain Eukaryota; kingdom Metazoa; phylum Arthropoda; class Insecta; order Coleoptera; family Elateridae; genus Agriotes; species Agriotes lineatus. The sequence continues at coordinate 115,568,014 of OW679199.1, read as the reverse complement.
AAATCCGACAGGACCAACTCCTGTGAATGGGAAAACTCCCATTGAATTGTGGTCAGGACATGGTAGAGCAGTCCATCATCTAAAGATTTTTGGAACAGAATGATTTGTGCACATACCAAAGCAGAAACGCCAAACATGGGATAGAAAGAGCATAAAAGGAGTTTTGGTAGGCTACTGTGCAGACAAAGATTGCTATAGGATGTTTATATCCGAAAAGAAAGAAGTAATTTGCAGCAGGGATGTAATCTTCATACAAGAGGAACCAATAGTAGAATTAATTCAACTAACGTCTGTAGCTGATGTTGATAATGACGTGAACGATAGAACGGAGTCTTATGGAGATGAAGAGGAAAAGCAAGAAGAACAGAATCGTCCTATACTGTGAGATAAGACTAAACTCAAATTGCCTCAACAGTTCGATGAATATGCAATGTTAACCGAAGCTGAACCTAAAACAGTTCAGGAAGCCATGTCTTCGATAAACAAAGATGAATGGAAAGCAGCCATGGATGACGAATTGAAGTCTTTGGATCAAAATGGAACCTGGACGCCGACGAGTTTTCCCTGTGGGAAGAAACCTATACATAATTGTTGGGCTTTCAGAATCGAAGAAAACTCTGATGGTAGTGTTGCAAGGTTTAAAGCAAGACTTGTTGCGGAAGGCTTTTCACAGGTAGCTGATAATAATAGTTACTTTATTCAACAGGTAGAAATTCAGTTACAGAATAAAGAGAAATACATAACAAAACCAAATTAAAATTCTAACTGTAATGCAATGGCATAAAGGTGCTTGTTAAGGTTAGTTTTAAACTGATAAAATCCCAGCCCAAATATATCCAATTCGTTACAAAACTGGTTGTACGTGTAACACATAGTAATCAGCGGACTGCAAAAATGATAATTAGTTCTCGGATTGCCATACGAGAAAGATTCATTGTTACGTGTGTTAATACAAGGTACACGTATATTTAATTTGGCTAACAATTCCGGTATAGAAGTTAGATTATTTACTATTTTGAACACAAATAAAATGATTAATTGAACTCTTCTTAATTTTAGAGAAGAAAATGAGTATATAGATAATAATTCAGAGTAGCTATCCTCAAATGTTGATCCATTGACACGCCAGTACACATATTTAAGAAATTTTTTCTGAATTGTTTCATTTTTTTTACTTGATAATTATAATACGGGTTCCATATAATAACACAATATTCAAGTTTAGATCTAATATAACCGTTAAATAAATTCAATAATGTTTGTGAATTAAAAAAATCCTGAGTATTTTTAAAAAGAAATCCCAGACTCCGATTGGCATTTAATATTAACGTGTCTACATGGTCATTGAAAGACAATTTATTATCGTAAGTTACCCCATGGTCCGTAAAGGTTGATACTCTTTTAATCGGTGTAGAACCCAAAGTATATTCAAAATGTATAACATCCTGCTTTCTAGAATAAGTCATAGTAAAGCATTTCTTACTATTAAAAAGTAATTTGTTTTTAATTCATAAATTGCATTAACATCAGCTTGTACTCCTTCACAGTCCCCAACATTGGTGATAGTTTTAAATTTTTTTAAGTCATCAGCATATAGTAGAACTTCAGAATTATTTACACAATATGTTATATCATTTATAAAGATTAAAAAAAGCAATGGGCCTAAAATGGATCCTTGGGGCACTCCAGGGGTAGCATAAAAGTACTCAGACTTAATACCATTACAATAAATATTGTGTTGGCGGTTGGTTAATTAAGACCTAATTAAGTAAATAAATTTGTCATGAAGACCTACACCAACAAGCTTCTGCAGCAAAATAACGTGATCAACACGATCAAAAGCCTTGGAAAAGTCTGTATAAATGATATCAACTTGACTTCTGCTTTCCAGTGCTTCCGATACATATTGAGTAAAACTTGTTAAATTAGTAAGAGTAGAGCGTTTGCTAACAAAACCATGTTGCTTCAAAGAAATCTGATGCAAAACCTGCCGGTATAGGCTTCCATGAATTACAGACTCAAATACCTTGGCAAACACAGAAAGAAGTGCAATTGGACGGTAATTATCTATGTGATTTAGTTTTCCAGATTTGAAAATTGGACATATTTTAGCTAGTTTCCACTTCTCAGGAAAAATATTAGTTGATATACATAAATTGAAAATGATCATTAGTGGTTCAGCAAAGAATTCCGCACAACCTTTAACAACACATGTGGGCACATTATCAGGTCCTAGTGATCTAGGGTTTTTTAATTTAGCAATACACATTTTGACCTCATTGTCCGCAATGTTATCCAAGACTATGCTGTAATTGTTAATACCACAAATGCTATCAATTCTATGACTTGCGTCGTCATTTGGAGAAAAATTGCTACTAAAAAATGTTCTAAAACCTTCAGCAACCATTTCATTTGTTAGTAAAATGCTATCTTGCGAAAACATCCAGAAAGATTGAGGATCAATAGAGATGTTTTTTCCACCTCATGAATGTAATTAGAGTAGGCGTGTTTAGCTTTAGGTTTAATCAAAGTTCTAAGTTCCTTAAATTTAGTTTCATATTGGGCACACTTAAGTCGCCGAAAAAGTTTTCTATATTTATTTTTTTGTTTAATTAACCTAATTATATCTCCGGTGAACCAGTTTGGATATTTCCTGTTAAATTTGGTTACCTTAGGAACAGTTTGATCAAAAATATTATACATTACTTTATAAAATAAGTCAACTGCTTCATTTAGATCAGCACAATTGTTGAGGAAATTCCAATTTGCAGTACTAATAAGTTAATAGATACCAAGAAAATCGGAAAATGGATAATGCCAGTGCGGTGAAACTAGCGAGAAATCCGGAGTTTCAAAAGCGGACCAAGCATATAGATGTACGGTACAGGTTCATTCGTCAGAAAGTGTCCGAGGGTGTTCTAGAAGTAATGCTCATTGCAGGGGAACATCAACTAGCTGACATTTTAACAAAACCCTTGAGCAAGCCCAGATTTGTAAAACTGAGGAAGTTACTGGGATTAGCATCTAGAGAAGAAATTTCAGTTTAAGGGGGAGTGTTGAAGTGTAAACTGAACTCTGAATCACTTTGAACACTGATCTAAATAGTAGTAGTAGTCTGCTGTCGGTATCATAAAATAGTTGCTTTAATTGATTGTCCAATACACAGTTTTTGTACTACTCTAAACTGTAATTAAAGTATAACTTCTATAGTGATCTTTCTGTAACACTCGCACACCTAAATCTCAATAGTTATATTTAGTTCAGTCAATATCGAGATGTTCATTTTTCTGTCCATCCAAGATATTCGCAGCATTCGTCGCCAGTACCACAACGCAAAGGCGTAAATTTTCTTTCGATCGGTAGCCTTGATTGTCCAGGTCTCAACTCCATAGGTTATAATTGGACAGACCAGGGTGTTAACTGTTTGTGTTTTGGTTTTAATAGTGACTTGTTGGCCTCTCCAGATTCTATGAAGTTTTGTCATAGCACTTTTATTAATTTGAATCCGTATTATTAATTGCTAAAACAAGTAACTGTTGACTATTGTCAAAACATTTACGTAGATATATCTTAACTATACTTGAAAGTAACTGTCTGAATAAATCTCGGCGTTATTCAGGGTTTATGTCTATTTAACTGATCGCAAACATTTTTGAATTGTAGGTAGTGTGGGTCTCAGGGAATAATTACTGCAACACAGTACTTTCTAGAATTCTGGCGCTTGCTTTGACATTGTCGATCCGACGGGTACCACTAGTTTCCGTCGCACGCTGCCAGCAGTTTAAAAACATCTTGTAGCTTGCAAATCAAGTTGGGCGAAATCGATAGCAACGTAAAGATGAGCTTTAACGTGCATCGGGATGATTTCCAATCAGAGAAGTGGTGCCAAATCCTCAAGATGAGAACGGGGATGCATGCAATACAAAGGAAGCTTCGGCAAATGCTCTTCCTCTAATGAACTTTGGGCACGATGGAATTTCCAGGTTATTCTGCCCACAACGATTTGAAGGCAACGTCTTTGGATAAGGAAATTAACGGCCACTACTAACATACAACTTTAACCCTTAGAATGGTCATCACTCAAAAGAAAGAGTAGCGGATGTCAGATGATTGAATGGTCATTGGTGCTTTTTAAAAGATCTTGTTAGTTAACAACGTGGGATTGGTGGAACTCCAGCACGGGTTTTAGCAAGATTAGCAAAACTCCTAACGTAGTTGACTCATGCCTCAAAAATAGACTCGGCGCTTTGTCTAAAAATAACACGTGCGCGCTGGTCGTTCTTATCAGAATTTATGGAGACATTAATGTCCTGAATAGTTTTTTCGCATCCTAGCGACGCCTAGGACTTAGAGAACAGTATTTTGATTCTAACTCATCACATTTGCGATGACAAATTTCTCCGAATGCAACTTTGTACGTTCTTATAAACATGTCATTTAACATTTGATTCTGTGGGGAAGCAGAATACTTAATGAGTAGCCACGACTTTCTGTCGTCTGCTATATTAAGATAATAGTCGAAGTCAATTTGCTATTACAACACAATGGAAATGTTAAGCCGACAACATTGCACCCTAAAAAAGCCCCCTCCCCTCTACTTCATTTTTCCCTGCTATGATGCAAAATCACGCCTAATTAAATTGGTACAATAAATTCAGTTAATACATATTTCGCCTGTGAAATCTGTAAAGACCAAAAATAGAATAGAAATATGGCTGTGCAAGGATCTTTGTTTCAAAGAATACCGTAAAAACAATCAATATATTTTGTAAGTTACATTTTCATTGAAATATTGTCTACTGAAGAAAGTTTAATTTAGAATTAGATTTGAGTGGGAATATACATATACGAGTAGTCTATTGTTGAATATTTTTGACTATAGACTACAGACATATACCGGCCGTACTGTTAAAATCCTAACACATTGCTTATTGAACTCTTACAAATTTCCCATACAATTAAAAAATCATATGTATTTTACTGACTCACTGCATTGGAATACCATTTAAATATGTAAGGATTTACGTTATGTCAATATTTGTTATGGTTTAACTGTTACGTTTGACTTTTCTGATACTATTTAGTTTTTAGCCAATTCTATTTCAAGATGAATTTATGGCATTCATACGTCATTTTACAAATTATTAATTATTAGTGTTATTATATTTTTCTAACTCCAGTAGAAACAATTACTCTTAAAAAACAAGTCGAGTTCACGCATTATAAAGACTGTTGTTATTTCTGAAAAGTGATTTTGTTTAATGAAAGCTTACTTCAAAATCATATGACAATTTCTACAATTGTCAATGTCATTTAAAATTATGAAAATGGAAAATTAATCAGAAATACACATTCGTTACAATACCTGTAATTCAATAAACATGAAAAAAGATAAGTAGTTCCTTTTAATTACTTGAGCTCACTCTTTAAATGCTTTACTTTCAGTTCTTTCAATAAATACCTGCAGCTGTCACCTGTCCAAGGAACTCGATCTGTCCCTTTACTGATGTAAGTGTATTCCGTCTGCTCACAGAAGTTTTCTAGTCTTCTCAGAAATTCCAGTATAGATGCAATCAACTACCAGTAACTGTAAACGTCCTTCAGCCAAATATGACAGGATACTTGTTACTTCCACCAACACACTCGACAAGATTCACCAGCAGTAACTGCAATGTCTCCTTTCCACAAGCTGATAACAACCCAGTAACACGAATTTCGATGAGGTCCAACTCACAAGACGTCACTCCAATAAGAAGCTCGACGAAGTACAATATGAGTACATGAAAAACCTTTTATCCAATTCACAAGATGTTAAGTCTACTAAGAAACTCGATGCGGCCCACTTCCAGTAACTGCAACGCCATATATCCAATTCACATGATGTAATTAATTAACAATAAACTCAGTATAGCACCCAAATCCAGAAATTGCTTTTGTAGATTGTAGCTGTTTAACTTATGGTACTCCTACCATATCCATTCTTCTCCACAACTTCACTATATCTTCTTGTTTTTAAAATTTATTCTGTTTATCTTCTAGGCAATTTTATATTATGTATGCCCTTTTATAGACCAAATAGATTAAAAAATCGTATTATAATAGTAGTTTATTTATCTAGAACGAAAAGTGACATTTTAAAGGACGAGAAAGTAGTTTACGTCCGAGGCGTCAGCCGAGGAAGAAATTACTTGCGAGGACCTTTAAAAACACTTTTCGTTCGTGGTGAATACAACTGTTTATTTCATACTGCAAGTTTAATGAATTTTAAATAAAAGGTTGTAAATCATTTCAAATTTCATGTCAACAACTGACGTATAATTTTAAAGTACTTGAACTTTAAAATTTCACTTTAAAGTACTAGGACTTTAATGTTCCATTTTTTGTACCATAAATAAGTTTTAAAGTACTTGAACTTTAAAATTTTACTTTAAAGTACTAGAACTTTAATGTTCCATTTTTTGTACCATAAATAATCCGAAAAATGTAATTTTTGACATCAGTATGAAATAAAAGAGTTTATCTTAAAATTTTAGCCATTTGCGCATTAGTTTTATATGTTTTTCTAATCAATTTTTTTTGTTCCTCAATAACAATATTCTCCATAGTAATATACTTTATGCATATTTTAAAATTTTAACACTCTATATAATATGTTATTACACTTATTTAACACTTGACATATCGAATGACGACTTCTTTCTAATAAGTATTTGATATTAATCCTCCACTTTAATTCATGTAATGTTTAAATCATATATTAGACCCTTCCTGTTTCTTATTTTGCATTGTTCGACTGAATTTAAATTCTAATCCATTATTTTACCAAATAAACAGGTTAATAATTCTGATATTCTTTTTTAATGCCTAAATTCATCTTTGTAATTTAATAATGAAATATTTTTAATACATTTTTTAACATAATATCAAACCTTTGAAATATTTTTACTTCCTATGGTAACCATTACTGTATATATTTTTTATACATTCTCTAGAAATGGAAGTAAGAATAGAGCGTGGTAGCGAACGAGTTAACGACTATTTATTAATCTTAATATGGAAAGAATTCAAGTACTCTATAAAAATAGACTGAAGAATTTGTCTAGAATGGATGCTGCAGAGGGGAAACTGAAAAAGGAGAAGAAGAGCAGGTGCACCACCCAGCCCTGGAAGAACGACTTACAGCGGTAGAAGGAGAAATACTGAAGGATGGGGGGGGGGGGGGGGTAAGATCGTTTTTGTTTCTAATATTTGGAATCCAATCCGCCTTAATTGCATGGAAAATAATTAATATTAATACTAGGTATAGGACATATTGCAGTCTAGTTTATGAATGTAGAAACAAAAATAATTGTTTGTAAAAGGTAAACAACAGTAGGTATACTTATTTTGTATATAGTCTTAAAAAATTGCTCAAAGGAAATGTTTTGATGGTTCCTTGCCAAAGTTTACGAGTATCTCTATACAAGACCAGAATAAGGTTCAAACGCTGACCAGCAGCTGACGATTACTAATTTCTAACTGTGTATAAATTACATAATTCCAGATACTACTGTACAAGATTCTTCTACAGATTTGATTAGCTGCAGGTTTATAAATAACGCTACTTTAAATCAGGATAGCGAAGTGCATTTCTTGTTAACAAACAAAATCGAATTATACTTGGTGTTCTATAGAGTCGTCGTGCTGAGCAAGATATTCAGCTGAAGTTGCGTAAAAAGAGAGAACGGCTGTGCGCGACACGCGCTGTCTTGGCAAAGTGAGGTCGCAAATTTCCCAATTTCTCTGAACCAGAACGCAGGAAAAACGCGGTATTGTCGCAGGCCACAATTTTTATTATATGCACTTCCTGCTCTAATGGCTAATCTCCGGATCATGTGTTACAATACGTTGCGCCTTATTTATTGGGCACAGTTGTTGACCTAGCTACTAACCTAAGCTGCAAGCCGATCTTATTTTAGTAGGCCATAAAACAATGTATGTAGCAATTATGTGTTGTTTGATTTTCAAAGATTTTTGTTTTTTCAGCTAGCCCATTAACGCCGGAATATTTTTTTCGCCAATTTTGTTTGTTTTCTTGAAGCCTCCACGTAGAGGACACAACTTATTATTTTTTATTTTCTTGCTTTCTTTTTAATTTTAACATTCTGCTTGTTTGGAGGTTATTGCGTTAAAAATAAGTTTTATTTAGTATTGCCAAGAAAAATAACATAAGATTTTACATACAAAGTAAGACAATGCGAAATATAGAGTAACATCTTTTGGTAACGTAATGAAACCGTTAATAATGAATGACTAACGTAAGTAATAGCTATTAGAAGATAATATATCCAAACATTCTCTTCAATCTCTTCTTCTTCTTTATCTTTTCCCCAGGGGCGTCTGTAGCTTACCTGCCGCCGGGGTGCAAATTTTCATGCGCCACCCCCTCTTTTTTCTTATTCTATTTATTGAACTTTTAATTAACTTGCTATCAATCATATCAGTAATAGTCTTTTTCTGTAGAATAATATATACCTTGTCGATTTGGTTCAAGATATGAACGCTCCGTTTCAAATTTATTTCAAAAGCGCGTTAATGCATTTAACACCGACTTTTAGACCACCTTGTAGCTATATTTTGTAGCAAGAGAATTCAAGCTAATCGCAGCAGGCGTGTGTGCGGAGCGATAAACACCTGCACATTTTCGCGTCTGAACTTGCAACAGTGCAATAGCTGGTATAGTATTGATTTTTCAAGAGGCGTTCTTGTTTTCCAAGCAAGCGGAGCCGCTTGTAGAATTGTTCGGGGGCGCGCTGCCAGCGTTGCTAAGAGCGTTTCTTCTAATTTTATTCTTTGAGCATTGATTTTGGTTATTTAGGCTAGATTGCTCTGCGCTTCCGCTCATCGAAATCGCTGTGATGCTTCTTCAAAATTAGGCCGTGAACAGCATAGGTAACAATGATTTTGGGTGCATAATTTCGTTTTTTAATTTTCCAATGTTTAAACCGTTCAGTATGGGCTAGTTTGGGCTAGAAACCGCTAGTATTGCCTCACAAGTCAAGCATCTGTTTGGACTCTCACGAAGGCTTAAATTCAGAATCCCTGAGCTAACGTTTTGGCTCTTCCTTCAGCTAATTCAGTTCCCCGATTCTGCTTCCATATGTGGTCAGGAATTTCCGACATGTGCCGCATCCTTTTGTTATTATCTGACAGTGGCGAACTTGGAATTCTCAGAATTTTGCAGCCAAACCCGGCTTAGCGTCTCCATTGATTGCAACACCACAGGATTCCACTTGCGATCACTGGACTTCAGCATCAAGATAAATTGTAAGTACATGCCATTATCAGCTCTGTTTTAAATCGAAAGGCATTCGCCTTAATTAGGTCAGGTCTTACTAAGATCTTAGAAAATCAAACTGAGCGTGTTTAATTAACCTTTTGGCTCAATCTTTTATAACGCTAATGAACGCAAATTTAAACGATTTAGCATTGCTGAAATAAGCATGTGCATTGTGACCTATGAGTAGCGCCTTAGGCGTTTTTTCCTGAAAGTTGTAATTTAAGCTGAAATTAGCATTTTGTGGTTTGAATATTTGGAAGTTAATTCCTATTTGTGATTTATAATTCATTTGATGGACAATAGTCCTATATTTTTTAATTGTTGCCACATGGCCTGAGAGCAATTGCAAATGATTCATGTGTTACAACGATATTTGGGTTTGAATAACTGCCTCTACTGCTATTATTGGTTTGTGTTTTCTCCTGCAACCCCTCTAGATGAACGAGTAATCTAGGTATGCGGTGGAACACCAAAGGTAGGTGGCGTATTTCTAAGTAGCTAGTTTTGTTTTTATATGTTGCGAGTAACGACAAGGCGCCCAATTTTGATTAATCCTTCTGTTCAGTTTTAAAACCCGAAGCATTTTTTAGCCTGATTCTTACACCAAGCCATATTCTGCCGAGAGTTTAAAGAGCTAGCCGAGGAATTGTCAACCCCAACTGTTGATGAAATAAGTTTTTAAAATTTATTTTATGGGGTTTTTGCTCCACTGTTTCTTCATGTTTCTTAAATTGTAAAGATTTTTCTAAAGCTTATAGAACCCTTGGAAACTGTTTGAACACCATAGATATAGTTTGTGTTTTTATGACCATCGAATATCACAATTCTTCTTCAAACACACTGTTAAATACGACAAGTTTATTTTACATTTCAGCAGAAGAAAAAAAAACTTTCGGAAGAGTACCAGAAAATTTTATGATTTTTGGTGATACGCTGGCAACGAAGTTTATCGAGTGTGAACAATACGGTAAAACATAAGCAAATTTATTAATTTTGGTAATTAGGGTTGAATACTTTTATATTTGATTGCCGCATTTGTGCTATTGTCCTAGCTTTGAGCTCCACAACTTTGAATGTCGAGATTGTCGGTCTGTAATTTGGTCAACACTTCTTGAGCTAGTCCTTCAGTTTTTGTTTTGATTCATTAAAATCAAGAAACCTTTCTTCAATTGAACAAACCCCATTTTTTGTCATTTGTTCTTTCTGAGCTGCATCTGAAGTGCAATCAAAATAACTTGAAAAGTACTTTCCTTCTTAAATTTCATTCGAAATTATTTTCTTTACTAATTATTTGGGAAGTAAAATATGTCTTCCTAGATAGTTTTCATCTTCGACATGACAACGTATATCTGAACCATGTTTTCCAATTAACTTACTAGTTTTAAAAAAATACCACAATCTTTACTGTCAATATCATTCGACGACCCTCTTAGTGGCAGATTGTTATCAGGACAATCAAGACTGCCAGTTTTCTAAGGGCAACCAGCACTATGACTCTTGGCACGTACACAATTATAGTATGTAAGTGTGTTGCCCGCGTTTATATTTTGAAGATTATTACACAAAACCCGTATACGAATTATGATTTAAAATTGATCTAATAATGCCAAAAAACTCAAATTGTTTGTTTCTTGCATTTCTATTTATAATTATGACACCATCAGTAGGGCGCTTATTAGGTAATCAGTTTGAGATTGGTCGATTTTCAAAATATGCATTGTTCTTATTAGATGAGTGTAATAATGCTTGAAATTAATACACCTAAATATCTTCCAAATTCTTAAGCATAATGACGACTTGGAATTTTGGTAATTTGTACATACCTTCGAGAGGACCTATTTCGATGATTTCAACCTTTGAATACCCGTCTTGATTGATTAAAGACGTGAATTTTCCTAAACTTACCCCAGCGACCAAGGTAGGCTGAATTTGATTTAAAAATCTTTTGTTGCATCCTAAAAATCAGCAAAGGGGTTTACACGAAACTTTGCTCGAGCGAATTACATCAATTTGCAAATTAAAAAATTGCAGTCCCCGGGATTCGAACTCGGGTTCCCAAGCTCGCTTCCACGTGTTCACCCAGGCGAAATCCAATTACTAATATTGCTAGCCCGCCGCTTTAACTACTACACCACGCTGGCAGAGCAGTTGAGTCGCGTCTGGTTCTACAAACTGTTTTGTAGAGATGTAATTTCGCCTTTTTACTGATTTCCTTTTCCCTACTACGTACAGTATGATTCATTTGGTAGTACTCTTTGCTGTTTTGATTACTTTGTTGAATATTTCTTTGTCTATCTTCTCACCACTGCAGATAGTTGTTCCCAAGTATTCATAGGTTTCGACTTTTTTTAGTGTTAATTCGTTTAGTCTTATTTTCATCTTAGATTCCTTGTCTTTTGGTAATGTTCATGAATTTGCTTTATTTCCATTTATTTACAATCCATTGCTTTCCGGTGGACCACGGTAGGTCACTTTCATTGCCGGAAAATAATAACTAAAATATCATCGACATGGACCAGATTTTGTATCTGTGCCGGTTGCATGTTCCAGTTTTTATGTTGAGCATTCTTACATTTTTTATTATATTATCCATTACCAAAACAAACAAAAGTGGGCTCACACTGTCCTCTTGTTCTATTCCCTTCTTCATTTTAAAATGTTTCGAACAAATCCTATTTAATCTAACTGCGCCTTTCACGTTCTTATATATGCTCTCTAATGCTTTCCTTAGCTTTCTGTTTACTTTTAGTTCATTTAGTGTAAGCCATATTATAGTGTATGCCATATATGGCGTTTCGGTACCATATCGTACCCTGGCTGTAAATCTAGAAGGACCAGACATAAGCAGGTTGAAAATATGATCTTGTATTTGTTTTCCCTGTCTGTTAGCTGCTTGTTCTTCCTGTAATTGTCCTCTTCGTAATTCGTAATTTGGCCCCTTCCCCTAGTCTTCTTTCTAGTATTGTTGAGTAAACTTTTAGCTCTACCGTCAGGCATAGGTATTGCTCTATAGTTTCCTGGTTGTACAGTATTACGCTTTCTATACATATATTGGGATCATTAGATTTTCTCCCAATCTTTAAGTATTTGTTCAGTTTCCTAGGCTTGGCGGCATATTTTGATTTCGATATTGTTGGTGATCAAGTTGATACGTGTCAAAAGCGTACTTAGCGATAGAATTTAGTCTGTTGCATAAATTTTGCAATACACGCAAACTTCGCTGGGGTTTTCTGACAGCGCTGGCGCATTTTTTCTGTGCGTTAGAAAAGCTTTTCTTGGCGCACAGACGTCTTCTGTTTCGGATTTTTGAGATACGAAGCGATTTGTTGCAGTTCGAATAGCGTTCTTTTCCTTACGTGGTCTCAGCTTGGCAACTTGTATGTAATTTTCGTGCCTCGGAATTACCAGGTTACCTTCTTGTACTTGGAGAGATTCTTTGTGGAAGCATCGCTTTGCTGCGGTTTCTGTGCCTGGAGCACGTCTTTTGGAACATATAAAGTCCACCTCTATTAGACGGATCATTCATTACAAGTTGTTAGCCATCCTCGCCATAGAAAGCCTGTACTTCAAGATTACGTTTTTAGTTATGGTTTTAGTAGCGTTTTGTATTTCGCTGATTGCATACGGCGTTTCTAGCTTTTCCTGGGAGATTCTAAAATTCACCAATACAGCCTGTCTTGGGAGGAGTGCATTACCTTCGCCCTGTGACCATCATTTGACTGTAATTCACATCGCTTGCGACCTGGTGATTTCTGCAAGCATCCTCAACCTGCTGCCAGCATAGCTGTGAGAGCCCATTTGGTACTTTGCGGAAGCTTGAGCTCACAGATAAGTAATTACGACCTAGTGAACTGCGTCGCAGCAGCTCCATCAGATTTGTGGAATTGTACCGTCTTGGCGTAGAGTAGTGCTATTCAAACCGACGCATAGGAGCTTCCTTTTTTATTAGTTGACTGGTATTCTTGCGATGAACTATAAGCAAGGGGGGTACATAATTACTACTCGTATTCATGCATAATACGCAAGTCTCTAGAGAGCCTCGCTCTGCAGATGTTAGCACTCCTATTTGCCGTTTTCCTCTTTGATTAAAAACCTCTGGAAATTTTGATTGTACAATGCTCAAACTACTTTCATCGACATTGAAAATCTGATTAGCTGAAAAGATTTTGTCTTTCATTTCTTTCTCTAACAGATTAAAACTTTTTTTCTGTTAAATCCCAGTGCTAGTGCAAACGACGTTCTGAGTTTCTTAGCCTTAATCGATCCTTATTCCTCAATCTAAAATGACTAAGACAGTCTTTTTCAGCTACTTTTTTTAGTGAAAAAGAATTTGGGATGTTATTTCTTCTAGCTAACTGAAATGCGAGATTAATCCATAAAAGGTTTTTTTTCCATTGCCAAGCAATACTAGCTCGTCTTCCAGATAGTCTGGCAAAATAGGTTTACTCCCTAGTTTTGTTTGATATATACTTCACCAGCAGCTCCTTCCTTACAAAGTCGGAAAAGGGTTGCGCGAGGCACAATCAATGTTTTGTATGCCTTCAAATAACCTATTTCTTATTCTAACTGCTATCAGTGTTTTTCGATGTCTTCCTCATTCTACTTTTTGCGCTGTGGAGTGGTTCTAAACTTTTCTTGATTTTTTAAATTCTTTCGGGGCATTTCTATAAAAGAAATTCAATTTTAGAATTTTTAATTGTTAAGTCGAGTGATACGAAATACTATTTCATAATTCCCCTGCATAATACTTTGGAGGTTAGATCGGAATAAAAAATAAAATATGTCTAAAATGGGCGATGTCTCTATACTAAAGTTTATATACATAATTCATCTACAATGTTAAACAATACCATCAACTAAAGACACTACTAAAAGTGTTTAAAACCAAATTTGGTGCACATACCTAAAAGTTTCACTATCGTCGGAATCACTTCAACTGTCAGAACTTCCAGATGGTTAATGCCGATAGACTATGCATTCTAGTAGAGACACCTGTACCTTAGACGAATGTAATTTTAGCCATTGAGCTTAGGTGGCGATAGTAGTTTTGCAGGAAACATAGTATTCCGTATTACCAGGTATATTCCATAATCCCCGTCTTTACCTAGCCCTACGAGCTTTCAAGAATGAATTAGAGTAATACTGCTTGTAGTTTATACCTATGTGTTTAGCCTTTAATTGATCATGGTTGTGTGGTTAATTAGTAGTACAAAATGCTATTTGGGGGGTGCACCTTTATTTGAGTTTATAAGTTCTAGACCTATCTGAGTATATTTTTTGTAAGTAAATACTTGTTGGCGCTCATAATATTTATTGATATCTTATAATGAACCGCACACCGTCTTCACTAAGCTTAGCTGGCGGGCCCTTAAGTATACTCTCTTAGCGCTGTGATAGATTTAGGAATATTATAGCTAACAAGGTTTGTATTGTATTTCTAACATCTTTTCTTGTTTTTCATAATTCGGTGTGAAATAGAATGCATTTTCGTAATTATTATTTTGATGTTTCTGTTTATTAAAATGGCAATTCCTCTCACTGAAGAATCTAGGTTGGAGAGTTGTGGCTTTCTCTCCTTTTATTTTAGTCCCACAGATTCCTAGAATATACCATTTTATGTCGTTAAGCTCTTGTTCTATGTTTTTTCTATCTGCCTCGTTGTGCATTATTCTAATATTGTACGTGGCCTATTTTGGTTCTCAGATCTTCCCTTTTTTGAATTTAGGTTAGCTTTCAGTTTTTTGTTTGGTAATCGACTTCTTGCTCTCTCCCTATTCCATAGAGGAGACTGACACTTTCTCATCAGTGTCGGATGTCGAACTTTCCGCTTGACGTATCTGGGGAACTTTTTAGGAATCGACATTTTATTTGATTTTAAGGGGGTTGGCCATACTCTACCACACTGGTCATTGCAGGTTGGTAGAGGGTTAGGGTTATAGGATACATCGGACGTAGGTGTGATAAATATTGGGAACTTGCTCCTCTCCGCGGTTATAGGAGGTGGCAGAGAATTAAGGCCTATGTGGACAGAGTGGCTTTCCTGAAGTAGACCTATCTTTTACCCTACCGGGATCATAGTAAATTCCCGTTGAAATAGCAGTGTGCTATTTTAGTTAGTTTCGGTGTATAAGATCCGACTGTTATTCACGGTTACATCGAACAACCAGGTGATCAACGGCTAGTTCATGCCATGATGGAGTCAGCGTTTTGTAAAGTGTCGAGCGGATGTATGGGCGTGCAGTTGGTTATTGTGTAGTACCGTATGATAGAAAACTTTTATTCTCTAGAGGGCTGTGGAATTATTTTGTTAAAAATTTATGTTGGTAATCGTGGTATTAAAAGTCGCATTGGCATTTTATATCTGTCAGTTTAAGGTTATATCACTAATGTCATTTTAACAAATATAAAAGTTATGTTAAATACATAAAAATGTTAATAACAAAAACAACTACAGCTGTTCAAAGTGATTTGCTCCATTTTCCATACGCAGCACCACTTTGTGTTCAGTACAAAACATTCTGTCACAGTTAAGTGATTCTATCAAAATTATATAGGTTATATTATTGAGTACCGTTACTCATCACTGCCAACATATATATTTTTTAATTCACAGCCCTCTAGAGAGTAAAAGTTTTCGATCATACTGTATTTGCCCTCCCCATTGTCGGCGGATCGTTACATTCTTGGTCTATTAATTAGGGAATTCTGTTCCACGCCATATCGGCGGTTCCAACGCTGGCTAACCTATTCTTGGCGTTGCTTGAATTCACTTTGGGGTAAGTTGACCGAAGTTTTTATCGGGCTGTATCTAGATTTTCCGTTTTCTATTATGGCACTTCGTCTTATAGCCGTAACTGTGGAGCTCCACTCCGACCTCTTGCAGTTAGTCGTAAAGCATCCAGGACATAACCTTGACCAGATTTACTCGCACTGAGAACACCTCTTCGCCACGGTCCGCTTCAACATCAGCTACGTGAATTTCATAGCACACAGAAAGGGACCCGATAAGTAACACACATACAGGTTAAACTTCCTCTTTATGTAACGCTCCACTCATGCATTTGGTTTTTGAAATTTCGTCGTGAGCTCGGGACAGATACAGTTCGTCCCGCGAGCTTTGTACCCAACGGCACTAAACGTTTCATCCCTATCCACGAAGCAGACACCGCTGCCAGATTGTCTTATAACTTTGTGTTTTATTTTAATGTGTGCTATAATTGAAGTCTCTGTACTGTAAAATTTTGGAAATTTTAAATGTATGCGTTTTATGAGCTGCCTCTTAAATTTTCAGTCTATATTTACCTGCGAATAATTACCTGTATGTTGTACCATGTAGTATTGAATTTGTGATTATACTGTGATACCAGCCTTGTGTATTTGATTTCGTTACGGCTACCTATGTTAACTGAATCTCTCTTTCAGGAAATTTTTGTGCTACTGGAGTTATCTCTTTTATCTCACCTGAATACACTAATTTGACAAAAAAAAAAAATCGTTGGCGCCCACATGGAATTTTTCTTTATACACTGCCGTTAAGTACTTAAAGGACTGCACGCCGTCTCGTTCGACCTGCAACTGCATCTAAGATCTAAGTTTGGTTTTCTGCGAGTTTTGGCCAACGAATTTGGTAAAGATATCACTCTACTGGTAACTCGAAGGCGATTCACTAAGACTTTCTGCTATTGTCCCTAGCTGACGAAACGTTAAATTATCAGCTAGCCAGCCATAATCTTCATCAGTATCGACGTTTGCATCAAGTACATTGAAGATGTCACCGTCAATATCGTCACTTATAATTACAGAATCACAGCCAAGGTTTCTCCTAAAGAATTCAGGCCTAAAAACAGAATTTGCTTTTCTATAAAACATTTAGTGTACACACCTTTTTGAAGCTCATAAATTCATATTCGGAAAACATATAGCTATAATTAATGTAAAATATTCTGAAAGTTTACTTACTCAAAATAAAGGGCCAAAGATGTTACTTATTTGAAATGCGATGTTTAATGTCAGCTAAATCAACACAAAAAACGTGGACATAAGCTAACTGATAATATTTTGCTTAGTAAGCCTTTTCGAGGCGTAGTATATCTAGTTTATTCTTCAGAGGACAAGGCCACCTGTAACAGGGCCGATTCAAAAAGCATTGTTTTGCGCTAATGGGTTTTAACAGTCAGTTGTTGCGTATTTTACGGGGAGATCAACCCAATAAACTTCTCTTCCTTAGAGCTTAGAGAAAAATACGGTATTTAAGTATGGTAATTGTAATGAAACTGGAAAGATAAACTTAATCTAGTCTAATTCCAAATGTTATTTTGCTTTTATTCTTTACTTTGTTGCAGTATTTACTTTTGTACTATTTTAATTGTTTGTAAATATTATTTCTACCATTTATTAATATTTTCATGATTATAAGCTTTTGACTAAAGCACTTACTTAAATATTTCTAGAATCGAACCAAACCGAAGTTATTTTTAAGAGGCTGGAATGGCTTTTAAAATATTTGGACTTCACTAGAAGTTCGTGCAGCAGCATGTGCGCATTTGGATATGAATTTTGATACCACAGTGGGTTGTATTCTAATACGAGAGCTGTGGTGTAATTTTTGAAATGTTGCTTGTGGTAATTATGCGGATTAATAAAAAGCATGAACGAATAAGGTCTGTAATAGATATTATTGCTGTTTCTTTGCAATGGAGGTTGTAGGTAGTTCGATGGTGCAGCTATTATTGATATTTCTGCATTGATTGTAGAGAGCTTTGTTGTTTAGGTCGTTCCTCATATTAGTGTTGAGTTTGCGCCCCATCGGTACCGCAATATAGTGCACTATATATCTGGAATTACCGAAAATCCGGAGAGAGTATTACTAACCTTTGAGATGATACGCAATTATCAGTGACCCAGGAAGCGCATCTGGATAGTCATGGGACGCTCATTTCCAGCAAATGGGGCGGCAACTGCAGCTATAATTTACACTGACATGAGATTGGTCTAGTTAAGATTTGGCTAATGGGTACTAGATGCGGTAAGCATCTGTATTACACGTATTTCACAAGTAAATCATCGGCGACGCATCTGAAGGTCATACTTGATGGAGATATTATACGAGATGCTACGTGGCAGGTCCGGGGGGGGGGGGGGCGAAAAAACTCCTGTAACGTCTATCATGCCGAACACGTACCTATTGCTAAATGTATCGATGCTTGCTTATCCTTGTTTACATGCCGGTTTTTCTAATTTGGCTGTTTGGTACTACTTGTCAGCGAGTGTGCGTGAACATGAAACGTAAAAAATATGCATGCAGTATTCTTCAGACGTTCAGGACTGGTTGCTGTAATTGCGTTAGAAAGACAACAACAGTTTTCTAAATGATATACCGAATAATCTACAAGGTAATTCACTTTCGAGGCTCAACATTGGGATTTCGTAAACGATAAGATATACAAGGTTGGTTAAATTCCGTGAACGTTGCAAAATTGATTACTAAGTAGCAACTTAAAAAATCAAGTAGGCTGTGATGTGAGAAGCTTTGTTTAGATACATAAAAATCGATGATGGCTTCGAAATTCGAAAAACATTGCGGATTTAAGTAGATTATATCAAGATATGCTACGTAAAATGTTGGCTTAAGATTTTTTTAAAAGATTTTAAACATTCCACCAATGAAGAAGCTATGATCGAAAAAGCATTTCGTTGGTGATACGTCAAAAACTAAGTGGCCTAGACCGGATTTCTTTTTAAATTATTACTTCGCATCTAATTCTGCAACTTTGCTCCAATTTAACCGACGTTATCTTTTAAAAACATTATCTTTTCTGTACATGTAGATAAAGGTAAAAATTGTGTAAGCGCGGCTTTAGTTGTCACGTACATGGGTTTTGGAACGATCAACCAACGGTACTACACCATTGGAATTTAAAAAGTTATTTGATTTTGTTTTGGGTTTTCATAGGTTTTAATTCTTTAATAACAGAGTCGCATTTGCATGGTAAATGTTTTGTTCCTATCTATTCGAAAAGAGAACTAATTGGGAACTTTCACACAGTATATAGAGAAAATAGTGAAATACAGTAGATTTGTATAACTATAAGCTGTTCACGATCTTTTTGGGTCAGGTGAGGCTATGACCATCTAGTAATTTTGTTGGCAGTACCTCTGTGGCAACTAAATTCCCTCATGGAAATTGACACTTTTTGTGTTAGGTTAGGTTGTTTTCAGTTTAAGGTTATCTTTTCTGAATAGGTACATTGTTGCCGGATATTCTCTAGTCTCCGCATCGACTCGCGTTCTTTTAAATTTGGTCTTTCCTTTTTAAATTGGAAGTAGCATCGTTTAATGGAAATTTTTTGTTGTAACAAAATTATTTTGGGCATTTTCACTTTTCCTTTGACGGAAATTAAAATTATTTTTACACATTTGATAAATCATTTATTTTCTTAGGAATATTAAAATAATAAATCTGGCAATGTGGTGGCAAGAAAATGTCGAGCACACACTGACAGAAAAAAAAAGTTGCATCCGCTACATCATCGAATCAGTTGGTCCAACATGAAAAGAAAAAATCATAGCCAACTTTGTCCCAAAAAGGTCGTGAACGGCTTATAACTGGAATCATTTTGTACAAGTTTATAATTTCGAAATAACTTCAACTTGAACTGGGATCTGATCTTCAACATTTTAACTTAGATCGCCACCTTAAGGCACAGAAATATTTATAAAACTGCTAATGGCGGTTTGCCACATGGTTATTGCTGTTAATTGTTTAATATAAAGGTTACCAGTCAATCCCAGACAATAATCGGCGAGTTTCGCCCAAGGGTATAACATAATGGTTGCGTGATGTGATACCTATTTTACACCTCTAATTTATACGTGCCGACTCTGATCTAATACAGAAGCTGTTAAAATTAAGTGATAATTGACTGAATACTGTAAAACCTGTTCCGCCATGCTCTTGTCTCTATTATCTTGTATTTTCATTTATTTTAATATGGCAATTTGTAGGGAAATATAAAGAATATATAAATCAAATGGATAGAATACGTATCGTAAAGCAGCTAGACTGCATTTTACTTATGTTTTAAAAAAGCAAAACAATATAATTTCCTAGCGTCTATTCAATTATTTATGTTGAATATATACGTACCTACATAATTGGCGTCCATCTATATTACAATTTTTGATCATTGCTTGCAAAACTATATTATTTTGGGAAAATTGTATTTCCATAACTTGACCATTAGTATTGTTTGCTGTAGTAGACTGTGCAATGGAGTTGTAAAATACTTTTTTTTATTAAACACCAGCTTTTTTGCAACTGGACTACAAGTAATTACAGTTAAATGGCAACCGTTTTTTTTACTTGAGGGCTCCCATTGAGTACACGTCATTATGTCATTGTTCACTAGTATATTCATCTGAGCAAAGACTATCTAATATATTAGATAGTCTTTGATTTGAGGTACTTTTCACTGTTATTTAGAAAAGTCTGTTTTTTCTGGTAAAAACTTTTTGTTTAAAAAAAAAATAACATTTACAACACTACTGTGCAATGCAATTGCAGTTTTAAGGTGATCGATAAAAAATATCAAGAAAACGTGTTTATGGTAGTTACAATAACTGCCATTGACTACAAACACTCCAGAGCTTAAAATCAATTGTAAACTTCGTAAGAAAGGTAGTAATTGAGTAGACAATAATGTATATTTGCAATAG
This sequence comes from Agriotes lineatus, assembly GCA_940337035.1. Classification (NCBI taxonomy): domain Eukaryota; kingdom Metazoa; phylum Arthropoda; class Insecta; order Coleoptera; family Elateridae; genus Agriotes; species Agriotes lineatus. Next base: position 115,546,980 of record OW679199.1, on the reverse strand, counting down.
TCTTAATTGTTTTTGAAAATTTTCTACACAAAAACTTCTAAAATTTATGGCGCTAATAACAGTAGAAATACAAGATCTACTAATTATGAAGAATAACTACCGGGATTCATTAAAGAAAAGTCTTTGACATCACCACTTGAACGCTTCAAAAGAAAAAAATTCATTGATTGTGACAAAATTTTCGATTGATATTAATACATTTCTCTTACAAGCGTTTTTTTATCAAATGAGTGGTAATGCCAGTATAACTATTATTTTATGTTTTCTACTCACCCCATATGGAGATAACTATAAAAACAATATTAAATCTGCAAACTTTCACAAGAGCAAAATAAAACAAGTTGAATATTTTAAACATTCCTTTAAAGGCTCAATTAACTTTTCTTTGTTTTAAACGACCTTACCTTGGTATTGCGTCAAGATAGTATTAGTTCACTTCTCCAGGTATTTAAAGAAAGATCTTATCATAATATACTATGTAATTATTTTGTGATGTAATTTTTAATGTAATCTTAACAGGGGCACGGTGATTCGTGGACAGGTAATAAATTCTAAACCAAACAACAATATTTAGTTTAATATCTACACTCATCTCTTATTACAATCCTCTGTATATGCTAATTCAGTAAACTACAGGCACTGGCACTGAATGTAGTTTTTCAGATGCGTGTAGGTACTTATTTAGTTAAAACGCTAACGCCTAGTCAATATGTTTACTGGCAATAACAGTTCGCAGAGCTACATTTTGTGTTGCCTAACTTACCTAATTAAGGTCGTCTACACCCACCATTTTTTAACTGATTTTTTTTTGTAATTTAGTTATTCAAACTTGTAGCAGAGCCGGATTAAGGATACGTGAGGCCCAGGACTAAATTTTTTTAGAGGCTCCATTCCCATTTATGCAACGGGTACAAAGGGATCTAAATGATTAGAAACCGCACTAGATTATAACCTTCGAATCTTTTCGAGGCCCCCGAAATTCGGTGGCCCGGGGCTGCAGCTCCCTTAGCCCCCCCCCCCCCCTTAACCCGGCTCTGACTTGTAGATATATGCTCAAGTATTATAAACAAAATAATTTTAAATCTAACTATGTATTAATTTTAATATCGTTAAGAGCTTCATTACCACACTCTTTTTATATATAAACATACATTTAACCAAAGTTTATCGATGAAGATAAGATATTGAACAATACACGTTTGCTTATGGCACTTAACGAGACTCGTTTGATTGCCGCAAAACTCGGCTCATCGCCTCAGTTTGGCAATCAAACTCGTTTTGTTAAGATGCTCGTAATCAAACTTGTATCGTTAGGTAATATCTATTAATTGACGTTTTTATTAGAGCCCATACAAATCTTCCTTGTTTATACTTATTTACCTATACACTACATGAAAATTTTGAAAAATTGGATCAAATTAGTTTCTTCACATTGCATTAGATATTAGATGTGTAAGCAAAAATGTCCCCCAGTATCATTAAAGGGACAACAATTGCTTCAAGCACGCCTGACCTGGACAACACACATTTAGGCTAAGCGTAAACAGCTAAATTCACAACTTGGTAAACTATACTGGATCATTGGAAGAAATTCTCAATTATCACTACAAAATACGCTATTTGTCTAGAAAACCATCTTAAAACCTATTTGGACATATTTGGGTTGTAGCTCTGGGGTACAGCCAGCCACTCAAATATTGAAATTATACAAAGGTATCAATCTAAACTTCTGAGAATAATAACAGGATCACCGTGGTATATCACAAGATGTATTAAAAACTAAACATCGACTCCGATCATTACTTATTAAAAGCCAGGCTAAAACAAAAAGCAGGAAGATTGGTTCGACAAAGAATGCCCTAGACATATAAAGATTGAAAACAAAGCAAGGCAAAAATACCTGCAAACGAATAGAACAGAGCAATATGAAGAAAAATGAAAAGAAGTAAAGAAAATCTGCAGAAAAAAGAAGAAGGGATGCATTAGTGAGAAAATAGAAGAAATAGAACAAGGTAACAGAAGAAAAAATTACAAAAAATTAATAACAACAAAAGAATTCAAAGCAACCAATAACATGTGCAAGGACAGAAATGGACCACAGTCTTAAAAGATGGAAAACTTATTTTGAATAACCTCTGCACGAACCTAATAGAAATGCAGACAATGAAAAGGTAGCACCAGACACTATCTATACTGTAGAATCACAAGACATCGTATCAACTCTAGAAGAATTTGAAACTGCAGTAAGAAATATGAAGAACAGAAACTTACCTGCACAGATGCAATTGTAGTAAAGCTGATAAAAAATGGGAAAAATACAAAGACTGCACAAATTATCTATAAATATATGGACTAAGAAGAAATTTCAGAGGAATGCAATAAGGGAATTAAGGTCCTAATTCACAAAACGAGAGATCAATCGCTTTGTGAGAATTATAGAGGAATAACTTTGCTGAATGTCTCATAAAAATATAATCTCAGAACAACTGAATGGATTTTGCAGGAACACGTCAACTATTGTCAATGACAAATTCTAGAAGCAACAGAAGAATATGAGACACCAATATTATGATATTTATCGATTTCATGGGAGCTTTCGATTCAATAAACAGACAAAAACTACTAGAGCATTCCTCGGACTCCCACAAAAAATTGTCAGACTCATAGCAGTAACATAATTAAAACATCCAGAGCCACAATTGAAATTGAGAACTATAGATCTGAACATTTATGAAAGGGGTGAGACCTATCAGTATCCCTATTCATATTGTATGTAGAGACGGTAGTAAAAGAAAATGAAATTGGAGGGTGCATAAACACTAAAAGCATGGAAATAAGTTCCTATACAGACGACATAGCAATGATAGCTAGAGGGGATTTTGTATAAAAAAAAAATAAAAGGAAAAGCACAAGGGTCAGAAATTAACACAAGCAAAGCAGTTTATATGGAATATAAAAATAGAACAGCTACAACAAAAATCATAAATTATCCGACTTTACAACAAAGTGCACAAAGTTAGATGCCTAGGAGCAACGATAACACTGAACAATGAATGAAAAGAAGAAATACAAGAAATAATTCACTTAAGCAGCAAAAGCTTCAGAGCTATTTACAAATTAATAAAATCTAAAATAATAAACGATAAAACAAAGTTAAAAATGTATAACACTTTAATAAAACTGTTAATAATATGCGAGTGTGAAACATAGTATATGACTCAAAGTGATTGCGACATTTTGAAAGAAAAATTATGTGTAATATTTATGGTCCCACACAAAATGCCACATGTTGCCATAGGTACTGGTATGTGCCCAACGGGTCTTTAGCAACCGACTCAAGATTCGTGTTCATTTACTTACCCACAAACGAAATAATTGTAATTATGTTTTTATAGAGCCATGAATTGACCCTTTATTTATACAGGGTGTTTCAAAAATACTTTCGGATATTCTACTCACTTATACCGGGTGGTTGGTCATACCTCTGAACATAGTCAATTTACATGGCTTATCACGGTTATGCATATTCCTGCTCACCATTTTATGGAAAAAAATGAAGAGAAAATTGCATCCATTTTAAGCAACACAATTATCTGAGTTGTCAACAGACAGATTTTGTTTTTAATAAGCGCGGCGACTCATATTTGGGAAGCGCGGCCACCCATATTTATATTCATTATGCACAGTTACCATTATCCAATAAGTTTTTAATACTAAACGACGTGGAAAATTATTCTCTTTAATTTAGTACCACTACCATATTTTCCCATAAAAATGGTGAGCAGGAATATGCATAATCGTGATAAGCCACATAAATTGTCTATGTTCAGAGGTATGACAAACCACCCCGTAGATCTCCCCAATACAAATAAAAAAGTCTTAATAAATATGGGTTCGAAAATCAACCGTTTTTGAGATATGGAATTCTCTAAGAAAATAAATATTGCTTGTTACTCCAATAAGCTCCCCATCCATTAAAACAAATAGCCGTGTAAATAACACATTTTAATTAACATAGATGTTCCATATGTCCTTCCATTTGTGCATCTCCGTAAAAATGAAAGCCGCATTCTGTTCAAAGCTTCCTGGATTCATAGGAAGAGTCTGGCAGGCATGTTCTATTCGTTTAAATTATTTACAGGGATTGAATAAACTAATGACTTTAAATACACCCAAATACAAAAGTCGAGCGGATTGAGGTCAGGAGATCTAGGTGGCCACACAACTGGACCCCTCGCCTTATCCACCTCTCGTAATTTTTGTTTAGAAAATTTTTAACCATGATTGAAAAATGTGCAGAAGTCCCATTATGCATCAACCACATATTCATTCCATGAATGAGGGGTACATCTTCTAACAATAGTGGCAAGGCAGTATGCAAAAAGTTATGATACTATTGGTCAGTCAAATGGTTGAGAAGAAAAAAAGATCCTATCGTATTGTATCCAAAAACATCGAGTCAAGCGTTGATTGAAAATCGTTGTCTTGTTGGTGCCCATTGGCAAAACATCAGACGAGCAGCTTAATCATGCACAATAAGAGCCTGTACCCTTTGAATATGATATGTGTACAATTGCTCCGTACGTAACATTCTCCAAATTAGGGAAGCATTAATATTTGCTTCGACAGAAAGCCTTCTAGTCAAGTTTGAGTTGTTTATATTCGAATTTTACATGCAGACTACTGTGTAAAATATGGCTATATTATTAATTTGAGTCTTTATTTAATAACGCAACTATTTACTGATTTAAATATCTAATTTCTATAATTTGATAAACTGGTCTTTTAGCTGGTTACATTGATTATCATATTTCATTTTTAATTTATGCATGTAAAACGTAAGGTATTTCCTTCTAGTAGATCCCTGACCTATCGCAAATTGATAAACCTGGTAAGCAAAAGTTTAGGTTTAGGACTACGTAATCGATAATTTACCTACTATTGCGATCGTATCAAAAACAACCTAGTAAAATGAGGAAATAAATGAAAAAATATGTTTAAGATGTAAGAAAATCTAGTAAACTTAAGACATTGCCATCAAGACTGTAACTAAATTTAATAAAAATTCAAATCGAATTGTCGTGTATCTTGAAGAGAATATAATTTGTTGGATTTTGAGCAATAATCATCTCTTAAATTTAGGACATTGGTCAATAGGACCTTGTATCATACTAACAATATAGCGACTCGCTACAAAAGTACGCATTGATACTGAAGTAATAAAATAGTATTACGCTCTTGCTGGTATATATTTTAAATCATTATATTCTCTCCTTAAATATAATTCGTGGCACGTCTAATATATTATACATAATTTTATAACGGTTGTAATTTAGATATAATCCTAATTAAAAAAATACAACTTGTCCTACGGTTCGTTGTATTTTAAAGTTTGGTATTATAACTCATAAAAAATCATGGATAATAAGCGTATTACGTATTATTTTGCTCTTGATAATATTGTCACTACTCGTATAAGAATTTTTGACTTAAATATTGCCTCAACAAGGCAAAATGAAAGACGACTATGAATTAACTGCATATAAATTCAAACATTTGGTTGGTTATTTTATTTTGAGTCAAACCAATAATACAACTGGAGTAGCACTATATTTCTTGTGAGAAGTTTCAAGTTTCATCAGACTGTATACATCCAGTTTCAAGTAATTCCTTCATTCAATTAGACATTTGCATTAAAAAAACAGACAATCAATTTCTAGACATATCTACTTGTATATTAGTAAACTTGACCAAGTATAAATTCAATTATAAAATTAATTTTATGGATTAATGTCTCAATTTCTCCATTTTTGCAACAGCAGAGAAAACATCTCCAGCCAACAGTTCAGGTTCTTCCAATGCAGCGAAGTGACCCCCTCTGTCAAAATCAGTTGTTTGAACTAAATTCGTGTATTTATCTCTCAAAACCCAGTCAGTGTAGTAGGATATCTCATGAGCAAACCTTGCACAGGCACATGGGACTTCCGGACTTATGGGAATTCTACAACAGTAAAGAAATGATTTTAGTTTCGAAAATATAACTTTATCTACGACAGTATGCAAAATATACTTTTAGTTGGCAGTTTTAAGTTTGTAAAACGACTGTTTAATAACATATGTTTCATTGGTCCACGTTGCCAGTAGCAACGTATTGTAAAATTTTTAACCACGCAAAATTACGATTGTTTGCTGGCAACCCTAATTTACATTTAAATATATTTTTTTTATATTTACCGTGTTTTATAGATTCTATCGTATAGATCGTGTAGATAATAGTAGTTTATTTATCTAGAACGAAAAGTGACATTTTAAAGGACGAGAAAATTGTTTACGGCCGAGGCGTCAGCCGAGGACGAAATTTACTTGCGAGAACCTTTAAAAACGCTTTTCGTTCGTGGTGAATACAACTGTTTATTTCATACTGCAAGTTTAATGAATTTTAAATAAAAAGTTGTCATGTCAACAACTGACGTATAATTTTAAAGTACTTGAACTTTAATATTTTACTTTGAAGTACTAAGACTTTAATGTTCCATTTTTTTGAACCATAAATAAGTTTTAAAGTACTTGAACTTTAATATTTTACTTTAAAGTACTAAGACTTTGATGTTCCATTTTTTGTACCATAAATAATCCGAAAAATGTCATTTTTGACATCAGTATGAAATAAAATATTGTACGATACACATGCGTAAAGCATCTTTAGTCACTCGCGGGGCTTAAAACGCTTGCTCACTCGCGTTTTAACTCTGCCCCACTAGTGACTAAAGACTAGCTTTACGCACTTGTATCGTAAATTACTATTTAGATCTTGGAAGATATTTCAGACTTTGATTGGTACTTACGTGCCTACGCCAAGTGCAAATTGAGCTTTGTTAAAGCTTTCCGCATAGTATCGTACAGAAGTAGTAAAAGAGTTTGTCACCCAGTAAATCATGATATTGTCTAGAAGCTCATCATAAGTAAACTTTTCCAATAAACCCCCATCTTCACGCTGCGTGTAGGAAGGATTAGTGGCAGTTGAGAATTTTTCCAAAATATAGGCTGCTAGTCCAGCTGGTGTCTGACCAACACCAACACCTGAAAGTAGGTTTTATAGATGCACAAATATGACTAATTCTGGACTAATTGAAAAGAAGGTTTTCATGCTATTTGAAAGATATTTTCTACTGTTCACATCAGTTCTTTTTCTCCCCGATACTTACCTACTGTATCAGGTTTTGTAGCTTGAATGTGAAAATAACCAGATTCTTCTATCATCCAGGCCAGCTTAGATGACAGTGGATATACTTGATGCTCGTACTTCTTTTCGATGAACAATGGTGGGTAAATGCTTCCCAAAAAGCGTTTCAACTGCGAAACGACTCCAAGCACTACAGCCATGTTCACATGGAGTCCTAAGATATTATTGGGAAACAAAGTCGTCATGTGGGTTGCAGTAACTGCGCCCCAGTCACCACCTTGCACGTAAAACATGTCATATCCTATTCGTTTCATCAGATTTTTAAAGAGTACTGCTGTTTGGACATCTCCTAACCCTGGCTTGGCAGCAGCTTGTGAAAATCCAAAACCTGCAAAGACGGTGCTATTACTTCAAATACGAAGTTTCTTCCCTGTTGAGGTTTAGTTAGTATCGGAATGATTTTGTAGAATTCCCTCACGGAACCAGGCCAACCATGTAGAAGCAATAGCGGCAAGACTCGTATGTTCGACGGAACTGATGGTTTCACACGTATGAAATGCAGTTGCAAGCCCTGTACATTCGTAGTGAACTGGGGAAATTGGTTTAAAAATGTCTCCCTTTGCTTCCATTTGTAATCGTTCTTCCAGTAATCAATTACTTTCTTCAGAAGATTGGTGTTGAAACCGTATTGTTGCTGAATGCCTTCCAGAGGAGGAGTGAATGGACGTAATGATTCCAAACGATGTTTGAGGTCTTGTAGGACCTGTGTATTAAGGCAGAATTGGTTAGTATTTTTGTTCCATTATGAAACTTAGTTGATGAGTTTGAATGCATGAACTTAGTATTTATTAAATAATAATAAAAATGCACGCAAATGCTGACTTTTTTGGCTCAATTGTTTTAAAGGTCAAGGTATATCTTTATATTTGTATCACTTATGATTGGCTTTGTTTTTGATTGGAGAAAAGTTAGATTAAAATATGCTTTATACGTTTTACTAAAATTATTTTTTATTTTAAATATTAGTTCGGGCATTTACACTTTTCTAAGTATCGAAAACGTGCGTCTAAAAGATGGAAAAACAATGATAATATGATGCACACTGCATGCTAAACAAAAATGGAAAGAGTAGTATTTCTTCAAAACCAGCTACAATGTTCTGTATTTTAAAAATAAGTAAGTACAATTAATTGTATAAAATATCAAATGTGTCTTAACAACGAAATAATAATTTAGAAAATGTTTTTACTGAAACTAGAAAATAATGACGGCAACTTCCGGATACTGAATTTAATGGCATCCAAGCAACAGTTCTGATAGTTTTTGTCACCTATGGCAAGCGCGGTATTAAATTTCCAATTACCATCTAATTGATATCAGTTCCTAAAACCAGATTATTCCAAGTGGGAACTACCAGAAACCCCAATGATAGTGTGGGGAAAGCGAAATTGAGAAAGCGAAGTTACTGATACACAAAACTTTATGTGGTAACATACAATATAAATAAAAACCATATGAAGACGAAAATATCAGGACTGTTTAGGAGGAAAACTAAGTAAAATAAATCGGAACAACCAACGCGAGTACCAGGTGAAAAATGTACAACATTAAATTCAGGTCACGTTCTGTATAAAAAACTCACACTGAAACGATCATATAGGAGGAATAGCAATACTCTTAAACAAGCAGCGAAAAATATGGGAACTATATACATTGTCCTAGAATTCTCAAAAAGGTTCCGTATTCAAATAATTCATGTACCTATATGGTGCTTCAAGATACTATCAACATCTTCTATGTCGACCTAATCAATGTAAGACAGCAGAAACCCCAGAGGAGTACAAACTGAACATTTATAAAACGTTGAAAAAATTCGTCATGTGAAACACGTCTCTAAAGCGTGTTACAGTATTTCCTACGGTTTTAGGCAGCGTTGATTTCTGACGCATTTAAAGATTTTAATCCAAAAAGCTCGTCGAACTTTGTGGTTTCAGATTACACTTTGCGATTTGTTGGTTGAAATTCTTGGAAGCATATGTGGTTCGGGTTTAAAATTCTAGGTGCTACGCGATGAGAGCGACGAAGTATCGTGAGGGTAAAATGAGATGGCTATGGGCAGAGCACGAATAACGTAGGGAAGGGGGTTAAACGAACACCGAATTTGGAGGGTAGACTCACTGGTGTGTTACGCTTGAAGACAAGTAGCCGTAAAAAAGTTTCGGGAAGTGCTGTTATTTTACATTTTTAGGACCACCGCCGAGGAATTTCTTTCTGTTTGCCTATAGCCTCGCATTTAGATGGAAATGGATCCTTATCGTAAATAAGGCGTGTCCCGAGATCGATCAAAATCCGAATTAATTATTGCTTTCTCGTTGAGTTACAAATAGCTGGAAATTGTATTTTGCCACTCTGCGTTGTTCTATAAATCCTAGTATTCCGCAAAGTGGATCTTAACTAGTCGTTGCTAAAATTGCGTGGAAAAGATTAAGGTTAGATCACTTAAACAATGTATATTTACTCTTACCTTACGTTACATAAGGTAAGAGTAAATATACATTGTTTAAGTAATCTAACCTTAATCTCATTTTCCTTTTAGTATATTGTATTTCAAAGTGTTCTGTATTTTCTGAGGAAGTCAGCTGAGCTGACGAAACGTCAAAAATATTAGTATAAGAAGATAATTAGTTGACTAATTTTCCTGAACTATATATATTTTATTTTGTTTTCTTTATGACTATATGTTTTAAAGTTTTACGGGTTTGACCAGTGGGGGGTGGTGATAATTATATTTGGAAGGTGCTTAATTTTTAACAATAACTAATAAGCAAATCATAATAATTAATGACTGACCTACATTCCGTCGATATTTTAATCCAAATATAGCAATAATCTTTAATTTTAATAGTCCAAAAGGAAAAAGTAGAATGCCCAAAACAAAAAGTATTCAAACACAACGCAAAATGGTTAAAAACGGACCACGATAATAATTGATTTAATAATGGAAAAATAGAGAATGTAATGCATCACATCCACAAATCCATTTGTTTTTCTTGTAAATGTCCACAAATAAATGTCTTGCAAAATTGCCAGTTTCAACTTTATTTTACAGGTTGAAATTTAATACCGGTGTAGGCCGTTCAGGTTTTTTATTTTAACTTTTTCTGCTGACGGCAAGACTGTAAAATTAATGTTCAAAACTGCATGAAACAACCGAAATCAACCAATATAAATAAACACGCCCAAACTAGCGATGGTGAAAATCCTAATTTTGTAACCGCACCTATATGATATTTAAACAACGTGATAAGCCCGCGAGCTTACGGTGATTTCGGCTGCAATCGTTAGTCTTCGTTGTATCCCGATTCTTCTGCGACAGTATTTCGCCCGTAATTCCTTCATCAACTGCCAGCTGCTTGGTGCTACGAGCGAGGATGTTGACACATAACTCATGTTTTTATGTTGATCTACTTCTTGGATATTGTTACTTCCTTTTACAATAAAGGAAGTATTGGATTCACCTCAAAAATTCGAAATTGAGTTTTCAACAGATTTTTGTATATGTTTTAGCGGTATCGAACAGCGATCTTCGGATCTCATTACTTAAACCTTGTTATATTATAATGGCAAGATAGATGATAAAATATATTTTTAAGCCACTGGGTTTGACGTTCATTTTTGAACATAGCCTTATATAGCTCCCGCATCGTAACCTTAGACATTTCACGCAGGCAGCTCTCGGGTGCAATCGCATCATATCGTGCACTTCGGCTGCTTCCAAGACCACTATTCGCTGGTGCGTCACTGCTGTACATTCACCCGAAAAAGCTGACGCTAAATAAGTTTACACTTGACCCTTGCGTCTTTAAACTGAACTATTTTTATATAGGCTTGTTTCCTGCAAATAATGTTGGTCCAATTCCTATTACTGCATTACTTCCTTAGATAACATATTTGGTTGTAATTATAATGAGAAATGCCATTGCAATTTTGTACAACACCTAATTACCCACCAGCCATTCTTATTATCGACGGAATTGATTTGCTTTTTTTAAATGTACAACTTGTGTTTTAAAAGAAGTAAGGATAACAGTAGATACATCTTTTTAAATTTTACATAAAAACAAGAGCGAATGCATTCCCATAATAATGAAACATGTTCTTAATCTTATATTCCCATTCCTTTCGTACCGCTGGCGCTTAACCCTACACTGTATCATATTGATGCGCGAAGTGCAACTTTTTCTAAGATTACGATGCGGGAGCTGTAAAAATTGGCACGACGCGGCATCATCTTCGCTACAAGAGACTTTTGTCCTTCAGCGCTCCGTCGCTTTATGATTTATTGAGGTCTCGCGAAGTGCAATTTTGTGTAACCGGCATCCACAGCGCAGAAACACTCTTTCCCACTGTTCG
>OW679199.1:115175600-115535284 GCA_940337035.1 Agriotes lineatus | reverse complement strand
TGTAGAAATCATAAAAATATGTTGTTCCTCATTGAAACCTTTTTAAATCTTAAATATGGTGATAAATACGTCTGGTTTGCTCCCCATTACCGTCGGTGAGACCATACACGTAATGAATTTTTGCATTTGAATAATTCACCATTTTTAACAATATTGTAAAAATAAAATAATAAATATTATACACCAAGTGAATTAAACATATGTTTATTCACGAAAAGCAACTCTTTGAGTTAATAAATGTTTATTTCACGTGACGTATATATGTTTTTATTCAATTTTGACGAAATTTTGAATAAAAATTTAAAAATATTCAAATTTAGAGCGCCTGCTGCTCTTAAATCACTTACCTAATATAATATAAAACAACACACTTACTGTGTGCCAAACGTCAAAGTGACGTTTATCACCTGCTTACAGCTATACACAAAATTTGAAATAAATGACATTAAAAATATTCAAGGGTAATACCACAAGCAGTGGATATATTTTTGACAAATATTTTGTCGTTTCCATGTAAATTATTGCGTTTAAATTTCACGATACAAAATCACATCAAAAATGTCACGAGCCGAAGGCGAGTGACATTTAAATGTGATTTTGTTGAGTGAAATTTGCAATAATTTCTATGGAAATGGCAAAATATTTTAAAAAAATATATCCACTTCGAGTGGTATTTGGGACTATTTAACAATATTAACACATAACCATTAACTTTATTGAAAAATAATCCAACAATTAATATAATTATTCATTCTCAATTAAATTCAGCGGACTATTCAACACTATAACATATAAGCCAATCAGATTGCAGACATTTGCTTTTTTCAACCAATACCAGCAGTATATCACTGAATATTGGGCACCATGCAAAATATTCACAAAACAATGTACGTACTCAAAAAATAAATAGCCTTGTTGCGAAGTATCGCTTAGCAACGATGTTCTGTCCTTAGTGATATCGCTAGGTCACGTAACACTAAACCCCAACAAACTGTGTGGCTTGTTTTAAAAATTTTAAAATGCTGTATTTTGGAAGTATTTTGCTGAATTTAATTGAGAATGGATAATTATATTAATTGTTGGATTATTTTTCAATAAAGTTAACCGTTATGTGTTAATATTGTTAAATTGTCGTCCCAAATACCACTCGAAGTGGATATATATTTTTTAAATATTTTGCCATTTCCACGAAATTATTGCAAAATTTCACTCAACAAAATCATATTTAAATGTCACTCGCCTTCGGCTCGTGACATTTTTGATGTGATTTTGTATCGTGAAATTTAAACGCAATAATTTACATGGAAACGACAAAATATTTGTTAAAAATATATCCACTGCTTGTGGTATTACCCTTGAATACTTCCAAAACACAGCATTTTAAAATTTTTAAAACAAGCCGCATAGTTTGTTGGGATTTAGTGTTAAATAACCTGGCGATATCACTAAGGACAGAACATCGTTGCTAAGCGATACTTCGCAACAAGGCTATTTATTTTTTGAGTACGTATCTTGTTTTGTGAATATTTTGCATGGTGCCCAATATTCAGTGATATAGTGCTGTTATTGGTTGAAAAAAGCAAATGTCTGCAATGTGATTGGCTTATATGTTACTAGCTGAAACCCGCGGCATATGCCGCATTTAAAATGTAGCACGAATTTAATAACTTTGGTTGCACTAAAGAAAGTTTTAAAAGCACGCTAGAGATTGCCAGTAAGGAAAAGTTCAAAAAATAGTAATTTATTATACAAGACGATAAAGTTAAATTTTATCCACGAGTGAATCGTTTAACGTCGTGACGAAGTCGAGACGTTAATGATTCAAGAGTGGATAGAAATAACTTCATCGTCGTGTATAATACAATATTTTTTTCTATAGCAAGAACTTTAACAATTTCAAAAGAAAAATATACGGTACCCCCCACCCAAGAAAAGCGCCCTTCAGTGCTTTCCAAGAATACTTCGATACTCAGCATCACTCCGTTTCGCTAATACAATGAAATGCTATGAACCAGTCATTTATAAAAAAAAAACAAACAAATTTTTTTTTGCCGACGACCATAGCTCAAATGTTGATGTTGCTTTCATTTTCGGAGGACCTATCGTATGAAAACGATCCAAGACTTCAGGAAGGTTCCTGGCGACCGGAATCGTGTACACATACGAACATACATCCCCCGCACAGCACGTTTAGGCGCCCCCCAATACGGGGGATTGATCTAGTGGGCTGGGATCTTCACCAAAAGATCCGCACCGCCGAGACGGAGATTTGATATAGTGGGTTCATTAGTCGGTTGGCTCGAATTTTAGAGATATTTGACTCAGAGTGGTTTTCGATATGAGGGAATTTCAATACTTCGTACACTTCGTGTCGAAGTAATAAGGACAGTCAATCACATTTCAAAATGTCAGTAGCTCTTATGAGATTATACAGCGTGTCCAACAAATGGCGGATTAACTCTACGGTGCGTTACTGAGGGATGCCTAATGAACCCAACCCTGGAAAAATATGAAAAAAAATCCCGGGGCCGTATTTTTCGAAATATTTCGAAATTAATAAAAATAAATCTGGCAACATTGATACTGCAACAATTTCTGAATCAAAAATGTATCCATAGTAAGTTGTTAATATGTTGGTGACACTGTAAGTCTATGTCAAATTCGAGGTTAGTAGGTTAGGTTTTGTGTCAGTATGTGTCAAAACTGACACAAAACCTAACCTACTAACCTCGAATTTGACATAGACTTACAGTGCCACCAAGATATTATTCATATAGGCCATTCAGTAAACACAAAAACATATAAATTTTTCTGAAGTTGGCATATACATAAAATTTGTCTGCTAGGGATTCTGTATTTTGTTTTGCAAAGGTTTCCATACCTGCATAAAGGTGACTTTGAATTTAAAAATGACAATTAATAAATATCATTAATTCAGTGTCAAAGTACATACTATTCTGAAAATTCTTGCCTGAACTTTTATAAAATGTAATAAAAATACTTATTAATAAATGCTACATCAATAGTATCCAACACAGTATTTGTTTAACATCCTTAAAAGTAGTTGTGACAGATGCTAATTAAATGTCACACTCTTAACCTATTTGTTTTAGTAACTTTTTGTAAGTACATTCCTACACAAAAGATGCATTTTGGAAGTACACTCATGAAATTTTAGAAATCAAAGGCCACTTTGTGTTTTTATGTTTAGTGAACAGACTATACAACAAATATTTCAATGCCAAGCTTGATTTCGAATATTTATTGTACAAAGCCTGTTTGCCATATTTAGTTATTGACAAACTCAACACGAAATCAGTTTTCTAAAATACTTAAATATTGAAAACAATTTAGTTAAAATCTCAAGAGTATTAAAAAAACAGTTATTTTAATAAGTCCCAGATTTGACACTATAATTATACACTTTTATTGCGATATATTGGTAAATGTTATAATCTTTACAACTCAATTTATACTTCCTATAATGTTATATTTGCCTAAACAGATATCAAAAAATTCAAATATTGTTACACTACTTTATTTTCAATATAAGATTGATAGTAAATCCAGTGATTGAGTCACCGCCCTGGGCTGAAGTGGTTTAGAATTTTGTCTTGCCATCTTGCTTTCGGTCGTACTCGTGGTCTCTATTGAATAAAGATAGTAATTAATAACAAGTACAACAAATTGCTACAAATTTTAACATAAGTTATTACTTCTAAAGAAAAAATGGTCATTGTATTTACAGTAGTTTCTGATGATATTGTTTGTATTGGTAGAATAACAATTCAAAGGCTGCTAAATATTGCAGCATAATAATTCTGATTTACAGTAATGCTTAGTTACGAAAATACCTATTTCTTGTTGTTCTGATACCGGTCAGGAAAAAACTGTATATACACAGCAGGAGAGAACGCCATTTTTTCTTCTGTGTATTTGTAGTCCTCGGGCTTCACCCTTTGGTTTCAAACTCAGACTTTAGGAAAACTTGTGCCCTTCTCTTCCTTGTTGGAACGTACTATCCATTAATGTTGCCATTGGTGACGGTAAAAAAGTAAAATTTTTAATACGTTTTATAACTAATCAAAATCTGATGGATTATACCTAAGAATTCCACATTCTTAGGTATAATCCACAATACCACATCTCGCCTGAAAATTACATCACATCTTCATAAAATATATCAAATTAAAACAATTAGAATACACTATTTAAGATTTTTCTAATTTGTATTGGAGACAGTTTTTAAATAAGTTTTGTACAGTTACAGAAGACGGTTCTATAGGGTGATGGTTGGCATCTTTGGCTACAGAACTAAAATCATGAGTTCAGATCGAATCCTCTATAATAAAGAAATGGACACTCTCTGAAATGGAAGATTCTAAATATTTCGTTTTGTGTTGAAATTCAATCCAGTCTATACTTACAGCATCTACTCTTTCTCGACAGCTTATACCATTTATATTTATAAGTATGTATATAATCGAGTAGAATCATCAGCATGACTGATGCTTTGCAAATTAATGAAAAGCAGTCAAAAAAATCAAAATTGTTTTAAAGGATGCATATTTAAACTCAATCCAATCTATTACATTGTGAAAAGATGGAGAGTAATGTAAAAAAATCAAAATTGTTTTAGAGGATGCATATTTAAACTCAATCCAATCTATTACATTGTGAAAAGATGGAAGAGTAATGTAAAAAAATCAAAATTGTTTTAAAAGATGCATATTTAAACTCAATCCAATCTATTACATTGTGAAAAGATGGAGAGTAATGTAAAAAAATCAAAATTGTTTTAGAGGATGCATATTTAAACTCAATCCAATCTATTACATTGTGAAAAGATGGAAGAGTTATGTAAAAAAATCGAAATTGTTTTAGAGGATGTATATTTAAACTCAATCCAATCTATTACATTGTGAAAAGATGGAAGAGTAATGTAAAAACATCAAAACTGTTTTAGAGAATGCATATTTAAACTCAATCCAATCTATTACATTGTGAAAAGATGGAAGAGTTATGTAAAAAAATCGAAATTGTTTTAGAGGATGCATATTTAAACTCAATCCAATATTAGATTATGAAAAGATGGAGAGTTACGTAAAAAATCAAAATTGTTTTAGAGGATGCATATTTAAACTCAATCCAATCTATTACATTGTGAAAAGATGGAAGAGTTATATAAAAAAATCGAAATTGTTTTAGAAGATGCATATTTAAACTCAATCCAATATTAGATTATGAAAAGATGGAAGAGTTACGTAAAAAATCAAAATTGTTTTAGAGGATGCATATTTAAACTCAATCCAATCTATTACA
Organism: Agriotes lineatus; assembly: GCA_940337035.1. NCBI lineage: Eukaryota > Metazoa > Arthropoda > Insecta > Coleoptera > Elateridae > Agriotes > Agriotes lineatus. Next base: position 115,529,962 of record OW679199.1, on the reverse strand, counting down.
TTGTGAAAAGATGGAAGAGTTATATAAAAAAATCGAAATTGTTTTAGAGGATGCATATTTAAACTCAATCCAATCTATTACATTGTGAAAAGATGGAAGAGTTATATAAAAAAATCGAAATTGTTAAGAGGATGCATATTTAAACTCAATCCAATATTAGATTATGAAAAGATGGAGAGTTACGTAAAAAATCAAAATTGTTCTAGAGGATGCATATTTAAACTCAATCCAATATTAGATTATGAAAAGATGGAAGAGTTACGTAAAAAATCAAAATTGTTTTAAAGGATGCATATTTAAACTCAATCCAATCTATTACATTGTGAAAAGATGGAAGAGTTACGTAAAAAATCAAAATTGTTTTAGAGGATGCATATTTAAACTCAATCCAATCTATTACATTGTGAAAAGATGGAAGAGTTATATAAAAAAATCGAAATTGTTTTAGAGGATGCATATTTAAACTCAATCCAATATTAGATTATGAAAAGATGGAAGAGTTACGTAAAAAATCAAAATTGTTTTAGAGGATGCATATTTAAACTCAATCCAATCTATTACATCGTGTATAGATGGAATGTTATGTGAAAAAACCGAAGTTGTTTTGAGAATGCTTGGCCAGTTCTGTTTGAACTCAGGATTCTAGTTCTGTAAGTAGCCAGAGATGCTAATCATCACGACATAGAGCCTTCCTTTATAACTATACAAATCTTATATAAAAACTGTCTTCAATACAATTTAGAAAAATATGAAATAGTGTATTTCAGTCTTCTTCTTCTACCGCTTAATATAGGACAGTGGCCTGTTTTAACCACAAAGTGGTTCTATGAGCCCTCTTTGCCCTTAGGCCGGGTAGGTGGCTAACCTTGCCCGTCGAAATTGAGGAAAAGTTCCCTTATTAGGGGTTAACGACTACCGCAGATGTTAGCATGGTGGCCGGAGAGCGTACAATTTTTAAAATCCGTCTCTAGTATCTGCCGGGATCGAACCCGGGCCGGCCGCCTGAGAGGCGAGCATTTGCTCGCTGGGCCATCCGTTCATTATTAATTTCTTCTTCATCTTATTATAGGCCAGTGGCCTGTTTTAACCACATAGTGGTTCTATGAGCCCTCTTTGCCCGTAGGCCGGGTAGGTGGCTAGCCTTGCCCGTCGAAAATGAGGTAGAGTTCCCTTGTTTTAGGGGTGAACGACTACCACAGGTGTTAGCGTGGTAGCCGTTCAGTCGTTCTAATTAATATATTTTATGACAATATGATGTAATTTTGAGGCAAAATGGTGCTCCCACCTGAAATTTTTAGGTGAAAGCACTATGATTTTGACCAGTTATGAAAAGTATCAAAAAGTCACTTTTTTTAATGTCACCAAAGGCAATGTGAAAAAATAATACATTATAAAGAAGAGAAAAGCATAATTTTTCCCAAAATGTAAGTTTGCAGCTCAAGGGCGAAGCCGAGCACTACAAATACACAGAGGAAAAAATGGTGTTCTGCCCTGCCGTGTGAATACAATTTTTTCAAGGGCCGGGATCAGAACCGTAAAAAACATATTTTTGTAACTAAAACCTTAATGTAAATCAAAATTATGCTGCAATATTTAGCAGTCTTTGAACTGTGTCATTTTACGAATACCATGACAACAGACATTTTAATTTTGTTTCATATTGTCCCTTGATAGTCCAGTTACATTAGGATCCGGCTACCGAAAAAAATCCAAGTGAGCTGAAATTTTGCATACACCTTTATTTTGACATTACAAACAATGTCTCAAAAGTCGCCATCGATATCGCGCTTGCGTTTTGAGTTATTCAAGGTCAAAAGTCGCAGAAATAAGTTTTTCGCAAATATCTCGCATTCTATGGGTCGTATGACATTTTTAGTTATTACAGAAAATAAAGGCTAGGAAATCCTCTACACAAAAGATTGTACAGGTTTTTTAGGTAGAACTAACCATTCAGTAAATAACACACTGTTAAGTTTTGCAGACGGGTTTTACTTCTTTTTATGATAAAGGAAGTATTGGATCACCCCAAAAATTCTAAATTGAGTTTTCAACAGATCTTCACGTTTTAGAGTCCCCTGAACCCAAAAAACGTGTTTTTGTTCATTGGTCTGTCTGTCTGTGAACAGAATATCTCAAAAACGAAAAGAGGTATGGTATTGAAACTTCATATATAAGTTTTGTGTACTATCTAAATGCGACAGCAAGCTTTTGAAGAAAATCGTATAACCGGAAGTATGATGTTTACTCTTGTGTTTCAAAAACGGCTCGAACGATTTTTTTCAAACTTTACATTTTTATTACATTTTTAATGTGTATTGATTGAGATGAGTGATTTTCAAGTAGAATTTTAGAGGTATTCAACTGAAAAATCACTAATCTCACATCAATACACATTAAAAATGTAATAAAAATATAGTTTGAAAAAAATAGAACCGTTTTTGAAACACAAGAGTAAACATCATACTTCCAGTTATGCGACTTTCTTCAAAAGCTTACTGTCGCATTTAGATAGTAGGTACACAAAACTTATATATGAAGTTTCAACGCCGTACCTCTTTCCGTTTTTGAGTTATTCTGTTCACAGGCAGACAGACCGATGGATGGACGGACACACAGACCAATGAGCAAAAACACGTTTTTTGGGTTCAGGGGACTCTAAAACGTGAGGATCTGTTGAAAACTCAATTTAGAATTTTTGGGGTGAATCCAATACTTCATTTATTGTAAAAGGAAGTAAAACCCGTCTGCAAAACTTAACACTGTGTTATTTACTGAACGGTTAATTGCACTCAAAAAACCTGTATAATCTTTTTTGTAGAGAATTTCTTAGCCTTCATTTTTTGTAATAACTAAAAAAGTCATACGACCCATAGAAAGCGAGATATTTGCAAAAAACTTATTTCTGCGACTTTTGACCTTGAATAACTCAAAACGCAAGCGCGATATCGATGGGGACTTTTGAGACATTGTTTGTAATGTCAAAATAAAGGTGTATGCAAAATTTCAGCTCACTTGGATTTTTTCGCCAAATGCTGCGGTTTTCCGTCTAATGTAACTGGACTATGAGAGAAAATGTGTTCTTTCTCTGACAATTTTTGTAACCTAAAATATGATTCTCCTCACGGTTGGGAATGAGAGTGTTACACGAGTAATGTCATCAGAAAATATTATAAATACTACGACTACAGCAATAGTAACATAAAATGAATAACTTCCCTTGGTGATTCGATGTTACTCAGGCTTTTGCAACATTTGTTCACCCTGGACCCAAGTGCTTTTGGATTTTCTCTTGCCAACTTGTTTTTGGTCGTCCTCTTCCTCTCTTGTGCAGATTTGAGTTTGGTTGATATGCATATCCTCGCACTACTAAAACAATAATAATTAAATAATTTTGCATATATGCTGGGAAAATGGCGTATCAACTCTCCTTTGTCTGTTTAAAATTATTTCTGGTCCTATACATTCCTTGAAAAATGTAATTAATTTTGGTAACATAGTCCCCTCCCGTATCTCTTTATTTCATTTAATCTCTTCCACAAATAAGTTGTTATCGCCGGAATTTGTGATCGCCAACTGTTCTTGTATCTTAAAACAAAAGCAATTAAAACTTGTAAAGAAACTGTGACAGTAAGTACCTGAAAAAACTAATTGTGATTCTGCATCAAATGTATTTTTCCCTCTTTATTGTTATTAGTAAATTGGGAGTACGTGTTTCTGTGAAAGAAAACATTAGAAGGTTTCATCTTCATCATTGAATGAGTAACATACGTGTCAGCAAAGGTATTTTCTCAATGATGCTGTTAAAAAGAATTTCCACGTCCTTTCTTGTAAATCGTGTCTGTGTACCCCTTCTCGAAACAGTTGCTCCATTGTTCTTTCTCCTTCTACGTCCTGGATTACATTTATCCCTTTTCGGAGTTACCATCTTGTTTTAAAGAATTTCTTTGTAAACAATATTTTTTGTATGCCGTTCACCACCTTTTATTGCTACTTTCAATCCGTTCATAGTTTTTACTCGAGAAAAAGCAACATATAATTGCCCATGTGAAAATACAGGAGTATTTAGATACAAACCAACTTTAGTGAACGTTTGCCCCTGACTTTTATTTATTGTCATTGCAAAAGAAAGTCTAATAGGAAATTGTTTACGCTTCAATACAAATGGCAAATTGGTATCAGATGGGCATAAAGTGATACGTGGAATCAGTACATACTTTCCTTTGTTTGCCCCACATGCAACTGAGCATCCAAGAATATACCTGCCCATATGTTGTACAATTAACCTAGTCCCATTGCATAATCCCTTCTTTATATCTAAATTTCTCAACAGCATAACAATTGCACCAATTTTTAACCGCAGTTCGTGAGGGGGCATACCCGATGGTGTCAATGAGTGTAAAAACTCTGTGGGAAACTGGATCACTTCTGATTCTTCACACTCAGCTTCATCAATGCTCATGTAAATTTGTTCTTCTCCCGTAAGTAATTTGAGTACTTTGTTGTTAATGTCGAGCGAGTCAATGTTTTTCGGCGTCAAAATCACTTTGTCACAAAGACTATCTGCATTGTCTGGAAGAATCTCTTTACCATATACGTCCTCAATTAAATTGCCAGTACTAATACACTGCTGCGGTATTGGAATTTTTTCATCTTTATCAGTTTGTATTTTACCATCACCTATAATAATAAATTTGTAAACGTAAACAGATTTACTTTTGGCGCCTAACATAAAATACATAATTGTTTTTAATTTAAAAATAATTTCAAATTTAAAAAAGCCTAGGTATTTATTTTCCTTTGTTTAATAATTATTCATGCCACCTGTAGTAAAATAACAACTTACCTATATCTAAAAGTAATGTTGACCACATGTCTTCTCCTGCTGCCCTCATATTTGTTATTAGCTTTATGACTTTAAAATGTGCCCATAATGACGATTTCTTTAAACATGCATCAATACAATCTGACCTTGTTCCACGATAGACAACAGGAAGTACTTGGCGAAAGTCGCCACCCAAAATCATCAATTTTCCTCCAAAAACTTCATTATTACCCATAATGTCCTTGAGCAAAATGTTTACAGCTTCTAACGCATATTTTGGTGCCATCGGAGCTTCATCCCAAATAATAACTGTACTACTTTGTAATATGCTTGCTGCGGGAGTGTTCATTTTCATTGTAGAAAGAAATGACGTTTTGTTAATTGGTACAGGAAGTTTAAATCGATTGTGAACTGTACGTCCATCAAGCAGTAATGTAGCGGCAATACCAGACCAGGCTACATTTAAAACAGCTACACCTCTACCTTTACATATGTGATTTATAGTTGTATATAAATACGTTTTGCCTGATCCCCCTGGTCCATCGATAAAAATACATTTTGCTGATCGTGATGATTGTTCTAAGAGATGGACTATTTCATCACAGGCAGCTTTTTGACTGGGATTCAGGGTTCTGTACATACTTTCCCCTTCAGCTTGGTGGTTTTGAGAATTGTCAACGACGGCAATGTGTGGCTGAATTTGTGGAAGTGGTATAAAATCCGAAAGTTTTCGACCACAAACTTTCATTGAATCATCGATGGCATAGTAAGCGGTAGCCTCTGATTCTTCTATAGACAAACTTCTGCGGAAATCTTCAGATAATGCAGCTTTAAATTCTTGCCACAATTGTAAAGCATTTGATACGTTGCAAAATAAAAGTAATGTTGCAAATACATTCCTCAGTTGTGATGGAAGCTGAAAATTTACAACTTCAGCTAAACATCGTGCATATTCTCGATCATCAAGTAATAAACCGGCTTCTTTGGCAGCTTCAAGGAATGTATCGTGAACTTGGCCATTAATGGTTTTCAAATCATCAAATGATGTAGCTCCTTTTACGTGTAGTAACAATAATCGCATATGGTATCTTTCAACATCCTGGGGCCCAACAGTATACATTCTACCGATTTCCTTAGCAAATCGTTTGCGTCTATTCCAGGTGGTGGTAGCTTTATTGAAAACAAAATGTTCTGGAATTTCCCGGTAATACAAAGTACGCGAATCAATCATATTATCTTCAGGTTGGTAACCATTTTGGAATATTTCTTCACATAATTTATTTAACTTAAACCATGCTGTCAGAGTGGAATTTTTTGAATGCGCTCGATCTACTGCATCTTGAACATTACCCTCAACAAAGCATATATTTTGATGATTAGGAAGGTGTACAGCAAGACGATAAATGGTGTGCGAGCGATTTTGCATATCGAATCCAAAAATTCTCCACGATGCCTCTGGAGCGCTTACATAGCGTGCGTCTAAATGTGCAGTTATTTCATCATAATGAATTTCACTGCTTGTTCCCCCACCTTCTTCGCTTGTTTGCTTTAATTTTAAAGCAGCACGATCATGCCCCTTATAAACATATTTATACAGATATTTTACACTTTTTACACTGGAGCAGACTTCAACGTTTATGTGAGCATTATATTTTAAGGATAGATACCGATTATAAGGAACAATCCATCTGTTATCAATTATGTGGTCTTTTATCTAAAAACAAATAAAACTAATGTCACAACATAAAGCATAAATTTTACTATAATGCTACAGACATTTTGTGTCAAAAGAATTTCAATTCCCCATACAAAAAGTTAATATTCTCTGTGATTATGGATTGACCGCTACCTACTGATTATTATACCAGCTATATTGGCATTATGTTGCAATTATTGGTAACAGCAGAATTTGACAATATATGATGCCGATATAAATCATAATTATGATATTATCATAATTTAAACATTTTGTGGTTATCGTAAGTCCTGTTTCTTTTGTATATACATGGTGTTCAAAGTTAATTGTGCACTATTGCTAAGTTTAATAACATTTATTAAATCCAACCCCACTTAAAGCATCAATGGATCAACATCGGATTGCTAAGTTTGTTATTATTGGAGCTACAATTTCGATTACAGTAGTAAATTTGTAAGACATATAATAACCACAAAATGTTTACATTGTGATGTGAGCACTCCATATTTGACACACAAATTAATGAAAGCAATGCAATATAATTATCTGTAGCCTAATAAACCTAAAAAAATTCCTACAAACCTAATGAAATTGAATGTAAGAGGTAGTAAATACTATTCACATAAATATTAATATACCTGCAAAGTATTTCCATTGGCACGTCTCTTATACTGAGGATAACCATCCACTTCAATTTTGGTTTCTTCACAAACACTTTTTGGATATCCCTTTGTGCATACACCATCGTGCATACATGGAGAAGCAGGATTTAAAGTACCACAAGGGCCATGGACCATGCACTTCTTGACTATCTCAAACAGTCGCTTATCTTCAAATGGGTTTGGAATCTCAGCTGTTACAATTCTATCTACGTCTTCTGCAGTTCGTAACTTGTCGTCTACTAAAATGTAATTTTTGTAATTATTCAAAGTTTTGAAGATTATCTTTATAAATACCTGCAAGAATTAAAAGCATGTGACAATGTGGTAATCCCCTCTTTTGAAATTCTGTTACACAAACATAAGCAAGTACACGTCCAAGAAGATGATTGTGTAGTATTTTTTGTTTGAGCCGGTCAAGTTTCAATTTAAATACGCGTGCAACTATATCGGGTCTATCAGATGCAGTTTCATTTGGTGCTAATTGTGTTTGTATTTCGGACCACATTGGATTGCATGTGAAAGTTAAAAAAATGTCGGGTTTACCATACTTTGCTACTATTGCCATAGCATCTTGGTAACCTTGCTGCATTGCACGAGGGCCACCAGCATAGGAAGATGGTAGTATTACACGTCGACCAACTTTAGCATTTTGATTTGCTGCCGCATTGCCAATGTAGTCCATCAACGTTTGATAGGTGTCTGCACGTAACTCCTTTTGATGAGTTCTTTCATAATTCAACCGATTCTGTTCCAGTTTCACATATGAATCAACAACATATTGTTGAAACAGTTTTCCTGAATGGTGAATTGCCGAAAACCTTTCCCGAACTGCTAATCGATATGAGTAATACTCTTTTTGCGTAACTCGAGTCCTTTTTCTAAGAGATCCCTGCTTGCAGAGGTCTAAATGCCATCCGAAATCACCTCCAGGAAATAATAGAGGGTACGTCAATGGATCACAACTTTTATCCAAGTAAGAAACTTGTCGAAGACCACCCCCCCTTGCAAAAACTGTAAAACTGCGTGTCAACGGTACCTCACCATCTTCACCTACGAATACAGCAGCAATTTCATTAGCAGCAGTTGGTGCATTATATCGCCTTTGGTCCATTGTTTTTGATACATCAAAAAACATTCTGACTGATGGAGTTGATCTATTTTCTAGGAGAGCTAGTCTTTCTTCTTCCTCGATTACTTCTTTCATCATACGCAATGAAGCAACGTATGGATTTATATTAGATAAAATATCACCTAACTGACACATTATTGATGCAATGCAACCAGAATTTGTTGAATTACTTAACCTTTCAGTAGTCGCCATTTCAGAATCTAATATATATATTTGCCCGTATGCAGGTTTATTACCGACATCAGGGTACAACGGACCAACTCTGTGGTATATTTGACCATGTATTTTAAAACAGTATGGACCATTTCCACGAGGAGCAACTATATTTGCACCCATTGATGCCATAGCCAAACTGCTGTTGTAATTCCTAATGTACTTGCAAAAATTGTTTGAGCGAGAATCAGTTCCATTCAAAAGATGTTCCAGTTGTTTGGGATATAACTGCAGGTCTGGGAGCTTCACATTGCCAAAATTACAGCAGTCGTTGAATTCTTCCCTGCGACGACCCCTTACCTCTGCTGCAAAATGTAAGGCCCCGCAATGCTTGCACTGTACGTCCATGAAACCAAGTGTATCTTCTGCCAGATCCTGCAATAGCTCACAATCTTCAAAATGACGCTATAATAAAAGAAACAAATTGTTGCATTAAGTAATTATTGTTGGTGTAGTTAATCGTTGATCAACATACCTGAAAATCAGTCGGCTGTGAAGGGTTAACATCCATGAAAGCAAGTGTATCTTCTGGCAGATCCTGCAATAGCTCACGGTTTTGTGTATTTCTTACGTAATCTTCAAAATGTCGCTATAATAGAAGAAACAAAACAAAAAATAAATAACAACTGTTCATGTAATTCATCGTTAATCAGCCGGCTGTGAAGGGTTTACTTCTTCAGAATCATTGAATGTCAGAACCTGAGAAGTACAACGCAAATAATTTACAATTAACTCGTCAAAACAAATGTGGTGTGATACACTGACACAACTTCCGTTTACAGTAATCTTATAATTAGCCAAACATGTTTGTTAGCTATTTTCTGAGGTTAGGTTAAAGAATTTATCTGAAGGTATTTAGGGCCGGTATTACAATCATAGTTTAAACCACACAGTAGAGTTTAAACTGTAGATTAGCTACCAATAGCGTATTACAATCTTAAGTAAATTTAAACCAAGCTAGGGTATCGTTTAAACCATTAATACTAAAGTTTAATGCTTATGTGTGCAGTAAAACAGCGATGTCGTAACCTCACATCATCATTAAAAGTGTTTATTTTTGTGGAAATTTATATTTATTTGATATGGATAATATATTTTAGATATTTGATGATCTCTTAGAGTCCTCTCAACATAAGATAGGGACAGGCACGTCACAGTTCGGCTGCGCGGATTTTTGTTAAGTCACGCGCCTCAAGAATTGGCAGTGGCGTACACGGATACAAGTGAACTCATCGCGTATCCTATCAACTACTAAACCCCCTGGTAACAGGACGCGTATTTAAAAACGTGCCGTTGCTAAGTAACCATTGCCCATCGGGATAATCGCCAAACCACTGCGCACCCTGGCAATGATGACGTGCCTGTCCCTATCTTAGGTTGGGCGGACTCTAACTGATGATGAAGATGTAATAAGTTTTTCATTTTACTTCTCTGAAAACACCTTGTTTTCATCTGTTTTTGCAATGACGTAAATGTGGCTTTTTCAGAACTTTTCCCGATGTCCGCTTTTTTTCCGTGCCCTAAATTAATAAGAAATAAATCGTTGCTATTGAAATGTTAATCATGTTTGGTACTGTTTTTACGATGTATTATTATTACTTTGAAAATACCTTTCCTACGTTGTTTTTAGATAAGTATAATAAAAAATATCGTTCATTATAATCATTATACACCCAGAAATGGATTTTTCCAGACTCGTAATGAAATATACTACGTATTATTGAAATGTCTCGTAGACCAAAAGTATTTCGTGTAATAGAATTCATTTGGAAATGTGGGATGATATGGAATTTATAGACAGATTTAGGCTATCGAAAGCCACAATTTTATTAGTAATAGATACTATCCTATAGGTAGACCAACCTAACTGTGAGGGTTTGTGTCGTTACGATTTTCTTACCGAATCTGCATTCGAGCATTAATTCATATCCGGAAATTATTTTTTACTTTTCGTGCATTTCAACAACGTTCAAATTAATATGAAAAAATTTCCAGAAAGAATTAATGCTCTTATGAGATTATATGTGATTATACCATTCATAATGCACAAAATCCCTATTCAGGCCACGTATTAATAAGTGAAAACACTGTGGTGTTATCGTTTTGGTGTTTTCAATTTTGAGCTGTCAGCTGTCAATGTCATGCCATTTCCAACAAATTTTTTAGGATACGCATTAATTGTATATTGTATGTTAAGAGCTGAAAGTGCATTCTTGCCGCTTGCGCATGAATATTGCTGGTTGAGACGAAGTCGAAAGCAGCAATCATGCAAAAGCGGCAAGCGCACTTTTAGCTCGGAACATACATACTATTTTTTCGATGACTGAGCATATTATTAAAGGAAAATGTCAGATTTCATTTTATCGCAAAAATTAAATGACAATCAAGTTAACATTACTCGCGCAGTCTATGACATGTGACGCGATTATTTCAACAAATGATGGGCATTTTCAAGGAAACATTCGAACGTGGCTACCTATTTTGTTCACACGGAAACCCAAAACGCTCGGCGAGCAGCAAAGTGATGAAAACGCACGCTCAGCGGCAAATGTCAACTTTCTGTTGTCAAATGACAGTGAGAAAAATCTAATTTCGATGTCAGTCGTCGAAAAATACATTTTTAGTGTAATTCCCTTATTGATATTCATGGTATAATTTAATCAAATACTCACTCGACGACTTTAAGAATTATCAAATACTTTTGCTTACAAACTCAACGGATTGCTTTGTAGAAACACCACTCGCCCTTCGGCTCGTGATGTTTCTAAGCAACCCGTTTCGTGAGAAAGCAGAAGTATTTTTGATAATTCAGTCGCCTCGTGGTATTATTACTGACAATAAATTAATAAAATAAAATCTCATATACTTCCGCATATAGAATTTGACAGCAAAATAAACGCGAAATTAGTTATTTGGCAATTAGTGCTACCAACTTTGCAAATGTTTTACAATTAACTCGTCAAAAAAAATCTGGTGTGATACACTGACACAACTTCCGTTTACAGAGATCTTATAATTAGCCAAACATGTTTGTTAGCTATTTTCTGAGGCTAGGTTTAGAGTATCACATTAATCACGAATGTCGCTGCACGAAACTTTGTATTGCAAGACGTACTAACAAAAACTTTTGCTTTTAATTACTATGTTTCTGAATTAAATTCCCCATAAATCAAAGCTACATTTAGTTAATTTTTGCCTGTTTTACGAAAACCAAAATGGAGACACACTGTTTTACAATCATAACGAATTTTTAAAATTATTTTACTAAATAACTGTAGATGTGCATAGTAATTAATTAATTTTATTATCTACACTTTTTCACTGAATTTCGTCAACATGGTGCCTGATAAATAGTCCTCGTTCTTAAACTCCTAGAATTTTCCTTTTGATCTTTAATTAAAACACCAGATAATCATTTCTTTTTAGCAGTCGCCTCTTTGTGTTTTCTTAATTAACGATTTTAATACATAAGTAAGGAGGAAAATGATATTTTCACCGTAAAAACTGTCTTTTTATAAATATGCAAGATTTTAACGTGGTGTTTTTTTAACCTGTTTATATATGTAGACTGAAGAAGGCACTAAGTGCTGAAATATATTTCTACCTCACAATTTTGACCAGTTCTTTCACCGCAGGAAGGCGTTTCAACTGTAAATAGCTGCTAATTCGTCCTTAACATGTTTTAACATTAACCTCAGCCAGCTGCTATGTATTAATTATTAATCAGGAAGTTAAACAATGCTAATAAAATGCAGGTTATGTTTTCATTTCGCGTCATGCTCTGCAGTTTAGTTTGATTACGATACTTCTGCACATTTTTACACGCATATTTACCAGAAAATGTAGAACAACTTCTAAATAATGTACAGTCGTATGCAAATAAATCTGGGACAATGGTTTTTTCATATGTAGGTTGAATTGAGAATAGAAGAATATCTCCATGGATTTTCTGCTACCAGAAAGACCTACATTTTCATTTACGTGTCAAAATTTAAAGTAACTCTTTCTGATAGCAGGAAATCCATGGAGATATGCTTCAAATCTTAACTCAATTTACATATAAAAAAAACCATTGTCCCAGATTTATTTGCACACGACTCTACATGAAAAGTCAGCGCAAAATGTAGCAGTCAATTTTCTGTATGAAACAATGCTTAATATTTTTTTTATAAAATGCGTAAAATGTAGCGTCGTGTCATAGAGGCTTTACATACAAATGTTTACAAACCTCGGCAGTAGATGTTGATGGCAGGGGTTCGAAACGTGCAAAAACATTTGCAGGATTAGAAGATCTAAGAATAGTAGGTGTTGTATTCGTTTCAAATAACGCACCTGTAAAATATTATGTGATTAACAAACAACAATATTTTATGACTATTCGTTATTACCTGAAGAACAACTCACATGTTTAGAAACCTCGGCCGTAGATGTTGATGGTAGGGGTTCGAACCCTGCAGAAACATTTGCAGGATTAGACGATCTAAGAAAAGAAGGTGTTGCATTCGTATCAAATAACGCACCTGTAAAATATGATGTGATTAACAATCGACATAAAGCACCTAAAATTATTTTGTATTAAACGATAAATCGATGGTCAATTTGCTAATTGTTTATTATGGTAAACGATATATAACAGTATTGAATATGTACAAACCTGAATTTAAATCACCAAACAATGTTGGAATTGCTGTTTTCTTCAGGCGATTTTTAAGCAGACTGGAGAACATTGATTCTTCAAAATGTGCGCTACACAGTCTATAATCGTACCAATTTATACAGGAAGTTTCTTTGGATTCTTCCAACCCGCAGTTTTTAATCCAGATTAAACATCTTAAAAAATAGCCTTTTTTAGTGTTTCCGGGATTTATATACGTGCATACATAAATAAATATACAAAGGTACTATATAATAACGCTCCAATATAACAACTTACCTTCGCCAGTCTTTTGGGAACCGAAAATAGCAAACTTCTGCATTTACGATTGCACTTTTATTGCACAAAGGCGATGCACACGTCTTGTACCCACCGTAACAATATTCTGCCATCACAAACGTAAACGACAAACGACGAGGGAAGTTTTGCGTAAAGCCTTTTACAGTTTAATAACGCAAACAAATTGCACGTAAACGAGAAAGCAGCTAATGGCGTCAACAACAATGATGATGTCACAGCCTCCTTGTGCGTGTAGTAACAGTGTTGTCAGACGTTCTCAAAATATTGTACAATAATTAACGGAAAACAACATAACACTAAACACTATGTTTGTAGTATTAATGTTTATTTATAATACACTTCTGCGAAAAATTTTTCTCTTGCTTTACTTGCAGTTTCCAGTTTCTTAGTATTAAATGAGGATACTGTATTATTAAGTGAGGATACTGTACGAAATAAATAAGACGTATTTTGTCTGCCAATTCCGCTTTGCCTGGCTGATCTGCTAATTTATTTTTGACAGTTTCGTCTAATCTAATAAATGAGGATGAAAATGTACCAGAAATATTTTAAAAAATATACTTTTGCAGTAACGGTTTCAGAATGTACCAGATTCGTAGAATTGTACCAGGTCTGGCAACGCTGCTAATATCAAGACAACGCCCACAATTACCTCCAACCTCGAATTGTGGTCACGTGATGCACGACGCCTTTTCTTCCTAGAGGTAGTAAAGTCCACTTGCAAAAAGTTTATAACCATATTTTTGTACAAAGCTCCGAATTTAGGTTATTTGCAGATTTAATATTTATGTGTACATAGTACAAACATTCCTGTGTAATGTAAAAAATGTGTGTAGGCCCTAACAAGAGCATTAATTGTTCTCTCCTTCCATATTACTGGCTCTTAGAAAATATCAAGACCACGCCCCCAATACCTATGCTCATAGACCAGGAGTTGATTTATTTGACCTTGGGACGTGTTCTGCTTTATTATAGAGTTATGATGATGATGATTATGATAGTGTTGAATAGTCAAATTAAGATCATCATCATCATCATCACTTATAATAATGCAGAAGACTAAAAGCCGTGTTTACACAACTAAAAGTACCACGGTTGCATTCGTTTATTTCTATTTTCGGGTTTTTTAAACAAACTTCCCTTAACTTTTAATAGCGATATTATCACAGAAAACAATTATTTAATCTGCATATTTCTTGTGTTTTTTAAAACTATTGACTCAGCTTCGAAGGCAAGTCCACTTTGGTTAATTTTCATATCTGCTTATTGAACGCTCCTACAACCTAAGCCGAACTCAAACGCTAGAAAGGCTGAACAACACAGCCATGACCGAGGTTTGTACACATTTGTATGTAACGAAGCTAAATTGTATGCAAAATTTACTTAGCAGTTGCTACAAGTATTAATTCTGTTAAATGGTCTACTGTGCATCAGATAATTGTAGTACAAAAAAGCAAGGTATTAGCGTTACAATCTTATTGCTTCTCTCTTCTGCAGGGTCACTTTGAAGTATCGCAAATTAAAACTAACGCTGACTGTACGAGTGCATCTTCGACTGTAGTTATGAACAACACAGCCATGACCGAGGTTTGTACACATTTGTATGTAACAAAGCTAAATTGTATGCAAAATTTACTTAGCAGTTGCTACAAGTATTAATTCTGTTAAATGGTCTACTGTGCATCAGATAATTGTAGTACAAAAAAGCAAGGTATTAGCGTTACAATCTTATTGCTTCTCTCTTCTGCAGGGTCACTTTGAAGTATCGCAAATTAAAACTAACGCTGACTGTACGAGTGCATCTTCGACTGTAGTTATGAACAACACAGCCATGACCGAGGTTTGTACACATTTGTATGTAACGAAGCTAAATTGTATGCAAAATTTACTTAGCAGTTGCTACAAGTATTAATTCTGTTAAATGGTCTACTGTGCATCAGATAATTGTAGTACAAAAAAGCAAGGTATTAGCGTTACAATCTTATTGCTTCTCTCTTCTGCAGGGTCACTTTGAAGTATCGCAAATTAAAACTAACGCTGACTGTACGAGTGCATCTTCGACTGTAGTTATGAACAACACAGCCATGACCGAGGTTTGTACACATTTGTATGTAACGAAGCTAAATTGTATGCAAAATTTACTTAGCAGTTGCTACAAGTATTAATTCTGTTAAATGGTCTACTGTGCATCAGATAATTGTAGTACAAAAAAGCAAGGTATTAGCGTTACAATCTTATTGCTTCTCTCTTCTGCAGGGTCACTTTGAAGTATCGCAAATTAAAACTAACGCTGACTGTACGAGTGCATCTTCGACTGTAGTTATGAACAACACAGCCATGACCGAGGTTTGTACACATTTGTATGTAACGAAGCTAAATTGTATGCAAAATTTACTTAGCAGTTGCTACAAGTATTAATTCTGTTAAATGGTCTACTGTGCATCAGATAATTGTAGTACAAAAAAGCAAGGTATTAGCGTTACAATCTTATTGCTTCTCTCTTCTGCAGGGTCACTTTGAAGTATCGCAAATTAAAACTAACGCTGACTGTACGAGTGCATCTTCGACTGTAGTTATGAACAACACAGCCATGACCGAGGTTTGTACACATTTGTATGTAACGAAGCTAAATTGTATGCAAAATTTACTTAGCAGTTGCTACAAGTATTAATTCTGTTAAATGGTCTACTGTGCATCAGATAATTGTAGTACAAAAAAGCAAGGTATTAGCGTTACAATCTTATTGCTTCTCTCTTCTGCAGGGTCACTTTGAAGTATCGCAAATTAAAACTAACGCTGACTGTACGAGTGCATCTTCGACTGTAGTTATGAACAACACAGCCATGACCGAGGTTTGTACACATTTGTATGTAACGAAGCTAAATTGTATGCAAAATTTACTTAGCAGTTGCTACAAGTATTAATTCTGTTAAATGGTCTACTGTGCATCAGATAATTGTAGTACAAAAAAGCAAGGTATTAGCGTTACAATCTTATTGCTTCTCTCTTCTGCAGGGTCACTTTGAAGTATCGCAAATTAAAACTAACGCTGACTGTACGAGTGCATCTTCGACTGTAGTTATGAACAACACAGCCATGACCGAGGTTTGTACACATTTGTATGTAACGAAGCTAAATTGTATGCAAAATTTACTTAGCAGTTGCTACAAGTATTAATTCTGTTAAATGGTCTACTGTGCATCAGATAATTGTAGTACAAAAAAGCAAGGTATTAGCGTTACAATCTTATTGCTTCTCTCTTCTGCAGGGTCACTTTGAAGTATCGCAAATTAAAACTAACGCTGACTGTACGAGTGCATCTTCGACTGTAGTTATGAACAACACAGCCATGACCGAGGTTTGTACACATTTGTATGTAACGAAGCTAAATTGTATGCAAAATTTACTTAGCAGTTGCTACAAGTATTAATTCTGTTAAATGGTCTACTGTGCATCAGATAATTGTAGTACAAAAAAGCAAGGTATTAGCGTTACAATCTTATTGCTTCTCTCTTCTGCAGGGTCACTTTGAAGTATCGCAAATTAAAACTAACGCTGACTGTACGAGTGCATCTTCGACTGTAGTTATGAACAACACAGCCATGACCGAGGTTTGTACACATTTGTATGTAACGAAGCTAAATTGTATGCAAAATTTACTTAGCAGTTGCTACAAGTATTAATTCTGTTAAATGGTCTACTGTGCATCAGATAATTGTAGTACAAAAAAGCAAGGTATTAGCGTTACAATCTTATTGCTTCTCTCTTCTGCAGGGTCACTTTGAAGTATCGCAAATTAAAACTAACGCTGACTGTACGAGTGCATCTTCGACTGTAGTTATGAACAACACAGCCATGACCGAGGTTTGTACACATTTGTATGTAACGAAGCTAAATTGTATGCAAAATTTACTTAGCAGTTGCTACAAGTATTAATTCTGTTAAATGGTCTACTGTGCATCAGATAATTGTAGTACAAAAAAGCAAGGTATTAGCGTTACAATCTTATTGCTTCTCTCTTCTGCAGGGTCACTTTGAAGTATCGCAAATTAAAACTAACGCTGACTGTACGAGTGCATCTTCGACTGTAGTTATGAACAACACAGCCATGACCGAGGTTTGTACACATTTGTATGTAACGAAGCTAAATTGTATGCAAAATTTACTTAGCAGTTGCTACAAGTATTAATTCTGTTAAATGGTCTACTGTGCATCAGATAATTGTAGTACAAAAAAGCAAGGTATTAGCGTTACAATCTTATTGCTTCTCTCTTCTGCAGGGTCACTTTGAAGTATCGCAAATTAAAACTAACGCTGACTGTACGAGTGCATCTTCGACTGTAGTTATGAACAACACAGCCATGACCGAGGTTTGTACACATTTGTATGTAACGAAGCTAAATTGTATGCAAAATTTACTTAGCAGTTGCTACAAGTATTAATTCTGTTAAATGGTCTACTGTGCATCAGATAATTGTAGTACAAAAAAGCAAGGTATTAGCGTTACAATCTTATTGCTTCTCTCTTCTGCAGGGTCACTTTGAAGTATCGCAAATTAAAACTAACGCTGACTGTACGAGTGCATCTTCGACTGTAGTTATGAACAACACAGCCATGACCGAGGTTTGTACACATTTGTATGTAACGAAGCTAAATTGTATGCAAAATTTACTTAGCAGTTGCTACAAGTATTAATTCTGTTAAATGGTCTACTGTGCATCAGATAATTGTAGTACAAAAAAGCAAGGTATTAGCGTTACAATCTTATTGCTTCTCTCTTCTGCAGGGTCACTTTGAAGTATCGCAAATTAAAACTAACGCTGACTGTACGAGTGCATCTTCGACTGTAGTTATGAACAACACAGCCATGACCGAGGTTTGTACACATTTGTATGTAACGAAGCTAAATTGTATGCAAAATTTACTTAGCAGTTGCTACAAGTATTAATTCTGTTAAATGGTCTACTGTGCATCAGATAATTGTAGTACAAAAAAGCAAGGTATTAGCGTTACAATCTTATTGCTTCTCTCTTCTGCAGGGTCACTTTGAAGTATCGCAAATTAAAACTAACGCTGACTGTACGAGTGCATCTTCGACTGTAGTTATGAACAACACAGCCATGACCGAGGTTTGTACACATTTGTATGTAACGAAGCTAAATTGTATGCAAAATTTACTTAGCAGTTGCTACAAGTATTAATTCTGTTAAATGGTCTACTGTGCATCAGATAATTGTAGTACAAAAAAGCAAGGTATTAGCGTTACAATCTTATTGCTTCTCTCTTCTGCAGGGTCACTTTGAAGTATCGCAAATTAAAACTAACGCTGACTGTACGAGTGCATCTTCGACTGTAGTTATGAACAACACAGCCATGACCGAGGTTTGTACACATTTGTATGTAACGAAGCTAAATTGTATGCAAAATTTACTTAGCAGTTGCTACAAGTATTAATTCTGTTAAATGGTCTACTGTGCATCAGATAATTGTAGTACAAAAAAGCAAGGTATTAGCGTTACAATCTTATTGCTTCTCTCTTCTGCAGGGTCACTTTGAAGTATCGCAAATTAAAACTAACGCTGACTGTACGAGTGCATCTTCGACTGTAGTTATGAACAACACAGCCATGACCGAGGTTTGTACACATTTGTATGTAACGAAGCTAAATTGTATGCAAAATTTACTTAGCAGTTGCTACAAGTATTAATTCTGTTAAATGGTCTACTGTGCATCAGATAATTGTAGTACAAAAAAGCAAGGTATTAGCGTTACAATCTTATTGCTTCTCTCTTCTGCAGGGTCACTTTGAAGTATCGCAAATTAAAACTAACGCTGACTGTACGAGTGCATCTTCGACTGTAGTTATGAACAACACAGCCATGACCGAGGTTTGTACACATTTGTATGTAACGAAGCTAAATTGTATGCAAAATTTACTTAGCAGTTGCTACAAGTATTAATTCTGTTAAATGGTCTACTGTGCATCAGATAATTGTAGTACAAAAAAGCAAGGTATTAGCGTTACAATCTTATTGCTTCTCTCTTCTGCAGGGTCACTTTGAAGTATCGCAAATTAAAACTAACGCTGACTGTACGAGTGCATCTTCGACTGTAGTTATGAACAACACAGCCATGACCGAGGTTTGTACACATTTGTATGTAACGAAGCTAAATTGTATGCAAAATTTACTTAGCAGTTGCTACAAGTATTAATTCTGTTAAATGGTCTACTGTGCATCAGATAATTGTAGTACAAAAAAGCAAGGTATTAGCGTTACAATCTTATTGCTTCTCTCTTCTGCAGGGTCACTTTGAAGTATCGCAAATTAAAACTAACGCTGACTGTACGAGTGCATCTTCGACTGTAGTTATGAACAACACAGCCATGACCGAGGTTTGTACACATTTGTATGTAACGAAGCTAAATTGTATGCAAAATTTACTTAGCAGTTGCTACAAGTATTAATTCTGTTAAATGGTCTACTGTGCATCAGATAATTGTAGTACAAAAAAGCAAGGTATTAGCGTTACAATCTTATTGCTTCTCTCTTCTGCAGGGTCACTTTGAAGTATCGCAAATTGTACGAGTGCATCTTCGACTGTAGTTCATGAACAACACAGCCATGACCGACGGTTTGTACCATTCTGATATGTAACGAAGTCTAATTGTATGCCAAAAAATTTACTTAGCAGTATGCTACAAGTATAATTCTGTTAAATGGTCATACTGTGCAATCAGATAATTGTAGTACAAAAAAAGCAAGGTATTAGCGTTACAATCTATGAATCTATGCATTCTCTCTTCTGCAGGGTCACTTTGAAGTATCGCAAATTAAAACTAACGCTGACTGTACGAGTGCATCTTCGACTGTAGTTATGAACAACACAGCCATGACCGAGGTTTGTACACATTTGTATGTAACGAAGCTAAATTGTATGCAAAATTTACTTAGCAGTTGCTACAAGTATTAATTCTGTTAAATGGTCTACTGTGCATCAGATAATTGTAGTACAAAAAAGCAAGGTATTAGCGTTACAATCTTATTGCTTCTCTCTTCTGCAGGGTCACTTTGAAGTATCGCAAATTAAAACTAACGCTGACTGTACGAGTGCATCTTCGACTGTAGTTATGAACAACACAGCCATGACCGAGGTTTGTACACATTTGTATGTAACGAAGCTAAATTGTATGCAAAATTTACTTAGCAGTTGCTACAAGTATTAATTCTGTTAAATGGTCTACTGTGCATCAGATAATTGTAGTACAAAAAAGCAAGGTATTAGCGTTACAATCTTATTGCTTCTCTCTTCTGCAGGGTCACTTTGAAGTATCGCAAATTAAAAACTAACGCTGACTGTACGAGTGCATCTTCGACTGTAGTTATGAACAACACAGCCATGACCGAGGTTTGTACACATTTGTATGTAACGAAGCTAAATTGTATGCAAAATTTACTTAGCAGTTGCTACAAGTATTAATTCTGTTAAATGGTCTACTGTGCATCAGATAATTGTAGTACAAAAAAGCAAGGTATTAGCGTTACAATCTTATTGCTTCTCTCTTCTGCAGGGTCACTTTGAAGTATCGCAAATTAAAACTAACGCTGACTGTACGAGTGCATCTTCGACTGTAGTTATGAACAACACAGCCATGACCGAGGTTTGTACACATTTGTATGTAACGAAGCTAAATTGTATGCAAAATTTACTTAGCAGTTGCTACAAGTATTAATTCTGTTAAATGGTCTACTGTGCATCAGATAATTGTAGTACAAAAAAGCAAGGTATTAGCGTTACAATCTTATTGCTTCTCTCTTCTGCAGGGTCACTTTGAAGTATCGCAAATTAAAACTAACGCTGACTGTACGAGTGCATCTTCGACTGTAGTTATGAACAACACAGCCATGACCGAGGTTTGTACACATTTGTATGTAACGAAGCTAAATTGTATGCAAAATTTACTTAGCAGTTGCTACAAGTATTAATTCTGTTAAATGGTCTACTGTGCATCAGATAATTGTAGTACAAAAAAGCAAGGTATTAGCGTTACAATCTTATTGCTTCTCTCTTTCTGCAGGGTCACTTTGAAGTATCGCAAATTAAAACTAACGCTGACTGTACGAGTGCATCTTCGACTGTAGTTATGAACAACACAGCCATGACCGAGGTTTGTACACATTTGTATGTAACGAAGCTAAATTGTATGCAAAATTTACTTAGCAGTTGCTACAAGTATTAATTCTGTTAAATGGTCTACTGTGCATCAGATAATTGTAGTACAAAAAAGCAAGGTATTAGCGTTACAATCTTATTGCTTCTCTCTTCTGCAGGGTCACTTTGAAGTATCGCAAATTAAAACTAACGCTGACTGTACGAGTGCATCTTCGACTGTAGTTATGAACAACACAGCCATGACCGAGGTTTGTACACATTTGTATGTAACGAAGCTAAATTGTATGCAAAATTTACTTAGCAGTTGCTACAAGTATTAATTCTGTTAAATGGTCTACTGTGCATCAGATAATTGTAGTACAAAAAAGCAAGGTATTAGCGTTACAATCTTATTGCTTCTCTCTCTGCAGGGTCACTTTGAAGTATCGCAAATTAAAACTAACGCTGACTGTACGAGTGCATCTTCGACTGTAGTTATGAACAACACAGCCATGACCGAGGTTTGTACACATTTGTATGTAACGAAGCTAAATTGTATGCAAAATTTACTTAGCAGTTGCTACAAGTATTAATTCTGTTAAATGGTCTACTGTGCATCAGATAATTGTAGTACAAAAAAGCAAGGTATTAGCGTTACAATCTTATTGCTTCTCTCTTCTGCAGGGTCACTTTGAAGTATCGCAAATTAAAACTAACGCTGACTGTACGAGTGCATCTTCGACTGTAGTTATGAACAACACAGCCATGACCGAGGTTTGTACACATTTGTATGTAACGAAGCTAAATTGTATGCAAAATTTACTTAGCAGTTGCTACAAGTATTAATTCTGTTAAATGGTCTACTGTGCATCAGATAATTGTAGTACAAAAAAGCAAGGTATTAGCGTTACAATCTTATTGCTTCTCTCTTCTGCAGGGTCACTTTGAAGTATCGCAAATTAAAACTAACGCTGACTGTACGAGTGCATCTTCGACTGTAGTTATGAACAACACAGCCATGACCGAGGTTTGTACACATTTGTATGTAACGAAGCTAAATTGTATGCAAAATTTACTTAGCAGTTGCTACAAGTATTAATTCTGTTAAATGGTCTACTGTGCATCAGATAATTGTAGTACAAAAAAGCAAGGTATTAGCGTTACAATCTTATTGCTTCTCTCTTCTGCAGGGTCACTTTGAAGTATCGCAAATTAAAACTAACGCTGACTGTACGAGTGCATCTTCGACTGTAGTTATGAACAACACAGCCATGACCGAGGTTTGTACACATTTGTATGTAACGAAGCTAAATTGTATGCAAAATTTACTTAGCAGTTGCTACAAGTATTAATTCTGTTAAATGGTCTACTGTGCATCAGATAATTGTAGTACAAAAAAGCAAGGTATTAGCGTTACAATCTTATTGCTTCTCTCTTCTGCAGGGTCACTTTGAAGTATCGCAAATTAAAACTAACGCTGACTGTACGAGTGCATCTTCGACTGTAGTTATGAACAACACAGCCATGACCGAGGTTTGTACACATTTGTATGTAACGAAGCTAAATTGTATGCAAAATTTACTTAGCAGTTGCTACAAGTATTAATTCTGTTAAATGGTCTACTGTGCATCAGATAATTGTAGTACAAAAAAGCAAGGTATTAGCGTTACAATCTTATTGCTTCTCTCTTCTGCAGGGTCACTTTGAAGTATCGCAAATTAAAACTAACGCTGACTGTACGAGTGCATCTTCGACTGTAGTTATGAACAACACAGCCATGACCGAGGTTTGTACACATTTGTATGTAACGAAGCTAAATTGTATGCAAAATTTACTTAGCAGTTGCTACAAGTATTAATTCTGTTAAATGGTCTACTGTGCATCAGATAATTGTAGTACAAAAAAGCAAGGTATTAGCGTTACAATCTTATTGCTTCTCTCTTCTGCAGGGTCACTTTGAAGGATCGCAAATTAAAACTAACGCTGACTGTACGAGTGCATCTTCGACTGTAGTTATGAACAACACAGCCATGACCGAGGTTTGTACACATTTGTATGTAACGAAGCTAAATTGTATGCAAAATTTACTTAGCAGTTGCTACAAGTATTAATTCTGTTAAATGGTCTACTGTGCATCAGATAATTGTAGTACAAAAAAGCAAGGTATTAGCGTTACAATCTTATTGCTTCTCTCTTCTGCAGGGTCACTTTGAAGTATCGCAAATTAAAACTAACGCTGACTGTACGAGTGCATCTTCGACTGTAGTTATGAACAACACAGCCATGACCGAGGTTTGTACACATTTGTATGTAACGAAGCTAAATTGTATGCAAAATTTACTTAGCAGTTGCTACAAGTATTAATTCTGTTAAATGGTCTACTGTGCATCAGATAATTGTAGTACAAAAAAGCAAGGTATTAGCGTTACAATCTTATTGCTTCTCTCTTCTGCAGGGTCACTTTGAAGTATCGCAAATTAAAACTAACGCTGACTGTACGAGTGCATCTTCGACTGTAGTTATGAACAACACAGCCATGACCGAGGTTTGTACACATTTGTATGTAACGAAGCTAAATTGTATGCAAAATTTACTTAGCAGTTGCTACAAGTATTAATTCTGTTAAATGGTCTACTGTGCATCAGATAATTGTAGTACAAAAAAGCAAGGTATTAGCGTTACAATCTTATTGCTTCTCTCTTCTGCAGGGTCACTTTGAAGTATCGCAAATTAAAACTAACGCTGACTGTACGAGTGCATCTTCGACTGTAGTTATGAACAACACAGCCATGACCGAGGTTTGTACACATTTGTATGTAACGAAGCTAAATTGTATGCAAAATTTACTTAGCAGTTGCTACAAGTATTAATTCTGTTAAATGGTCTACTGTGCATCAGATAATTGTAGTACAAAAAAGCAAGGTATTAGCGTTACAATCTTATTGCTTCTCTCTTCTGCAGGGTCACTTTGAAGTATCGCAAATTAAAACTAACGCTGACTGTACGAGTGCATCTTCGACTGTAGTTATGAACAACACAGCCATGACCGAGGTTTGTACACATTTGTATGTAACGAAGCTAAATTGTATGCAAAATTTACTTAGCAGTTGCTACAAGTATTAATTCTGTTAAATGGTCTACTGTGCATCAGATAATTGTAGTACAAAAAAGCAAGGTATTAGCGTTACAATCTTATTGCTTCTCTCTTCTGCAGGGTCACTTTGAAGTATCGCAAATTAAAACTAACGCTGACTGTACGAGTGCATCTTCGACTGTAGTTATGAACAACACAGCCATGACCGAGGTTTGTACACATTTGTATGTAACGAAGCTAAATTGTATGCAAAATTTACTTAGCAGTTGCTACAAGTATTAATTCTGTTAAATGGTCTACTGTGCATCAGATAATTGTAGTACAAAAAAGCAAGGTATTAGCGTTACAATCTTATTGCTTCTCTCTTCTGCAGGGTCACTTTGAAGTATCGCAAATTAAAACTAACGCTGACTGTACGAGTGCATCTTCGACTGTAGTTATGAACAACACAGCCATGACCGAGGTTTGTACACATTTGTATGTAACGAAGCTAAATTGTATGCAAAATTTACTTAGCAGTTGCTACAAGTATTAATTCTGTTAAATGGTCTACTGTGCATCAGATAATTGTAGTACAAAAAAGCAAGGTATTAGCGTTACAATCTTATTGCTTCTCTCTTCTGCAGGGTCACTTTGAAGTATCGCAAATTAAAACTAACGCTGACTGTACGAGTGCATCTTCGACTGTAGTTATGAACAACACAGCCATGACCGAGGTTTGTACACATTTGTATGTAACGAAGCTAAATTGTATGCAAAATTTACTTAGCAGTTGCTACAAGTATTAATTCTGTTAAATGGTCTACTGTGCATCAGATAATTGTAGTACAAAAAAGCAAGGTATTAGCGTTACAATCTTATTGCTTCTCTCTTCTGCAGGGTCACTTTGAAGTATCGCAAATTAAAACTAACGGTGACTGTACGAGTGCATCTTCGACTGTAGTTATGAACAACACAGCCATGACCGAGGTTTGTACACATTTGTATGTAACGAAGCTAAATTGTATGCAAAATTTACTTAGCAGTTGCTACAAGTATTAATTCTGTTAAATGGTCTACTGTGCATCAGATAATTGTAGTACAAAAAAGCAAGGTATTAGCGTTACAATCTTATTGCTTCTCTCTTCTGCAGGGTCACTTTGAAGTATCGCAAATTAAAACTAACGGTGACTGTACGAGTGCATCTTCGACTGTAGTTATGAACAACACAGCCATGACCGAGGTTTGTACACATTTGTATGTAACGAAGCTAAATTTTATGCAAAATTTACTTAGCAGTTGCTACAAGTATTAATTCTGTTAAATGGTCTACTGTGCATCAGATAATTGTAGTACAAAAAAGCAAGGTATTAGCGTTACAATCTTATTGCTTCTCTCTTCTGCAGGGTCACTTTGAAGTATCGCAAATTAAAACTAACGCTGACTGTACGAGTGCATCTTCGACTGTAGTTATGAACAACACAGCCATGACCGAGGTTTGTACACATTTGTATGTAACGAAGCTAAATTGTATGCAAAATTTACTTAGCAGTTGCTACAAGTATTAATTCTGTTAAATGGTCTACTGTGCATCAGATAATTGTAGTACAAAAAAGCAAGGTATTAGCGTTACAATCTTATTGCTTCTCTCTTCTGCAGGGTCACTTTGAAGTATCGCAAATTAAAACTAACGCTGACTGTACGAGTGCATCTTCGACTGTAGTTATGAACAACACAGCCATGACCGAGGTTTGTACACATTTGTATGTAACGAAGCTAAATTGTATGCAAAATTTACTTAGCAGTTGCTACAAGTATTAATTCTGTTAAATGGTCTACTGTGCATCAGATAATTGTAGTACAAAAAAGCAAGGTATTAGCGTTACAATCTTATTGCTTCTCTCTTCTGCAGGGTCACTTTGAAGTATCGCAAATTAAAACTAACGCTGACTGTACGAGTGCATCTTCGACTGTAGTTATGAACAACACAGCCATGACCGAGGTTTGTACACATTTGTATGTAACGAAGCTAAATTGTATGCAAAATTTACTTAGCAGTTGCTACAAGTATTAATTCTGTTAAATGGTCTACTGTGCATCAGATAATTGTAGTACAAAAAAGCAAGGTATTAGCGTTACAATCTTATTGCTTCTCTCTTCTGCAGGGTCACTTTGAAGTATCGCAAATTAAAACTAACGCTGACTGTACGAGTGCATCTTCGACTGTAGTTATGAACAACACAGCCATGACCGAGGTTTGTACACATTTGTATGTAACGAAGCTAAATTGTATGCAAAATTTACTTAGCAGTTGCTACAAGTATTAATTCTGTTAAATGGTCTACTGTGCATCAGATAATTGTAGTACAAAAAAGCAAGGTATTAGCGTTACAATCTTATTGCTTCTCTCTTCTGCAGGGTCACTTTGAAGTATCGCAAATTAAAACTAACGCTGACTGTACGAGTGCATCTTCGACTGTAGTTATGAACAACACAGCCATGACCGAGGTTTGTACACATTTGTATGTAACGAAGCTAAATTGTATGCAAAATTTACTTAGCAGTTGCTACAAGTATTAATTCTGTTAAATGGTCTACTGTGCATCAGATAATTGTAGTACAAAAAAGCAAGGTATTAGCGTTACAATCTTATTGCTTCTCTCTTCTGCAGGGTCACTTTGAAGTATCGCAAATTAAAACTAACGCTGACTGTACGAGTGCATCTTCGACTGTAGTTATGAACAACACAGCCATGACCGAGGTTTGTACACATTTGTATGTAACGACGCTAAATTGTATGCAAAATTTACTTGTAAATTTATGAAAATATTAAGCATTGTTGCATACAGAAAATTGGCTGCTAAATTTGTTGATGGGACGTTGCGCTGAGTAGACGTGGTGTGCCAGCTGCTGCTAAATTTTATAAATATTGTGATTCTCCTAATATAAGTGCGTTACAACATGCCTGTTACTAGAAGCGGTGAAGCTATTGATGTCGAAGCGATTGCAGAGAGGGTAGTTGAAAAACTGTTAGATTCCGATGCATTAACAAAGAAGCTTACTTCGATCATCAACGCTTCCCTGGAAACCGAGGTTGCTAAAATAGTGGAAAAGCACGAGCACAAAATCTCATCTTTGGAAATGCAACTCGAAAAACTGAAAGCCGAAACGGAAGATACAATGGACGCACATGAACAATACAGCCGTGTAAATAGTTTAAGAATATTCGGCGTTTCGCAAAAACCGAATGAAAATACCAGTGAAGTAGTGCGCAATTTATGCCACGAAAAGTTAGGTATTAACCTTGCCGAAAATGATATCGACATCTGCCATCGCCTTGGATCGAAAGAGGGAACTCACCGTCCAATTATTATAAAATGTGTGTCCCGCAGCATTAAAAAACTTATATATAGTAATAAGAAGAAATTAAAAAACTCTCCTGTGGTTATTCGGGAAGATCTCACGAAACGACGAGTGGCATGGTTGAAAAGCGCCGTTGAAAGATTTGGAATGAACAAGGTATGGACCGCCGATGGAAACATTTTTGTTAAAACGGACTCGGGGATTAAAAAAGTCACGTCATATAAACATTTGCAAAATATTTAATATTTTAAATTCCTAAAATATAAAAGAGTTATGTGCAGCAGTGATAATGTGGAGCAGTGATACTAGCACGCTTTGCATGTTGTTGCTGATAGCAGAATTTTTAGTTTAACTTATGGTTAATATTTATATATTTGGTATTTGTTTACAATTTAGTTTTTTTCTAAATAAGGCAATTTATTTTAATGAATGGTGAATTGGTGGGCAATTGTTTGTGTGTAGCACATATTAATATTAGGTCACTTTTGCCGAAAATCGGTGACATAAACTATTTACTTGAACAAAAGGGATATGATATTTTAGCATTATCAGAAACTTGGTTAAAATCTGATATTACCCTTTCTCATTCGAAATATAACATTTTCCGGAAAGATCGAGACGCTCGAGGGGGTGGAGTTGCAATTTATGTAAAGAATCACTTGAATGTAAAAATTATTCAAACAAATGATAATATTGAGCAATTGTGGCTGTCATTAAAAATCAATAATGAAAGTTATGTTTTCGGGGTTGTGTATAAACCACCTCAATTTAATTATAAAGTTTTTGTAGATGAGGTTGAAGAATCCATTTGTTTGTATACTCAGGCTTCAGATAGGGTTATTTGTTTGGGTGATTTTAATATAAACGTGTTGGATTTTTCTGCTTCGGTTACGCAATACTTAAATTATATTTTAAATACATTATGTTTAAAACAAATTATTACAGAGCCTACTCGAATATCTGGAAATAGCAGTACTTTGATAGATCTCATAATTACATCGGATACCAGCTGCATTATTGAAACAGGTGTGTGTGAAAATGAGTTATCCGATCATGAGACAGTTTTTTGCAAAATATCAACTGGTGAGTTCGTCAAACTAAGTCCTATTATACGCACATTTCGGAATTTTAAATATTTTAATTTTAATGACTTTTACTGTGACCTACAGAAGTTACTTCTACATCAATTGTTTTATGAGCGGGATATTGATGCTAAATTAAACATTTTAAATTATTATATTACATCCATTTTTGACTTGCATGCCCCGTGGATAACCGTTAAAATGAAGAACAAACCAGCACCTTGGTTTACTGATAATGTTAAGTTACTGATAAGGCAAAATCAAAATATAAACAATCTAAGAACCCTGGGCACTGGGAATATTATAAAAGTTTGCGGAATTTTACCAATCTTGCAATTCAAAATGAAAAGAAAGCTTACTTCGAGCATAAAGTTGGGATTGGAGGCACAAATGCTATTTGGAAGGAGCTAAATTTAATAAATATAAACATTAAAAAACAAAATTCTATTCCGGAAACACTCAGTAATGTACAAGAAGTAAATGATTTTTCTGTAGACTCCATACCTCACAGCACTCCTGATCAAATGCTTCTAGATTTTTATCGTAATAACGAACTTACATCAGAAAAACTTTCTTTCACGACTGTTGACGTTGAGGAAGTACAAAATTTAATTAGAAGTGTAAAAAGTAATGCAGGGGGTATAGACGGTATAACCATCAATATGATTAAACTGTGTTGTCCATACGTATTACCGCAAAATTAAGTTTTTAGAATGTAGAATTCCAGTCAAAGTGTTAGTACTTAATCTATTTCTTGGTTTTGTTTTATTTAAATTAATTGAACTAAAAACCCTTTCAACGCAGGCGCTACTATGGGGAAGAACAAAAAAATACTCACAAACTGAGAAAGTTCGGGATATAACAAATTACCGTCGGCTTTTTTACAATTACAAATTTCTTTCCAAAATTCTAATCTTCCATTTCAAAATTAATTGCAGAATATTTTAGCGATCGAATTTCCCGATCTAAAGCATTGACATCCTTTATTAGATTAGTAAATGTTATAATTAAGGGGCCGAGACTACCAACATTTGCAACTATTGAAGGATTTAGAAAATTTAATGATTTAAGAATAAC
Source organism: Agriotes lineatus (assembly GCA_940337035.1). Lineage (NCBI taxonomy): Eukaryota > Metazoa > Arthropoda > Insecta > Coleoptera > Elateridae > Agriotes > Agriotes lineatus. Next base: position 115,499,740 of record OW679199.1, on the reverse strand, counting down.
AGCTTCACGGGAATTAAAGGGAAATTTTTTGAAAATTTGATGCGCTGCTTCGGTGTAAAAATTTCAACACTTCAAACGGAAAAAAATTTTTTGCACTATCTGTTAAACTATTATTTGCTAGCGCTACTGCGATATTTGGACGTAAGTACAAGTGCTCAATTGAAACATAATGTTTCGGATTTCTATACTGTAATTTGCTTAAATCAGTGTTTTTTAGATACTCCGGTTTGATGTAATAACTCAACAATAATTTAAGAGCTGTTGCCATTCTTGGATAAAGCAAGTGAATCTTTGGAGCTTCCGCCTGCAATTCTAAATTCATATCATTAAATCGCCGGAAGATTTTTCGGTGGATTTTCCAAGTGGATTCCCTTGAGTCCCAGTGGTCACAGTACTCACAGTACTCACAGCACACTTTGAACTTTAATAATTTTTTTACGTTCTACCGAAAGTAAAAATGCAAATGTAAACAATTCGCTTTCGGAGTTCTGTTTATAGCCTCGGACACTTAGTTTGAATCAGGGAAATACCTATTTTCTGTTAAGTAATTCCACGGTCTACTAAATTAAATAATGTACTTGTACATTAATTTAATATAGATGGTCATGGTAATTCATGGGATGGTAAGTCATTTCAAATTTCAGGCTGCCATCTGTCCGTCACAGCGAAAACTAATTTCTAAGATTGGAATAATAATAGTAGGTAGTAATCTGCAACAACGGCGAAAGAGGCGAAGGAATTTTTGCTTTATTATTTGGTTTTTTAATAAAATAAACTGGAAAAAATCACTAGATAAATCTATTTTGGCAAAAGTTATCACTAAATCACTAGATTAACTAAAAATCACTAGATCTAATGAAATTTCACTAGACCTGGCAACACTGCCCAGGGGTGCCAGATCGTGTCAAGCTGAATTCGTTAGCTTCGTCGGAAAAAATCGTGAGATTTCGGAAATGGATGAGATTTGAAACTAATAAAATTAATAAAATATAGAATATATGCTGCAGATTTATTAAGCATTGAGTACATAGGTTGTACATACATAAATAACTGCAAGAGAATTATAAACATTTTAAATAATTGCCATAAATAAAAAAATTAAATTAATATAAAGTAAATGTTAAATGAACTAAATATTTTATTATAGAAATAACACATGAATTCTAAAAATAAAAATATGGCTACATAGAATATAGTACATATACATAGACCTAAGTATGTATACAGAAAAAAAATTGTTCGACTACTCACAATCTGAAGAATCTGTGTCCGGGATGACTGGTTTGGAGGGATAAAGTACTTGACTATTAATTTTTTTAAATTAAATCTGTGCTCATCTTGAAATTATGTAAATACCTATTTCTTGAAAGAACATTTAAATCCGCTTTCAACCGCAACTTGCGACTTCTTTATGTGAACCATAGATAGCAGCAGTATTTGATGATAATGCGGGAAATGATAAAATCAGTGACAGCATACATTAAATCATGTATTAAGACTAACACACATTTTTTTCTATTTAATCATTTAGTGTTACAATTTTTTATAAAATTATTTTAATTAGAATTGATACAAAAATCGTGAGATAAATAGTCCTTATCGTGAGATCGTGAGATTTGCAATGAAATCGTGAGAACTCACGATAGAACGTGAGATCTGGCACCCCTGCATGTACCATTTAATACTGTACAGAAAAAAGAAGACACTATTCAATTCAACAGTATTGGCGGTATCCAATATGAAAGAAAGTTGCCCGGAGGCTATCCAAAAATGTCCATAAAACGCTTTCCAGAGGCGAGCGTTTCCTTTCCAGAGACTTTCCATTTAAAAAAATATATTTTTTAACTTTTCCTTACTGCCAATCTCTAGCATGTTTTTAAAACTTTCTTTAGTGAAACAAAAGTTATTAAATCCGTCCTACATTTTAAGTGCGGCATATGCCGCGGGTTTCAGCTAGTAATTATATATTACACACTACAAAGAGAAAGAATAATTGAACGTAAGTATTTGTAGAAATCATAAAACTATGTTGTTCTTCATTGAAACGTTTTTAAATCTCTAGTGAATTAAACTTTTTTATTTACGGTCGGGTACAACTCGCCACGGCCAAGTCGCCGCGGCCGAGTGGCCACGGCCGAGTCGCCGCGAAGCCCAACTCGTCGCGGTCCGACTCGCCGCGGCCCGACTCGCCGCCAAATATTTAAATTCTATACACTCATACTTAAATAATTTAAAACGTAATTTTTAAGAATTCGTTGGGTGCAAGAGAAATTTGGATTTACTAAGAATATTTCCAAAGGATTTAATATGCACTTAGGTAAGTGACAGTAATCCGCTTTATTACCTGCTTTAAATTCATAGAAATTGTTATTGTTCATTAGTTCGACATCTTAGAGTTGTACCTGTCCGACCAAAACTATTTACAGAAGCTTTAAAATGTAGGCAATTAACAGTAATCCGCTGTTACCTTCATTAAAATCATAGAAATTGTTATTGTCCCTCAGTTCCGCCCCTACTTACAGAACGCAAGAATAAATCTTTGCTTCAGTTGCTCCTGGTTTTTGGAACGGTTAAATTCGCTTAGAAATGGAAGGTCAAATATTGTCTCAGCGCGGAAAAGAAAAATTTTACTTTGACGGTTTTATTTATGTGTTCGATAAAACTTCTAGTGACGGTAGTGTGAAATTTTGGCGGTGTGAGCAAAGAGGTATTTGTAAAACTAGGATCCACACTATTGGCGAGCAGGTTGTGAAGACGTTCAACGAGCATTCACATGGTAGTTCAGCTGCGAAAGTGGAGGCGGATAAGGTGATTACAAAAATTAAAAGACGTGCGGAAGAAACTGTAGAACCTAGGTACAGTTCAAGTTGTAGACGAGTGTAGCGTTGGATTATCTCAAGCCGCCCAAGGAGCCCTTCCAACTTATGGAGCACTTCGTAAGACAGTCAGAGGAAAAAGAAACAAAGTAAATGCGGCGCCGCCAAATCCCTTCAATCTCGAAACGCTTGTTATTCCAGAAATATACAGATATTATGAAGCTCAGCCAGGCATACGTGAAAATTTTGTATTGGCCGACAGTGGACACGACGATCCAGATAGAATTATAATTTTTGGAAGAAGGCAAATTTTGGAAATTCTTCGAAATTCGAAGCAGTGGTACGGTGATGGGACCTTTAAACCAACACCTCCACTATTTGCACAGATTTATACAATATTAGCCCAAGCATATGGTGGAGTTCATCCGATATTTTACGCTCTATTACCAAATAAGCAGCGAAATACCTACACCAGAATGTTTGAAATGATCAAATTAATTCAACCAGGTCTTAACCCGGATTCAATATCCTGCGATTTCGAAGCGGCAGCTTTCAATGCGATGAAGGATTGTTTTGAAGGAGTCGAAATATATGGCTGTTTTTTTCATCTCGTCCATAATATGCAGAAACACCTTTCTCAGTTAGGATTGATGGGATGATATAAAAATGACGCAGATTTCGTTCTCAAAGCAAAAATGATCACTACATTACCGTTTGTACCTATAGAGGATCTGGATGAATCCATCGATGTGTTAAGTCATTTTGCTGTTTCAGATGCTTAATTGCATTTCACGCCGTTAGTTAGGTCATTTTGGTATTTTGAATAGCCGCCTAAGCTTAGAGCAGCGTGCCCGTATGCTAAGCCCTTTTAGCTCTTTATTTGGCTCCATCGCCTAATTCCAGAATCACGATTTCGCACATATTTAGCCCCAAAAGCAGTATTTGTCGTCGGTTGGAGCTCTCCTCTGATGGCGTTTTTCTGAATTCTGAATAGCACGCTGTGGCGGCGTGATACCAGCGTGGCCCGCATTGGTTGGTTTCATTTCATCGCCTTGCGATTCGCTGTGGTTTAGTCACGTGGGGGACGCGGCGAAGGTGACCTTTTGCCGACGCTTCCCTCTTGGCAGTCGTCCGGAGCCCATTGCAGAGAGCGCTTGTGTGGTGGTTGTGAGTCGGAGTTTGTCGAGTGGTCTTCGGCGTAACGTGGGTGTTTTTGGAGCCCAGTTCCTGCTACTGTTAGTGAGGGGTCGTGCCCCCTTCATCTCGACCTACGAGGATTTGGTTCAGCAGAACGAGTGAGGCCCCCATTCTTTTCGTCGTCCCGTTGTACGCGTCCTGACGCGTCTCCCGTCGCCATTGAGGCGGTTATGCATTCACCCCCTTTCGCCGTTGTAACACCGAAGGTACCTACCACCTACGATTGCAGCTCGTCGCAACTCAACTGTACCAGGCTCCCTCGCCGCCTACGCATTAAGGTATGTGCCTTTAACCTGATTACCGCTGTGAACGCGAGTGTTACTCATTACTACTCATTACTGCGCTAGTGTATTCATTCAGACTTGCAGACTGTTCATGCCGTGAAGGCTAATGTAAATCGTCGCTGCCCTTGCATAAGGCAACGTGTATCTTTGTACCTACTCATTACTACGCTAGTGTATTCATTCAGACTTGCAGACTGTTCATGCCGTGAAGGCTAATGTAAATCGTCGCTGCCCTTGCATAAGGCAACGTGTATCTTTGTACCTACTCATTACTACGCTAGTGTATTCATTCAGACTTGCAGACTGTTCATGCCGTGAAGGCTAGTGTAAATCGTCGCTGCCCGCTGTATAAGGCCACGTACCTGTTTGTACTCGTTACTACCTATTATTGCTGTTCACTAATGTTCAACATCTGTCGTTAAGTTTAGAGCGCGCGTGCCAGCTGGTGCCCTTAATTATAGATTAAGGTTAGATACAGGGCGACGCATTCTGCTACCCCATTGTAACCCGAAGTGAAATATATGATTGGTTAGTTAAGGGAACTATTGTTTGTTTCGGTTTATGCATGTTCTGTTACAGATAGACGCCCCTTTATTGTACGAATTATTGTACGACGGAACGAGGAAGCTGTGAGCGTGCAGGTGAGTGAGACAGCTGCGTAGTCGTGGTCGGATTGACACCTAATCACAATCCTTGCTTAAGGCAATCCCGAAATTGTTATTTGACCTTGCAACTCTTGAGTAATCTTATTGGCGGAGTATTTTTGCATGCTTCGCTCCCGTCTAACCGTCCAGGCCCGGTTAGCCGGGTTAAGACAGGCTTGGTGGCGCCCTCATAATTTCGACATACCCTGTATATATTATGCCACAACGCGCTTGCCCAGAACGTATCGTGTGACTCACGCCCGACTCCCTGAGCGTTCCAGCCGTGGCCTATTAGCCTATTTCGAACCGATTTCAGGGCAAGTGTGTCAGGTTTTCAGGACTGATTCCGTGGTGCGATGCTCACCTTGGGTGGGTGTCGTAAAGTCCTTTTAATACCGTAACAATGTTAAACAGACAGCAAAGAGTAAAAATAAGCAACGAAATTAGTGATGCATGCGAAATAAAATTTGGAGTGCCGCAGGGTACTGTTCTGGGACCAATCCTGTTTTTAGTGTATATTAATGAACTACTTAATACTGCAGTCAACGGTAAATTTTTTTCATTTGCCGATCACACTGCGATAGTTACTTGCGGAGAGACATGGGATGCTGCTGTTAAATACGTCGAATCGGATATGACCACCATTAAAAGTGTATTAGACACCGATCTATTATCACTTAACATTAACAAAACTAAAGCAATGTTATATACCTTACAAGAAAAGTCGCTACCTAATTTAAAAGCCATCAATATACATACAGAGCACTGCAACAATTTAAATAGTGAAATATGTGCATGTAGTAAAATAGAAATTGTAAATATAACTAAATATTTAGGTATAATTATCGATAACAAACTTAAATGGTCCAAACACGTAGAACAATTAAATAATAAATTAAGAAAAGTGATCTATAAATTTAAGATGTTAAGTAACATATTATCAACAAAAAACAAAAAAATTGTTTACGATGCCCTTGTACAGTCCCTACTACAATACGGTATTATAGGTTGGGGAGGTTTATATCAAGCTTCTCTTAATTCTTTGAAAATAACACAAAAATATTTGTTAAAAATACTCTACAAAAAGAACCGCAGATATCCAACTAGCAGTTTATTTAAAGATACGGGCGCTATGACAATCAAGCAGCTATATTCAAAAGTCTCCTTAATATTTGTACATTCTCATAGTAATATTAAAAATGAAATTTCACACAGACATGAAACAAGAGCTAAAATTAATTTGAATATTGTTATTCCCAAGTTTGACAGAGCCATTTCTCAAAGACACTCTTTATATACTGGCATAGACCTATATAATAGATTGCCACTTGAATTTAAAAAAAATGGTATCTAAAGGTAAATTTACTTCAAAAATTAAAAAATGGTCCTCGTTGAGTGTTGATTTGCGGGTTAAGTTAAATTAGATTATCTGTATCTCGTTTTTACTCTAATATAACCAAAAGCATGTATCCGTATTGATGTAAAGACAATACCTAATCAATGCTTCAAAAATAAAGCGTATTGCCAAACACAAGCTTTGCTTAACTGGCAATACAAAAATGGTGTATTTTTAATTTTTAATTATTAATGTTTATTTATTTATTAATAATGTATTATTAGTATTGTCTCTTCTATCTATTTCTTTTCTTTCTTTTCAAATGTAATTATCAAATTAAATTAAATTAAAATTTCGTAAATATATGACCTTAACTAATTGATCTTTATTTAAAATGTTTCAATATTAATTGATAAAACAAACCTTGTCACTTATTAAGCCTATCCTGCTCCAAATCCAAACACCAGTGCCTCCTGCCTCGACTGATCCCAATGTCACCCTGCTTGACACCTACTGCTCAATCCTGTCAACCAATTCACGATCCTGCTGACTCCGGTTGCAATCCCTCTATCCAATGTGAACTCCTAATCCAACCACTCCTGGTAAGTTTTCAAGTTATAACAGCAACAGCTCTTATCTGATTTATTCCTTAGGTAATCTTCGGTACACCGCAGTCCTCTCTGAACTGTTCCAATTCTGGTAGTATTCTCCCAAAGCTCGTACTAGTTGAATAAGTTTATCTCGACACAACCAGCCAAAATCAACAGCTAAGATGATCTCTGTCCTCCAAAACTGGTCCCTCCTATTGACTGCTTTAATCCAAATACTGAGTCCCTGCTGTACGGCTACCGTATCCTTCCTAAGTTCCCATACTGGTCAAACTCAAGCCTCTCAATTGTTCCAATCAACTCCTGGTACGTTTTAATAGTTTAATTATCCAAATCTAATCTTGTTTATTTCATAGATGACACTCTGCACTCCAACCAAATGACAGATCTCTAGTTCCAATATAACCACCAATGTCAATTATAATAATGATGTATTTAAATGTTACATTCACCAATAAATCCAATTCAATAGTACTTCAATATCTTCCTTATAATTCACAGTTTAAAATAATCTGTCCAGTTGATTACCAAGTATTTTCAATATTAATATTTCATTTCATTATAACCACCTCGTAGATTTTAGTATAATAATTATACTAATTAGGCAGCGATTTATAGTTTTTTTTAATTATAAATCACACCTCGCAAAATTACAGATACATTTTTCGTTGAGTTTCTTTATGTAACTACTGTTTTAAACAAATTTTGATTTCCACTAGCTACAATTATTATAACACTATCTAAAATTAAATATAACAATATTACAGGTTTATTATTAAGCAAATACAATCATCAATCGTAACCTTGGCTTGTTCTTTTATACCTTGACTGCAATCAACACCCTTACATATTCAATTAATGCCTTACGAACTTCTTACCTCTGTTATGTTTCGATTGATTTATCAACCTTAACATCTTTTCAAGATTTAATTAAACTAAAACGGGCCCTTTACGTTACGATATAGCCCACAGGCCAAGACGCACAGTTCCGATCTCAAGACGAAACTGATCGCGCTCTTTTCACCCTTCACGTTCATATTTTACAAAAAAAAACTTCGTCAGTCTCTCGACGATATCGAAAGAGAAAAGCTCATAGATGCAGTGTAGCGGGTCCTAATTATTAATATTTTTACCAAAAGTAGTAAAGAAATATGGCGTCTCTAATGGAAAAAAGAAAATTGGCTGCGGTTTTAGTTTTAAATGTGGAACATGAAGAGAATCCCAAAATGCAAAGAAAAAAGAAGAGGCTTTGGAGTAAAGAGTGGTTTCTTAGAAGAAACTATTCAAGTCATTTACATTTGCTGAAAGAAATAAATGAAAACCATCCAGGTAGCATTGGTTGTCTTTATTCAACTCTTATATTTGTCATTACACACTATATTTGTCGTCGATGAACCTCAAGGATTTCTTTCGCACTTCATGATACAGTTCCGGCCGTAACTGTGGCCTGCGCAGTTAAAAATATTCAGCTTGTTGAAAGATCGTAGATCTCGCCGGAAAGGCGCGATGCGAATCGAATCGACCACTTCATGTTGCGTTTTGTACTGAACCAATAAACTGTACAGTTCAAAACTCGCTAAAATCGTAGCGTGAAGGGTCCGTTTAATTCTCCAAATTTATAGATTTTTAAAATATTTCATTAACGTAATCAATTAATCTTTCCTCATGTATCATAACAATATATTGCTATGATACTACCCCTTTTACGAATAGTGGAACGCCAAATGAATACTGTGATACTGAAAAGCTTCCATACGCGGTGAATATTTGTTAAATGTGTGTTGTTTCATTTTTAACTGTGCTTTAAATATAGCGTGACCACAGCAAATTTATGAAAATTATTGACACTGAAACATGGACTCTTTTTAAATATAATGCGAGGGCAAACATTTTTTTTATAGTGAACACGACAAATATCTTTGCGAATTCATAGGGGCTAGTCATATGAATAAAATTTACCTCAACAACAAAATTTATCTCCTTATTGAATCACATTCAACCCGCCGGCTGATAGGTTTCTTGCTTACCTACAACCTTGACCTTGATTTCACTCGGCGTTGACCTCGTTAAGGTTGACAGCCTCCTCAACCATATCTCTGGGTTGAAGCACTAACTCTCTTCTTTTCTTTCAAGTGATTCAATCATGCAGGTAGGTTAAGCTCGTGTTGTACTTAGAGCCGTATAAATAAAAAACAAAACAGTAGTTGACAGATAACATTACTTTTAATGATAAACAAATACAACACTGTACAATTTTTAAACAATTTGACATAGATTCGCCAACACAGCAAGAATGAATCTCTATAGCATGTTTATTTGGCTTTGCATTTTTCGTAGAGGGCGAGTATCGTAGCATATTTAATTGGCGTCCAAAGTGGGACATTGGATCGACCACAGGAAGACGTGACAAAGTGTGGCTGTAGTGCAGTGTTGGGTAAGTTACTTTAAAAAAGTAACTAAGTAAGTTATCCAGTTACTCGGCAAAAAATTAACTGAGTAAGTTACTAAGTTACAGAATTATAAAAGTAACTTGAATAAGTTACTAAGTTACCATAAAGTAACTCGTTATTTTTTAAGTTACTTTTTTTATGAGAGGTTACTAATCTACATGCAATTCCTATCAACTTAATATCAACAGAAACACATAGGTATTTATAAACAATTGTTTATTAGCAAATTTTCTATAGGGCATAATCTTTGTTACTAGTAAATTAGATTCCTAGTTCTACATTTCTGTCTGATTGCTTATGTATAAAATTTATTGGTTTTTAATAATAACTGCATTTCAAAATTTTTATTAGTTAATTTTATAAGTTTGAAGTAGAGAACGTCGTTTGCAGTGCTGAACAATTGTTCTACTGGAGCACTGGCAGGGAGGGCAGTATTATATTTAATAAATATTTCCCTAATCGTTGGAAATGTATCTGTTTATAAAGTTGTTAGATTAGATGAATCGCACTTCATATATGTTTCAGTTACGTCCATATTTTGGACCACTTTACTGTTTTCAAGGAAAAAAATGGTGTTCTCCTTTGTCTCCATCATTATTTTGTGGACTGGGAGGTGGACAAACTGATGAAGTAGAAGCACGATTTTTTACTTCATTTTCTACTAATGTAACAGCGTTTTGTGTCTTTTCTGCATCACATACCCACTCAAATTTAAACCAAGGATAAGTAACCGCAGCCAGAGTGTAGTCAGGATTGTAGCGAATTTCTGTGAATCTAAAATAAAAATTGGAAACAACAGTCAATATTTTTGTTAATGCATTCCTGAACAATCACTTTTTCAATGTGTTGAACATGCAATTTGTTCGTGTAGTTGACAGAAATTTCTTTTAAAAATATTTTGGTCAAAGTATGGAAGTGCAATGTTTACTGTACTGTAAAATATAAATAACCATTATACATTATAGACCTAACTTGAAGATAAACGAATCTGTTATTAATTCATGTAGTTTAAATTTAAACTGCAGTATCCTATAGCAGCTGCATCGCGTATTCGGTTACTTATTTCAATTTTTTGTTAAAATATTGTTTCGTTATTATTGAAATATAGAGACGGTGAATGTATTTTCGTCTGAATTAGACACCCCCAACCTGCGCACAGGCAGGCGTTAGGAATGTACCTACTTCCCAGTAATCCACATACCTGCTCAGAGAGCTTCTAGTTGTTAAAGGATTAAAGATTACTGGAAAAAGCTGTCACCACCCAAATAGGATCCGTCAAATATTATTTATTGTCGACTAAGTACAAGAAGGTATTCCTGTGGTCGGTATTAGCATTTGCATACTAAAACATTCGAAATTTCCACAAACTCTTCAGCTTCAGGTACAATTTCTTAAATACTACGCATTAAAACGCGAACATTTTAAAATATTTTACATTTGTAGCATGAAAATGTAACTTGTCATATTCAGTTACTTAAGTTACTAAATAATTGTAACTTGTTATAGTTACAATTACTGAAAACACACAAGTAATTAAGTTACTATTAAGTTACTGAAAAGTAACTAGTTACCAGTAACGAGTTACTTTTACTTAGTTACTACCCAACACTGCGTGTAGTGTTAATTTATAACGCTGTTTCGCTGTAGTTGGACGCCAAATAAACTACCATTTGTGGCATCTCCTATGATGATAGACCCTATCCCTAGATTGTATTAATCTATGTACTTGAACTATCTGTTTTTTTTTCCAATTCATATTTATTTGTTTTTTTCCAATTCATATTTTACCTGTCCACACTGTACTTTCGTGTATGTTTTTCACATCTCTAGCTTTTTCATTTCCGCTTGGTATTAATTTCCACCTAAACCAATTCCTAGTTAATGCCTTTTATTTTTGCTTCTCATTACTCACACCTTGTATTTACTTTGCTTTACACATAGCTTATCCCTGATCTACTTTAATTTCTAACTCTTCTAACTTATTCTTGTTTTATTCTATCTGGTCCTGTATTTTATTCCACTTTCTATTAATTCTTAGTTCTAAATATTCTAGCATCTTATTGTTTTGTTTTAACTCTACCCCTACTTGTTCTAACTTATTGTTCATTTCTTATATAATTCTCTGATAATTTGCTCGTACTTCTGCCCCTACTCACCCAAATGTATTGCTTACTTCGTAATTAATCTCTTATTTGTTTTTAACTCCTTTATTAAATAATTCTGACATTATCGTTTAAAATCCCAACCCTACCCTGCGCTAACTTGTTGCTCTACTTGACTAGTTCTTATCGTTTGTACCTCTATCCGTATTTTCTTAATCTCCTTCTACATTCAAAATCGTTTATAAATGTGGCATTTTTCTTCATTAGCAACACTTTTCTGCATAGCAACGGCGATTCGTCGATTGGCAGTACTGAAGTGTATTGTTGGTGTCACTGTAAGTCTATGTCAAATTCGAGGTTAGCAGGTTAGGTTTTGCGTTAGTTTTGACACAGACTAACGCAAAACCTAACCTGCTAACCTCTAATTTGACATAGACTTACAGTGTCACCATCCACACTTCAGTACTGCCTAACGCATAACATCAAATGGAGCTGCTTATTTTGCTTTAGTACATAGAAACCAGTTCTGCTCAGATTGGTTATGTTTTGACATTCAGTGTCACTAAAATGCGATAAAATAGTATACGCAACACGTTAGAAAAGTGGTTTTACTGAAATCGAACATTACTTTTCTAAACTTGTTGCGTAACATACTATTTACACATACCGTGCCCACATGCAATGTTGATCATATATAACTTTCGCAGAGCAACACAAACGTGTGCTTATCGCTGAGTTTACTGTTGTTCTTAGGCGCACACATAGCACAAACGTGCACTTGAAACGTAGTTGATTTAAGTTTTTGCCATTTGTAACAAACATTTCTATTCGATGCTTGTTCTTTATGTTGTTAACCCATCGAACATACCTCTTATTATAGTTGGATTTGCCAGATAAAACCCTACTTTTAAGTAAAAACCAACCGGTAATCCATTGACGTTACAATAATACTGTGGTTGCAGCACGACATTGTCTATGTTTTTGAATTATTTGACAAAAATAGATATTATAAGGAAAGGGCCTCCTTTTAATGTTTATTTTATTAGACAGGGTGTTCCATGACATGATTGCCATAGTTAAAGGATAGGTTGCCCAAGTAATTTCAAGTCAAAAATGTCTAATGAACATATGTCCAAAACTCTATCATAATTATGCTTCAAGGAGTTGACGTTGCACCGCATTTGAATTCGTTGTTATTATAAAGGTCAAGGTGGTTGTGATTCATCAATTGTTACTCTACGTCACCCGACCTTACTCCCCTACATTTCTTATTTGGGGAAGGCTAAAACTCCTGAAAACAGACAACAAGTTGTTGCTAGGATTATGGATCCTGAGACTATTAGCAGAGCTACCTCGTCTGTTTTGAAAAGAGCTCGAATGTGTATACAGCAGTTGGGTGGACATTTTGAACAATTGCTGCAATAAAGCAATTTTTTTAACTTATTTGCAATGAGATTTTACCTGTTCTTATTAACAATTAAAATTGTATGTGACGCTGGTAACGATGTTATATATTACTTGCAAGATTATCTTTTGTGCATGCAATGTTTAGTGACAGGCAATTTATTTTTGATATGCTGTAACGACATTACTTATGTGAAGGCTTATATCAAGGTAACATAGCTTTAGGATAGTTCTGCTTGCAAGAGGCAACAAATGTACTGTTGTGTGATATGAAATATATTATAAGTAAACCTATGGGGTTTATCACGACCAAGAACCAACAGAAACATTAAAAATGCAACGTTGAGGCTACATTACAGAATCGTAGTAGTTATTCCGTTTCTACTTTGGTCCATGAGGCTCATGAAATATTCGGCTTAGTTGTATTAGGAAATAATGTAGCCACTTCCCGTACGTCTTTAAAGTTGCTGATTCCTTCCGAGTAATTTTAAAGCCTTTTTCCCATAACCTGCAAGGTCTGGTCACTTTCTTGAGTAATGGGGGTTTTCAGCAACGAATGATTTCATATGCTCGCTTACCTGATTTCTTATGTCTTCGTTGTATTCCTTGCCTTATTACGATTACGTGTTAGTGCAAATGTAATCCCATTTGTTAATCCTCTCCATCAGTACCTGGACTTGTTTATGTATTTACACAAACATGGGGCTAAATGTCTTTCGATAAACTCTTCCATCTTGGTTAGGTACTATAGTACATTGGCAACGACTATTTTCTAGATCGTCAGAAATACCGATTTACACGAACAATTTATGTATTTCTAAACAAGTAAGGTCTTTGTTGCGCTGCACCACAAGCAAATATATTTTGAAGTGGTTGTTGTTTGTATTATTACGTTAAAATTTTACAACCGAAAATGCAGTTGCACAAAATCTGCAAGAAACATGTTTTAAAGGTACACTATGGAAAACGTGTTAGAACATGACAGCTTGAATTTTAAAGTACGTAAGAATTTTCTCATATACAACATTTTTGTCCAGTAAAGAGTAAAAACATATCGAGTACGTATAGCTACCTAAACAAACAGCTTTTAATGTAAACCGCTGCGGTACATGCAACAAGCGTAATCTTAGGTCGTTTGTACATATAACCAATAATAGTAGTTTGTATACCAAAGCACTGAAGTTTAACTTTTTATCACGAATGTGGATTTAGCTGCCGAGGTCCGTAGGGCCAAGGCAAATAAACAACATGAGGGATAAAAAGGAACTTCAGTGCGGAGGGGTACACTATGTTTTTTTTAAATCGCGAAATTACAACATTTTAACCAACTTCTGTAGGTTATGTTGACGTCGGTTAACGTTTACCTGTCGCCCCGCCACCTACAAAATGTCGTAAAACAATGAATTACTTCACTGCTAATTTTTTGTATTTTAATGACGATTTCGGCGTTATTCACTGCCAAGTAAAAAATATGTTTTAGGCACATAAATCTTTTAAAACTATGCTTCTAGGCTAGGAACTTCAACCTTTACAGCAGAACAATTCAATTCAATTTTTGCAATTATGGCACTAACACCCTTTAATAAATTGTTTGTCTTCTGCATTGCGTCTGAATATATCTTCTGAAGTGTGTGTACATTTGTTTATCTTTTTCTGTATATAATTCTGCTAGTTAAAATTGTTTTCTTTTATAAGTAAAAACTATATATCTGTTGCCTTTTCTGTTGTTGTCCCACTTGTCCATTATTTTTGATAACATTGTCTTGAGTAAAAATTTGTATGAGTTATTTTATGAGGTATTAGCGTTTCAGCAGTGGCCAATGAAATAAAAAATGCCCCAGGCATTATGTTTCGCGTTAAAGATTTACTTATCCGCCGATGACAGGCATATGTTCAAGCGCAAGGTGGACATTTTGTACATCTCCTTTTGCTGAATAAGTTTTACTCTCTTTTTTATTGCAATTACCCTTGTTTGTGTTTAAAGTTTTGTTTTCGTACTTTCGTTAATAGTACAAAGAATTTTATTTTATTTAACCATCAAATGGTTCTTCTCCAGTATAAATTTCAAGTAGCTATAATTACCTTTAAGAAGTTTTTAACAACATATGTTCAAATACAATTTTTACATAAAATATCATCATCGATTATTTGTCCAAGTTTGTATCCGATCTTGTAGACCACCCTGTATAAATGTTTAGCTAGAAAATAACTATTAAATGAATAGCATAGGAGGTTTCATATTAAGCACAGAACTGCTGGATTGATTAAACGCTCCTAGGATTGATCAGGCGAAGTATAAAAACCCAAATTGGAATAAATGAGCGCAAACACAAAAAGGTCATATTTATTGCGTACAAAAGTAAGCCCTATTCTCTTAGCCGCCAGGTAGCGCTCACATCAGCGAGAACATCAGTCTGCTATTCTTGACAAATGCACAATATAGCAAATACGAGGAGCGTTCAAATACGAATTATAATTTGAATTTCGCGCCAAAATACAAAGGAATGCAAAGAGATTGTATACATTAATTAATGCTCTGGAACAAGTCCTAACTTCATGCAATCGTTAAGTCGTCACAATTCATTTTCGTTCAATTGGCAACCATGAATGAAGTGGGAGTGCATTCAAGCGTGGAACAACGCATTAGTAGTAAATTTCGTATCAACGAAGATATCAAAGGATAAGAAATTTATTTCATACTGTCCGGAAAATATGACTTTGCGTCATTTATTTGAGTCCGGAGAGTGGAACATTACATCACAAGGCCGGAAAGTGTTGCTAGGCAACGCTTTCCGGCCTCTTGTCTTTTTTTTTTTTTTAAATCTAATAGATTTGCATAACACGTTTATTGGAACAAAGCTCCTCGCCCCTCTCCAAGGGGGCCCTCGGGCTCCGCCCCTCTCCAACGGAGCCTACGGGGCTTCGCCCCTCTCCGAAGGGCCCTTGGGGATCCGCCCCTTTCCAATGCAAACGCAAATGCCGCCGCTACCGTAACCCGCATTCGCTCAATCAGGACATTGCGTCTGCAATTGTGACGGACACACACGTCTGGATCGTTCTCCTTTATTATATAGAGGATTAAAGGCATTAGGACGATAATATAAAACAGTATGAAATAAAACATTGTACGATACACGGCCGCAAAATATTATTAAAATACTCGTTTAACAATCTAAACTCGTACTTTATTAAGTCATTTTGCGGCCTTGTAACGTAAATTACTATTGTGTAAGAGTTAAAAGACAGTTTGATGAGCAACCACTATCAGGCATAAGCGTTTACAAAAGGAGTAAAGCGTTTAAAGATAGCTGCAAAGGTGCCCAGAATGACCGCAATCTCGTCGTCAAAAAACATTGACAACAGAAAAGGATGCTGACAGAATAAAATTCTCTTATTTGAAACGATTGTCGTTTTACAGTGAAGGATATTCCTTCCGCATTAAATATCATTAAATAACTTGAAAAAACGCGGGTTCTCTGTCTGCGTCTCACAGGATAATGCTCGACCCCATTTCGCTATTCACACGCTGACTACGATCCAAAAATTTAATTGGAACATGCAGTCCTATTTACCATACATTTCGGACCTTGTTCTATCAGTTTCTTATTTGTTTGGACCCTTAAAAGAGTTTCTAGGAGAAAAATACCTCATTGTAATCAAGAAGTCATCGAAATTGTTCCGAAATGGGTGCAAAACCACCCAAAAGAAATTTTCTTGTGGAATACAGAAACTTCCAGAAAGATGGCACCAGTTTATTAAAAGAGAGGAAGACTGAGTAGAATAATAACATGATATACATTAGACTCCTTGTGTTTGTTTTTGAATAAATATTAAATTATAGTTTAAATTTGAACGCTCCTCGTATATGACAAATTCACCAAGCCAGTGCAATTGGTAAACAACAGATGGCCGTTTACTAAATACAAATTCCAACGAATTAAAATGTAACATGTGAGCAAACAAAAATGAAATCAAGCTTGGCTTTGAAATATTTATTGTATGAATAATATGTTGGTGGCACTGTAAGTCTATGTCAAATTCGAGGTTGGTAGGTTATGTTCTACGTAAGTCTGTGACAAATCTGACGCAAAAACTAACCTGCTAACCTCGAATATGACATAGACTTACAGTACCACCAACATATTATTCATACAATAAATATTTCAAAGCCAAGTTTGATTTCGTTTTCATTTGCTCACATGTTATAATAAGCAACCTCCACAATAAATGTACTTTAACCAACTAGGCGATTTCAATCGAAGCGGGAAACGTAAGAACACAAGTACAGCTAATCATATTGTGTATGCTACATGTTTAGACATGCAGTTGAAAGTTTATAGCCGCCCTAGTTCAAATTTTTTTTGACCCTACTGTCTGTTCTATGATATTGTTGTAATTGTGCCTTTAACGACTTAATCGTCTATAATATCCAATTTCTAGCCACACGCATAACAGCTGCTAACGTTATTTTTGGTTCAACCAATACAGCAATGCAGTACAAAACAGTTACAAATTTTATGATTTTTATTTTAATAACTATAACTAAAATGACCACTCGTTCGCCTCTTGACAAAATCTTGACAATATTTGATTAAAGACAATTTTCAAAATTACTAATTTATCGTTCTGCTGCTATTTAAAAAAATGCTCAAATAATTCCATTCTACATGTTTTCGATATCTTTCACTTTGCCCCTCCCATTTTCGATTTATTCTTCTTCCGGTTGTGCTAATTTCGAAAAGTAGAAACAGGTCTTACAGGATGTTCCAAATCGCAAGATAGTTGTTGCACTAACGCACACACTCATAAAAAATGTGTTTCTACAATTTTATCTTCTTTAGCTTGTCAGGACATTTTCTATTTTTCCTTAATTCCGATAGCTACATAACCATTTGGAGCAGTTTTGATATAAAATTGGCGAGTCCGCCTGTATGTCGGGCCAGTGTCGGTAATATTTTATCTTTTAATACGGCCGCTTTCGCATCAAACAAGAATCTTGACCCACGCGTGGCTTTTGGGTTTATTTGTCAGTCTAGCGTTTCCCGCGAACCACGCATATTGCAGCTGGCTGTCCCATCGCTGGTAGCAGCGTTCGTTTAAATATTTTCAAGAAGCACATTCAATGGGAGCAAGGGAGATACCTTCCTTCAAGCTTTACAAAACATCAGTCGATTTCTCTCGCACCGAAACAGCCTTGGCGTCATGGTGCGAAGACCCTGGCTTCCTATTGGTCACATCTGCACGCGCGAGACAGCAGCTAGGGTTATTATCGTGATTTTGGGCTTCTTCTTGTGGCAGACAGTGCTTGGCGAGCTGTGAGAGTACTTGTGATTTCGGGAGCAGTGTAGGTGATGTCCGCTGGCGAGTTTTGTTTTAGCCACTCAGTAATTACGGAGGCTCGTTAAGACTGTTTTGTCCGTCATTTGTTGGGCGGGATTCATCTTTCGCGTGAGCTAATTAACAGCCACGCTGATGTTCGTGTTTGCCGAGGGGGCATGACACATTTCACCCACGCCTAACGCAGGGGACCATTCCGGACGTCACAGCATTTCGCCCACGCCACGTTATCAATAGTGTAGCGGTAAGCGCCCCCTTTACGCAGCGAGCTACGCCACGTCTCGAGGCTAATCCATCAATCAAGGTAACATGTGTGTTATAAACTGTTTTGCCGCAAGCCGTATGTTATTGTAATTAAAACTTATATATTCGTGCCCGCCATTCAAACACGGCCTGATACACTCTTGTACAAATCTAACATTTGCGTTCTAAACTGTTTTGCTTTGCCGCAAGCCAGTATGTCATTGTGATTAAAACTCATATATTCGGGCTTCTTCTTGTGGCAGACAGTGTTTGGCGAGCTGTGAGAGTACTTGTGTTTTCGGGAGCAGTGTAGGTGATGTCCGCTGGCGAGTTTTGTTTTAGCCACTCAGTAATTACGGAGGCTCGTTAGGACTGTTTTGTCCGTCATTTGTTGGGCGGGATTCATCTTTCGCGTGAGCTAATTAACAGCCACGCTGATGTTCGTGTTTGCCGAGGGGGCATGACACATTTCACCCACGCCTAACGCAGGGGACCATTCCGGACGTCACAGCATTTCGCCCACGCCACGTTACCAATAGTGTAGCGGTAAGCGCCCCCTTTACGCAGCGAGCTACGCCACGTCTCGAGGCTAATCCATCAATCAAGGTAACATGTGTGTTATAAACTGTTTTGCCGCAAGCCGCATGTTATTGTAATTAAAACTTATATATTCGTGCCCGCCGATCAAACACGGCCTGATACACTCTTGTACAAATCTAACATTTGCGTTCTAAACTGTTTTGCTTTGCCGCAAGCCAGTATGTCATTGTGATTAAAACTCATATATTCGTGGCCGGCGTTCAATCAAGGCCCGGTACACTCTTGTACACATCTAACATTTGTGTTCTAAACTGTTTTTCTGCAAGACAGTATGTTATTGTGATTGAAACTCATATATTCGTGCCCGGCGCTCAATCAAAGCCTGGTACACTCTTGTACAAATCTAACATTTGTGTTCTAAACTGTTTTTCCGCAAGCCAGTATGTCATTGTGATTAAAACTCATATATTCGTGCCCGGCGCTCAATCAAGGCCTGGTACACTCTTGTACAAATCTAACATTTGTGTTCTAAACTGTTTTGCCGCAAGCCAGTATGTTATTGTAATTAACACTCATATATTCGTGCCCGGCGCTCAATCAAGGCCTGGTGGACTCACGTACAAATTTAACACTTGTGTAATACACTTGTTTAGTCGTAAGCCGACATTTAAATAGAACTGAATCTGACTTGTTGTTCACCTTAGCTGTGCGTTGTAGCTCCTAGCTAGGGCGCCCCTCCAGCCCCCAGCTGGGTTTATTTCTTACCTTTTTTTTCATTTATCCCCTTTGTATTTGATAGAGTGTAGTACACAACTGTAATGCTTTCGGCCATGTGAGGTGGCCCCAATAGATGTATTAACTTTTAACGACTTATGATTTTGTCCTTGTCTTGTGCATGTTTGTTTACAGGGTAACTGAGTCACTGTGTCAAGATCAATGTAAGGTGAGGCCCGAAAGTGGTGAATGTGGTTGCAGGTAGGTTGGTGCGCTTGTCGCTACGCTATGGCTTCCATAATTAGTAATTGACTACTTTTTGCTCCGTTTGACCTTCAAGGTTTGGTCTAGCGTTGGACCTTGTGGCGCCCATTAATTTGGTAACATCCTATACATATCAACACACTTGCCCTGTGGTGTCTCGTTTTAGGAACACGCCCTCTCCCTGAGCGTATTTGAGCCGCGGCCTTTAGCCTGTTTCTTACGATTTCCCTTACCCTGGAAATGTGCACGTTTCCCCTACTTGTTTAATTATCTGGCACTCACTCGTCCGTGAGGGTCGTTAAATTAATTTGATACTGTAACAAGCTTCGTGATCGATATTTTTATCAACATTAATCCTGCATGGTGTGTTAGGACAAGATTTTGTATGCGTTGTCGTTGCAAAAACAGCGACTTCCGCCATAATTACACAGCAGGCTGCGTTCCAAATTAAGTTCCCGTACATATTTTAGCCTCAGCCAACCCTAACGTTGTAACAGGAAACCACATGTTCCTACAGCTGCGTTGTTGGTGCGAAAGTTTTCTTCGACTATGGCGTGATTTCATGCGCTAGAGATACCTTTTGGTTGAGTTAAACACACTCGCGCATGCGCCCCCCCCCCGTACCATCAGCGTGGTGTAACTTTTTCACGACTCGAGAGATTGAAGTTTGGCGTGAAAGAGTAAACATTGAGTGTGTGACGCTTCTGTTTAACCCTTCGGGGCTGTGAGCGAATGGCCGTTCATGGCGACCTACAATTGTGCCACCCGGCTTTCCTTATAGTCCCGATGCATGTGTGATGCATAATCGTTCTTTTACGGATCCTCCAGATGAAGCCGTGGCTCGGTATGTTTTGTAATTACGATACTGCATTTATAGGTTTGACAGGTGTGGCGTGTCTTCAACGTCCATACCGCGGTTCATTGATTTCCCAATGTTTGGTGTGGTCACGACCCTTCGTCGTGTCCTTTTTGTTTGTTTGTTCAAGCTAGAATTAAATGACCTACTAACCCCTTTAATATTACACTATTCGAGTTGTATTCGCCTATGTGTTTGTTCGCATTTCAGCTCTTAAATGTTTGATTTATAATTGCTGCATGTATTATCAAATTATTTCTTGTGTTATGTCTTCCTTGTAACGATTTATGTCATGTGAGTCGGCGAGAGCGGAGCGTAACACCCAAGGTAGGTTCCGTAACAGCGGGGGATCGACTCGCAGTAACGCCGAAGCACCAAAACTCCCATGGGTTTCGAGCTTATACAGGGGGTTGTCGAAAAACTCTGTTTCTACCCTACTCATTAAACTACGAAAAGAAAACCGTCTCCGTACCGAGCTACCGCATCATGGTCAGGCAAGGAGAGCAGAATCACCTGATGTACTTCCGATTCCTCTTCTGGAGGTAGGATTCTAACGCTGCTCAACTGGTTCAGATGGTGATAATCCGTTATTTTTTAATGGAGGACCTCGTTACATGCATGAGCGGACTCAAGACCCCATAACATACGTCCACCAGTACAGTGTTCTCATTTGTTCGTAACAGATGCACTGTTGCCTAGGCAAGTTGCCACGATCGCCATGATATTATCGCCAGGGTGTTCCATCTCAAGATTATGATTCTCCCCGTCCTCTCTCCCCTGACATAATCGACAAAGTTATCTGTCCCGATACACCTGACCCTGAGCGAGAGCCTCTTCCTCACGACATTGTCAAGGCCAACATGATTTATGAGCCCTGTGGCAACTTGAGCTACAATTTTTCCTGCATAAAAGGAGACAGCTACAGCAACAGGTACCGGAGGCTACTTCTAGTTGAGACGAGGACAAGAGATAATGGATACCCGCAGTTTCGGAGAAGATCTACAGCTGACGATGGTTTCACCGTAGAAATCAATGGGTTGGAGTTAAACAAGCACTGGGTGCTGCTTTGCAACCCCGCCCTGTAACGTACTTTCCGTGCTCACATCAGTGTATTGTACTGCAATGTCAAGCATATCTGGTCTATTTGCAAGTACGTGAGCGAGGGCATTGATCAGGCGGCTTTTGCCCTCGAGAATGAAAGGAATGAGTTAAATTGTACGATAGTGACCGGTACATCAACAGCTCGGAGGCGGTTTAAAGAAACTTGGTGTTTCTATTCATGAGAGATAGATACCCTACCATCTTGCTGTTTATCTCGAGAATGGTCAGTGCGTATACATCACCAAGACAACCTGGCTGGGAAGATTAATAACCTTCCTCAGACAACACTCTTAGATTACTTTTAGCTATGTAAAATTTACGATTTTGAAAAACCTTATGCTCTAAGGCTCCTTCCAATTTTGTGTGGGAGAAGTTAACGAGAAGAAATCAGGAAAAGGATATCGGTGGCTGGCCATGAGTAAAGAAGGAATGAGTAAAGAAGGAGCATTATCTAAAAATGGTGTACATCATTCACTCAAACAACACCAAGTGTTATCATATCCGTCTGCTGCAACATGAGGTTCGGGGCCCAACTTTCTTCTTAGAACTGAAGACTGGGCAATGTGCATGATGCCATTCATTTCATATTCTAGTATGCATGTATGCAAGGCACTCGATTTGTTGGATAATAACAACTACTGGGAAGCTGTGGAAGCTCTTCACAATGATGTTGATGTTCTGTGAACTCTCCCATCCTCTGATCTTTTGGGAGAAGTACGAAAATAGTCTCTCAGAGGACATCATACGGCAGTCGGAGAGGAAGTTGCAATGCAGTGCGCAGTTGATAATGGTGGAGGTATGCAACAGGTGGCTGATGCTAACTGAGGAAGTAGGGTTCCCTTTTGGTTGGTCAATGCCTTCTATAGAACCACTTGCCTCATACAACACGGTTTGGAGGAGTCTTGGGCAATACGAACTGTCTGACACGAACACCTTGGCACCAGTGGTGTTGAATAACCGATGTTCATTAACGAATGCGCAGCTCGCTGTGTGTCGAAAAGTTTTTTACACGTTTTATTTTACATTTAAGCTGTCCCTAAACGCCATCCGTTTAGAAACTCCCCTGCGCACATTTCAAAACAAAGTAAAACGGCCCAAGTACTACGGGACTATAAGCTAATTGTCTGCGACGAGAGCACTATGGCTCATGAAGAGGTTTTAAGACAATGCGCAGAAAGAAGCCTTAAAGACATCAGGGATAACGACAGAATGATGGGGGAATCACCATACTGTTGGCTGGAGACATTCGGCAGGTTCTACAAATAGTGCTGAGGAGAACTCTAGCTGACACGATTGAGGCACGCAAGTCGTTCTATCTCTGGCGCCCCACCTGGAAAATCTCTTTCGGAGAGAACATAAGGGTGCAGTTGAGGAGTGATGTTTCCGCTGGTAAATTCTCAGAAATTCTACTCAAAATGGGGAAGGCAGGGTATGCCGAGTCCAAGATAAATGCAAGCATTCTTGCAGGCCTAAGCTCAGTAGTGACAACCCTAGCAGATCTTACAGCTAGGATATGTCTTTATATAGTCGATATTAACAAGTCCATGGACTAGCTGTGCGAGCGTGCCATTCTGACCCCCCAAGAACGGCAAGGTTATCGTAATTAATGATACTTTACTTAAGTCGTTCGAGGGAACTGGGTGGTGCAAACAAATGATGCAACCCACTGTCCCGTAGATTATCTTAATATCCTCAACCTTTCTGGCCTCCCTGCTCACAAGCTTCTACCCAAACTGGGAGCTCTAGTAATGCTGCTGCGAAACCTCAATCCGCCCAAACTCTGCAATGGCACTAGGCTCTCCGTAGAAACGTCATTGAGAACACAATGTTCACCGGCTGTGCTCGGGGGAGTCGGTGTTTATACCACGCATACCACTTACGCCATCAGAGCACCTCTTCTATTTCAAGAGGCTGAAGTACCTCCTCAAGGTCTGCTTTGCAATGATCATCAACAGGTCCTAGACGAAGTCGCTGAAATTGGTAGGGATTGGCTTGAAGGGGGAGCGCATGGACAGTTTCACGTGGTCTGCTCCAGATAGAGCTCACGCAACGGCTTAGTGATTCTAGCATCTGACGGGAGAATCGCCAACGTGGTCTACAAATAAGTCCTTAGGCAGAGAAGAAAAGGTCGTATGCTACTGCTACGCATGTTCGATAATTTAGTCTACTTGGGTATTTTAAATTTTATGAGTTTTATCTAAGGTTGCATTTAATGGCAACTTTTTATGATAATGAGTAAGTCCTAAAGATAAATTGTTAAGAAAATATTTTTATTACATCATTTATTTTGTCTAATTCATGTGCATTCGTCTAGGATTTAGAGCTAATCCGGCCCTGTACGTTTTCAGGCAAATTCGCAGTTCATTGCCTCTTTGGGACATTTAAACACACACTATAGCCGAATTACGTCGTGCTTTATCGCAGTCTTAATACCTTTGGCGCCAGAGTGCCCCGCTTTCGAAGACAAGTAGTGGCCGATTCGCGCGTCCGTTCCAGATGTTGCAGTGCAAATGTTGTTTACCCCTGTGCTTTTTTCGTTGTCCAATTGTTAGCTATATTAATCTATCAATTCCTTTACCTACCTTTAGGTCATCGCTATATCTCTTAGTTAACAATCGATCACTATAAAAGTATATTTGAGGCCCGTCTCTAGCATCAGTGAAGACGTAGCGGATTCTAGTTTATGATGTTATAAATGGCGCCAACAAGTTAAACTCAAATATACTGATATAAGCCAAGAAACTTGTAACTTCACTTTCTATCAACTAATAACAATACAATTATTGAACTCCCTATCAAAATGAAAGAAAGCAATACTTGTAGCTGGTTTTATTAATACTCGAACATTACTACCATCGATCAGACAATTAGCATCTTTAATATTACTACCTCACGCAGGGTACCCCAAATAGTTTAACTTAAAACGCTCGTAAGTCTAATGGTTACACAGTTTTTATATGCAAAAATATCATCAGATTCTAGCTACCACACTTATCTTTGTGCCGATATACTCGCAGACATTTAATACGTCCCGTTACTCCTAACACATGTCAGCTTGACAGGTTCCAACCTCGGCTGTCATTTGCTATACCTCGACCCTCAATACTGCGGTAGATTAGCTTTCCAATACTGTCCGCCTAATAGTTGTTGCTATAAATCGAATTTCCAGGTAACAAAATGCAAATTCCATATTAAACTACATACCCTGTTCACAGGCAATAAACTTCGCAATCGTTGTATTCGTGTTTCCCAGATCGCTTTACAGCTTGAATATAAATATTCATTGGAAAAATGACATCTGCTTAATGAACTCCTTTACAGGAACGGCTGGCTAGTATACCAATTCTTTACTATCACCAAACCAGAATAAATGGCGAGATTGTCATTTACACCCCACGAAAACTCTTGCCTTTTTTAAAAGCTGATATACAAATTTTTCTCAAACAAACAAACGTTGTTATTATCTCTTCCCTAGCAACGAACAAAGCCAATCTGATATTAATTTTATCGCGTCACTCTCACTAGATTCCTCATTCAACACTAGTATTAATATCAAATGCTTTTGACACGTAACAAACTCCCCCCTTACCAGAAAGGAAAAATTTCAACGAAATTTTTAACTAAATAAAAACTTTATCCTAAAAGGATACATACATATACGCTAGAGAGTCATTAAACCGTCTGTCATAAGACGTCTCTAACAATTAATATAAAAAAAAAAAAAAACCCAGTACCCACACCACAAACAAGCAACTACACTGTAGAGACGGTGATGACCCCAGGAGGAACCCAGGACCAGATCAACCCCACGACAAGGATCAAGATTGTTCGTCGCTGCTGGATGTAAATGCTGCGCCGGTGAACAACCCTGTAACAACCTGTCGTGAAGAAGCTCCACCCCCATGAACCCCACAAAATCACTCCAAATCCCCCCAGCGTACCCCCCCTGACAACTTCCAATAAACCCCCGAGGCGGAAGCACACCTCCACACAGTTTCAGGTACTGTCAGACCGAAAATAGTTAAGCCAAAACGAAGAATAACCAGGATCTTTCTTTTGACAACCCTGGGGAGAAAGCAACCCCAGTGAAAGAGGGTTAAAGAAACCAGAAAAGTGAGAGGCAGAAGCCAACATCCACACAACTCTAATACGCTCCGACGGAGGGATTCTTCAGCGCCCCGAACGGCCTGAAGAAAATCCCCACCAATCTTCATCCACATCCAACAATCACTCATCACCAGAGATTTCATCCGCACCAGATCAAAGAGAAATAAAAGAAAACAAATTGTCATTCATCTAAGTAAACAGTTCATTCAAAACAAAATCGACATTCACTACATTACAAGAGAGAAATATAGACAAAGCTTTAATAAGAAAAGAAGGCGAAGAATGAAGGACTGGTCATCTTAAAAAAAAATTTTATTGTAGGGAAACACCCTATATCCCCAAACTCCAAGGGATACCTAAAAGAAACGAAGAAGTTGTACTTCTTTAACGATTAATCTCGTTACCCTTATGTCTCTTTAGGAAAAACAGGATAACGTAACGCTCTTCCAATACAATCAAAAAGAAAACCATCCATTAACATTTCCCAACAGGGAACTCCCTATACGTTATACCCAAAAGAGGGAAAAGAACAAGATATTAAAGTTTACCAAATAGTGTCCTTCCCGACTGTGCCCTTCCAACCACCCTATACCTTAAAATGGGGAAAGAACAAGATATTAAAGTTCCCCAAAGAGTGACCTACCCTACTGTGCCCTTCCAACCACCCTATGCTTTACAGGAGGGAAAGCAAGATAAAAATGCTCCCTAAAGTGACCTTCCCTACAGTGCCCATCCAACCACCCTATGCTTTACAGGAGGGAAAGCAAGATAAAAATGCTCCCTAAAGTGACCTTCCCTACAGTGCCCATCCAACCACCCTATGCACATCACACATCATTAATTGATCTCAGAGTTATCATAAAGTTTCAAATCCTTGGCATGCCAAGTCCCCTTTAATATTTTTCCGTCAGGATCTTTGAGTTCATAAACCCATCGTGAAAACTTTCGATTAATAATAAACGGTCCTATAAATTTTGCAGCAAGCTTGGAAGTAAACTGACGAGCAGCATCTGATAACACATAGTGTCTACGCAACACTGCTTGATCCGGAACGAACTCGAAAGGTCGTCGACGAAAGTCATAGCGAGTTTTTGACTTTTGATAAGCCTTATCCAAACGACGTTTAACATCAGCATACAGTTGCTTGAGTACTATAGAACGATTATCTAAATCTCTATCCCGATTAAATTGAATTTCCGGATTTCCATCACCAACTACCGGTTCGTGATTTAATATGATTTCTCTGCCAAAATTAATGAAATATGGAGTTTTTCCCGTAACTTCATGAACTGAGGTACGTATAGCACAAACTACATGAGACAGATATTTATCCCAATCTCGATGACGATCTGATACATAAGCTGTCAACATAGTTTTCAGCACTCTGTTTATACGTTCCGTAGGATTAGCTTGAGGATGATAATTGGCAGTAAACGAAATCTTACAGCCATACTTCTGATTTAAAGTTTGAAACTCATGACTGCGAAACTGAACGCCATTATCACATATGATTCGCTTGGGAACCCCAAACATCAAAAATACGTCTTCCTCAACAATACGTGAGATAACCTTAGCTGATGCTGTACGGAGCGGAAACACTAATGGAAACTTACTAAAACAATCAGCCACTACGAATATATACGCGTATCCTCGTACTGAACGAGGTAAAGGACCTACAATATCACAACAGATTAGTTCCCAAGGCTTCGAAATTAATGAATGTCCACCCATATACCCTGCAGGGGCTCTCTGTTCTGGTTTAATTCGTTGACACGTTTCGCAACGGCGAACATAAGCAGCCACATCATAACGAAGTTTAGGCCAGTAGTATCTTTGTGAAATACGATGAAAAGTTTTATTAACACCCGTATGACCAGCGGTCGGAATATCGTGATTTTGTTTGATAACTTCTTGGCGTTGAGTCTGTGGAACAACCAGTTTCCAATGATCTTCATCATCTGCCAAGTCTGGATAATCGGTTCGAACATATTTATACAATTGACCGTCACTAACTCTCCAATGGGGAAATTTTCGAGGATTGTTAATAACAAATCGACACATACGATGATACCATGGATTACCAGCAGGACCAAACTGAACGTTAATAGCATCAATAACAGGAACAGCACGAGACAAAGTGTCAGGCACAACATGTTCTTTACCTTTTCGATGAATAATGTCAAAATCATATTGTTGAAGGCGAACTGCCCATCGAGCGATACGACCAACAGGGTCTTTAATACTATTAAGCCATTTTAAGCTATAATGATCAGTTACTACCGTGAACTTAGTTCCCTCAATATATGGTCTAAGTTTTTCAATAGCAAAAAGGACAGCGAGGCATTCACGCTCTGTTGTGCTAAAATTTCGTTCGTTTCTAGTAAGCGACCGACTAATGTAACATATAACTTTCTCTCCATCAGCTTGATGTTGAGTAAGTACGGCACCAATACCATAACCAGAAGCATCCGTTTGAATAACAAAGGGTACCGAAAAATCAGGGCATGCTAATATCGGAGCAGATATCAAATGTTCTTTAATATCACTGAAGGCTCGTTCACAATTACTATCCCAGAAAAATTTCGCATTCTTGCGGAGCAAGGATGTAAGAGGTCCGATAAGTGAAGAAAAATTCGGAACAAAGCGACGATACCATGACGCCATACCAATTACACGACGTACTTCCTTCACTGACACAGGAGTAGGAATACGATTAATTGCATCTACTTTTTCTGGGTCTACTAATAAACCGCGTGAATTCACTACATAACCGAGATACTTAAGTTCTGGCTTACAAAAATGACATTTATTTTGGCTTAAAGTAAGACCAGCAGCTAATAACCGAGACACAACCTCACGAAGAGTAGAAAGATGTTTTTCGAAAGTTGGCGTACAAATTACAATATCGTCAAGATACGTAAAGACATATGGTTCCAAATCAGCACCAATAACCCTATCAATTAGGCGTTGCCACGTTGCCGGCGCCGTATGCAAACCAAACGGTAGGCGGCGAAATTGAAATAACCCCCTATTAGGCACAGTAAACGCTGTTAAAGGGCGTGAAGAAACAGCCACAGGTATCTGCCAATATGCGGATTTAATATCAAGAGTCGTAAGATAATGTGCGTCACGAAGTTTATCCAAAGTACTTGATACATATGGAATAGGATAAGCATCAGGTTGACTGACTTTATTAAGTTGGCGATAATCAACACAGAACCGATAACTACCATCTTTCTTTTTAATCATTACTATTGGAGATGACCAAGCAGAAGTCGAAGGTTCTACCACTCCCTCATCCAACATTTTCTTTAACTCAAGATCTACCTGTTTCTGCAGAGCAGGAGAAATAGGATAATATCGCTGCTTAATAGGCGACGATGTGGTTTTAATCGCATGTTCAACAAGATGAGTGCATCCTAACTTATTTCCCATTTTACTAAAAACTTCTTTGACAAAACAATCTAATTGTTCTCGCTGAACTTCAGATAAATGTTCTACAACCTGTATTGCATTAACTTCCGGGATCAAGTGATCTTTCGAGAAGGTCCATTCGTTAATTCTAAGATCGGTTACAATACCCATTCTACGCAAAAAATCGCATCCCAAAATCAATGTATGGGGTACGGAAGGCACAACTAATAACTCACAAGTACAAACTCTATCGCGAAGCATAAGTGGTACTGTAACTATACCTAATATTTGACATTCTGCACCGTCAGCAACATTACATGTCCTATCTTTACTTGGTGTAAGCCTACAATGACCTTTCAACAGCTCCCATCCCTTTCTACCAACAACAGTATGCGAAGCACCCGAATCTAACAATCCAAGAATCTCATTACCAAAAATTGAAACTTTAAGATACGGTCTCTCATCAGGACCTGCGTGACTTAAAATATAATCTAAAACAGCTTTAGAACTAAAATCCGAATTATTTACAACATTGACCGAAGAATTTATTCGACACCGCGCTATTCGGTCGTCTAGCGGCGTCGACCCCCATTTCCCGAACATGAAGGGCATGTACGGACAGTAAAATCAGGTCGTCCACAACCACAGCAATATTGTTTACTATTTGCTGAACAGTTACGCGCAAAATGATTCGGTTGATCACATTTCCAACATCTCAAATCAGAAGGCTTGGTTGAATTGATTACGTTCGGTGGGTTATTACTACGAGTTTGAACGTAACCCTCATTTGAGGATACATTCACTGTATGAATCCTAGCATTACATTTCGACTTTTGATAGGCTAGATCGGGTTCTAACATTCGATTTCCCTGAGTGGGAGGTCCACGGAACCGTTGTGCACGCACATGTGCATCTTCAACAGCTTTACACACTCGAAGTAATTGTGACAAGGAAACTATGTTCTCTAAAGCCAGTTGGGTTTGGAAATGTGGTAATAAATTCCTACGTATTAGATTAAGGCGCTTTGTTTCAGAAGGCATCGATGGTAACCGATGGAATAAGTTTTCCATTATCGACACAAATACGGTCACAGGTTCATCGGCCCCCTGAGTACGATTGCGTATTTCATCCCATAAGCAAGCTTCATAATCACATGGAAGAAAAGCTGAACGTAACGCATTAACTAACTGGTCCCAATTATACAAAGTATTTTTAACCGATCGATACCAAATCAAAGCATAATCGGTGAAAAATTCAACAGCCGAAGTAAAAAATTGTTCCTTAGTAACCCCACGCGCCATTCGCAATTCTTCAATACGCTCTAGGAAACTAGACAATCCCGATTGACCATCGAAACGAAGGTTCCATTTATTCATCGGAAGGTAATTGTTATAACGTGGAGTAGCATCAATGACTTTAGTGCTGTTAAAACCAATAGGTGTCGGTAACGTTTGAAACTGTTGACTATCAATTACATTTGAATAATTAAAATGGTTTGGTGATTGATTGGCTTGTAATGGCTCATCGTCAAGGTCCATCAAGTTAACTGTTTGTGAACTAGAAGGAACTACAGGTTCATTTTCAGATGTCAATCTGGACTCGAGATCGTCCATAGCCCCTAAACACCTATTATATAGCTCATCTTTATCATCTGCTGAAGACCCCTCAAAAACTAACCGTTCTAGTCGATTTGAAATATGTACCAAGCGGGTCTGAATACGTTTATAATCATTACCACCCCTAACAAATGACTCAGAAGCTAGTATCTCTTCCACAAGAATGTCAAGCTTCCTACTGCATATATCCAATTCTTCTACGTTATTCAATTCTACTTCCGGGAACGAAGCATTTCCCGTCTTCTCTAACCTAATACGCGCTCTAAGCAATTTACGCTTTTCCGGCATATTTCCCTTACAAACAACTCCCCGTATTCGTAATTCATAATCTATCTCGTCTACCAATAACCTATCAACATCCATTCTGATTCCTCAAAGTAAAACCCTTTTTACCACAAGTATACCGTTTTATGTATTATTCTCAAAGTAATTCTTTGGTTTGTCACGTTCTGACGATATTTTTCCACTTACATAAACGAGTACAGAAAGTTATGTATAACTATTGTCAGTATTGCTCCTTTCTATTATAGTACGACCTAAAGGTATATGTTCCAATCTTGTTAAAGCCCCCGTTAGCTCTTCAAAAATCTTATTAAAGCCCCCGTTGGGTGCCAAACTTGTTAGCTATATTAATCTATCAATTCCTTTACCTACCTTTAGGTCATCGCTATATCTCTTAGTTAACAATCGATCACTATAAAAGTATATTTGAGGCCCGTCTCTAGCATCAGTGAAGACGTAGCGGATTCTAGTTTATGATGTTATAAATGGCGCCAACAAGTTAAACTCAAATATACTGATATAAGCCAAGAAACTTGTAACTTCACTTTCTATCAACTAATAACAATACAATTATTGAACTCCCTATCAAAATGAAAGAAAGCAATACTTGTAGCTGGTTTTATTAATACTCGAACATTACTACCATCGATCAGACAATTAGCATCTTTAATATTACTACCTCACGCAGGGTACCCCAAATAGTTTAACTTAAAACGCTCGTAAGTCTAATGGTTACACAGTTTTTATATGCAAAAATATCATCAGATTCTAGCTACCACACTTATCTTTGTGCCGATATACTCGCAGACATTTAATACGTCCCGTTACTCCTAACACATGTCAGCTTGACAGGTTCCAACCTCGGCTGTCATTTGCTATACCTCGACCCTCAATACTGCGGTAGATTAGCTTTCCAATACTGTCCGCCTAATAGTTGTTGCTATAAATCGAATTTCCAGGTAACAAAATGCAAATTCCATATTAAACTACATACCCTGTTCACAGGCAATAAACTTCGCAATCGTTGTATTCGTGTTTCCCAGATCGCTTTACAGCTTGAATATAAATATTCATTGGAAAAATGACATCTGCTTAATGAACTCCTTTACAGGAACGGCTGGCTAGTATACCAATTCTTTACTATCACCAAACCAGAATAAATGGCGAGATTGTCATTTACACCCCACGAAAACTCTTGCCTTTTTTAAAAGCTGATATACAAATTTTTCTCAAACAAACAAACGTTGTTATTATCTCTTCCCTAGCAACGAACAAAGCCAATCTGATATTAATTTTATCGCGTCACTCTCACTAGATTCCTCATTCAACACTAGTATTAATATCAAATGCTTTTGACACGTAACACAATATTGCCGCTATCATTACGAATTTATGATTTTAAGGCTACGGGTTGATCAGAGAAAGCTGCAGATGTAAGAAAGATGTAGGTTGAGCTGATCGAATAATTGCTGAAAGGGTAGATGCGACTCCCCGCTAATTCTTGCCGTGAAATGACACTTTCGTACCTACGCTTGAAGAACATCGAACGTATTTCATGTGTGTGTGATCTCGGCGGCTCGAAAATTGCCAGGGTTTGCAGCTCCAATTTAAAATTTAAAAAGCTACCAAACTTTTGTAGTGGTTTTAAGCTTAGAGTGCCGTTTCCCGTGAGTTACGATGACTTCTAAGTTAACCTTGTTCAGGGCGATCCGAACTTCGTGCCTGCAAAGGAAATTTGTGTAAGTTGCTAACGAAGCTCTGAATGAAAGTTTCGGTGTTGAAGTAATGTGTAGAAGCTACTGTGAAATGAGGCATCGTATCTTGTTACAGTGGCCGCCTGCTAGTTGTTAATGATTTAATTTAGAATTTTGGAGTTTTGCTAAACTTTTCCGCCAATGAAAAGAAAGCACTTATTTATCTTTCTTGCGGTCGCTTAAGCATATTTAACAGTTAACTAACAGTAAACCCAGTTTGTTTAACCAACGTAGTGTTTGCACCGTGTGTCTGTAACGGCCCAAAGCGAATACTCACACCAACTTCTTCTTCAGAGGATCCCCTATTACAGCCAGCTTTGTTTAAACACGGGTATTCAGCTGTAACTTTAGACTTTATACAACTCTATAAGTGTTTATCGGAGTGCCATTATTTCAGCGTGTGTTTTACTAAGAAACGTTTATTTGATTACCAACAAGGTTTTGCTTAACATTTTGTTTTTCTTTCGATTTCAGTGTAATTTCACAATATATACCTATAGGATGTATGTATTATGCTTTGGTCGAAGTTTACTATAATTGGTTTTATTATTGTGTAAAGGCAATTTCAGATGGTACAATCCAGGTTTGATATTTTGATTTGTACACTCGGGGTTTATCTTTTCGAGTCAAGCTGTCTTCCCGTTTGTTAAAGCAACGCCCTTCCTTTATTATTTGATATGATTTTGGTGAATTGTATACCTTAATTTTGTAAATGGATTTATCTATTACGTATAAACCGTTCAATAGTTATTTGCCAAGTAGGTAGACATGGAATTTTGTTTTTATGTTTAATAAAACTAGAACTCCCTAGAAACTCTTTCTGACACTTTGTCAGAAGCAGCTGTTATGTACAGGAGGCTCACAAAAATGTCTAATTTGACATTTTGAGGTTAAACATGCAATATTGCCAGTCCTTTCATACTTTGTTTGCCACTAGGCATAATATGTATGGACATCGCCGTCATGGATATCTATCTGTCAAACAAATTGTAGTACTAAAGTAAATATGCCAAAAGTCATTAAAGGTGACACAAAACTACAAATTAAAAATGCTTACAGGCATTATAAAGCTGACAGGCCCGACCTCAGTGAAACTGAAATCTTTGCTCGGCTTAGTGACTTTTGGGATGCAAGTATTTATGCATAAAACTTAATTGTTGCTTTAATTTTCGGCTTTGTACTGTTTTAGATATCTGAAAGAACTATTAGAAATATTATGGGGCGGAACAATTTTGAAATTAAACCTTTTGGCCCACGACCTAAAAATGATACATACTATTTGCAACATACGCACTGAAGAAGTAGTTAACAATGCGAGACAAATTGTGCAAGAACAACCACACGTATCTGTTCGCCATTTAGGACAGCAATTAAATGTTTCATATTCAACATCTCATAGGATATTAAGAAGCAATTTGCATTATTTTTCTTACCGGTTGCAAGTGTATCAGAAACTGCTGCCAAACGATCCTCCGGTTAGATTGGAATTTTGTAACTGGTTTATCAATAATTTAGGAAATAACGATAATGCGTTTGAGAAAACTTTCTTTACTGATGAGGCATACTTCTATTTATCTGGCTATATTAATTCACAAAGTATGAGGATGTGGAGCGCTGAGAATCCCAATTTTTATGTTGAAGAACCGCTTCACCCACAAAAAATCGGGGTTTGGGCTGCAATTAGTAAAAGAAGAGTTATAGGTCCTATATTTTTTTAAGGTAATTGAGTGAAGTAAAACGATTAAATTTTATTTTAATAGTTCAAATTTTAGGTTTTCTAAATGCACAACCATATCATACTGAAATTTTGTCGCCCTTTTTTTAAGAGTTACGTGACAATGAATTACAAACGGGTTACGTACTTTCAATAAGATGGGGCATAAATTTACTTAAAGAGTTTTACAAAAACAGAGTTATTAGTCAAAACATGTCTACAGTGTGGCCCCCGAGGTCTTGTAACTGAACTCCCTGTGATTTTCTTCTGTGGCCATATTTAAAAAAAAATCCATTCTTCAACTTCCACTGGACAATATTCAGCAGCTTTAACAAAGAAGTACCTAATGGAAAAATAAAGAAATCAATAATAATGGCGTAATATTAAGATTTGAGAATAGAACGAGTTAAGGAGTTTACTTTCTTAGGAACATTAATCTCTGAAAACTTAAATTACACACAAGGAATTAAATCAAGGTTAATAAAAGCATCGAGATGTCCGGGCTCGTTAAATAGTATAATGTCCTTAAGACAAATGTCGCGAAATGCAAAACTACGACTTATAAGACTGTAATTCGACCCACAGCTACGTACGCATGTGAAACATGGACGATGAATGTAGCAGACCAAGATACGATAAGTGGGTGGGAGAGAAAAATGCGGAGAAAAATATTTGGAGGGACTCGGACGGATGATGGTTGGAGAAGACTTACAAACGAAGAGGTACAAAAGCAGTATGGAGAGCCAAATATAGTAGACTTCATTAAAGCTCGAAGGTTAAGATGGTTTGGGCATATATGGAGAATGCCAGATGGAAGAGCTACTAAGATAGTATTGGAAGGCAGAGCGCAAGAAACTAGAAGAAGAAGCGACCGACGAATAGGTGGAAGGAGGCAGTAATGGAAGACATAGCAAGGAAAGGAATAGAAGACTGGAGAAATAAAATCATCAATAAGGGACAATGGAGACACATTGTTATGCAATGGGCCTAAAGTGGCTTGTAAAAGCTTTATTTATACTGAAAAAATACATAAATTGTAATATTTAAATATTTTTGTATACAATTTATAATTACAATAAAAAAACGACTTTCATTATACCATTATGACTACTCAACAAAGTATGAAACGTATTCAGAATCAGCAATTTGTCTTTCATGAAATTTATCTTAACCAATACTAAAAGTGGCACAAAATCCAAAACCAAATCTGGCAACCACGTTTTGTACATTAACATAAAATTATCATTTTATATAAAATGAGCATAACCTAACTTTTGTTAATGACTGACAGCATATTTACAGGGTGAAATTCATCACCCTAACATGGCCTCCTATCTGGCAAATAACTATTGAACGGTTTATAACTGCAGTTATATTGTAGATTGCCGGTTTGGCACTTCCACTCATTTTCAAAAGTTTAATAAACGTAATTTGTAATATTTGAGATTTCTTTGATTATTTTACAAGTGCCAATTAGCTAAACAGTAAAAAACCGTGCCCTTCAGGCGCGTTACAAGTTGTCTTTAATCTTTGAGTGAACAATTGTGAAGAAATTGTAAAAGGGGTCACACAGGGAATTACTGTGAACTACGCTCTAACACGACGCTAATATCAGTTCACCGGATAGAAATAGTTAAACCAGTTCCAATAAATTTATGTGAGCCCACATCCAGTTTTACACGCTGCAAATTAATGAGAACACCTCCAGTTTCAAATAAGTAGGAGCAGCCTAATCTATGTACGCGCTTGTTTGTAATACGGATTTTATAAATGCGATCTATAGAAAAATGTTATTTAAATATCGCGCGCTTTTGTAGAGAGCTGCTTAACTATTTCTATTCGGTGAAAAAATATTAGTGCTCTGGCTGGCGTTCGCGGCATTCGATTTTCAAATCGACATAAAGACAATATAATTGAAATTAGGTGTCTGCAATATTTTTGCGTTATTCCTAATCGACGAATATAAGAAAGAATTGCTACAGCAATTGAAAATTAGATTTAGTCGTTTTCTTTGATTGAGAACTCACCCATGTTTAAATTTTTTTATTGTTTATTGAAATGTTAAACAGTGTTTAACATGATCGCGTCCTCGAATGTTAAGATACATTTAACATGCATCCACTCGAAGGGACAATTTCCTCCGTGGCGGAGGCGGCAATCTTTTTAATTTCATCAGTGAAAATTTGCTAGTTGAATTTTATTTTTAAGCTTTAGTAGGTGGCTTCAATTTGTAATTTCACATGCTTTAGTGAAGATCTAGCTAGTTGTATTTTAGTTTTAATCATTTCATTATTTGAATTTATTTTGCCCTAAATCTTGCCTACAATCACGCCTAGTGGTTAGACAACTTTATGCGCATTTATTATAAACAAATGCCCTGGCCTGATTTGTTGCAATTGCTGTGCTGTTATGTTATGGTGCAGTTCAACTTTTCAGGGTTTTTTTTTGAGGTTTGTTTTCCCCAAAATTTTGGAAAGTACTTGATATCCTGGAATTTGTGGAACACATGATTGATTTCTGACGCTCTTTTCCATTTGAAATTTTGTGCAAGCTGGTTGTGACCCGGGATTGTGCTTCAATTAAGAGCTAATTGGTTTGGTTCCACACCGTTTTGTTATACGGAGGATATAGAAGTACAAGTGCCCTTTTATGATGTTCGTAATTATTAGTTTTGTTGATTTACTTACGTCGGACGCCCCGGCGGATTTTTTGGGCCAACGTTACCCTTGCACGTTCGATCTGGCTCCCGTTCAACATTAGGTAAGCTGACGATAGCTCCTGTTTCATAATCGGGGGCTTACTTGGTAAATTTGTACGTTTTCAGCCAAATTTGTGGTGGGAACCAATCCATCGCTGGAATCCAGCCATGTGCTCCTATAATTTGACGAATTACAATTAGATTTCGCTATCTACCCCGTTAGGGAATAAGAGGTCGCCTTTTGCATACCTGCAGTCCTCTCGCTGCCTTCGCTGGCGTCAGCGCGAGGCTACCTACTTCGCTCGAGCTGCCACTAGGAGCCGATGCCCTGGCTCTAATCTCCACTGCCCCAGGAGCGCAGGCTGCAAGAAATCAAGCGGGAATAATTAGATTTGGGTGTGTACTCCTTCAGGCGAATCACTCGTTTAGATATTATAAGAGCACGCTATACCAATCGTCTCCTCATGTGTATTTTTGTTAGGTTAGGCGAACTTCTTCCAAAGTTAACATTAGGACATGCTATGTAAACCGTTCCCGGCTGATTAGGCGAATAATTTGGTACAGATAGTAGGAGAGCAGGATCGCTTACGGCAAGTAGACCGAACTCAATAGACCGAAAGCAGTTGACCGAACTCAATTGACCGAATAGCAATAGACCGAAACCTCACTAGACCAAAGCAGCAATAGACCGAAAATCACTTGGTCGAAAATATATTACGGTTACATGTATTAACATTAATAGCATCAACTTTCCTTCACACTTTATTCAGGCTTAGGACGGGCAACATAAACTGGTGGCGTGTTTAGAAGTTTTTTTTTTGTTTTTTTTGTTTTTGATTCTATTTTAACTTTATTCTAGTAAATCATACAATACTTAACAGATGTATCCTACCCAATTTTATC
This sequence comes from Agriotes lineatus, assembly GCA_940337035.1. Lineage (NCBI taxonomy): Eukaryota > Metazoa > Arthropoda > Insecta > Coleoptera > Elateridae > Agriotes > Agriotes lineatus. The sequence goes on along the minus strand of OW679199.1, from coordinate 115,461,356 downwards.
TACTAATATTAAAAATTAAAATTATGCGCAATCCCACGTAAATAATCGACTATGTTTCCTTGAATATCGAAGTTACTGGCAAGGCGCTTTGACGTTTTTTTTGTTTTTGTTTGTTTTTGATTCTATTTTAACTTTATTCTAGTAAATCATACAATACTTAACAGATATATCCTACCCAATTACATATCTACTAATATTAAAAATTAAAATTATGCGCATTCCCACGTAAATAATCGACTATGTTTCCTGTAATAGTGTGTAAATATTTCTATTGATCCTATTGTTAATAAATGTAATTTTTCTAGATATTTAATGTGCACATTTACCAAATGTGTACTTTAACCTCAACATATTTTCGACCAAGTGATTTTCGGTCTATTGCTGCTTCGGTCTAGTGACGTTTCGGTCTATTGCTTTTCGGTCAATTGAGTTCGGTTAACTGCTTTTCGGTCAATTGAGTTCGGTCAACTGTCTTTCGGTCTATTGAGTTCGGTCTATTTACCTAGAACCGAGCAGGATATACTCGTCGCCTTACGTTAGTTGTTTACTTTTAGGTTCAAGTTAGGGCTGACTGCACTGCTGCTTGCTGTTAGCTACTGTTTAAAGTCATTTCGGCTCACCTGAAGTGTGTGTCAAACTTTGTTACGGGTTACTGGTATCGCGGGCGCTAGCCGCCGCTTAAAGTTTGCTTTGGCTCCCTACAAAATACAGTAACATAGTACTTGAAGCTTTGAAGGAATTATAATAGAATGTTTGCACTTACCGGTAGCACGTTTTAGACGTGTTTGCCTTGCCGTGACGTTTTTCGGCCCATTTGGTCGGAGTTCGTTCTCCGCCATTTGCCGATTGAAATCACAACACAAACTTTCAGCAACTTTTCGGCTGTGGTTCGTGAACGGGGCTGGGTAGCCTCTTCCTCGAATTCGAGCTTCTGCGATTCGCTTTCACAATTTTAAGTTTAAACAATATTGTTAAGAGCATATTCAAGTGGTTGTTGAAGCGTTCATTGAATATGCGGATGTCTTTACATTAAGAAACTACCTCGATTTTATATGGCCATATAATCGCCGGTGTCTTCACAACTTAGAAATTTTGGAGTATCATATTAAAGTCATTTCGAGCTAACACTCGGGGCTACACGTTAGGTAGATACTTGCATTGCTCTGTCTTGCCGCGTCTCGGCTCACAGGGTGCGTGCGAATTAGGGGTGCCTACCTTGTATAGGCGCATTGAAAATTGATTATACAATTAGTTTATTGCTAATTTTTCGCGGAACGCCGTTAGTCTTAGTCGTAGCGACAGATATACCTGCGCCCGCTTTGTTATTTATATATGTATTTTTTTTCTTAATTGCTCATGCCGAGAGGACCTGATTTTAACGTGTTTGTATGTCATTGCCTGCCTCGTTGTATATATTTATTATTGCATGTGCGTGTGTTGATTCCACTATAGTACCAAACATTTAATAAAAGCTGTGATAAGTTATTGGTCTTTGCTAATTTGTTTGATCTGCTGGATTTATCCCATACCTTGTGGAGGTCCGACGCAAGGATTAGTCAACGTCGAGGACCTGGCGTCCTCTTCCTTTGTATTCTTTTTCAGCGTAGCTGGAACCCCGACCCTTCTCGGCGGGTTAGCCCAATTAGGCCGATATTTACCAGCCGGAAAAATACTTAATATAACTTTCGCCAACAGGTAAGGCCAAACCATTTATCCACCATTAAAGAGTTTCTGTCTGATCTGCGTCGTGACACCCGTGTTTCGTCCATTAGTAGTCGACAGATGACTCCTAACCATATTGAATGTCCTAAGGAGTACCGACCATACTAATCTATGTAAGCGTTATGTTGTTATAAGCAAAATCGGGTTTTGTTAAGTAATTACAAACTTTGAATCTGTCGCACCTAAATTAGAAAAACATAACAAGCGTAACTTACTACAACTTTTTTCTCAGTTTTTCCCGTTATTGTCTATAGATAGAAACCATGTTTCACTAAATGATTTAAATATAATTCATGTACTCAAAAACTTAAGAATCGTAAGCCAAAAATTATTGTTGTTGTATATGTTCCGTAATAATTAGTTAATAAGCTTTGATGTCATCTTTAACAGTAATCCTGAACTATAGAAAAAGAGATATTTTATACAGTTTAATGTTACAGTCAGTATGTCACTTTTATCTCGGGCTAATCAAAGTGCTCTTGGCTTGGTTTTCGTGAAATCGCTACACAATTTTCATTTGCAATCAATTCAGAATCACCCCAATAGTAATGCGGGCTTAAATTTTCTACTCCTGCCTCAATTAAACGTTAGGTAATCCATTGAAAGTCACTGAGTTATCCAATTTGCATGACGGGGGGAGGAAATTACTAGCCATGAAGTACTGCGCAATTTTAAACTCAATATAGTAGCTGTATTCAATATAGTTGTATTGTTTTTTTTTACGTATGATATAATCGGATTGTGGACACTCAATACTATTTTCTTGATACAAAAATTAAATCTGAAGCGAAAGGCCTACGCTCATACGCATGTTATGTTATAAATATTTGAAGAGCATTCGTAAAGTATTTTATAAGTATATGTATTTACAAGTGTAACTGTAGTTTAACGTTCAGGGAAAGGTATCTGTCAATATTGTGTATTTATTCCTACATTTCCGTTCTGTCTGCTGAAACTGCTAAAAAAGTAATATTTTGATAGACGACTCACGTTTCGTTAGTTGAATATTAAGTTTATATAATGTTCATGTGTGCCTGAAATCAATTCCCAAAAACTACTTTCGCAGATAAGCAGTCGGGATTAAAAAAAATGTAGCCTGTTGCTTCAGAAATGTATTTCGTTTGTAAAAGTACTCTGGTGATGAATTATAAAATTATTTGCTTTACATTTCTAATGTTATTAAAATTAACGTGCAGTATTGATACTACATCAAAATTGCAGGGCTGTGTTGTCCTTTTAGTTCAAAAACTATTTGTCCCAGAGGACACACTCTATATCATCTTTGAAAACAATCAAAACGTTCTTTTATTGGAAAAATTTGCAAATCCACGAATTGTTATTACACCCAATACTGAAATTAATGGTGAACTCAGTTCGTACAATAACTTTATAGTCTTTGCAGAAAGCCAATCATCTGTTGTAGCAATTCTAACAAAGATTAAAAATAGTGCTATATGGAACATCAACCATAGCTCACGCTGTAACTTTTTGATAGTAATTCCCGCTGATGAAAGATTGAAAAATTTATTTAAAACACTACTAAAAATGGATATTATAAATGTGATTCTAGTCGAATATAGAAATAATGGAACAGATATTTATTTGCACACGTCCACACGCTTTGAAAACCAATGCAATGGAAGTATTGATTCAAGTTACATTCAAATTTGCAGAGAAGAAACTGCAGTGACATTTAATAAAACCATCAAAAATTTAAGCTGTTTTCCAATAATCATAACAAACATCATTCCAATGACTAAAGATGCATATGTAAGCTCAGTGCAAGCTGCTGTCGTCAACGTAATTTATTTAATCGGCGACGTTCTCAAAACGAACACTTCTATACTCACCACGCCTAATGCAAGAAATATCACTGCTGAGCTCAGTGATGAAATTTACCTGCTGCCACACCCAAGCATCTCCTCTGAACTGCTCTTAAGCTTCGATTTGAGTGACGTAATATTTCAAGACAAACTGGTATGGGCTGTTCCGAAACCTTCTAAGGTTTCCAAGGTTAAAATAATCTTGTTAGCGTTTAAGAACAATCTATGGGGTTGTATCGTTGCAACTTTTATTATAACATCCACCGTGAGCTGGGCGATTGCAAAAGGTGCAGTGGAACGGTCGATTTTTCAAGAATTTTCTAAAAATGCTTTCACGATGCTGTCCTTTACGTTTGGTAGTAATGCAAATATCATGCCCCAAGCAAACATCCTTCGTTGCATTTGGATTACTTACCTGCTTTACTGCATCTTGGTTTGCTCACTATTTCAAAGCCAACTAATTAGTGCGCTAACACAGCCCAAGTATGAACCACCCATCGGCGACATAGAAAAACTCGTCGACTCCGGATTAGGAATACTACTGTTTGCTATGCTAAAAAACTCTACAAAGAATGACACCACTTGGAGCAAACTTAAGAAGCACATCATTTATCAAGATAAGATGAACATGTCCGACCTGATGTATACAATTGCTCGTTATCGTAACTGCAGCGTTCCCGTATGCAAGAAATACGTAACTATAGTTCATCGAAGCTTAAAAACTATGATAGATATAATAGAGGAAGATGCATCACTATCAAGTGCGAAGTGTGTGGTCGCTATGAGAAAAGGTCACTACATAAAGGATACTTTAAACAAGATGGTCAGAAGAATAACAGAAAGCGGAATCCCCGAGAAGTTTCTTCTGGATGCAGCTAGACCCATTAGTATCACTGCAAATGCTGATGCAGCAGTGATTCTGAGCTTAGCACATTTGGCAGGGGTTTTTATATGGTGGGTAGGGGGGCTCCTGGTTGCTTTAAGTGTATTTCTAATAGAAGTGTGCTTTCATAAATTAAAGAATAGGCGATTAGGTTAAGATAAAATAATTTGATTTCTTAGAATGTAGTTCTCCATTTTTAGAAAGGCTGCGATTTAGGATAGCTGTATTGAACAGCAATTTATAAAGCAATAATGTGCATAGATAAATTACGATAACATGAAATATATTTATTGAACACATCACATACATAACTATTATACACGGTGGGATAAAATCTTGCGATTTACAATAACAACAATTTTTTGAAATATTCCATGCAGTTGGTCCAACCTCCAACGATGCTGATATTTTTCAATATTCTTTGAAACCGGTTTTCTATTCCAATGTTTGAGCCATAATACCACTAGCATGAAAAGGTGCGTCGTCAGATAATTTTCTTTTTGAGCAAACCAGGGCGCTCTTCACTAATAACAACAGCTAGATGATCGAGAAGGTCAGCATAATACTTTGCAATTATAGATTTATCCTTTTGTATATAATTAATATGTAATATTTCTTTTGAATCCCAAAAAGGAATGCCATGATGTTACCAGACGATGCGACCACCTTTGCCTACTTCGAAGGTGGATAATCGCGATGAGTTCATTGTTTCGACTGCTGCTTGCTCTCGGGCGAATAACAGTGGTCTCAGGTTTGCTTCATGGTCAGAAAACAATTAAAAAAATCTCTAAATCAGCCTGCGAAAGTTGACATCGAATGCGTTTATTTTTCGCACACCAATCGCATATACAGGGTGTTGAAAAAAATGGTAAACTATTTTACCCACTTATAGATCTCATCAATACGAACAAAAATGTCCTAATAAACATGGGTCCGGAAACGCTTCGTTTCCGAGATACAGGGTGTTAAAGATTTTTTTAATTCGTTTTTTATGTTATCTAAAAACGCTTTGAACGGTTTTAATGAACTTTTTAGAATTTGTTTATAACTTTATGAGGTATCTTTTGGACCTATTACAATTGGTGTAGTAATTCCAGGGGCGTGGCCAGGGGGCACAACGATTAGGTTTTTGGACAAAAAAAACTAACGCCCATGAGATTTTTTGCAATTTTTTTTAATAAAAGCAACTAAAAATTCAACTTTTTTGTCTTCTGAGTTTTTTTCAGATCTCCCTTCGTTTTCAAGAAAAGAATTAAAGCCCATATTTTTGCACGTCTCTGAACCTGTTAAGACAAAAACTAAAATGCTTCAATATCTAAGAACCCCTCAACCGATTTTAGTGAAACTTTGAAGGTTTACTAGTGCTATTAATGGTCATGTTTTGATACACTTGGATTTAAATTATTTATTCCAGGGGCGAATGGGTTTTTTTTAAACTTTAACACTCTGTATCTCAGAAACAAAGCATTTTCGGACCGATGTTTATTAGAACTTTTTTGTTTTTATTGATGAGATCTATAAGTGGGTAAAATATTTTACTCTTTTTTTCAACACTCTGTAGTTTGTGCACATTTAGTTCTTTTGTTAAAATAAAAAGTATTCATTTATTAGATATGCTGATTATTATCTTTGCTACCGTTAATAGTTTCAGTTATTTGTCATTTAAAATTTCGTGGACTTTGTCAATAATTTCTGGAGTTGTGGCTGTTTTTGGGCGTCCACTAAAAAAGGCATCTTTTCTTTTCCTTCCCTTAAACTCATTCATTCAGTGGGAAGCAGTTGTATATGAAGGGACATCCTCACTCAATATATTTACCATATCACATATCATCATGGATTTCTTTTGCCAAACTTGTTTTCAAAAACTATATAATCATAGGGCAATATTCAGAATTTTCCATTTTAAAACAAAATTAGACGATGACAAACCTTAGCGACACTTTGGCACAGTATTGGCATGGAGCGGTTTTGTCATTAGCTCTTTGGGACGTTCGCTTCTTAAGACACGTTTAGTCTTCGAAATCTGTTGAAATGATACTTTCAATGTGGTATGACTGTTATCATGTTATGTTATATACAACTACGACAACTTCGGCTAAAGACAATTTGCAAAGGAGACGGGAACTAACTAAAATCGGTTTAAAATTGAGACCGTGATTTATCAATACCGTTAGTCCGTAGTCCGCAAGTGTGCTACTACATTACTTTGACAGCGTAGTAACGGGAATCGACAAATACGTACAACGAAAAAAACGACCAAAACCAGACCAAATGTCAAAAAAAAAAATTAAATTTCATTAGTATCTTATGACAGTATACAACATATACTCTCACATATTGCGTCATCTTTGAATACGAGTTAGCACTACCTTTCATCCCAACCTGGTACATATAAAATCGGATTAATTCATAGTTTCAATGTCTGTTTGTAACCGTTATTGTTTGTTTTAAGACAACAAGATCCATTGATAAGGTACTATAAAATAAAATGTTACTGTTTCGTGATATTGCATAACGACTTATTATTGTTGAAAGGGGACATATGTATTGGTTTATGGGGAAAGTTGTAGCATAAATAATTAAGAAATCAGTTGATGTGTCTATTTCGCTTTTTAATGAAGACCATATGCATATCTAAAAAGGAAGCTCATATTCACCACCATATAACTAAAACATATAATCTTATATTTACGCTACGTGTTGTGAGTTGTACAAGGCACCTAAGATTGTATAGAACAGCATGTAATATATACGGCAAATATGTGTAGTTCAGTGAACACTTTTTATGTAATAAGGGCTAGTTGTCATGTTAGTTTCACCATTATCAGTGTTTGTACCAATAAACGATTTTTATAAGTTGTTTGAATATTTCAGTATCATAACGTATACCAAAAAAGTAGCAAAAAAAAGTTAAGTTTTATCGGACTTTTTCCACTGTCTTAAAGTGGAAAGACAGTGGAAAAAGTTTTTATATATTTTTTTTCTTATTTTTTATGGCTATTCCTGTTTATTTACACCTTTTTAAGTCTTGCCAAGCTTCTATCTTTTGCTCTACAATAATAAAATGGTTTAGGTAATCCACCGTATCTTACGAAAAAGGCATCTAGTCTTATTACTGTTTGATTTTGTACATCTTGAAATAGATGTTACTTAAACCTCTAACTGAAGACCATAACTTCCAAAAGATCCAATGGTCAAAGTGACAGTTTTGAGATACTAAAATGGTTATGCACTGTGCTATTATAAATAAGAATTGCAAGTTAAAACATTTATTATACAGGGTGACTTTAATAGTTGTGCAAATATATTAATTGGTACTAATCATATGAATAAAATTTAACTCAACAACAAAATTTGTCTTCTTATTGAATCACATTAGGTAAGTTTAAGAGAAACCAATATTTACAAATTACAATTACAATTGCTGGCCAGACTTTCAACCCTCCGGCTGATAGGTTTCTTGCTTGATTGCAATCTTGATCTTGATTCCGCTTTCCGCTGGCCTAGGCCAAGGTTGACAGCCTCCTCAACTAAATCTCTGGATTGAAGTACTAACTCTCCAATTATGCAGATAGGTTAAGCTTTTAATCTACTTAGAGCCGTCGAAATAAAAAAACAAAACACTGGCTGACAGTTAACCTTTCTTTTAATGAAAAACAAATAGAACACTATTCATTATTTAAAACAAAATGGCATCGATTCGCTAGCACAGCCAGAATGAATATCTATAGCATATTTATTTCGCTTTGCATTTTTCGTAGAGGGGTGAGCATCATAGCATATTTAAATGGTGTCCAACGTGGGGCATTCGGCCGACCACGGCAAAATTAGTTAGGGCGACAAAGTGAGGCTGTACTTTTAACTTGTTTATACATAGCTTAACCCTGATTTGCCTTAATTTCTAACTCTTCTCACTTATTCTTGTTTTGTTCTATCTAGTCCTGCATTCTATTCCACATTTTATTAATTCTAAGTTCCAAATCTTCTAGCATTTTATTGTTTTGTGTTAACTCTACCCCTACTTGTTCTATGTTATTGTGCATTTCTTGTAGAGTTTTCCGATCACTTGCTCTTATTTCTACCTCTACTCGCCCAAATTTATTGCTTACTACCTGATTAATTTCTTGTTTTATCGACGTTTTCAGCGTAAAACCTCGTTAGTTTCCCACTAAGGCTAGCTGTGTGCACTTTGTTAACTGCCGTAAGTGCATTTTAGAGTGTAACAGAAGATTTTATTACTAATGTAGAAATGCTGATTATCTTTGGATTATAAATTTTAATGCAGTCCAAGCTCGAGAATTGCTTGTATCGCAACTGCAGTATTTTAGTTAATCATAAGTATCTAACTACAATTCACGGAAATATGAATCGTACGGTAGATTTGATTGAAGAATTTGCAACTTGTTGTGAGGAAAGGTCTACTCTTTGATAGAACAATAGCGAAGAGTGGCTTCCAAGACAAATAATTACCAAAGTATTGTCCAATTTTAGTAACTAAATAAATATGTTCTTTATTTATCGTCAATAGTGTTTTTAAAATGCTATACTTAATTCTGAGGAGAAATCATTATACTGACAGTTGTTGACGCGGATTGAAGTCATTACAATGTGGTCCAATAGTATATAAATATTATAGAAATATTATACACTTCGTAGTAGATATTTAATAGTAGTAATATTAATAATAACAGAATGTGAATTTATTTATTAAGATAAAGGTATTAAGATGATTTGGAAGCGTTCACAGCCATTGCCATTATGTAACAAACGACTTCCGGAATTGGACCGTGTCATTATTGAGATAAACTCAATGTTTCGTCCACTTTCGTAAGGGGCTTCATCAAGGGGAAGGCAAAAGAGCACGGTAGAAGAGTTTCCCCTCTGGCGTGGTTTACACGTTGAGTTGCCGTACACTTTTGCTTTTTTCTTGATGAAGCCTCTTCGGTTCAACTCCGGAAGTCGTTTGTTAGATGACAAAGATATAAATTTACAGTTTCCTTATTTAACGGAAATTATGATCTTGAGCTAACCAGGTCCGTATGTTATCAATATAACATTGACAAGAAAAAGATTTACGATGGTTTGTATTATTTTTAAGAAATATCGAAACAAAATTATCGAATGTTTCAAACGCCAACATGATTATACCTGATAACACCTACATTTACATATATTTTTCATTTACGATAGAGGAAAGTTCTTTGTTTTGCAATAAGACCATCACATTACAAAATATTTTTTATATGAAAATCTAGGAAACCAGTTTTATGCCGGTCTAAATATAAACTGACGTGACGTAGAGTATCAACGCTTGGTTCGGCGAGGTTTCTTTGTATTACTACAATGTCCACAGTGTTCAGAAGTACGCGTATTTGAATAAGTAAACTGCTTTTTAGAACTGGAAGTGATTAATCTGAGAGGAGTTGATTTCTTATTGGATTTATCATTATATTCCTAGAATACGCAAATGTTTGGTTTTTACCTGTAATCCAAGTTACAAATACCAACAGTAAATTGATTACTAATATGATTTTGTTAACATTTAGATCATATGATGTATATATATATATTTAATATAGAGGTCCAATTTGACAACTGCTTTTGCAAAGCTGGAAATTGTAAAACCGTGCGATGTCCAGCTCAAACAACTCTGCTGATTCTGATTTGAGAATAAATTGACCACCTAAAAACAGTGACAAAATGAGCCCCCCAGGAAACATTTAAAAAATACGGCATTTAATGTACAGTGTGTTTCACTTTACATGGAAGCACCCCTGTATTTTCTTTGTTTTTGTATGAATCGATTTGAATTTTTTACCAGTTGTACAACTCACCAAGAGGCATATATTCATGTCGTTGAGCGCAAATGACGGTTTTGGCCTTGCCTACTACGATCAAGAACATGGGTCGTATTGTCAATATTTTGCATCGCGTTAGAGTTACAGCAAAAAGTTATTAAGCAAAGTTGTTTAGAATCAAAAGAATACCCCAAATACCGATTTTCGTTTAATAATTCGAATTTTTAATTTTTATCCATAAATTTGTCAGTCCCAAATTTCAACTTTTAATTTGGTATCAAATGGTGCCATGGAGAAACAACATCTTTATTATTGTTGAAAACGTCATTAGCTTTTAATAATGGCTGAATTACGTTTAACTGTAGCTGAGAAAGTAGAAATAATTCGAATTAATGGTGAAAATGCAAGATCCAATAGAGAAGTACCTAGAATATTTAATAGAAGACATCCAGGGCGTGCACCTATTTATTCTGGAACTGTTTCAAAAACTAATCAACTTTTTAATTTAACTGGAAATGTCGTTAACCCCAGACCAAGAAGAATAGTTCGAGAGCATCCCTCGGAGGCAATGATTTTGGCGGTTTATGACGCTAATCCTCCTGAGATATGGCATTAAATGTAACTATTGCACCATCGAAAATTTGCCGCTGCTTGCATCGTCAGAAACTAAGTGCCAGGAAAAAAGGTGCACGCCCTGGATGCCTTCCATTAAATATTCTAGCTACTTCTCTATTGGATTTTTACCAGTAATTCTAATTATTTCTACTTTCTCAGCTACAGCTAAACGTAATTCAGCCATTATTAAAAGCTAATGACGTTTGCAACAATAATAAAAATGTTGTTTCTCTATGGCACCATTTGATACCAAATTAAAAGTTGAAATTTGGGACTTGGACAAATTTATGGATAAAAATTAAAAATTCGAATTATTAAACGAAAATCGGTATTTGGGGTATTCTTTTGATTCTAAACAACTTTTCTTAATAACTTTTTGCTGTAACTCTAACGCGATGCAAAATATTGACAATACGACCCAAGTTCTTGATCGTAGTAGGCAAGGCCAAAAACGTCAATTGCACTCAAGGACGTGAATAGATGCCTCTTGGTGGGTTGTACAACTGGTAAAAAATTCAAATCGATTCATACAAAAACAAAGAAAATACAGGGGTGCTTCCATGTAAAGTGAAACACACTGTATATGTTACTGGAAATGTATGTAATCCGTCATTATATGTATAGAATTCCTAGGAAATGTATATAATGTCTAAAATCGTCAGAAAATGTGTGAAATAAATTTGTATTATACACATTTCCTAGGAATTGTATACATTTCCTAAACTGGAATCGGAAATGTGTTAAATTCGGAATGCCATGTCGAGGTCGGTAGGTTAGGTTAGGTTAGGTTAGTAGTAGCACTAAAAAATCGTTACACTGATAAGGAAAACCTCAGTTCATCTGTGTTTTATTTTTCATTCATTCACAAATTCTACAGTATAATCTTGATTTTCATACATTTCCTAGTACCATTTAGGAATTGCATACAATGCCTATGAAATACATACATTTCCAAGGAAATGTACGTATTGTTACGATTTATCTTCTGGGCTATTAAAAATTATACGCCGCTTCTTGTTTTAAGCATTTATTTACAGCAATTTAACTTAACGATTTAACAAAGAACTATTAATACGGAACATTTATTATTTATATACAGGAACTATTTCTAACAACAAACACACTTCATTTATTTACACGCGACTTCAACACGAATGATTTATGTCGCAAGCTTCGCACACTTCAAGCTAGATTCGGACTGCCTGTTCTTCCCGCTGTGCTTGCTTATAATATATTTCCGGATAATTCCTTCTGGAAACTTCGCGGTCTCACTCGATTCTTTTAGCAAATGCTGACGTATCGCGCGCATTAGTCACCGAGGTCGTTCTCGAATGATATGGAAGCTGACTCATCTGTCTGCACGCCACCCGCTTCGAAGGTCGTTACAGTATTAAGAACATTTGACAGATTATTTTACACATTTCCTAAATTGGATCGGAATTATATACATTTCCTAGGAATTGTGTACAATTCTTAGGTTTCATACATTTCCTGTAACATATATAAAGACATGACACAGTGATTATGAGCTTATGACATTCAAAAAGCGGCCATGTCTCGCTGATCAAAACTTTCTGTCAAGTCATATTAGTGATCTAGCTACAGCTGATGTTTGTAATGTTGGTTGCTGATCTTACTGACTACGAGTAGATTCGGTGAATGCAGTATAGTGCCGCCTTCGGTAACTTAGAGTTTTACTCACCTCGTTTTCCCATTGTGTCAACTAACACATTTTTGGTATACATCTCCGGTTATCCCCCAATTAGCTGAAAGAGAATTTTCAATGTCAACTTTGTGGAAATTGCCTTCTAACCTAGATAGGTAGGATCTAATACTAACCTTTCCCAAGTCACCAACGGTTTTAACGATTTTACCGTGTAGTTATACTTGCAATTCCGAGACGTAACTAAAGTTTAGATACAGAATTCATGAATACATTATCTTTAGCCTCTTCCACATTTTGATATGTAGTTAAAAACGGTTTCATTTAAATTTATGTTTTCAAAGTTATTTATTTTGCTTTAATCAGACAAAGTTCCTTTTGTTTATTCAAATTTAATATATGTCCAATAGTTAATTACTAAAATTCTGGAAAGCACATATAGTTAGTGATATCGTTTCCTGGACCTCATAATTGTTACATGCATTTGTTACTTCAAGTACAAAACCGAGCATCCTGAGAGCTTTGGAAATAGTACGCTGCAATTAGACCCAAACCTCAACATCCAAAGTAAAAGTTTCCCTCCAGCTCCAAATTGTTCTATACAGTCCACATATTGTTTGGTAAAAAGTTACACCATTTTAAGCTTCGGGTTTGGAGGGGGGAGGGGGGAGAAGTTAGTAAATTAGTAGTTTTTATCAGTTTTTCTTAAATATTTCGAAAACTATGCGGTTTAGCGCGAAAAGTGTTATATACAAAAATAATCTACATTAAATTGCGAACAAAAATGGTCCTGTGCATAATCTTGCTAAAGTAAACGGTTCCAGAGTTACGGAGGTAGTACGGTGTAATTAGTCCAAAAAACGGCCTAACCTCAACATCCAAAGTAAAAGTTTCCCTCCAACTCCAAATTGTTCTATACAGTCCACATATTGTTTGGTAAAAAGTTACACCATTTTAAGCGTCGGGTTTGGGGGGGGGGGGGAGAAGTTAGTAAATTAGTAGTTTTTATCAGTTTTCCTTAAATATTTCGAAAACTATGCGGTTTAGCGCGAAAAGTGTTATATACAAAAATAATCTACATTAAATTGCGAACGAAAATGGTCCTGTGCATAATCTTGCTAAAGTAAACGGTTCCAGAGTTACGGAGGGTGTAAATGTAGAAATTTTTTATATTTTTTGGAAAAAATATGACATCACTAAGGAAACTATTTTTTTTTGTTCTGCTGTCATTTTTGTTATTGTTCGTCTTTAGAATACTGTGCGAACTATGTGATAATCACAGGATTGTGTTTTGTTAAAGCAAATTGCCGCCTTTCTAGTCAGAGCAATTAGTTCACCACCCTTGTCCTTACAAGGTTTCAACACACACTCCGCCATAATTCACACACTTTAGCAAGATGATGCACAGGACCATTTTTGTTCGCAATTTAATGTAGATTATTTTTGTACATAACACTTTTCGCGCTAAACCGCATAGTTTTCGAAATATTTAAGAAAAACTGATAAAAACTACTAATTTACTAACTTCTCCCCCCCCCCCCCTCGCCAACCCCGCCGCTTAAAGTGGTGTAACTTTTTATCAAACAATATGTGGAATGTATAGAACAATTTGGAGTTGGAGGGAAACTTTTACTTTGGATGTTGAGGTTAGGCCGTTTTTTGGACTAATTACACCGTACTACCTCCGTAACTCTGGAACCGTTCACTTTAGCAAGATTAGGCACAGGACCATTTTTGTTCGCAATTTAATGTAGATTATTTTTGTATACAACACTTTTCGCGCTAAACCGCATAGTTTTCGAAATATTTAAGAGAAACTGATAAAAACTACTAATTTACTAACTTAGCCCCCCTCCCGCCCCCAAACCCGACGCTTAAAATGGTGTAACTTTTTACCAAACAATATGTGGAATGTATAGAACAATTTGGAGTTGGAGGAAAACTTTTACTTTGGATGTTGAGGTTAGGCCGTTTTTTGGACTAATTACACCGTACTAAAACGACGAATTAGTAGGTGCAGTCGCGAAATTAAAAATCCGGGCGAGTCTTAAAGAGGATTTTTGCAATTTTTGGGTAAAGTAAATTGGGCTTTGCGTTTCTAGGTTAGCAATTGACAGTTAAACAATGAGGCATGCTGTCATATATGAGTAATTATTTTGACTCTGATTAATTTCACCAGGTAACATGATAAGTAAAGTAAAGTAAGATATATACTGAATAATTTTAAACGCCCGGTTTTTTAATTCCGCGACTGTACGTCAGATAGAGTATAATTTAGTATCATAAATTACTTACTACTTACTAATATTTAATGCATTCCGTTTTCTCGACAGAAAGAAGTGAGTTGATTTGAGGATACTTATGTTACGAGTGAAATTAGTAACGTGCTTTGCATATATTTTTATTTATTTTAAAAAAGATTTGTTTCTAAACTAAGTTAAAATTGCATTAAAATTGTCTTTAAACATTAATTTATATGTAAAGAAAGGACGTTTTTGTTGAAATCGTAACTTACGCATAGTCATTCTGAAATATCTCTTGTAAGAGTTTAATAGATGAACGATCATATTGCTAATATAAAGGACGAAGGAATCGTTCAATTAATTAGCGCAACTGCAGATATTAGAAATTGTTATTATATATTATCTAGAAGTATAGTGGTGGAGGAAATAATCAAATAGTTCGAGCAAAAGCACTCAATATTTTATTGATTTTACACTTTTTATACAGAATATCTATGCACAAAATTATACGTTACAAAAATATACAGAAACAAGGTGACGGAGTAAAATAATGATAAAGTAAATACATGTATAAAACAGTAAAATTCTGGGCGCTACACTTCTTTGAGGGTTTAGATCTATATTACACAGGTTGGTCATAACATTTTTTGTGTAAGGGCGCTATTGAAAACTGTAGTATATGGTTTGTGGTTGTTTATCAACACACTCCCAGTGCAAGTACATAGCAAAAACAAAATCTGTATCTTAGATTAGTTCACATACTTGCAATAAATTAATGTCAATTAGATACTTGTCATACGAAAGCGTGTTTATTATTTTGTCACAAGAACACAAAATTATTTAAATTGAATTATATTTTCGAATTGAGATTTGAAAAAATGGCCAATGGAAATGCAGCATTTAAGATATTAAAAAAATTAAACAAAATGTCTGATTATTATTAAGGCAAAATGACAATAGCTAATTACATTGTGTGGTGCATGCTAAAAGGTACAGTTGAAAATCATATCCGCCTTTGTCCAAGCAATTTTATGATCTCATAATACCCATGTACAATTGCATACGTACATATTTATATAGTAAATAATAATGTGAAAATAGTATGCATTAATTCTGAGTTTTTTGTTATTAAAAGGAATTATAATATATAAAGATAACGTAATATCGTGGTCGTTATAAAGCGGAAGCACAGCTTGTGAATAATTTATATAGAAATATACAAAGAGAGGAAGAAAATGTCAAAATCTTTAATATTTTGCAAATTTTGCATGTAGGGTATATTTAAAAGTTCTGTACAAAGCTTTGAAGGAGAGGTATATGCATTGAAGCATTGAAAATTACTATTTGTATTACTAGGGAGGAAATCGTATCATTCCCTCCCGCGGATGTAGTTTCATGCTCGAGCGTCAGCGAGAGTACCAATAATTCAAGTGAGTCCAGATACATACATATCATTTTTTGATATTTTCACATGTTATCACATGACTATCTCTTGTATTCGGCTGCGTGTAAAAAGGAGGACGCTAATTGGTTTGTTATTAATTAGGTACATTCCCTCCCTCTGTAATAATAACGGGAGCCAATGTATTATATTCCCTCCCTCTGCCAATGGAAACCAACAAGAGAGCCAAACTTCTATTTTCGCTAACAGAAAATCCCTTAACAAGCGACAGAAAATATCGCTTTCAAATCAAGATGTCTAAAAAACATACAGGGTGTATCTAATCGGTCAGTGGACTATGATATTCTACGTAAACTCTAAGTAGAAAATCTTAATACCAAAATGATGGATTTGCCTTCATGTGCCCTTAGAAACGGTAGTTAAAAAATACGTCAAAATATCATGAAGGAAAGTTTTTCAAAATGTAAAATTATGGTCCAATGCTAAATTTCAGAAATATCAGCATATCTTTATGAAACCGTGTTACCACAAATGACTAAAAGGAGACTCATTGGTTACTATCAATGTTACCATGGGATCATAATTTTCATTTTGAACAACTTTTCTTGATGATATTTTGACCTATATAGAACAGAAAAGGCACTTGAAAAAAAAAACATTTTTAAACTACCGCTCCTGAGGGCCCTTGAAGACAAATCTATCATTTTGGTAGTAAGACTTCTACTCAGAATTTTATGCAGAATATCGTAGTGTACGACCGATTACATACACCCTGTATAAGTAAGAGTTCTGCAAGGTCTATTTACAGACATTTCTTGGTTGTTTGGATGTGTGGACTTTTGGGTGGAGCGTGAATTAAGTTCACGTGCACCTGGCGTTAAGATGGGCCCGTTGTGCAACATCCAAGTCACGTGTGTGTATATGCGTTGTGTGTACTGTGTAGTCTTGTTACTCTACCTCATAGACCAGTTTTCAAAATAAAACAACGTTGCTTGTATTAAACGTCGAATACTATTATAAAAAAAATAGTTGAGACTTATGAAAAATCCTACAGCTCCAAATAGTATGGCAAAACAATATATTTGACATCAAGCAAGCTAATTTTTACAATTAGAGAATTTCTTAATTTGTATATTTTAAAATTGTTGCAGATTTTTACATGGAAAATATAAAACAAAAGAAAACGAGTTTTTTTTAAAATTCTATATACGTACAATCGAATATTTTCAAATAGACAAATTAGTATAGTAATTGATGTGAAGAAGAACCTGTTTGTTTTTTATAAACATCCTCACACTCTCTGTGTAAGTCATTCACAAATATTATTGCATGTTGTATTAAATGGAATTTTTCAGATAAGATTTTTCTTCCCCTCGTGGCAGCAGTCTGTTGATAGTACACCTACAATTAAAATGAAATCTTGTAAATTTACATTATTGCTGTATTTAATATAGGGTAGAAATAAAATTGCATACTGGATATACTACAATTTAGCCTAGGGTGGTAGCTACTAGTGTTGTAAATTGGAGGACATTAACAGAAAATGGTACAGTTTACATCGACGGGCATGCGACATAAAATGATTAAAACTTTTAGCTCTTCATGTCATTGGCGCAATTTATAACTAAGATTTTTAACCTTTCAGTGAATAGGATGCGACTATAAAGTCTACTAATATTTGGTAATATTTATATGATTTTCCGAAAGTATTCATACCGCTCTTTATTTGCAGTTTTACATATACACACACAGCACTTTCATACCTTTTTCTGCTTGTTGGCTTAAGAGCAAGTAAGCGCTTATAAAATAATCTTTTCTAAAATACAATAATGTTACTTTTACGAATATTAAAATCAGCAAGGAAAGTCCATTCACATAGTTGGTATAAACAACTGAAAAACATAATTCTGCTATTATTTTTGCTGGAGGCATTTGTTAACATATTCTATTTCTTTATATAGAATACATCGGCATAAGATCAAAGCAAAGATCGTCTTTTACGCAAAACGTAGACTTCAAGACAAAGCAACTAAAGAGGATGATTAATCAGTAACAAACTTTGGCACTGTGTTGATGCCTTTGTTGTAAGAATAAAAAGTTACCTGTTGAACATATGCCCTTGTTTAACCTTCTTAAATATCAGTTATTCTGGGTTTAAAGCTGTAAAGTAAATTTATTTAAATATATTAGTTAAAACTGATTTCAGCATTTTGAAACAATTCAGGGTTCCTCAGATCAAGAATGTGCTGCAATCGCAACTCAGCATTTTGGCCAACACGCTCTAGATCACCAATATAGTTTCACAACACTTCAGCAAAATCCATTACAAAACGCGTACAAGAACTGCAACGTTTATCAAATATTCATTTGTGTTTACCTTTAGCTGATAGGTTAGCAGGTGTTTGTTCATAAGCCTTTGCACTATCTCTGTAAAAATGTTTTAATTAATAAGGCAGTATTTAATCTTGACGATTTTACTGACTGAAAATCAACCATAACTATATTATCAGCATTTACTACTGAAAGTCTCTGATACTTGGAATGCTGATCAGCACATCAAATCAACATAAATTATCATTAGAAACGACATTGGCAGCATTAGTAATCGTATCCTGTAATTTAAGTGGAAATTTTGGTGGCCCCACCATACAATCGGTGAAAAGAGCCCCGTTACAAATGTTTTGGGCCCCAATGAAATACACTTTTTATCAAACTTTAAAGTGTGTAATAGCACAATTTTTTAAAACAAATCGTGTGGTGTAAATGTCGAGGCTCTTTTTTATTTGTGTTTCTTCGTGAGGTCGGTTTGAAACGAAACGTGATACATGTTTTAATTAATTGCCTTTAAATTATTAATTTTTAAAAACTCTAAAGTGGAGCCCCTCAGCCATAAGCTATGGGAAACTGGAACAATGGAACCTCTATATGCAATTCACGTATTTACATACCTACGAATTGGTCAGCAATTATTGTCTCTCCACAATGGGAGAGGAGTGCATTAGCAAAGTGCTTTAAGTCAATTTTAATCGAGGAGCTGCAGCCTTTGCATACGTTGAAAATCATGTGGATGTAGTTTCTTCCGGTATGGTGTTCACTGTTCACCAAGTAAAACGAAAAAGCTCAAATCATTACAAATTGCATCAATCATTATTTGTCCATTGTCAGTATCGCTTGTTCAATGTTATTATTAATATCTCTTGTATCTGCTTTTTGAAGTAAGATTACAAAGAGAAGCTGATAATTTCGTAGCCTAAAGTACGTATTTCGAGGTATACAGTTATGAGTATCAAAAAGAAACCAACGTACTATACGTACAGGATTCGCCATAAAGATCGGACAAATTTCATGAGTTAATTTTTCCACCATTTTTTAGACTTATATTTTCATTTATTTATTAACATCCATACATCGCTAATATAGTTGACAGTTCGTAACTATCGAGCAGTGAACGAGAGAGTAGCGTGTTTTTGTAATCAAAGGTTAAAACATTATGCCGATTTGTTGGGATAAGCACGATAAGTCATATTGTAGAGAAAAGAGAGGGTAAAGTACACCGATGCGTCCTCTTTCTGCAAGACAATGTACCTGCTCACACCACACACATTGCGAAACACAGGTGTCCAAATTTGACTTTTAGTGGTTACGTCCTCCCTCTTTTTAAAAAATGAAAAATGATTTACGGAGGCAAGGATGAGATGAAGGTGGCGGTAGCTGAGTATTTTGTGACAAAAACAAAGCATATGTTTTGAAACGGTTAAAAGCGTTGCATGCAAGATTTAAAAAATGTGTTGACCTAGAGGGGACTATATAGAAAAGTTAAATTGTCATTTTAATGCCTTAGGCTACGAACTTACCAGTTTTCCTTCGCAAATCTTTGAACCAAATATATCTTTGATTTGAATATAGTGAGTATTATGAAGCTACAGGGCACAACGAGCATTTTTGTTTTAACAATATTATTAACCATTTTAGTACACTCTGATGCACAGAAACGGTTTGTCGCAAATGAAATTATAAACTAAACACAATTCAGGTGACGAGGACCAAAGCGTATCTATATTTTAAACAAGGTGTCATAATAAATTATCTGCCATTAATGCCATAAGCTATACTCTATTCACAACGTTCTTGCAAATATATTGGCCATGACAGTTTCCGCAATTTAGCTGTGTAAAATTTCTTTCTGGTGTGTAAACAAGGTTTAAGTTTGAGACAAACACCTTCAAACGCAAAGTTGTCATATTTAAGCAGAACAGAAAATATAGTTTTTTAGTAATTTTTATGTATGCATTTAGTTTCCGTAATTGTGTAATTGAAGACATTTTGAATTAAGTATATGGTAGGTGTTAGTGTACTTTAGATGTTAAATATTTCGCCACATGTAATATCAAGATAAGCAGTCCATTTCGCCAGAAAATTCTATCTGTCAAATGACAGTAGTTTTTGGAAGTTATATAAGGTATACAGTAAAATAAAAATTATGATTCTGTTCATGTGCAAATTAACAAAAATCGAAGGCCACCTTCATGCAAAAAGGGAGCGAATAAATTATACATACACACATTCTCTTGTGATAATTTGTATAATTTATTAGCGCTGAAAATAAAAACAAACATGATTTTGTTGTTTTGATTATCAAGCATGCAATGAAGATTGTCTCTGGCGAAAAATATGTTCTGCAATACGGTGGAAAGTGGAATCTTGAATATTATGTGTTGTTGTTTGTATCTTTAGTAATAATTACTTTTGTAAAATTTAAACTTCAATATTTTGTATCAATAACAGAGCTGGAAGAGCTCATATTTACTATCTACTAATGTTTGTCCGAGAATATTTGCTTGTTTTCAGTAATCTACGTATTTTCCGTTAAATGCCTATTTTATTAACTAAATAAACATTTAGATATTTTCTGTATTTAATAACATGAGCAGCGCCCTTAATCGAAACCACATTAGTAACTACCTAAAATTGCAAATATAAGAAATGTATATTTTATTGTTAGTCTGGTATCTAAAGCCTAAAGCACGTTTTGCTCTGAACTATCCACTGATGATAAACATGAGTTCGTTTTTATGTCCATTCTTGGCTAAGCAGTTGGAGTTCATATTGTATTGCATAATTTGTATATTTAATACATCACATAATCGAAATCGAAGTAGTGGCTCGATAACCTAAACAAAGCTGCGCCTTACTGAAAATTCAAGGTGTATCTAAGAATCACGAAACAAGATTTAATTAACAGTGTGTGGGCAGTGGTAGCATGTGAGTTAAGAAGGTTTGACCAGTGAAGAGGTGAATGCAATAGCGGTTTACAAAGACCACAATAGTTTAAACTTTAAACTAACCTAAAAGTGAGTAAGAACAACTCAATAAAGTTCTTTGTCTCGAGGTGCTTGATGTGGACGATGCATTGATGCAAGGAGATAATAATAGAGATATAACCAACAGTGTTGCCAGGTTGTGAAAACCAAAATAGGTATCGTAATCCGGATGAGAATTACCGTATTTTATACGAAATTACCGTACAACTAGGAGTTTTTATATTTTACTATTACTGTGTTCGGAAAGGTACCCCTGACAGCTCTGTTTCCTCGAAATCGTTTATTCGCCGATGGCTATTATCGATCTCTTTCTGCGAATGATTTCCAGGAAACAGAGCTGTCAGAGGTACCTTTCCGAACGCAGCTTATGTGTCATGTATTATATTTTTTATTCTGAAAAAATGTTAAGTATTTCCAAGTGACGTCACAAGCTCCGCCCTAACAGCTGATCATGGAGAAGCCACTTTAACTTTCCATAAATTCTAATTTTATAAGTTTTGTGTCCATTATACTGAGTTTATTTAATACAGCAGTGTGGTTTATGCGTTGTTTATTAATTCTGTAAATAGATAAAGACAGCGCTCCATTTGTGTTACAGCTTTTTGTGGTTTTGTGGATATCAATGACCACCGACAAATGGTTAAGATTTTCGTATTCCAGGTTGAAAATTGAAGAAAGTTATGGACTTGCAAAATAGTTTAATGTAAAGGCTCAAGTTTAATCCAAAATTTGGTTAAGTATCATATTTGACAGTGAATAAAAAACATAACCTTGAAACCGACTAAAATGCCAAGATTTGTGCTGTGTTTGTGTGTTAAAATAGAAGTAACCGAGAGACGGAGAACAAATATTTTGGATTTCCTGGTGTGCGAGATAGAAGACGTCGAGGTATTCCTGAGGGCATACGTTTGTTCACACCACTTTTCAACAGGTAATGCATGTCTATTATCTCTATTGATTAATTGGAATCAATTTGGAATTTCAAGGAAGACGGGTGGCATCTGGGGATTTAATTAATCCAGATTAAGTTTTTATTTACATTTATTTAAAAATTCAATCAAAAATACTTCAACCTTCCAGATAGTTCACTCACACAGGGCAGTTACTGCTCACCCACGAATCACGATAGTCTTAAATAACAGAATAAATCCTTAAATCACTAATTTAAACTTATAAACTAAATTACACTTATAGCGTCTAAAAAGTTATCAATTTTGGCCTAAAAAATCACAAGCCCCATAACAACCCATACAAAGGTTGTCCCCGATCAGATGTTCTTGAGCAGAAGTATGACGTCACTGTGACGTATTTGAAAAAGGCTAATTTATTCTTGAATTAATATTCCAGTAAATCCACTCATGATATTTTGGATTTCTGTAACGTAACTTTTAGTAACTGTTAAATGAAATCGTCCTTAAATAACTTTATTATTTGAGAAAATGATATACAAAATCTCCTTCGTATTCAAACAAATTTGTATGTACAAATAAAATGAACCCGGAATTTTTCGAGAGACTTATCAGTCTGCAAACATTTATATTATTAAAAAAATTAGGTAGTTAAGTACTCCCAATTGAAAATACAAATATCATTTGGTGTTTAACTGTGTTTGATGAAAAATGTTAATCTTTTTTTATCGCTTTTGCTGCCACTACCATTATCATTGTTAACATTTTGTACCTTACAAACAGAAAAAAAATTGATACCACAATGTAAATTACAAAACTAACACACGCTAAAAAATCTCATTGGAATCTTACTTAAAATTCCAAAAATAGCACTTTTTGGATTTTGACAATTTTGAAAAATGCCATTTTCTAACTAAGTAAAAGTAATAGACCAAGAGCCCATAACACCTAAATTACTAGTCATAACGGCAAGCTCGGTAGGTAGTAAACCTCTTTATATTGCCCAAGTAAGTTGCAAAAATGCAAGTATGGCAGCCGAACTGCGGTTACAAATATTAACGGCGGCTTTTGAAAACTGTTAATAAAATAAAATATTTTTGTTGTAATCGATAGACAAGGTCTCTAAACCCCATACGGAAAGTATGTGCCATACTGATAAGAAGGGTATAGGGCGGCCGCCATACTAGGTCAAACTGGTAATTTTTTCGTTGCAAAAATAATAATAGCGGCAAGCTTCAATTTTTGTTTACTGCTTCATTTAAATGCCAGTTATCCAAAAATATAATTCCCATTCCGCTCGGATGGTTATGTGGGTAGCCATACTGGTACAGACATGTATGATTTTTTGGCCAAAATTTGTGATAGCGGCAACTATGGCATATACTTTTGTATATAGTTAACAACAAATTTAGTAAATTAATATAGTTGCAATAAATAGTATATAAAGACTTGCCATACTCGAAAAAAGACCTAAATCAGCTTTTACAAGGACTTTGTACAATGATTTAATACTTCTTGATATAAGTTATAATGAATAGATAATACTGTAACGACCTTGGGATCCGGCCGTTGCAGACGCGTGAGTCAGTGGCCCGAATATTCGAGAAACGACCCTGGAGCCAGGTGCGACGGATGAGTCAGAGTTGCCAGAAAGGTCGAGCGAACTCGAGACGTTTTCCAGAAAGAACTATCCGGCAATATAAATACGCGCCCGCAGGAATAGCGGGCAGTTCTCATCCAACTCGAAGCGCGTAAGCTGCAATATAAATAGACCCGTGTGTACATAACTCTAGCGATATAAATAACGCATGTTTAACAAATAAATATAACCATATAAATCATTCATGTTAAGTAGTGTATAAATAAATAAGTGTATTCGGTGTTACAAATAGTTCCTGTAGTTATAAATAATTTGTGTTCCGCCTTAATAGTTCTTGTGTTTGTAAATAGTTAAGATAAATCGTTATAAATAAATGCATGTCCAAGAAGCGGCGTATAATTTTTTAATAGCTCGAAACGTAAAAACGTAACAGTGGCGTCAGGTGTCGGGTTTGTACCAGGGGCTATAAAAAAATTATTGGACAAACATTAAAATAAACTAATAAACTAAGAAGTATAAAAAATTCAAGTGTGTGTTGTGCAAGGTAGCAGATGGAAGCCCAATTAAGTCAACTTTTCCAGCTGGTGCAAGCTGCCCAAGACAAGGCAGAAAAGGCGCAAAAGAGGTCAGAAAGAGCACAAGAGAAACTTAAGGAAGAGCTGAAAGCCTGGCGAAAAAACATTCGGCGAGGACTACGTGGGGAACCTGAAGAAGAAGCTGGAAGTGTTCGGTCTCTGCTGTTGGATACTGGGGCGACGAAGTCCATCGTCAGGTCTGACGTAATACTGGACGAGGGTCAGCTGCTGCACGACAGGACACGCCTTCGCACTGCCACGAGAGGCGCAGTGACCACACATGGGGAAATTGATTTGACATCGAAGATTGGGAATCAAACCCTCAAGCATCGGGTCCTGAGTGCTGACATTGCGGACGAGTTCATCCTGGGAATGGATGTTATGAATAAGAGTGGGTTTACTTTAGACGCCCAAGAGAAGAGATCGCAGAACGAGTGGTATTGGCGGAAGATGTTACTCTGCCGGGACGAACCGAGAGGATCGTGGATGCATACCCGGATGGCGATCTCCGGAGCAACGTAGTGCGCAGGATAGAACCCGATTATGACAAGGAGATCACTCATGGTATCCTGGTTGGGAAGACGTTGGTAAAGGCTGGGATTAAGATCCCAGTAAGGATGATGAACGTCAACAGGGAACCGACAACTGTCAGGAGAAACACAATCCTGGGAATGGATGTTAGGAATAAGTGTCGATTCACTTTAGACCTGGGACGCGGCGTGTTGCACGTGGGTGGGGAGGAGCTTTTCCTACACCCAAGAGAAGAGATCGCAGTACGAGTGGTATTGGCGGAAGATGTTACTCTGCCGGGACGAACCGAGAGGGTCGTGGATGTATACCTGGATGGCGATCTCCGGGGCAACGTAGTGCGCAGGACTGAACCCGATCATGACAAGGTCACTCATGGTATCCTGGTTGAGAAGACGTTGGTAGAGACTGGGCTTAAGGTCCCAGTAAGGATGATGAATGTCAACAGGGAACCGGCAACCGTCAGGAGAAACACAATCCTGGGAAGAGGCATGAGCCAACAAGATCGGAAGAAGATCAAAGATCTGGTCGCCCAGTACCAAGACATCTTCGAGTGCGGAGATCATCCCAGCGGCCGTACCAACGTGGTAAAACATAAATCATTCGAGTTTGGCAGAAGAGTCTTGCTGAGGACCGACCATGCTGCTCTAAGATGGCTACTGCAGTTCAAGAACCATGAAGGACAGGTGGCTAGGTGGATCGAGCGCCTACAAGAGTACGACGTTAAAATAAATTATCGACCTGGCACAGCCCACCGTAACGCCGATGCGTTATCCAGGAGGCCCTGCCCTGCGGACTGCGGCCACTGTTCGAAGCTGGAGAGTCATGCGGTACTACCCATTCATCGTACCACTGTAGTTGACGACTCGTGGGAGCTAGACGAGTTGCAGAACAGCCAGGAGAACGATACCGACTTAGGTACAGTTATAGCCTGGAAGCGAGATGGCCGTCGACCTACCTGGCAGGAGGCGCCACCAACCCAACGGTGAAGACCTCTTGGGCGCAATGGGACTCCTTGCAGCTGGACAACAACGTCCTGACCAGAATCTTGGAAGATGAGGACGTTGTTTTGGAGTCCCCCTGGAGTTACATTCGGACCAGGGCCGAAATTTCTTGTCTGGACTGTTCCAGAACGTTTGCAAGCTACTGGGGATACACAAGACCCGGACCACTGCCCTCCATCCTCAATCGGACGGCATGGTAGCAAGGATGAACCGAACCATGGAGAAGCATCTGTCCAAGGTGGTTTCCGAGTATCAGCGTGACTGGGACCAGTGCATTCACCTGTTCCTGATCGAGGCCAGATCGAGGTGTGCTGTTCCAGCTGTTGCGAGGCGTTGAGCCCACGGTGGACTGCTGCTCCTTCGGCCAGTCCATGTGCAGGAAGGGCGCCGCCTGCAAATACCGCCATCGAACCCCTACAAGAGCGAGAGCACAGGCACGCGACTCAACTCGTTCTGGAACAGAACGACCTAAGGCGGGGGCAGTGTAACGACCTTGGGTTCAGGCCTTTGCAGGCACGTGAGTCAGTGCCCGAATATTCGAGAAACGACCCTGGAGCCAGGTGCGACGGATGAGTCAGCGGCCTCGGTGATTAATACGCGCGACACGTCAGAGTTGCCTGAAAGGTCGAGCGAACTCGAGACGTTTTCCAGAAGGAACTATCCGGCAATATAAATACGTTTCCGCAGGAATAGCGGGCAGTTCTCATCCAACTCGAAGCGCGTAAGCTGCAATATAAATAGACCCGTGTGTACATAACTCTAGCGATATAAATAACGCGAGTATAACAAATAAATATAACCATATAAATCATTCATGTTAAGTAGTGTATAAATAAATAAGTGTATTAGGTGTTAGAAATAGTTCCTATAGTTATAAATAATTTGTGTTCTGTCTTAATAGTTCTTGTGTTTGTAAATAGTTAAGATAAATCGTTGTAAATAAATACTTGTCCAAGAAGCGGCGTATAATTTTTTAATAGCCTAAAACGTAAAAACGTAACAGTACATATCATTCATAAGCTAAAGACTAACAGTACAACAAAAATAAAAGTAAACAAAGACCTAACAAAAGAAGTGCTTATATCATGCTGAATAAGACAAGGCAACAGTTTGAGCCCCTTATTGTTCAGCATAATTAGGGTCCCGAGTGGTGTAGCTTGAACAAGCGTCCACGTTCGATCAGCAGAGTTAAGCAACGCTGTCTCTGGTCAGAACTTGGATGGGAGTTCCACGGCTGCATCTCTCGGTGCCTCGTGGTACGGCTATCACGGAAAAAAGTTGGTCCCGGCGGTCATACAACATCATGACAGTCGTTAGTGGGGTTGGAAGTCCTCATAACTGCACAGCAACGCCTATAATTGGCCTAACGGCAGTTGGCTGAGTGCAAATTAAATAAATAAATAAATAAATAAATAATAACGAATAAAATAATAGACCTAACAAAAGACGAGAACTATGGATACCGTTTGGGAAATACAGTAAATTTATTTTAATGCGCAATGTGGTATTCCCGTTTCCATGAGGACTTGATTGTTACTATTGGTTTCTAAGGGTACGCCACACCATGTGTAAATGCGTTTATTTTAAAATGCAATATATGAAGCGTAATTTTATTAAAAAAGAAGCATCAGAAAGAACAACAGAGCATGTAATAACCCACATGCTTGCTGTAAATTGAAGCCTTTATACCATTTGATCAACAGAATTCTTTCCTCCCTAGAATATATTATGTTTTTACATACTCAGTAACGTTTCCACATTGCATTTTAAAATAAACGCATTTACATGTAGCGTGTTATAATAAACTGCCTGTAGAAAGATCAGTATGGAGTGCTACGCAGATGACGTCGCCCTAATGGTCGCATCGGAAAATAACCTACAAAGACAGTTACACAGGTTTAAAATAACTGCAGAAGGATACAACATGAAAATCTCCACAAATAAAACAAAAAGCCTTACAGTTGCCAGAGAACTCACCAGATGTAAGATAGTAATAGACAACCAACTGAACCAATCTGTAGAAAAAGTGATGTGCTTTAACTACCTGGGAGTAGCGATATCAAGTTCAGGAAACGTAATAGCGGAAGTACAAAATCAAATAAACAAAGCAAACCAAATATCAGGATGCCTACGAGACGTCATATGGAGGAATATGGATATGAAAACACAAAGTAAAGCACGTACAGTCAGACCTAGCCGTTCGCGGCTTTACGGTTCGCTGATTTGATTTTACGCGGGGTACCTTTTTGTGCTTCCTTTTCTTTGCCGTTCGCGGATGGATTTGCCAACGTTAACTGTTTCAACTTTCACACACTAACGGCCGGTCTTATGAAGGCCACTAATGAATAATATGTCATAAGCGCCAACGTTTTGATGAGCTTTTGTTTATTTTAACAGCGATTAAAAGTTAACGTCAGGTCAATGACCTTCATAAGACCGGCCGTAAGCAAATAAAGCAGACGTATGCGGTTTATGTCATGAACACCTAAATAACATTATTTATCACGAACTTGTAAACACACTTATCGAGCCTATTTTGAATCTCTTATTACCAAATCCGACCTGACATAAATTGTAAAATTATAACTTGAATAAACAAATGGACATTCGAGCTCTAGATTCAAGTGGCAGACTTATGTTACGTATGGAATTTTAGTTCAAACTTTACTGTCTTCTCGAGCGTTTCTGCCGAAAATTCAATTGAGTTTAATTTTTAAAACACGGAAAACCACGTCGTCAAAGCGTAAAGTTTCTGCTTCAGATTTGCCAGACAAAAAACGCAGAAGTTTTGTTTTTTTGAGGTTGCAGAGTATAAATAAATCTAGATAATGGAACCTAACCCCGTTTCTATCATTTATGAGTTTACTTGTGTATCGCAGTTTTGCGCTTCGCGGCATTCTTCTGGAACGTAACCCCCGCGAACGGCGAGGTCTGACTGTATTTATAAAACATGTATTAGACCGATTCTTACATATACAGCAGACTCGACCTGACACAACAAAGACAAAGAGAGCATTACTATGTAACAATCTCTTGTGACTAAAGGCAAATTTATCCATTTATTATCAAGCTGTTATGGAATTACTAAGGACTTTTTTGTTTCAGTTGATATGTTGCTATCCTCGCCTGCTTTGATAGGTTGTACGTATGCAAAGCCTGCCAATTAGGCTGTTTTGACATTTATTTCAATAGTTCATATTTTGCCTATTGGCGATAGTTCACACAATTTGACATTTCAAATTTGAAAGCTTATGCTTGGTTAAAACGTTTTTGAAAATGTCTGGTTGCCTTCCTTCATGTTGAAATAGGGATAGGAAAAAATCTTCTATTATGAATTTCCATTAAATATTGTAAATTTTTGTGGCTAGATAAGGGTTATCACGTAAAGGGAAAATATGTGATCTGTCAGATGGTGTCACCCAGCGCCAATTTCATGACATGGCTATAATTTGCGTATTACCGACATTCGGTTAGCTGGCAGGCTTCATAAAGATGAAGTTTTGTTAATCAACGTAGACTATGGGTGCTATTATATAAGTTTGCCGGTTTCACTAAATTACGCCTTTGTTTACATATACAAAAGTAGGCTGGTAACCAAGCTATAACTGTAACTGTACGGTAATATTCCTTTACCCTACGTGGCAAGCATTACCATACTGTAACTGATAAAGAAACACTTATTTAATGCATCGAGTGTAAATAATCGAATATCTTCGCTATGCTTTTTACAAATAAAACATAATTTTAGATAGCCACAACACGACTGAATTAGGCAAGATGTGATTTTGTCAGCAGCTGTCTCAAGAAGATCGTTACGCGCTTTTATCACTAAAATAACTCTTAAAAGCTTACACTTTTCAACCCTTATACCCCCCCCCCCCCCCCACCAACTACAGTATTAGTGTGGCAATTTTATTTTATGCTTATTTACATCGTAAATAAGTTATACCTTGAATATCAGCCATGTCGCTATCACAAATTTTGCCCAAAAAATCACACGTTTGTACCAGTATGGCTGCCCACATAACCATCTGAGCTGTATGGAAATTATTTTATGCTTGTAGTTGAAAAGGAAAATAAAGAGAATATTTAATTATTTATATTTTTGGATAATTGTCGTTTAAATAAAATAGTAAACAAAATTTGAAGCTTGCCGCTATTATTATTTTTGCAACGAAAAAATTACCAGTTTGACCTAGTATGGCGGCCCCCTATACCCTTCGTATCAGTATGGCACATACTTTCCGTATGGGGTGTAGAGACCTTGTCTATCGATTACAACAAAAATTAGCCTTGCCGCTTTAACAAAAATATATGTAATTTTATTAACAATTTTCAAAAGTCGCAGTTAATATTTGTAACCGTAGGTCTGCTGCCATACTTGCGTTTTTGCAACTTACTTGGGCAATATAAAAAGTTTACTACCTACCGAGCTTGCCGCTATGACTAGTAATTCAGGTGTTATGGGCTGTTGGTCTAAAGTACGTTTTTTGCCTTTAAAAATTTTGAAGGTCAAAGAAATTAGGGTTTATGTTCGCATTACTTGGATTTTTTTAAAAAATATATGTTGGTAGAATGTGTTTTAGTAACATTTTAGAACTAAAAATTGGTGGGAAATTTAAAATTTGGCATTAAGGAGTTTTGTTTTTAGGTAATCTTTCGTGAACTTCTTCTTCTGGCATGTTATTAGGCTGCAGATCCAACAGTTCCTCGGCACACTTCAGAATTGCTTCTTTTGCATTTAATTTTAAAAGATTCCGTTTTTTACGCATATTAATTTTCAAAAAAGAAAAGCTGACAATTTAATTTTAAATGTCAAAATGACACAAGTCGTTTACAGAAAATAAATCAATTTTCTAATTATTTCAAAAAAGCAGTTTTGCCAATTATATCTTGACCTTGAACATTTTTATAGGAAAAAAACATACTTTGTAAGGGCTAGGTTTTCAGACAAGCACAAATTATTGCCGTAGAAATTTTTTTGAATAATAAAACCTGAAAAATGTTCCCATATGATGCCGACATTTTGGCGGTCCCTGTATAAACAAAGCAAAATCTCTTCTACTTCGTCTATAAATAAACATAAACAGCCAAAAGCAAATTCGTCTTGGTACTGCAATTGTCCTAATTGCCTGCACCAATCTATGCACTGTATTTTTAAATTGACTATGTGTCTTCTGGAGATATATTATAACATAAAAATCTGGTGTGATACACTCACACAACTTCCTTTTACAGTGATTTTATAATTAGCCAAAAATTTTATTTTTAATTTTTAAACATTTGTCAAAATTTTGCACAAATTCTACGGAAACCGTACTAAATAGAGCGTTAATGCAAGAGACAAATGATCTCTAAAATTTTAAGTTGAATCCAAAAATGTAATAATACACCGGGTGTTCTATTTAAAATAAAAGTTAATAAAAAAATAGGAAAAGAAACAAAGGACCCACATCAATACACATTAAAAATGTAAAGTTTGGAAAAAATCGATTGAGCCGTTTTTGAAAAAATAAAAAAAAACTTAAAAATCACAAGAGTAAACATCTACTTGCGGTTATGCAATTTTCTTCAAAAGCTTGCTGTCTCATCTAGATAGTACACGAAACATATATGAAGTTTCAACACCATACCTCTTTTCGATTTGGAGATATTCTGTTAACAGACACACAACAGACACACACACACACACACACACAGACAGACATACCTACTAATGAACAAAAACGTGTTTTTTAGGTTCAGGGGACTCTAAAACGTGAAGATTTGTTGAAAACTCAATTTCGAATTTATGGACTGAATCCAATACTTCCTTTATCGTAAAAGGAAGTAAAAATAAGTCAAGAAGGCCTGTGCAGCATGTTCAAATTTTTAAAACACGTTTGACATTCCAAATTGGCGTAGGTCATCTTTTGAGATAATATTGGTTATTATAAGTGAACTAGAAGTGGATGAAACACGGGTGTCACAACAGGGATCAGACAGTAACTATTTAATGACTAGCCGCTAACTTCAACATTTCTCTAGCAAGAGAAAGTTATTGGTGAGTTTTTGAATCTTTATAATTTTGCCATGGGTGACTGTGGAATATATTTTTGTAAACAGGTGTAATATAGTTGTCCTGTATGCTGCAGTTGTCAAATTTCGTAATTGACAGTCATTTAGACTTTCTTTTCCCCTGTTTAATTTAGATTAAACAGATGTAAATTTCAGTCAAAATCTACGAAATATCGTTCACAATTTAAAATCCAGTGTTGCTTCGTAATCAAGCCGGTTTAAAGGCCGGAAAACTGCAAACCGGCAACTTACGCAAATAAACGACCCACAATCAAAAGTTCAACGTGCGTACTTGCAAAGAAAGCAGAAAGCGATACTGTTTACCGCTGAGTAGTTATTTTGTAATATTAGACTCGTTCTAGTGAACTACACCTTTGCACTTTGAAATGTTGTTATTTAGTCCTAAGCAATTATGTTTTGTATAAAAGCCCGTCTATTTTTGTAATAAAATCAATCTACATCTAATGTTTGATTCATTCGCGACGTTGCTGCCCTCTTCCAAGCCATAATTCATAAAACGTGAGGCTGAGTTTTAAGGGTAGCAACATCATCATCCCTTTAAGTGCCATTGGCTACATTGGCTTAATACATGAATGCAGTCTCATTCATGTGCTTAAAAATTAGGGATAAAGAACCAGTGCAATCAACAGAAACCTGATCCAGCTTCCAGGCATTTCTGTTCATCCCCTGTCTAAATCATAAGTGATATTGCAATGTATTTGCTATACCTGCAAATTACTTACCTGCCTTTGATATGTTATAGGTTTATGTCAGTTAGCATAATGGCTTGTATTTTATTCATTATAATAATTTGGTCGTAGATATTACAATAAATTTCCCTCTATGAGAAATAAAAAACTGTCAATGTTTTCTTTTGTAATTTTTCAAAATAGTACTTTGAGTAGGTCCAGTCTTAATTATCTCACAGAGATAGTACTTACATATTAAGTAGACTGCATAATATTATTATTAATAATTTTGAAGTAGTATAAGTTATTTTTACAATGTTATGTATACACTTCAATGTTAGCCGTATTAGCTAATTGTAACGGTTTTTATGTCATTTCTTTTAAATTATCTTTAGGGAATAGTACATGAATTTACAAATTGTTAAGACACACAAGGTTTTTCTGTTACTACCATTCAGGAACACTTGGTATAACATTGCATAGAGTTTCTTTATTGGTAAACTACAGGGAAGTCAAAGGATGTGCAGAGGTTTTGATGGTGTAACACAAAGCACAATACACAGACGGTTGTATGAGTTAACTTTTATTAGAGATGAACTATGAAATACAGTTAGTTGTTACAGCAATGGGGTAAGGAAAATTACAATTTTGATTCTTTCAGACTGATTGTTCTTGGTCCTGTATCTCTATCTAGGTATACAGACTTATGGAAGAATATCATTTGATTTATTATCTACATAGTTTTTACTTCTACTCATATATAAAATTTATCCAAATTTGTAATTTCGAATAACAAAATGTATAAATGGGATATTCTAAAACTTCTTTATACAAATTGATATATTTGATTTTTAATTTGTTAACTGAAATATATTTTGATCTTTCATTTTGTAACAAAACATTTAAAAAGTTTGATTATTATCTAAAAACACAGCTTACACTGCAATAGAGTAGTCTGAGGGCTGTCCGGATCCAGCGGGCCTGGACCAGAGGGAAGATCGCAGCCCCAGCTTGAGCTTCTTCAGCGTGTCGATGTCGCACTCAGCCTCACTTAGTTCAGGCCTATCAGGTGTATTTGTTTCTGAGTGTGACGACGTGCGCTCTGTAAATGCTGTTTCGGCCACGGATAATGTTGGTAGTAGATGTCTCGTGGATGCTCTACCTTGTGACAACCACCTGGAGTTAGCCTTTATATGAATATAATAATTATTCAAAGTTCTTCCTGAATTACCTGGACCTACTGCGCCTTGGCAGCGATTTTTGTTCTGACATAGGAGATATGTCTGACGATGTGCTTGATTGAGCACCGTGATATATAAAATCTGCGGAAAGCAAACAGTTTTTCACATTATTACAGTTTATGACATTACTGAAAGCAAATCAAAAAGATTTGATCTGTTGTTCATACAATTTTTTTACTGTCCTGATTATATATAGAATACATACTGTGTTTATGTTTCATATCTAATTGGTTGGAAGACTCCGTTCTGCTAGATGTTAGTTGGTCAGGATCTGAATCAGATTCATCGCTATCTACATCTGTCTTTCGACTTGCTCTTCTTCGCCCATGACCTTTCGAACTTTGAAATTTTTGCTGCGCAAACAAATACTTCTTAAATCTATTGTTAAGATAGAAAAGGCAGGCAGCTATTAACGTGGAAAAGTAATTATTTTTACAAATGGGTCTCAGTACTGTGAAGATTCTTTCGGGAGATATGCTATAAAGATGAAATATAAAATTTAAAGAAAATACAATTCAAAAGTGTTAGATAAACAGTGCCAACATTGCGAAAAACAGACAAGTTACGAATTAAAAAAGTATCGAGAAATCAATAGAAACCTAAGAGTAGTTCAGAAATCAACAAGGAGTTTTCCTTGGCTGATGCCCAGAAAGAGGTTGCCTGTGGCTTAGACTGCTGCATATGCACTTACAACTTTACTAACAGTTCTAAATATGCGATCACATGAATTCAACATTTTTACGAATTTTTGCTACAAAAAGTTACTTATTGTAATTATGTGCAATATTTACTACTATGCAATTATTCAATTGGCATTACTTAAGTTTTACAAATAAAGTGTAGGAAACAAGTTACATTAATTATGAACTATTAACTAACCATTGTTAAGGGTTTTGCAAATCAAAATTCCCTTTCAACCGTCTACAAAGAGCTTACAGAAAATTTGTCAAGATTCAGACTATAAAGTTGTTTATAGTTCAAACAACAATATTCGAAATGTATTAGGAAATCCAAAAGACAAATTTAAAACTTAGAGAAATATGGAATTTACAAAATTAATTGTACAAATTGTAAATCTAAGTATATTGGACAAACACGTCATAATTTTAGTACTAGGTTTGAAGAGCATATAAAAATTTAGTATTGCCCAACATATTTACGAAACGGGTCATAGTATTACAAAAACTGTTTTAAAAATTGTAAAGGCGTTAACTTCAACAAAGTTTGCCCATTTTTAAGAATAAAGATAAAATTTAGAACAAAGACGGGTCTTCCATTCTCCACTCTGATCTTTACGCTCTGTTGTAGTTGACACCTGATTGGTTGCATAGAATACGCCTTCCGGGTCAGATAGTATAAATAACGCTACAATGTGCGAGAGTGCTGACTTTCACTGGTGATTTGGTGAAGAGCATATCTTCGGCCAATTTTGTCGGGTTACTTTCTTCAAGGCTACTAAAGATGACAGCTTAGCTGTTGAAATACGTATTTCTACGCCATTCAAACAATAAAACAAAGAGATTTGCAAATATGCATAACATTAATTATGTAATGAGATAATTCTTTTGAATTTTCTAAAATATATTAAACTAGATTTTCATGTAAATATTAAACCAGAAGCAGATTGTGAACCTTTGATTGGAAAATGAACAATTTGGGAAACCTATACGAAGCCAAAATGAATTCTATATCAAGTACACAAGAAGAATAATATGAAAGCTAAAACACTGTAAACACAACAAATACTTACTTACAAGACAACTGGACCAATTCTAGAAAGGACGATTAAAAAGTTAAAGGTAAAATAAAATTTCAGATGTAGACAACATTGTAAATGAAATTATCAAACGTGGACGAAGCAATTTGGAATTGAAATGTGGGCATAGGTACAGAAAAATATTGCGCATATCTTGGACAAGTAGGACCACAAATTAATGACTAGGTGTTTCGAATAATGAAAACAGACCAACAGTTGCTAAAAATTATCAAACGAGAAGCGAGGAATAGAAAGAACAATTTCATGGTTCCAGAACATAAGAAAATAAACCGGAATGGGGTTGCCATATTTGAAAATACTAATTTCGAGACAATATTATGAAAGGGAGGAGAGGGTGGTTGTTAGAAAAAGGGTAATTCATTACTTTTAGGTTTTCTCATTACTATTGTAACGACCTTGCAATCAGGCAGCTGCAAACGCGTGAGGCACTGCCGCCAGGAGACGACCTTGGGGCCAGCTGCGGATGAATGAGTCATTGTTCCGGAGACTCGGGAAGCGGCCTTGGGCTCAGCTGCGGAGGGATGAGTCATTTTCCAGGTGATGCGAGAGCGGCCCCGATGCGGTGCGTCATGCATGTGTCTGGAACTTCGAGGAAATATCGCGGCGTTTCTGGAACCTCTCCCCAGCGAATATAAATACACGGCCGTCTGAATTCAGCGCAGTTCTCCGGCAGTTCTCATCAGACTGGAAGCGCGTAATATAAATGAACCCGTATATAGAACCATATAAATCCTTAATGTTTAAGTCGTGAATAAATAGCCACATAAATTAATTGATGTTTAATCCAGCGCATATAAATAAATAGTGTATCGTTGTTAGTTACCGATTAGTAGGCCGTTTATCATTTTTACGTCGTTGTTGATTCTTCATTTTTTTCCATATTTTCCCATGCTACCTCGTCCCATTTCTATAACTTTCTCTACTCCTAAGTCCTAATTATGTGGTAAGTATGAATTTTCTCTATGTTTATCTAGCGTTTTTTTAAAATCTGTGTAAGATTTTTCTAGTTCCCTATCTACTGTTCCTTGTATTGGAGCATATATTTGAATTATTACTAGTTTCACTTCTATATCTATTTCTGTGTCTACAATCTGATACGATATTGGGTTCCATTTCATGACTTTCTTGTTTATTTCTTGTGTTACTATAATCACAACTTCTTCTTTTTCTTTTCTTGTTCTGGTTTTCCAGAGTAATAAAATATATTCATCTTGAAGAATTTTTTCTCCATTTTTATTTTTCTTTGTTTTGCTTAAGCTATTATTAGTTCAGGGTTTTTGTTATTTTTGATTTTAGTTTTGTTATGTTTGATTCTTTCTTTTATGTTTACTGTTGCCAAAATCATTTTTAGTTGTTCCCTGGTTATCTGTTTTTGCTATTGGATACCTATGTTTTAAGTCCTTCCTCTGGCCACTGTTCTTTATGCCAGAGTTTTGTATTGGAGCCGGTTTGTTGTTCTTGTTGACGGTTTTCATGGTTTTTCTCAGGGTTTTATCTCAAATGTCGTCTAATCCCAGTTTATTTCTTTTTTTTCTTATCTGGCGTTCCTTCTTTTTCTTGCTTATCTTCTGCCTAGATATCTTCTTCTAGTTCTGATGGATCATCATCTTCTTTAGTGGATTCATATTCTTCTTCTTGGTATTCTGCTTTTCTATCTGTATCTTCCTCGTCGTCTTTTTCCTTGTATATTTTCCCATCTATTATTTGTTTATCATATTTTAGATAAGCTACTTTGCCTTTTTTTTGCTTTGATTAGCTTTGGCTTCGGTTTTTTTCTGTCTCCTACTATTTTTTTTTTGGTAGTCTCCTTGGATATAAATGTTGGTTCTATTAACGTGTAACTTTTTCCTGTAGATTGTTATCATATTAATATTGGCCCATAATTTTTTCTTCTGTCGACTTTCTTCAAATGTAGCTCTTTCTCCTTGATTTCTATTTTCAGTACTGTTCTTATGGTTTTGATTATTTCTGTTTTCAGTTCCCAGTAACTGCTCCTTTCTTGAGTTCTGATCCCAAAGAAGACAACGCTGTTTCTTCTCATGTTTCTATCTATTTGGTTTATTTTTGTCGTTTTCCATTATTTCGGTTATTATTTTAGTTTCTTCTTTGAACGACTTTCTTATCGTTTCTATATCTGATGCCATGTTTCTTGACTTGCCGTTTCTCTAAGTTTGTTTTTCTTGTGATTGTACTACTTTTGATGAATTTGACAACGTCGCTTTTGTGACCAGACATTGACCTTTGTCTTTGTTATTGTTGCCACTTTTTGCGTCACTTTCGACTTTCGCTTTTTTAAAAATAATACTTTGCCCTGTCTATGCATTTAATTTTTTTTGTATCTGTTGAATTAGTCTGTCTTGATTTCCTGCTTTTCACTCCCTTGATACTTTAAATTTGACTTTATCCGTGGTTTTTGTTGGTTTTAGAACTTAGTGGCACTTTCACAATCAACCTTGCACTGTTGCAAACAAGAAATTTCCGAGAAGGAATTGTTAGAGACAAATCGACAAAGTAAATAAATTAGACATCCTACATCCTTATCACTGTTACTTGAATGCTATTTAGGATTTTGAGATATTAGTAAATAACAGTATAATGGTAATTTTAGACAAAGGGGCTACAGGAATAAAAACGTGGAAGAATCTCTTAATTGTAAAACACCCAAAATTTGGAAAAAAATAATATATAACACTGAAGTGCAGATGAAACTGATGGGAATGAAAAATTAGTACAACAAACGCATCCTATTAAATTATTATTAATGTTGGTCAGAATTTTGATAATTTTGATAATGCAATAAAACTAACAACAGAGGCTGTTATTCGTTCTACAAAAGGTAAACACCTAAACACGTACGAAATTGTAGAAAGAGATTTCAAAAACCAGTTATATGTACAGTACTACTGGCATGCTACAAATGGGCATAAGCCAAGGAAAATTTTATAATAAAGCTCAAAGATATTTAGAGATAAACAGCAGCAAGTTGGCATGATGAAAATAGCTAAATCTATTAAAATTTTAAAAAGTATAGAAAAACAAATAGGAAACAGTTACCTAAACGTATGTAGGTACCTATATCAGAAAAAACTTCAGTTAACTGATAAACTTAAGAAAATAAATCTCATTCATCATCAGTTATTTGAAGTGTTGGAAAACTAAAAAAGAATGAAGACTTTATTATCATAGATAGTTGATCTTCAGCAAATAATTAAATAAATAAAAAATACTGGAAAAAAGCTGAAAAATAATGGAAAATTGTAAATCAATTTATCTGTTTAAAAGGATTTTCGAAAAGATATAGCTTTCACATCACCACTTAATTTACTATTTACCTAACTGTTAACATACTTCAGACTTACAATATTATAATAAGGTGAATTTCGTTGTACTGAAGATGTAGCAGGTGGAGGAGAGGCGCATCCCTCAGTAATTGCATGTTCATGGTACATAAAGCTATGGAGCATTGTGTTTTGTGGCAGTGTACTTGGTTCTGATAGTTGAAATGTTGCATATGGTGATATATCTTCTGACGTTTCTGTACAAACACAAAATACATTTATATTTTAATACAAACACAGGAGTGAGTTCATTCATTACCTGGAATTTTTTCACCGGCCTGTAAAGCCACTTTATGGATAGTAGCATAATACCTTTCCCGTTGAGCTTCCGCATTTTGCTGGTTATCTAATTGTTCTTTAGCATCTTCATCATGATCTGCAAATATGCGCGGGTAGCGTGAGTTTTCGTTAGCTTTTCTCTCAGGGTACTCACGGTTCTTTAAGCACACCACAGCTGTCGCACCAGATACCAGTAACAATATAATGATTATAACAACCGGTACTATAATTTTTAAATCGGCATAGAACGGTGGCGTATCGCTGCCTCGTTTCATTAAATCAGGTGGTGGCGCATCTGAAATACAGGTAATAAGTCTAGCATTATTTTATAGGGTAGTTTTAAATTGACATACCTCCTTCTTTAGGCAACGTCACAAATGCAAATTCTTCTGTTGCAAAGCCAGCGATATTATGAGCTTCTACCTTGACGACATATTGAGTTGATGATGTTAAACCAGTTATGGAAGTCCTCCTTTGTGGCTTTAGTGCGTTCGATACTGAATAAAGAATAGTGCATCGGTAAGTAAAGGTTGATTGTGTAAATATGATTTAGGGTTTTTTTAAATGGTTTTGGATGGTTACAAATGAGGTTGTTGCATTAATCATTTGTAATTCCGTTTGACTTTTGTACAGGTGCATCACTTCTAAAATTTATAGAACAGTAGTAATCTTATTAGAATAAATACAGTTGCTTTCTAAATGCTGCTATTAATATGCATAGTTAATTCTAAAAATTGCTAATGCATACAGATCGAGGAAGAGCATTTTGGATAAAAAAAATAATCGATGCCCTAAAGTTTTAAAAACTTTAAAATTCGTGTTATTGTTGATTCTTAATGTTTACTTATAGTTGTAAGAGACAACCAACACTTTTATAGAGTACCTACGTAGTTAAATCAGAAAATGAAACAGAAATTCCTTGTAATAAAGAGAATAAAGAGGATGTGATAATTTCGATCATTTTGTGGAGGTACTAGATGATTCATCATCTCATCAGGATAGACAGCGGAACTAAAGTACAGGACTCAACAGGAAATAGGAAGTAAAGCAACAGACTTTGATAATATTAAGCCAGAAGCATTTAGGCTTACACAGAGTTGAAATGCTAAATAGAGCTATTGCAATAACCTGAAGAGACGAAGCAATCATAAACGGCTAAGAAAAATATTTTCGAGTAAAGACTAAAACAAGCTATGGAGGAACAAGCGGAAGAGCTTTTAGAACAGGAATGGGCACACAAAATCTAATATTAAGCAAATTATGGAAAACATTTATAAGTAACGACCAAGAATTGTGCATTTGCTGCATAGATTTTGTAAAGGCTTGTGACACCGTACAAGATAATGTTATTTGGGATTTAATTGGAAGAAAAAGAGAGAATGATAATTTAATCAATGCTAATATATGTATTGTAGTTGGTATAAGAACACTCAGAATGACGTAGAAGGGGGGGGGATAACTAGTTCTCTATTATTTATTTTCCTTATGGACGGAATTGTTAGCGAATGTACGGGAAAAATTAATAATGTCAAGATGGGAGGATCTGGCAATCGTGACCAGATCAATAGCAAAACTACAGACAAATTTAGAAACTCAGAACAGGAGCCTCGTAGCCGGAGGATTGTGGAATTGATATTAATAATATCACAGAACCAACAGAACAATTTTATGAAGAATTGGAAGGAGTCTACGACAATTGTCTTAGATTTGACGTGAAAATAGTAATGGGTGATTACAACACCAAATTAGGAAAGGAATCAAAACATGCAAGTAAATTTACAGACATAAAAAGCCAAAGAGGAACAGATATTAGTAGCGATCAACGAGAAAGAAATATATGAGCACGATTCAAAGAGGATTAGAATTCAACAGAAGAGAAATGGATATTAATGATGAATATGAAGCAATAAGTAAAATAGA
Source organism: Agriotes lineatus (assembly GCA_940337035.1). Taxonomy (NCBI): domain Eukaryota; kingdom Metazoa; phylum Arthropoda; class Insecta; order Coleoptera; family Elateridae; genus Agriotes; species Agriotes lineatus. The sequence continues at coordinate 115,419,970 of OW679199.1, read as the reverse complement.
GAAAGAACTTCCACCTTCTCTTTCACGTATTAAGAAGTTCACAAGTATTAAGAAACAAGAAGAAAGACAGAAACAAATGGTTTAACGAAGAATTCAAAACAAAGATAGAAGAAAGTCTAAATAAGATAAAATAGTAAAGAAAATAAAGCTAAACATCAACAGGATAGAAGAACAACAAAAATGTAATTAGAAATAAAAAAGCAACGGAGGAAAACTTTAAGCAAAACAAGCTGAGATGGTTTTACACAAAAACAAGAGAAATGAAAAAGAAACAATATTGTAATGACCTTGGGATCAGGCCATTGCAAATATATGACTCAGCGTCCCGATCATTTCAGAACGGGGGCAGTGTCACGACCTTGAGCCGGTTCACGTGCGGACGGATGAGTCACACCCTTCGAGAAAGGACCTTGGTGACTCATGCGCGTAAACACGTCAGCGTTGCGGGAAGGATCGAGCAAGATCTCGACGCTTCCGGAATGACTCACCCGGTGCATATATAAATACGGGCAAAGGAAATAAGAGGACAGTCGAACTCGAAGTGGAAGTCCGAGTGCCGAATCCAGCTTTGAAGAAGCTGCCATATAAATAATCCCGTGCGTACATAAATCTAGCTAGATAAATAACGCGTGTATAACAAATAAATATAGCCATATAAATCATTAATGTTGAAATCGCGTGTAAATAACTAAAGTATATATATTGTTAGAAATAGTCCTGTTAGTTTATAAACAATTTGTGTTCCGCCTTAATAGTTCTTGTGTTGTATAAATAGATTAAGATAAATCGTTGTAAATAAATGCTTAAGACAAGGAGCGGCGTATAATTTTTAATAGCCCCAGAACGTAAAACGTAACAATATATTCAAATATTCATGGAAAAGGAAGGAAAAACATACAAAACAAGCAATAAATTAAAGAGGTATGGGCAGACTACTATGAGCAAATGTTTAAAGACATAAAACAATGGGAGAAAAAAGAAGTAAATGCAACTGAAGAGAATAGTGATATCGAATCATCTACACTGGAAGAAACACAAAAAATAATCATAGATCTTCTTCTTCTTCCTCTTATTATAGGCCAGTGGCCTGTTTTAACCACAAAGTGGTTCTATGATCCCTCTCTGCACTTAGGCCAGGTAGGTGGCTAGCCTTGCCCATCGAAAGTGAGGAAGAGTTCCCTTGTTAACGACTACTGCAGATGTTAGCGTGGTAGCCGGGGAGCGTACGATTTTTAAACTCTAGAGTCGCCGGGATTTGAACCCGGGCTGGCCGTCTGAGAGGCAAGCATTTGCTCGCGGGGCCATCTGCTCACCAATCATAGATCGGCAAAATAATAAAGCGGCAGGTAGTGATAGTATATATAGTGAATTTTTGAAATAAGGGGGACCAAACTTTAATTGAAGAAGTTCATAAATATCAAGATATGGAAAAAAGGAGAAATGCTTGAAGTATTGAAAAAATCAGTTATAATTCCTATTTACAAAGAAGGTGAGAAGGGAAAATGCTTAAACTACAAACGTATAAGTTTGCAAAATGTAGTTTATAAAGCGCTAGTGAAATTAATAGATCGGAAGGTAAAAACGCAACTAATCCACTATTAGGAGATTGTAAATGTGGCTTCCATGATAATAATAATAATAACGGTTCCCATTATTCCCGATTGGGACATAGGGTGTTAATTAAGTCTCTCCACCTCTGCTTATCATCAGCTATTACTTTAAGTTGAGAAAATGACATTTTAGTTTATTCTGCTATATTTCTTGTTCATGTGTGTCGGGGTCTTCCTTTAGCTCTTTTTCCCTAGGGGCTCCATTCTAAGACACTCCGGCATGGGTATTCTTTTGTCTTCCTTAGTGTATGTCCTAACCATCCGTATTTTCTTCATTTAATATCTGTACTTATTTCTTGTTGTTTAGTTCTTTTACACAGTTCAACATTTGTAATGGTTTCTGGCCACTATAAGACACTTATTTATAAAAGTTTTTAATTTGTTTGTTGTTATACTGCTTGTACAGCACGTATCACACCCGTATAGTAACACTGCTTTAATCGTGCTGTTAAATATATTAATTTTTGTATGAACACTTGTCAGGCCATTTTGCAATCTTCAGCAATTCAATTAACCATTTAAGCCTTTCGAGCAGTCTGACTGTACTTCAAATCCGTTTTAGATATTTTTCATCGCATAACATTGTAACGCCAGTAAGCATAATGATTTTGTAGACCCCTGGTTTTGTTGTTGCTAATTTGTGGCATTTTGGACATCCCTTCTAGTCTTGTTGCGGCAGTTGTATGCTAAGCGCCTCAATCTTTCGAAGATTTAAAAATTCAGCCTGTGGGTGCGACAAGGATGGATATGGCTTGCTTTGCGGCAAACAGCTGCGTGTCTGGCGCATTCTGCGCTGGGATTGGTTGAAACGATTTCTCGTCGAGCCCATATAACAAATATAAATTTAAAACAATATAAACGCGTTTTTAAATTTTTCGTTTTCATATACATAACAGTTCCTTTAATTACATCTTTGGCATAAGTTGTAGGCCTTCAGCTAATAACAATAAGTTTGAAGATCAATTTAAATTTTTCAGTTCAAATACAAAGTTGTCCTTCAAATTTAGCATCTGAGGTTACATTTTTTATATTTGAGGAAGAAAAATACTTGAGATTTTCTGTTTTTAGTTTTTCTAGATTAATTTTCATACTGGTGATTGTTGGTATCACAAATCCATAATATATATGAGATTTTCTTTTCAGAATATCTAATGCTAAAACCAGTGACTTAGAAATGTATTCTGTCAAATACTTTACTTCATTTTTATTCAAGCAATATTGTTTAATTGAAAGCTTTTTATATAAAATAATTTTTTTTTTGCTAAAATTTCTAAGTATTTTTTTTTAAATTTGGATTACGGACTCATAGTTTGAATTCCAACATGTAATGCCTAATAATGCCAGAATAGCTCAAATGATGATCTAAAATTATGCAAAAAATATTTACTAGTTAGAAATATATTCTTTAAGAAATAAAAGTAGTTAAATACTTTCAAAGGTATTTAATTATCTTTATTTCTTGTAGAAATATATTTCCAACTAGTAAATACTTTTTGCGTAATTTTAAAAGTCTAATATGTCATCATTTGAGAATATTTAAATACTTAGAGAATATTTAAATACTCCCAAAGTGTTTATAGTTCATTCAGATTCAAGATAGAGCAAAATCTGCAATCTATGTTATAAATATCAGCAGTAAGTTGATTACTAATATGATTTTATTAAAATTTAGATCAGAGAGATATGGCTTTGTTGCTGTCTTGATGAGTGTCAAAAACAATGTATCATGTTTTTAATATGAATCTTTGCTTAACCCTCCGGTTGACGGGTGGATTCAGAATCACACCATTCGACGGGTTGGGTCTCTCAGACTCAAACTGTGTTTTATTTTTTCCCCCTAATAAAACACATTAATATGCCCAGTTTCCGGCATGCATTTGTTAACCTGGTCTATTTTGCACTGCTAAGAGTAAAAATAGTTGTGAAAAAAACATTAACTTGGGAGTTCCCATTTATTAAAAAAAAGTTACATGTAATGCAAGTTTTCAAAAGAAATTATAAATTAAAAAAACGGAAAAGACAATATCAATAACATACAATTATTTGTAAAGTATATGGCTGAATAAGTGTAAAAAAAAATATAAAATGAGTGTACATAAATTTGACACACAAAATATTGAATGGAAAATTTCGTTAATCAAATTTTGCCGCACAGTCGGCGCAGCATGGTTTTGTGTGTTCCAAACAAATACAGGAACCACAAAACAAGTTCATAAAGAACGGGGATTCCCCTCCAGAAGATAAACTATTTAGAGTAAGAAAGGTAAATCCGCTAAACTCGAGATAAAAGTTTGCTAACATGCAAAACACGCAGAAACGATAAACAATTGAAATTTAGGGACTTACCCATATGTAAAAGATTCTGCGTGAATACTTAGAAACTAGGGGAAGGCCCTAAGAATGTTTTATGCCTAAAAACGGCACAAAATTGGTCCCTTTACGAAATACGAAAAAATAAATTGTCGGAAAAAAAACTTACACGAATACACGGGTTGGGTCTGACAGGCCCAAAGCCCTTCTGGCTGCCAAACGACAGATAATAAAATCAAGACAAATTAAGGAAAACATGTTTTTATTAAAGTTAGGAAGGTACCAAAAAGCTAAAGAAATTAAAAGAATTATACAAAAAATATATTTGCCTGGGCCCCACAGACCCAGCCCGTCAACCGGAGGGTTAAGGAAGCCATTTGCAACATTTTTAAGGGGTAAATTTATTCTCAGATCAGATTCAGATTTCATTTAGGTAGACATCGCACAATTTTCCAATTTCAAGCTTTGCAACAACTATAACCTCTGTATTATACTATGTACCAGCGCTACCGTTCGTAAAATTACCGAATACCCACAACAGATGCTGAAAATACCCAATTTTACCCGCAAGTGCAACACAGCAGAAAGCCCGCGAATCCAAATAATTTTATTTTTAATGTTTATTATTTTAATACTCCATAATTTAATAAAACTCAAGTTTTAATTATTTTTCTGTTTATTTATTAAAAATACAACATAAATCCTTTAAAGTAAAAAAATCTGGTGTCATATACGCACTCAACTTGCTTTTACAGTGATCTCATAATTAGCCAAAAATTAGATTTTTAATTTTTAAGCATGTGTCAAAAATTTTACAGAAACCGTACAAAATTAATTAAAGAGCATTTATAATCACCCAGTATAAATTGGAAAGTAGTCACGCTACTTACACAGGTTGCCCATACAAATATCTAAGAAGGTAATTGAGCATTCTTCCCGAATCAACCTTTAAAGGTGAAACGGGGGTGAATTATTGAACTCTCTGTATCTCCTGTGTTTATTGAGTTAGAACATTCGTTTTTGGCACATAGGTGTCTTCTTAAAATCTTTAGAAAGTGATTGAACTTTTTTTTTAAATTTCACCCCAAACGGATGTAGAGGGTAAAACTAAAAAGCGCTAAGGGATTAAAATTATTCATTTTTTTCAGTGAGTTCATTTTAGAGTAAAATGGGGTGGAAAGTTATTCATATTTATTTAATTTTGTTTTTCACGTTTGAATTCTTGAAGAAATAAAGCAACGCCTAGCGCCAGCTTCATAATACCCGAAATTACCGGTAATTTTAAATACTCGCGTAATTACCCGCAAATGACTGAAATACCCGCATTTCGGGTAATTACCCGCAGATTGGCAGCACTGCTATGTACATCCCATGATCTACATTTTAATAAAACCAAATTAGTAATCAACTGACTGCTGATATTTGTAGCTTGGGTTGCAGATTTTGCTCTATCTTGAATTTGAATGAACTATAAATACTCTAAAAATATTTAAATAGCCTAAAAGTATTTAAATACTTCCAAAATTTCATTTAAATACTAAATACTTTGCAAAGTATTTGCACCTACAAATACAAATACAGCCCATTAAAAATTATTGAAATACCTAGTGATTAAATGCTACAAAGTATTTAAATAAAAAAGATAATTACAAATACAAATGCTGCCCAGCTGTGTTAATTAAGTACTAAAGTACTTTCTGAATTCTGAAACCCAGGGAACTTCCTCTATCTTATTTAAGAATGTTCCGCATCATCTTCCAACTGACACAACAGGTGGTGCCTAACCTGCTACTTGAATTTGTCGAGGGATATTTAAGGTAAATTTCTCTTTGACCACTGGGAACGAGCATTTCTTCCAGCCACCTCTACTTCATTGAGCTGACTTGAGCACTTTGGCTTTGCAGCGGGTCGTAAATCTGTTTTTACCCATAATACCAGTAGAAAAATAATACAGTTGTATCACGTTTCGTTTTAAAGTATTTGATGGTACCTATAATCACAGAATAATACAGAATAGCCTGTCGGCTTAAAATTCAGCTAGTTTTTCTTTGCGCATGCGCGAGTTCTGGTGGTGTGCAGTCAGCTATTTTCCATATTTTACACGGTACTTGTGGCGGTCAATGACCCCTTATAAGAAGGTTATGTTTTTCTGTGCAAGTGGTTTTAAAATATTAATTTAATATGAGTGCACAAAAAAGATCTTTTGGTGGCACATGGTGTACTGTGCATTTCCATATAAATTCCATGGACTTTAATCGTACGGATTATTTCTGTTCAGTTTAAAATTTAGGCGCATAATTTTGAATTTACCGCCTCTGCACACCACTAGGATCATGGCGGACAATTTCAAGGTCGCAAGAATTGAGTATGCTGACATCAAAAGCGCCGACACAGAGAGGCCATTCTGATTTAGGGTATTATTCTATGCTATAACTATGTCACTGGTGGCAATAAAATTTAAAATTGTGGTATCTTGAAACGAAAATACTTTGCATATACTTACAACACTGAATACCTACCTCGATGGATAATATTACGTGGCTTGAAGTAAAAATATTTCCTGAAATTAAAACAATTTACCAAACGTTTTCTATTCGCTAGTTGAATCAGCTATCCCCCCCCCCCCTCCTCGCCTTCTAGCTAGCGTTAGGTTAAGCTACTGTTTTGTTATAAAATTCAAATAGAAAAAAAAACCTTGCCCGTAAGCGGTTTATTTGAAGCTCAGTTGGTACTTACATCTACAGCGAATAGAAAATCATACCCGGACATTCACGTGTAATGCGCCTGTATAAAAGCCACTATACACGTAGTAACCCATGGTGTAAAGAATACAAGGTGTAACGTTCCGCAGAATGGAGGCATCATGGGCGGAGCCTCAAATTCAACCAATAAGAAATGCGCCTACAAAGGGCGCGAATTTTAAATTGAGATGCGTAAAGGAAAATAAAAAGACAGTTGTAATAAACACAAATACCGGCATAATTTTTTGTATACTGAACAAGAGCAAGAACCATTTTGATTTTATTAAAGAAATATTTCAAACTATTTGCTTTAAAATGCTATTGTTCTTGTTATACCTACGTTTGGCAGTATTGAAGTGGATTGTTTGTGACGCTGTCTATGTTAAATTCGAGGTTAGGTTTTGCGTTAGTTTGTGTCAGACTGAGGAAAAACCTAACCTGCTAACCTCGAACTTGACATCGACTGACAGTGCCAGCAACAATATACAATCGCGGCCATGATGGATTGCCTGATTGGGGAACGTTTCACCTTGTATTCTTTATACCATGGTAGTAACCATTATGGAAAACCATTCAGAAGGAGGTTCTTATAACTATAGCGTATATATAAGTCAAAACAAACCTAGAGTCCACTGAGAGTCAGTAGCCTTTCTATATTGTAGAATAAAGTACAAAAGAGGACAACCACTATCAGGCCATATATGCAGTCTAAGGACGACAGCAGTAGTATTTGGGAAAATAAAAGTATTAGCAGGTGGAACACCCGGCGGATGGCCTTGAGTTCGTGCTTGCAGAGGATGGCTTGCTGGTGAACTACCGATTTTGTTGTGTGCAGTAAGGTAAAGATGGTATGACGTGCCACACAGCAAACCCTTAAAAGTGTTATTCACAAAAGCGTGAAGGTACTACAACTAAGAATGTGGTACTCACTTTTAGCTCATAGCTCGTTGCATGCCTCGACAAAGAAACTTCATCTAGATCACCGTGTTCTTTTCTGTAGCTTAGAGAGAATCCACTAACCGAAGCGCCTCCATTATTTCCAGGCTTCCAATGCAAAAGTATACTACTGCTGGTGGCACTACTAACATACAGCAGCGGTGCATCTGGCGGCACTTGCACAAGCAAATTGTATGTTAGTTTGTCAGATCCTTGCCCATTGTCCACTTGGCAAGTGTAATTTCCCGAATCTGTAAGGTGTACGTTGGCTAGAATGATTTCTCCTGTGTCCAGCAGTTGCTGTTTGTGGTCCGCCCCACTTTTTATCACATGATCTCCACGAAACCATTCTCTTCTAGGCGAACCAACTGCTATACAGGGCAAAGTCACAGAGCTACGCCAAGGTCTAACTATTTGGCCTCCAAATGAAATTATGCGAGCTGGAACTGTATAAACGGTCAGTAAAAAGTAATAAAGTGCTACTAATTTTGATTTACCTCTTGCGCTAGCCACTTGGGATACAACTCTAGAGCTCTGGCCTTCACCTATTCTTGTGCATGCTGTTATCCAGAACTGATACTCTATATGCGACTGGAGCCCCTTGGCTTCGTAGTTAGTTTGTTGACTAGATATGGTTTGCTTGGCATGGTCGACTTCTTTTCGGCCGTCCATGCTTCTTTTATATAAGTAATATTTGGTTATTATTCCATTAGGTTCTAGCGGCGGAAGCCACGATATCAGCAATGATTGTGGTGAACTTACTACGGCTTTGATATCGGCAGGTGATCCAGGAACTGAAAATGAATGTAAGTTTAGGTTGTATGGTCAATAATATAGGTGGTAATCCATTTATAGGAATTTTAAAAATCTAAGGACCATACCGTACTTAGTTCATGAAAATCATAATGTTTTGGTAATGTTGTGCTTCATTCAATTGTTTTCTGTTTTGCATAGAATTGTTAAGGCTACCCAAATATAGTGTATTCCATTAAAAAAAAGTATGTTTGATTCACCACACTTTTTTGAGCCACCCTGTATAATCAAACCTATTTTAGTAATGTGCACCACCTTCGTACCTACAACCTTTATATACACAAGATTCATGTAACTCTCATAGTTTTAGAAATATCTTTCACCGCCGCTTCGTTGCCAGACTCTGTATGTTCTACATACTAGGCATTGTTGGGTTTAAACTTATGCAGAACAGCTGAGACCCCATAGACCCCATAGAGTAACAAGTGTGAAATACAATTGGTCCAACTTTAGTATAAGGGTTTGCCTATTGCGCATATACACCAGTCTGACTCTGATTGGTTGTTGATTAGTTGAATTCACACGACGTAAAGAAGCAGTGGTTTCAAACAATCCACCAACAAATTTGCTGTGTCATACTACCTTGTTTAGAATAGATTTGATAGTTTTTAAATTGAATGCCCCATAAGATGCTGCATATCGTTCGATCTGTTAATCATGCTTTTTGAACAAAACCTTATACCATAATTTTACCATACAATTTTTTCAGCTGATGTTGGTGGACCCCCTTCCCCCCTGAGCTGAGGGCTCGGCTTCTTCAAATGGTACAAAGTTTGCGAGCCTGCTTGTATATCGGGTCCGTTCCGGTCATAGTTTATCACATAATACTTCAGCTTTTCGCATCAAACAAAAATTCAAACTCGCGCGTGGTTTTTGGTTTTATTTAAAAGTCTGGCGTACCGCTCGGATCTCTATGCCACTTTAGTGCAGCTGTTTGCCCCATCGCGTGTAAGAACGCGACAACTTCAACTTCTGTCACATTCTCCCGATAATGTGTTTTGTCGCGTCTGGCGCGGGCTGCGTTCTTATTGGCCACACCTGCTGGCGTGACAGAGCGTCGCGCGCGAAGCTCCGCTGAGCGTCTGGTTTTGATTATTCAGTCTCGAGCCGGTGTTCATAAGCGCGTATCTGCGAGCGTTTTTTGGCTCTTGGGGGCCCCCAGCGCCGTGCCTTCGGGTCAGGCGTCCGGTTTCCGTGCTGTTACAGCTTCCTTGTGGTTTTTTGGTTTAGACGTTCCTCGGCAAATGGTGAAGTGGCGGCGTGTGCTCAAAGCGCCGTGTTGGTGTCCTAATTAGCCGATGCCGCTCGATCAGTAATTACGAAGGCTTGTTTAGCCAATATTTCCGTCATCTGGTATGGGGTCATTTTCTCGAGCAGGCTAATTAACGGCTCCGCAGGTTTGTGGTCGCCAGGAGTGCGTTACGCAACCATTCCCGAATATATTAAAGGGATTTTCCGGACATCATCGAGTTCCTCCACCCCCAGGTCAATTGACCGCTGTGCGATAAACGTCGCTAGCTTGCTGCAGTCAACGTCCCCGGTTAAAGGCCGAACCGGTTAGAATCAAGGCATTTAGTGTTCCTTAATGTATACGCTAATTGTTATGTGTTGCCGTCAAATTGGCTAGCGTGTGTAACTAAATTAATCACGCTTGCTAATAACTTTCCAATCGAAGCTGTGTGCGTTCATGTCTGCATTCTAGCGTGTGTAACTAAATTAATCACGCTTACTAATAACTTTCAATCAATGCGCTACGCGTTCCTGTCTGTATTCCAGCGTGTGTGTAACTGATTAAACATAATTGCCAGTGTCATTTTCTTAAAGTATTGGGCGTGCATTGTTGCGGTTCATTTTGGTGCGCTTAATTAAATATCTTTGCTAACAGAATTTAACTCGAGCATGGTGCGTTCAGGGCTGTATTTCATTCTTATGTAGTTAATTAAATATCTACTGGCTAATAGCATTTGACCAAAGCTGTGTGAGATCAGTGCTGTATTTTACTTTATGTACTGAATTAAATATATATTTGCTAATAGCATTTAACTAAAGCACGGTATGTTCATTATTGCATTTCACTTTTGTGTACTCAATTAGGTAAATATATTTGCTGGTAGCCTTTTCTCAAAGCACTGGGCGCTCATTCTTGAATTTTCTTGTACTTATGTAAGTGTTGATATTAGATAAGGCCCTCCCAGCTGGGCCTAAATTTATTCGTTTTAGGGTAGGACTTGTATACCACTGTGAGTGTATTATATGCGTCGACCATTTCGGCCCTCTTGTAATATTCCGTCATGGGTTTGGCCCAATAGATTTGTTTACTGTATTTGACGTATGATTATCCCTGGTATGTGTGCATGATTATTTACAGGGTGATTCCGCTTCTGTGTCAAGATCGATGTAAGGTGAGCCCTGAGAGTGGTGCACCAGTGTTGAAGGTAGGTCGACGTACTATCGCTACATTGTTGTTCCCAGAGTTAGTATTTGAGCATTGCTACCCCGTTTGGCTTTCAAGGTTCGGTTAAGCGTGGGTTATCCCCTATTGAATCTTGTGGCTCCCATTTATTTTGTAATATCCTATACATACTGTCACGTTTGCCCTGTGGTGAACCGTTTCTAGGACCACGCCCATCTCCCTGAGCGTATTCGAGCCTTGCCCTTTAGCCTGTTTCGTACTATTTTCAGGGTAAATGTGGACGTTTCCCGGACATGTCCAAGTATTTGGCACTCACTCACTCGTGAGTGTCATTACAACAGTTTGATACTATAACAACCTAGAGAAAACATTGGTAAAAGATCTAACCATGAGGAAGATAATGAAGGACAACATAAATAAAAACAATTTGGTCACAAACTTTATTGACGGGGTTTGTGAAGAGAAAATCAGAAAAGGTAGTAAGCATTCTCTCAAACCAGGAAAGAAGTAATACTTCATAATACAACCAGTAATCATATGCATGATGATCGATGATCTGTGCAAAATACAGGTAGCAGAGAATGAAAGTGATAGCAACAAACCGATGACTAGGAAACGAAAGATTAGAAAATGTGAATGCGAAACCAAGACCTTAAAAAACAAACAAAGACACTACAGATATAGCAACATAGAACATGAGAATAGCGCTCGAAGTAGGATAAATGGAGAAAGTAGCAAGGAAGATTAAGAAGTGTAGATGTAGCGGTATTGCGAGATTTAAGGTAGGCAAACGAGGGAGAAACTACAAAGAAAGATTATACCATATTATACAGTGGAGAACAAAAATAGAGTAGAAACGCAGTAGCATTATATGTATCAAGTAATGAAAGAGAACAAAATAATAAAGGTCCCTTCATAAATGAATGGACGCAATGTAACATTAGTGAATACAGAAGATGGAACGGAGCAATTTTATGGTATGACCAACAATGTGAAATTGTGGAAGACACTAAACATAGAGCAAGAACAATCTGAATAAGTACGAGTAGTAAAGAAGCAAGAAATTATTCTAAACAAGCAAGGAACAGGGCAAAAAAATAAATAGCAAAAAGAATGATTGGATAAGTAAACTAATGCAAGAAATAGAGAAGCATGAAAGAAAAGATAATAGCAGAGAATTTTACTATTTGAAAAATAAAAAGTCAGAAAATAAGATCAACAGTTCATGAATATGAAAGGTGAGGTCGTGTATGACACAAAACAAATTAAAAGAATATGGGAAAACTATTATTATAAATTGTTAAATGCAGCACAAAACGAAACTGAAAATAATGAAATTCAAAATATACGGGAAGGAAATGATAAAGAAAATCAAGTGAAAACACAAAAGTTTATAAGTTATCCAACATATGAAGAAATAAGCGACACTATAAGAACAACAAAAAGTAACAAAGTTGCGGGATGTGACAATACACCTACGGTTTATGAATTACTGAGATATAGAGAAGAAGATCTATACAGAGTAATATACAGATGTATAATCAAAATGTGGAAAAAAGAGAATATGCTGGAGGAGTTGAGCAAATAGTAATCGTCCCTATATGAAGGGTCCTGCAATGATGAGGGGGTGGACGATATTTCTAAACCTATGAGAGTTAGATAATTATTATGTACTTATATAAAAGTTGTAGATACAAAGGTGGTTTACATTACTAAAATAGTCTTGATTATACAAGGTGGCTCAAAAAATTGTGGCAAATTAAACCTTCCTTTTTTTTAAATAGAATGCCCTTAACTTGGGCAGCTCAAAAGTTTTACATTGAAATACTAATCATTTTGATATCAAGTTGTATGGGTCTAACGTCACCTGTTGTAGAGATATTAACGATATTATGCAAAAAAAACTGAACTTCAGGTGGCTGCTGTAAGTAACAGAAAACAATTGAATGAAGGAAAACGTTGCCAACAACTCTGTAAAGGGGTTTACACGAAACTTTCCTCGCGCAAATCATTTCCTGTTCACCAATATACCAGTAGAAGATTCAGTAAGTCTTATACAACAATGCTTCATTCCTCAAGGACTCCGAGAAGACGTCCCAGAGTTAGTAAGGATGTGCCTCACGAGGATTTACTTTCTTTGGGAAGGAATATACTACGAACAAATGGAAGAAGCTGCTATGGGATCCCCGTTATATCCAGTCATTGCCAACATATTTATGGAAGCATTTGAAGGAGAAACTATTCAGTTCAATCATATCAAACCTAAATTATGGTTCTGTTACGTCGCTGACACCTTTGTTAAATGGCGGGAACATGAGGAAGATGGTGAACAACTGCAGAGCGATTTGCAAGGATAGAAAAAGATGAAGAGAAATAGTGGAGAAAATGACAGCACATAAAAAGCTGTGAAGAAAAAGAAGAAAGAATGTGAGGACTGATCCACCTCCATAATAAACAGGATCAAAAACATCTTTTACAAAGTGGCTGTATTCCCAGTGAAATTAAATGCTAGAAGAAAAAGAAAAGAAGAATTGAAGAGCAGGGCATTTGTGTGTAAATTTTGTTTTCAAGTTGGAAAAACAGCAACAGATGCTTCAATTGTTGGAAAATTTTTGGAAAAGATGCTTTTATTTATAATCATTATCTATTACTGATTACAAAAAAGGAGAAATAATATCCACTATGGAAATTGATTAAGGCTAAAATTTACCTCCTCCATCGGAGGTTGTTATGATTGTATATTTTTAATACATCACCATAGTGATGACAGAATTGCATTTAACAGTTTTACCACAAACTAAGCTGAAAATATTGTGATATGGGCAAACTACAGTGTCTAACTTTACTAACTATAACTGGGGACAGGAACTGTACACCCACGGCAGCCACAGAGGTACTACTTTACCTTCTACCCCAATATTTAGTACCTAGTAGAAACTGAGGCAGTACTGGCCGCTTATAGTTTAAGAATTACCAGTCAAGGAAGAACTTTATCAGAAACGGAACATAAAGAGATTATAAAAATTTAAATAGGAATGGCACACTTGATATGTGATCAGATAGAATTAAATTAGCACTCGACTTTAGAAAACTCTCCAAGACTGAAATCTTGCAAAAGGACATAGTAAAGGAAATTTATATACATTTTATCTGACAGCCAGGGAGTGTTAAAGACTGTGTAAGCCGTGAAGTGTCTATATTTGTTGGTGAAACTGGCAAAACACAACAGAATTACCTCAAAGTAGGTACCGAGATCTCAGAGTATAGGTACAGTGAAATAAAAATACGTATTGTCTTGCAAATGCAGAATACAGAGACACCCTAATCCTGCCAGAACTTATGTTTGGGGTAGATATGAGACCGCAAGAGAGATAATTTAAAAACCATTAAGAGATCGGCACAGTCACTACTGAGAGGTAAGACAGTAACATTAGTTCATAGCAAATTCAACTAAGAAACTATAAGTTTTGTGGCTGAATAGGACACAATTGTGAAAAATGGTTGAAATATACACGGGGCATTGCAACTTATTAAAAGATGATCCTATATGCTTGCAGTGTGGGGAGGACGAGGAAACGTCCACTAACATCTTGCATTAGTGTCAAACTTTGTGAGCAAGAAAAAAATTCACTTTGGAGCCCTAGAGCTGAACCCGGAAGAAATCAGAAACGTAACAACTGACAATATTCTACATTTCTTAGGTGGCATGGGATTATAAACGACGCAAAGAAATTATTGGGGCACAATAAGTCTTTCAGGCTGCAGTGCTGTGGGGCTGTACCACATCTCTGAGAATAATAATAAAAACTATTGTATACCAATGGACTAAAATGTGCCATTTAATGCCCAGGGTGAGGTTTATTCCCGAGTCAAAATCATGGATTATAGCAGCACTTTCTGTATCTTAAGATTTATCGAAGAAAATCATTTCTACTTTTATAAATCGCAATTTTTTCCTAGTACTTAGTGTAGAGATGCTCTGAAAAACTGAAAGATATAAAATAAATTTATAATTTTATAATTTTCTTTAATATTACAAGTAATTACAGAGATATAATAGAGTCAAAACTTCAATAGAAGTTTTCTTTCTTCCCCCTCCCTCCCTCAACCCCTCAATTAAGAAACTTTGAAATTATATCTCTTTCTTAACCATTAAGGTACCCGAAAGTCATCATAAATTAAAGTATCAATTTGTCTACATTAAATTAAACGAACCAGATGCACCGAATTTTAAACACTCAGTAACTTACCATCTTCCTCAGTTTGGCAGTAAGCAACGGCAGTGAGGGTTCCATCACCAATTTTAGTAAAAGCTAATACCTGCATGCTGTAATTTGTATATTTTCTTAATCCCGTGATTACGGTTGTTAGGGCAGTGGTTTTTCTGGTTTCTATTTCATCACTACCTGTTGAGGAGACGGAAGTCGTTAAAGAACCTTTCACAAATGTATAATAAGTACCTCTCCATGTATCGTCCATTACAGGCTCATAAGTTAGTTTGTATCCCTGAAGGAGCCCGTTGCAATGCTCTGTGGGTGGAGGTTGCCAACTTACTTGTAACGACTGGGATGTCAATGCAGCACATCGAACATCTTCGGGTGGGGCGCTAGGCACTGTAATGTAGCAAGTTAGTAAATACATATGAAAAATAATAAAAATAATCTAACCATCTTCCATAGTCTGTGTAGTAAATGGTTCAGTGAGCGGGCCAGGACCCACTTCATTGAATGCTTGCACTACTATATTGTAAGTTGTGTATTTAGCAAGCCCTCCAAGTAGTAATTCTCCACCACCATCCTCACCATCACCAGTGAGCGAAGTATAATTGTACGAACCCATACTTGCAGGACGATATCCTACATTAAAGCCTTGTATGTCCCCATGGCGCAAGTCTGGTAAAGGAGGTGCCCAGGTAACCAGCAATTCAGTAGATGACACTGGACGAACAGCAAGATTTAGGGGTGGTCCTGCAGGTCGCTGAGGTTCCGTTCTGACTACAAGTTCTGCGCTTGGTTTGCTTTTACCTGCAGGACCTTCTGCTATTACACGAAAAATATACCTAGTGGCAGGTTTGAGGTCTTCAATTAGTGCAGCAAACTGTAGCGGCGACTCAGTCAGATCAATATGTTGCCATGGCCCTAAGTTGAAATAATTTGTATATCAATATGAGATGATTCATGTTTTGTTAGAAATGATCTAATACTTACGGTCAACTTCTCGATACTCTATAACAAATTTGTAGACTTCATTGGAATCCCCAGATTTGTGCAGCCATTTCAAGTTGACGGATCGACTACTAATCATGGCAGCTTCTAGGTGTTGAGGACTAAGTGGCGGTTCTTGCACTAAAAGCTGAACTAGCTGTTGGTCCCTTCCATACATATTGCTGGCTTGACAAAAGTATGAGCCGCTGTCGGTTGCATCAGCATTTTCAATTTGCAGCTGCGCTGCCACTCCGTCTGGAGTAACATCTTGCTTCACGTGTACCCTGTAGTTTGTCGATGGGTTTAGCTCAGTTTTCCCACTACGTAACCAAACGACACTTATGGGCTTGTCTCCATTTACATCGCAGTGCAGAGTTGCAGTGTCGCCCTTCTTCACAGTGACGAGACGAGATGGTGCGGAGAAGTAGGGTGATGCTGTAGGATATGTACTTTACTGACTTTATCAATCTGGTAGGTAACGCAACTTACAGTTGACCCGCAACTGAATAACCTTCCCAATTCCTGTTCCAATACCATTATCTGCTTGGCATAAGTAAAACCCTTCCCGGTCTTCTTTCACGTGCTGCAGCAGCAGGGTGCCGTTTCCTAGCAATTTAGTTTGCATTTGATCTCGAACCTCTTCATAGTCCCCAGACTTGCTGCCTGAACAGATGTAATTCAGCAATATGCAAAATATCATTAATATGTGTATGTAAATGTACATGAAATGAAATAAACATTTTGTTTGATAAATATATAAAGTTTAGACCATTGATGTATACAGGTGTAGCTTATTTTTAAATAAATAATATTTATCAAGTATCTCTGTATATGGAATCCTAATAAATAATGAGTTTTTAGTTACAGCAAATGTGTCGCTACTACATAGAAATAAGCAACGTGTAAGATGGTAACGTTGATATTTTTACATAAGCAACAAGCACATCAGGATTTTTACTGAAGGAAATACATTTTAAAAAACCAATTTGATTATAAATTGGGGGTTTGAGTTAATAAAGCCGAATGAATTTATAAAACAGTAGTAATTGCAGGACCAGAATTACTTAGAAATAAAAGTTATTTTAGAGCGAATTTTACATATAATTTCCTTTCAACACCTGCTAACAGCTTTATATTAATTTTCACTAAAGTTTGTAAAACCAGTGTGAAACGGGAACTTGACCTGGCTCGTCTGAGAGTGTTGTTTGTTTATAAATTTTAAGAATTAAATTTAGTCATGCGAGTGAAATCTAAACGCGCTCAAATTGTTTATGGATTTTAAGCCGGAAGCGGACGGGTTTTGTAGAAAGAGTCTCGGAGTCGGCTTTGAGCTTGCGGAGAGCGAAGATGTGTTGCTGGTGTAGTCACAAATGCACGCCGCGTGACCTAGTTTTCGCGGTGTATACTAGCCCCAGCTGAGCGATCTTGCTTTTACTGGGGTACTCCGAAAGTAATAAAGTGTTGAAATAACAGCCGTTTAGCCGCACATAAAAGATCGAAGTCCTGCATACAGTTCTGTTTGCTGATTTATATGTTCAACGGGATAACAAAGATAGTGGTCGGGGGATTTAACACTATTTGGTCATTCGGTAGATCCAGGGAAGCAGATCAAGTGAGTAATTGCGCACCTAAGTGCATATGAGTACGCTTTCTTGTATACACTGCGCACTGCGTGGGTGTCAACACGAAGGCGTCTTTAGGAACAACTGTTCAAGTGATTTAATATTATTGTTCGTTGTGCCAGCGTTATGACGCGACACGATTGTCATTGTAAACGCGTTATAGCAAGAGCTGCCGGAGTATGAGTGTTACTGCTAATATAAATGCGTAGTAGAAATAGCTTTATACGCCTAGATTGATATTGTTCATGTACACGCAAAGTAGAAATCGATATTCTCTTTGCGGTTCCTAGATGCGTTTAAAACTCTACAGCTAAGGTAAGTGAGAACCGTTAGTGCATGGCTTATAGATCTCTAGAACACATATTCCGTGGAGGGCTCTCAACAGCGTCCTTTTTAGTCCGCGATACCACCATTGGATGTCGCCAAATGTTTAGCTGAGCACCGTAAATGCTAAGTAGAGGATTTTTTCGACAATCTCAAACGGAAGTGCGCCTTTTGTTTTCGAAGCGTACGGAAGGGTTGCAGACTGTTCCAGAATATTATTTTCTGACCGAAGTGGTTCTATCTTGGACGCTAAATGAACGAATAAAGAGATTCGTGTCGCATATTTCGAATACTACATATGTGTGTTTTGAGGTGTCGCACGGGGGATTCCAGAACTCCTTTTACAATTAAATTTGTCGAAAAAATTATCGATTTCCGTACTGTTCAATTAAGTTTCTGACCAAGTGCCAGATTTGGAAAGTTCTCGATTAAACAGTGCTTAAGTGCGACGCACATTGTTTCGTTTTTAAGATGGATTTTCCCCCCGGGGTAAAAGTAAATTAAAGTGCTCACAGTTGTTGTTCTTCTTCGTCGATTCGCTTTTACTCTGGAACTCTGGTCTCGAGAAAGCAAAATTGAAGATTTACACTACAATTTCCCGAACTGCGTAATTTGCCGTTGTTGTTACGTCTTTGTTTTCTAGGGAATCCCCACAATTCCGCGAAGAAATTAAGCTGACTTTCCGACAATATGCCCGATAAGTACCTTGAAGGTATCAGTCTAGCCAGAAATTTGGTTTCACATTTTTCTCTGTCTAGTGCAAGGGAAAATCTAGTTGTACATCGGGGAAAAGTAAAAGCGTTTAATAATTAATCCTTTGAAATATTTTTTTCATACCGGAGGTAATTTTATTTTTTCGGAATTTGTTGCATGTGTATTCTATGGCTATTTCTTGTTAACTTGTATTTCTGCAGGTTTTGAACTTCGTTCTCCAACTTTTAGGGTTTCCCTTTTTGCTCTTGAAATTTTCAAAAATTACTTGAGTGTTTAAACAAAGAAATATTGCTCTTTAAACTTACGGATTGGAACATTATACGTAATTTGTAATGAAAGCTATTTTCAAGGGATTTGTTTTGTTACAAATTATTCTTAAGTAATATAGGTAAGTATTCACCAAACTAGAGCCTTTCATCGGTAACTGCGAATGCTGTAGAGTTCAATAATCTAGCCTCTTTATTCGCAGTGGCGCTCTAATTGAAAACAAATAACAAATTTTGGTAAACATTTAGCAGAGCCGTACTTTCGAGATCAGAGGAACGCTATCCAACGCTGACGTACTTGTGAGCCGAACGGAGGTTTAATGTAGCTGACTTTGCAACGCCTTAACCTTGTTGTAAGTACGGTTTTAACGCGTAACATAGTATTTAGGTTTATTATTAGTTAGCTCTGTCTTTTACAGGAAATATCAATTTTTTTAGTTAATTGTGTGTAAACAGATTGATTTTTTATTTGAGCGTAACACGAATTTAGGCCATCTTCTGATTCATTACAACAAAGGACTCCCCTAACCTCGAGCTCAGGCAAATAAGACCGTATTGCTATTGATCTAGGTGGCGATACAAAAGGGCGAAATTAATTAATGAAAACGGCTGGGCTTCAAGTATTAGATAATTACAGAGGCATTGTTTAAAATGGAATTTCGGTTATTATATCCATGAACGTTGGATAGCTATGAAAGTTAAAGTAGATGAGGAACAAAAAAGGGACGCTACACAGTGGTCGACTAAAGAATTTAATATTACGTATTTTTTTATTTTCGAATAAAAAGTTAATTCTTGGTGTTGCTTATGTTTTTTCTTCTAAAAGTGCACACGATGTTGAAGTACAATGATAATGAACTATATTTGTCAATCTACAGGATCACATCGAAGTATATGATAAAAAGCAACTTTTGTGGAGTAGGGTTATTTATTTATTTATTTATTTTAGTACTCAGCCAACAGCCGTTAGGCCAATTACAGGCGTCGCTGTACATTTTATGGGGACTCCAATCCCACTAACGACTGTCATGATGTTATTATGACATCCGGGACCAACTATTTGCGTGGCAGCCGTACCACGAGGCGCCGAGAGATGCAGCCGTGGAACTCCCATCCAAGTTCTGACCAGAAAGAGCGTTGCTTAACTCTACTGATCGAACGTGGACGCTTGTTGAAGCTACACCACCCGGGACCAATTATAGTGGTAGCATAGTCATAACTAGGGCTAGGATTTTGATGATTTTGTATATTTTTTTCTGAAAGTCTAAGACATTGCTCAGTTATATATAAACGTGTTTCAGGATAAATTGAATCAAATGAGAGCAACTTGTTGATGCATTTTTTACCATTTTTGAGAAATGGGGCATTTTTTGCTAATTTTTATGGTATTTCCAGCATTTTTGTGTTTTTCTTTGATTTTTTTTGCATTTTTGAGGAATAGCGCTATTTTTTTTGTATTTTGCTATATTTTTCTTGGCGAGCTTATAAACTTTTGCTAAAGTTTTATTTTTTATGCAGTCTAGAACAAAATGCAATATTTTTCTATTCTCGGTAGTTCCGGTTGTTCCGGTATTTTTACCTGTTTAGAAATGAAGCCTAAAATCTCTATTGTTAGCTAAATGCAAAGCTAATGTTTTCTGAGAACGTGCTTAAATCCCACAAAAGAATGCCCATTAAAGGATTACATTTCTTTGGAATGCAGTCAGTGAATCAGTAACTTACACAGCTGTTTTCTAAGACTGGCCTGCAGTGGGTGGGAATGAACCAACAATGATATTCCGGCCTTATCTTACCTAATTACTTCTTAAAATAATTTTGCAGTCTTATTCAGTATCTTCACGTTCTTATCAACAGACGGGTGTATTTTGTTCTTCAGTTAAGTTTGAAAGGGGGTTTAGTGCGATCTTTCCTTTTGTTACGTAGTAAACACGATGCCTAAAATTAAAGACAGTGCGTCCGTTAAATTGAAACGGTTCGTTTCTCAATATGGAGAAAAGGTCTTTTCCACTGATGACAAAATTTTATTCTGCAAGTTGTGCAATGTGAGGGTAGCTGCTGAAAGAAAGTTTACAGTGGAGCAACATGTCAATCGAGAAAAACATAACGAAGTTTGCAGCGACTGAACGACCAAAATGTACTACAACAACAGCTTCTTAGCGAAACTGTGTCATCTTCCAATCTTTTTTTAAGAGTTCTGTATGGTGTTTCTTTCGGCGGACATCCAGTTGAATAAGCTGAACCATCCTAAGCTGCGGAATTTCTTAGAAAGGCACACCGGAAAGTCAATACCAGATCCTTCAACACTGAGAAAAAACTATGTTTCTCGTTGTTACGACAAAACGCTGGTCGAAATAAGGAAACGAGTTGGAGAAAAAAAACTTGTGGGTATCCATGGATGAGACTACATATTGTCTAGGACGGTATGTAGCAAATATCATCGTTGGAACTCTGGAAGACGAAGGTCCTGGTGAACAGTTTTTACTTAATTGTAAGCATTTGGAGAAAGTTAACTATTATACAATAAGCAAATTCTTTGATAATTCAATGAGAGCGTTGTGGCCTGATGGAATTCAGCACGATAAAGTGCTACTGTTAATAACGAACTCTGCACCCTACATGGTCAAGGCTGCTAACACTATTCGGGCTCTCTACTCCAAGATGCTGCATTTAACGTGTTTGGCCCATGCTTCACATAGATTCGTTGAGGAAGTTCGCGGTCAATTTCCAGAAATTGACAAATTTATTGGCTGTGTAAAAAAGGTGTTTTTAAAAGCTCCTTCACGAGTTATGGCATTCAAAACCGAAGCTCCAGATATTCCACTCCCTGCATCCCCGGTTTTAACAAGATGGGGTACCTGGATTGAAGCCTGCAATTACTCATCGATTCGTTCGACAGCACTGAAGCAGTTTCAATTAAAATAGCACAAGAAGTGTTAGAAGATGTTGAAATTGCGGCAAAACTCTCATTCATCGAGGCAAACTTTATTTTCATTCCTACTGCAATAACCACTCTGGAACAGTCGCAAGTGCAGCTGGTGGATCAACTACAGTTGATTAATAAAACTGTTAATTATTTGAAGGGTTCACGTGGTAAAATGGGAAAAGCTGTAATAAAGAAAGTGGAGAGTATTTTGGGGAAAAATAAGGGCTACGAAACAATGTGTTCGATCGTTAAAGTTCTATCAGGGGAAATGTTTTCAGTTAATTTTAGTGACGAATTAGAACTAACTTCAAGTGACATACCCTATTTTAAGTATGCTCCTGTTGTATCAGTCGAAGTAGAAAGGAGCTTTTCTATGTATAAATGCTTATTGAATGGCAACAGACAATCATTTTCATTTGAAAATTTATATAAAGTTTTCACTGTATACTGTAATTCACATTTATTGTAGTTAATAAAATTATTGTTAAGTGTTTAGGATTAAGTTGAATGAGTAAAGGTATTGCGTCTACTTGGTTTTCAAAATTTTTTTGGGTTACTGAATTTAGCTGATGCCGATTCCTGATTCTGTATTTTAAAAATAAAAGTAAAAGGTTCTAATTTGGAAATAACATTGATATGTCAGCTTTTTAAATTTTTATGTCATTTTTGCGAGATTTTTAAGTCATAATTGCATCTTTTATTTTGATTTTTGATTTTTAACGTTATTAAAATCCTAGCCCTAGTCATAACAAATGACATGTCTATAGAATTGGCAGACGAAGATAGTAATGAATTAAGAGGAGAAGTATAGTCAGGACCTGTAGCTTTCTTCCATATTACTGTAGGTGTAGGAACTCCTTGAGCTTGGCAGTGCAGAGAGACGTGATGGTTCCTTTCAACGCTTACATCAGCAGGCTCGACTAGCCAACGCGGAGGTACTGTAACAAACCAACATCTGTATTGCTTCGGAAAGTACTTTCTAAACACATTTAATGTTGCATTGTGCCGTGAGTGGATACATTGACGACACTCTACACGGTTTGGATAGGTGGCTACTTTACTGGTAATTTGCTGCAATAAGCAAGTACTTGTGAGGAAATTAATTCAACATATCTTCTGATACGGCAGTGTGTGTAAGGCGCTAGACCCGATCGGTCCATTTCTACAATATAACACACTACATACATAACAAAATCCCATGCATAGTGATGGAACAAAGACCAAAATCTACAGAGTGACTGAGAATAAAATAAAAAGGTGCAACAGTACCTTGACCTGGGGGTTCCGGTCGACGCGTGTGCCAAAGCAACGGAGGGTGGAGGGAGGGGGTGAAGGGAGACAGGCTGGGTGGTTACCTTTAACCTGCAGCTTGGCGGTGTACCTGACCTCGGCGGCTGGGTTGCTGGCAACGCACGTGAAGTCCCCTGAGTGGCGCGAGTCAAGGCTAGAAATGCTGAGGAGACTAGAATAGGGATCAAGGGCCGTCACGTTGACGGCCAGCGCGGGCGTCAACGGCAGCCCGTCCTTGAGCCAGGAGACCACGAGGGGTGGGTCCCCAGAACTCACGCCGCAGACGGTTCGGGTTCGCATGCCTTCGGACAGCCCGTCTTGGAAGGAAAAGGGCTCAATAATAGGAGGAACTGAGAGAGAAGAGAAACAAACATCAGAGATAGAAAAGAAGAGCTAAAGGGTGCGTCACGGCGCACCTGATTACCATTGACAACTAAGTGCTGCGTGTGCGATACCTCGGCGGCCAAATTGCGCACCACGCACGAATAGTTGCCGTTGTGATCTGGCGTCAAACTTTCTATCAATAGAATGCTAGTGTACTGATCCACTTGTGTCACGGAGACCATCTGGGCTGGTTCTACTACTCGGCCATCCTTGTGCCAGGAAATGGTTAGTGGTAGATCGCCTTTCGTCACGGAGCAAGTCAGACTCGCGCGGTCCCCGACGTGCAGGGTCTCTTCTGCATAGAACGGACTAACTTTGGGAGGCACTGTAATAACATATTAGTCAAACACATTAAAAATACACAAAGTAGCGTTGGCCGTTGATCGATGGCGTTACAGTCTGGGTGTAGAGTGCAATGGACACGGGCCTATGGAAATCCTCACTTTAAGAAATTAAAAGTAAATATTGAATAATTTAAAAAGAAAAAAATAAAGCAAGCGAATGTTTCAGAAAATGTATCAGCAAACCAACAATCATAGTAGAATAATATTCTAGAAACACGTAGACCCAGCAAAGTATTACTTCAAAACTATGGGGAAGTAGAACGATAATTTATTCTAACTGTACTATTCCGACTGTTAGGTCTCAGATCATTCAACATTGTGAAACTGACAAATTAGCTATTATTTTTAGTGTTTCATCCCTGGTCGTCATAGTTTACATTTATGGACCTCATGGCCCCAACTCTACGCGAGTGTCTTTTGTCAAAGTTCCTTTAAGAAAACGTATTGTTCCACATTGAACATCGATTGAAACCTCACGAGCTTGTGCTTTGTCTATTATAGTTATAGCGCTATGATTGTGTCACACTTTGATGCAGGTTTTTTCTGCAGACCTGTAATTGCGATATTTTATGTTACGTTGCTTAACAGGAGAGTAATGTATTTGCGGGCCTTTTTGGTTCTCCCGGCTCCTTGCCTGCGACGGTTTCGTGCCTTCTTTAGCGATCAATCTGCTATTTGGCCATTCTCCGATTATTCCTCATCTTATCTGTCTAATGCATCTGGAGATGCTACCTGCCATGAGATGTATTTAAAGCCATGGCATCCCCGTCCGAGCTACAGCATTTTGGATAACGCAAGGTCAGATTTCTCGATTTTACATTGGATACAATCTCCGCATGGCGTTGTTGTACTGTAGCGATAAGGATTTTAGAAACCTCCGTGCGAGCTTTATCCAAACCATCAGGCATTAGAAACACTCGGGGAACGTTTGTAGTAATTTAAAATAGCAAGTTTTCAGCAGGCTCGTTGAACTGTTTAATATTTTCAGGCGTTAATTTTTGTAATTTATTTGTTCAAATTTAACGACTTTTGCTACTTGTTTTTAGTTTAACGTATTAATTAACTTATACTCACGCTATTAGCGTACAAGGGCGTTGCGTTGAGTAAAGCTGTTTGTTTTTTGACAAAACGTTAATTTTATGCAATTATGAATGCGCTTTGTTATCTAAAGGCTTTGGTGATACGCGTCGTTTATATAGAACGAATAGTAAAATAAAGTGTTTGAAGAATAGTTATCTATATGAAGTCGTGGCATTCGAATTATGAATGATTTGAGACAATGCGTTGGAAATATAGCACGGTCAAACGTAATTACGGGTCTACTGAGAAGCCGTTCTAAAAATATTCCATTCTAAATCAGCTTTCTTCTAGACTGTTGCTGGTCTGTTGGTGCATTTTCTGACAATTTATTGTATCTGTTATAATTTTCTGCAATTAATTGGACGCTTCTTAATGGTTCGCTATTATACTACATACTTTAAAAGTATGACCGAATAGAATTGATTGTATGTAATGGTCCTACATGGCTATTTAATTCAATTTACCCCTGAACCACATGTTTTCTCTATTTAAGCAGTACCATCTAGCGTGGGTGAATTAAACTACTTACATACGCAAATTTCGCCAACTGCTGATCTAAACCTAGACGACGCCGACGGTAGATTTTAAAGTTTGAGAATTGTGCATCATATTTAAAATTATTAGGTCATATTGTTATTGGTGGTAACTAAGCACGCTGGCAGCTTTAAAATTCCGCCGATAATCTTGACAATCTATCATTTTATAGTCAAAAATAAAGTTAGTAGTAAATGCTTGCTTACCATCACCCCCACTAGAGAATGAAACAGCCATGTAGGACTTTTAGGTTCTACCAGTTCTATTCTACCATGTTTAACAGAGTGCTCACGTGTTTAATCGCTTAGTCACTAGCAGTTTGCCCAACTGATTGTTTTATTTATTATTTGAATATTACGTTAGGTTGACACTTTGAATAAATTTATTCAAAGGGTTAACATGTGACGTGATACAGAAGCGAAAGTCGGTAACTGTTGAGGAATAACTTCATTTCAGTCTTGGCTGTGGCTAATGAAACGAAAACTACCTGAAGGTAACTTTAGCTTATGATTAAAAAGTCGTTGCCAACGTCAGGAAGTGATTAACTGGCTCCGCAGTCACTGAGATCATGAAGGTGTATTTAAAATGGGAGTAGAAACGCTATTCTACTACTCGCACTCTTTTAACAAGCAAATTTTTCACCGTTTGGTATCAACATTGATTTTTGTGTTTTATACGGTTTTATCGACCACAAAACCGAATAGAATGTTCTACATGGTGTAAACTGTAAGTGAATTAGTCACGTTACACTATTGTGAAAAGGTTTTGTAACCTGAAAGCATATAGCATAATAAATCACCGTTAGGGAGCGTTCAAATTAATTAGCCACATTGTCTGTATTAAAAAATATAATCGTAATTTAATACACGAAATTTATAACACAAAAACACAGAAAAATGAATTGGCTTCATAAAAATAAAGTATTTGCCATTATGTGACTCAAAACAATGTTGAAATAACCAAAAATATGTTTGTGTGTTTTAATCATGCTTATACACAAGCCCAATTAGTTTTTCGTACGCCACTGCCGTGATGATATGTGATAGATCCATCTTCAGCTGTTGAGGTAAGGTGATAATTAAATTAAGGCACACAACTTACTTTTAATTACATATGAATCATGGGACAACGCAATATCAAACCAAGTGACAAAACTGCCAATACATTCCTCAGGTAGATACATGGTTAACATGTTTAGGGCTTGAGCTTGAGTTGAATTCAGCAAGCTGTACTTGTGTGAGCTGACTATACAATATTACACTGATACTGTTTCAGAAATTCGACTGGTAAGATTAAATGGTAAATTATCTTTCTTTTTATATTTTTCTTCCTTTAAATATGCAAATTTTCCTGTTTTTCTTCTTCTTAGTTTGTAGGTTTTCTGGTTCTTCTGCGTCCTGGTAGTGACTTGTCTTTAGTTACATATGTTCATAATTCTTTCACTAGCTACACGATCGACATGCTCATAAAATTATATTTTTCTTCTTAGCACCTAGTAGTTGATGTTCTTCAATCTGGAGGTGCCGAGAGATGCAGCCGTGGAACTCCCGTTGCTTAACTCTACTGATCGAACGTGGACGCTTGTTCAAGCTACACCACACGGGACCTTATCAGCGATCCTACTCACTATTTCCGTGTTCGTTATCTCTAGCATTCTTTTGGTTTTTGACGTTTCGGGTCGGGTCTTCGTTGGACTTGACTTCGATTCCCATATACTTGTTTCGCCATTTTGTATCATTTAGCAATACTACTGGACTCATCGCCTTGAGGCCTGACTTCTTAACTCCTCCTCAATATTACTATAAGCAGATATTTCTATGCTAGAGATAGTTCAATTTCAGCTCTCGATGAACGATTTTGTCATCGACGACTAACTGGCACCTAATTGGTCTGTTATTAAAACTGCGCTATCGGTATAGCATAGGATTTTGATTTCCTAATCTACAATTTTGTATCCATTGAATTTGCGTATTTTTATTATTATCTGATGATGATGCTGAAGAGAACTTACAGAGTCTCCCTGTACGACGCTGCTGTTTACAGTCTGTTTATGCCTTGACCTTGCTCGCTATATTTTTAATTGTCTTGATGATATTGTAAGTTATTTTTCAATAATAAAGAAGATGTATTACATCTTCTACTTATATTCGATCAAAAGCTTTCTCTAAATCAATGGAGCACATAAAAACTGGTGTGTTGTATTCGATCGATTTTTCAGTTGTTCATCTTATGATAAACACGACATCCGTATAATACCTCTACGACCCGAAACCTTGTTGTTCGTCTTCTAAGGTAGTAGGCTAGTTTCCCTTCTTATAATCTTCATAGTTAGCATAGTCGAGCAAGGATCCTCGCGATGGCCTTACTCTTTGGTGGCTCGTGTTGTTTGAGCACCTTAAGAACAAGGATACGAGGCAGATTTGGCCTTGTTGCTGTTTGTGCATCCATATTGACTAACGTTTCGCAAGACATTGTAGCTTGTGAGTTCACAAGGTGCAAGGCACATTAAGCTACAGAATGCTGGATGTTTATCCACAAAGACTACGCGGTCTAAGCCAAAATTCGATGTTAACAAGAATATTGTGACTGGTTGTACTACAATTTCGCATTTTGTTGGACGTGTGGAATAGGTATATAGCACTAATTTTATATATACTGAAATAGAAGACCTGAACATCCAGAAAAGTTCAAACAAATCTCTTCGCTCTTTTATGTACAGAGTTTAACAGAAATAGGTGTTTAATTTTAACTACTTGCAGAATTTGCGAAACTGCATATTTTTCAACTATACCCCCTAATTGGACGAGTTATTCGTATGTTTCATTTATTTCTAATTCTATATGAAATTATGATAAACATTTGTTTTTTTCTAAGAAATACGCAATTGTGACACAGGAACGTGGAAATCAAAGTGAAAAAAAATCTATTGATACGAAAGCTTCTTTTATGTCAATGTCAACGGCCAAATAAAGTTACTCGGTGGCGTACAGCTACTTTAATGGAAAATTTTACTCAACTTTTTTGGGACTTCGGAGACGTTTTTAGAAAAAATGGTACTGTCTATTTGTAGAGTAATTCTTTGACCGCTGCCAGTGACATTTTAATTAAGGAAGGCTGACACGGCCGCAATTGTTGCAGGGGAGTTTTCTTGGGCGCGGAGAAGATAGGACCAACGTTTGTCGAATACCCTAGGGAATTCTTATCGCGTATTACGAGTGTCATCTCGGATTATGGTTAAGGCCGGATTGACGTTTGATTCGCTTACGTATGTTGAAATAACGGGGTGCTGTTTCTTTATCGTCGTACAAGTACCGGTAACCTTCGTGACATGTTAAGTGGGCCGCACCAATGAGGCCGAGACAACTCATGACCCTCCAGTCGTCTCCGAAAATCGACGTAGACATCATCCAAGCATGGGGGTTTTGCCTCATTTCCCGTCCCGGTGTTAAGCAAAGAGCTTTATAGACACGGACGCCGCATCAAGTCCATAGCATTACTTGACGCTAATAAGGTATACCTGTATACAAACTCAGTGCAAAAACAATAAGTGCGGGAAGTGAATCTTTTAAGTGTGAGCTAGAAAAATTTATGCTGTACGTTACAGTATAGCTAAAATTATGGAACTCTTTGAGGGTACTCTCCAAATAATTCAACCGGCACTGGTGTTTAATAGTATACTATACACACTGACTTCACTTAGAGCGTTATTACATCGCCTTTTCGTCCACATCTGTAACCTGTGAAATACGAGATTCTGAACAATCAAAATATTCGTAGTTGTTTGTTTGAGTTCCTGCTTTACAGGTATTTTGGAGGATCGCTAATCCCACCTCCTGAATAGCTGACTGAACCCTATTTCGTAATTTAGGCTTTCGCGAGTCTTTTAAATTAACTTACTTGGCGCTTCCTTGAACATTCATTTAGAGCTATTATAAACCCATAATTCTATCGTTAGTGAACCCATCCTTTTCAACTGCAGTGAGCCGGAGCCAAACATCTTGGTTTATAATAATCGGCGCTGTCAGCGGAGCAGCTGTCTGTTAGATGAAAACATTGTGCTAGCGTCGTAAATATTGTTAACTTTATAATAGTACAGAAAATATTATTTCATTTGGTCCTAAAACCAGTTAAAATTACAGCACATATTTCTGTAATACCCTGTAAGTATATACGTGGTGGCCATAGTACTATGTTGGGATGACTTTTTTCCTGTAGTTTGAGAACTTTGAATTCAAATTCATCGTTTTTTAATTGTAAACTGATGCCATTGTTATAGGTCCAGGCAGTAGATATTATTTATCCTAGAAAGGTGGAGATCATGTCGGTTATCATACTTGCAATAATAGTTCTGTTTTCTTCAAATCGTCGAACCACTTTTAACTTCGGTGGATATGTTTTACCAATTTTATCTTGAAATGGAGAACGTTGCTCTGGGCATGATTTTGTAATGGAACTGTACAGAGAGAGACGTTTTACCTCTTCGCGCAAGGCTTTTATAACAAAATGCGTTGTCAATGGCGGTAGTATTACAAAAGTTACTGGCGAAGTTTTTATTAGTCTTTTACGGTCGGCTAAAAGGCGTATCTGAGTAATTGCATGGACATTTGGAAATAATTAAAGATATTAAGCTGGACGTCGCGACTAAATCCCATCACTGCCACCATATCACTAACATTGCAAAAAGGGCGTGATAAAATTGCTTTTTTTAATCTCCTGTAGTAGATTATAGATCGCTAGGGACGTTATATGCAATTATGTTGGATTTTTTCATAAAAGTTTGATAGGCGCTTGGCGTTTTACATTCTCATTTAATGTAGTGTTGGTACTGATCCAGTTTATTGCTGTTCCATCATGTAAAATTTATGTGCTCTACATAAAAGTAATGAAATTTCCGTCCTCAGGGAGTTTATTGCTTGATGTTTTATACATTTCTCATATTTTTTGTTCAGTGTTGCCGAAGATATTTGATTCAGCAATGTATTTTCCAATATGAAAGTGACAGTGTGGGGTGAATAATTACTTTTAGAGTTTGTTTATAACAAATTGTTGTCGCTGGATGCAATTTCTCGTCGAAATAGGTTTTTTAGTACGAGTGTACTTGATGAAATTGTTTATTCGATTTTATCTTTTAGAGATCCTCATAACAAATGACCTGGAGCTCTAAAGCTGGGAGCTGGTCAAGTCTAAAGCTAATGTGATCCAAGAATACATTTCTCACAGTATTTACTAGTGTAGCTCCATCTTGCTGATACCAGTCATTGTTTTGACATACACCTAACTAGATTAGCAAATAAAATCACCATTCATACGTTTCACACTAATGGATTAAACAGCTTTTAACATATATCTCCTATTAGCAAATGATTATTAGCAGTTTTACCACTGGCGTGTTTAGTAAAATGAACGAGATTTCTCTATTTCTAAAAACCTTTAATTAGACTGTGTAGATTAAGCGAAATGTGTTTGATATTGACATTTATAAGACCGTTTTATAAAATTATATACAACTCTATCGTCTTTTATATTTACTGCTAATTCTGCGTGACTCATATTCCAAAGGTGCATTGGATCTTTTTGAGCAAGTTCTCTACTAACTACATGAGAAGGTTAATTTTGGTTCAAGAATTTGCTTGCTATAATTTTTACACAAATGAATAAACATATTTAATTCACAAATATTAGTTATTAATTGGGTTTAAGAGCCGCACAGATCTATTTTCGATGGGTTTAAATTAAAATTTTGTTTGTTATTATTAGAGCTAGAAGTTAAGAGTTAGACATACTGAAATCGAAAATTTTGACAATTTAATTTGCCATCATTGAGCACACGTTTCTCAAAATATTAAAAGAAAAGTTAGAATTTTGGATCCACTTTTTATGTGGATTAATACGACTAAGATAAATTGACGTATTGTTGGCATTCTTGCAGTTATAACATAAAGGTTCTTGAAATTTCTTTGTTTTTACCTGAATGAACAACAATTAACTAAAAAAAAATTATAGCTACTGCTCTGTGTCCTTCCTTCGTTATTGGCTATATTTGAGTGCAAGTTCTCTTAAATAATTTTTTTTAAATTTATGGGTTTAGTCGTGCGATATACAGCTTCTTCGTTGTTTTTCAAATTTTCTATTATGTTATTTTGACCCAAAGTGTATTTGTGAAAACACTCCTGTTACGGGCAAAAAGCGATTTATTTTGAACTAGAGTTATATTTGAATTGTTCGCGCCATCATAATGATTTTGTCCGTATTGTCACGAAAAGCGCTTTCGTACTTTCTTCGCTAGTCGCTGGCGAATTTCCATCCAGTTGGTAGCGATATCTGTCATTATTAAAATGCTTGCTTTCGGATTCTTATCAAATTAGTTTACTGTCCGGGGTATTTCTAGCTGTTCTGATCCAGTATTCAGTTGTTCTCCTCCCGTATAAGTGTTATGATCCGGAATAGCTGCTTCCGTATTTTACAGTATTTACCTGTTATTTTGATGCTTTTTAACACCTCAGTGCATAGAGGGCCTCTTCCTCTATGCGTGCGGCCTCAACCTACTGCGGGCGTTTGTTGCTGCAGAGGTATACAGCTTTTAATCTCCGTTAAAGGACAGCTAGTTGGTCCTGCACGTAGCTATAGTAGTATTTTATAATCTTGTGAGTTATACTACTGTTCCTTGTAAGAATTCTTCAAATTATTTCGAAGATTACTTTGCTGATTGTATCAAGATTATGCTGCCCTCTTGACTGCCAGCGTCTTCGATTGAAGTCCTTCAGGGTTCCTCGAACTTTATCTTTGACTATGTACAATTTTAACTACATTTGTACTGTGTTATGTGTTTACGATTTTGCTGGCTGATTTAAGTTGGTAAATCTGCGATAGTAGTTAAAATAGTTCGACTTTTGGGTGCGCCCCGCTTAATGAATGTTTTAATAATGGTATTAAGTCTCGAATTTCCATCACCTTTTTCCGACTATCATAACGAAACTTGTGAGCCATACTCAAAGCGTCTTTTCTTAAGACATTTGCGTGAGACAGTTCTCTTTCGAATTATTTAGGATTTGCCTGTCTGTAACGCTTTCTGCTATAGCATCAACCATGGGGAAGTATAAATGAACTATTCCGGCTGGAAGAACAACCGTTGGAACGGAATTTTCCGATCAATGCTGCTCTGATGTTTCGGCCGTGTAGTTTGCACTTGTCTGAATTATGTATTACTTAAATACTTATCAGTATAGTACGACGTCTAATGTATCTTGATCGCCTTCGGCGAATACTTTGGGATTTACTCATTTAGTGCGCACACCTCAAAGATTCAGAACCGTTAAATACTATTAAAAATTTGCAATTCATGTATTGCGTTGCTGCAGGCAACTTATATTTCGTCATCTTGTTTACCAGCGTGGTGTCCCCGCAAGATATATTTAGTGAGCGTAAGTGCAGATGCACTGCCTTTGTTCCAATATGCTCGTTGACGTATGGTTAACGCCGAACAGTTCAAATTAATAGATGTATTGGTATTTTAATTGTCCTTTATTTGACATGTTTTGTACTCTGTGTAAAAATGGAGACAGAGAGCGATATTTCAAGAAAATCATAAAGCATTTTTAGGAAAGTTGTGTTTCGGCAAAGCTAAGAAAATCATTCTTGTTGTTGAAAGAATTTCCATTTCACTTTAGGCTTTAGTTAATCAGGTGACGCCTAGAAATTTCTCCGATTGTCCTGTTCAAAAAATTGAATCTCCCCACCTCTTCACTGAGCTATTGCACTCCATTTTGGCTTGTTACGATATCTTAAAGCTGTTTTGTATCATTTCAGTGACTGAATCTGGTATTTTGTGATGGTTTGAGATAGAGCTTCTGCATATACTTTGTAAAGATAGTTCAGAAGGCTGGGTTTACGTTCTTTTCTGAATTGGTCTTATTAAATTTCTTGCGAAATAAAATTGTGATTGAGCTGTGCCATTTGTTTGACATGGTGCTACGTTGTAGCCAGAGATTTAATAGAATTTTATTAGTTTTCTTAAAAGCAATACATCTACAACCTTATTTGCGTCTGCAACAATGCTGCTTTTACCTGGAGCTTTATTTTTCTTCTACAATAGTGCTTCCTCAGAGCTTTGATTCACAATAGAATTCTTTAACAATGTTCAATTGTTTTCCTCTCTTTGATATAATTTTGGTTATTGCAGTCGCGTTATTTCCAAGTTTTCTTTGTAGCACACACTTGTACACTTATTTGTTCTGCTGTTTTAGTTATGTTTTAGCTATGACTTGGTCATAGTAATCTATCAAAATAAGTACTTTGAGACCCCTACTTTGCCTTTTAACATCTCGAGAATCAAATAAACTGCGGTGTAAAATGAAGGAAAGAGATATTTCATTTCTAGTTTCTCAACCATGGTGCTTTGAAAAATCTGATTCCGAAACGGGAAAAATATTTTTAGCTCTAATGATCGAAGCAGGACATTTGGGCGCCGCCGTCTGGGCGCCGCCGTTTGGGCGCCGGTCGTTTGGGCGCCGGGACTTTTGGGCCCCGCCGATTCGGCGCTGGACATTTGGGCGCCGAAATTTAGAAATATTAAAAATAGTCCACGACTCTTCTGTTATTTATCGTAAATATGATTTTTTGCAAGCAATTTCAAATGACATTGATCACGGTGTAATGGATTTGATATAGATGTATCTATTTAAGTACATTTACAATTACTCCACAAAATTTAACACAATCAACTTACGGCTTAGGTAAAAATAAAAACTTCTGCATTTATAATCTTAAACCATTCCAGAAAATTAACACAAATATCATCGTGATAGTAATTATTTATTATATAACAAGTAAAACCAGGTTAAAGTTACTTAAGTAGTATACTTATAGTCACATAATAAAAGATAGAGCTACCATATAATCCACCACCAGCTTTGTTGAATTCTTTTGCATTTATAAACTTAAACCATTCCAAAAAATTACAACAAATATCATCGCCATAGAAATTATTTATTATATAACAAGTAAAATCGGGTTACAGTTAGTTACTTAAGTAGTATACATATAGTCACATAATAAAAAGTAGAACTACAATATAATCTCCCACAATTACAAGAAGACATGTGAAATTATTAAAAATAATTAAGCAACATTATTAGAAGTTTCAAACTATTTAAAAATGTATACTACTTGCGCCCAAACGTCCGGCGGTCAAAAGTATGGCGCCCAAACGGCGGCGGCCAAAGGGCGGGGCCCAAACGGCGGCGCCCAAACGGCGGCGCCCAAATGTCGCGTACCGCTAATGATAACAGCTGCTGTCATTTTATCCCACTAAAAATGGGAGATCTTGTATATACAATTTAGTGCAACATTTTAAACTCTTAAAAAATAAGCACGTTGTGAATAAGATACCTTTTAATGCAAAAATTTTAAAACTAAAGCACAGTCAGTGATGGCGAATAAATTCTCCATTTTGAGGTGTACAGTACATGTTTAGTACAGGCATTAGATTAGCGAATACACGTCATTAATGACGTAGGTGGAAGTCATCTATCCTACCAACTTTAGAAAGGCAACCCAATATGTTTCGGTAGTTAATAATATCAAGTTTTCAGTTGTCTACTGAAAAATATATATTTAAAATTTTTATATATCAAAAGGTAGTAAATTTGACGTCAATTTATTACTTAGTATTTGTGGATTGACATACCTGTAAGTGTGTATACATTTCGATTAGTATTTGGTGTTGAATTGTTATGTCGTTGTTCATTGTAATTTTCCTGTCTTACGTTGTTAATTGTGCTGTTAAATCGCTATTTGTAGATTTATATTTAGGCATATGTATAATGGTTTGCTAGTACTCTATCGTTTAAGAAGTTGTTAAGTAAGTGTATACAAACTAATTGTGTGACGTCATTTTCGCGGTTATGACGTGTCGCTTGATCATATGCTTTTAGTTTATAAAATTTATTTTAATAGAAATTGTTAGTTCAAAGTTTATTAACAATTATTCTGTTGACTAGTATGTACGGATACCAAATTAAAAAGTTTATTCAGTAATTTTTTCTCATAATAAATACAGTCTATTATTTATACTAACAAGCAGATACAATTACGACAGGAAAACATACCTATGACAGCAACCTCCCCACTTCGACGGGCGCTGTGGCCCTGCTTGTTTCGAGCCCAACACGTGTAAACACCCGAATCAGCCTTTTTCTCGACGGGATTTATTTGGAGAGTTCCGTCAGGCAGCACTTTTTGCCGAAGATCATCTGGAAGCTCCCGGCCGCCCCGCTCCCAGTGGATTTCTTCGATTGGATATCCAGCTACCGGACACTTTAGCTGGAGAGTTTCGCCTGCCACCGCGGTCACCTTGGGAATCAGACGGATGTACGGCATTCCTGAGAGAATACGGACGCAGTTATGTGATAAATTTGGAAAATTACAGTAATCAGTTGTAAAGCGAACTGGGGTTAAAGGGGAATGAGTTTAATAGAAACCTAAGGTTGTTTGCGTGATCGAATGGGGATGCGATTTATTGGATGAGATTGGATTTGAATGTATTATGTGCAGGGGGTGTCAAATGAATTTTCAGCTAGAGATTTAAATGTTTAATAAGGTAAAAATGCGAAAAAAAATACAGCAGATATTTATAGGCCTTGAGCCTAAATACGTCAATGATTGTTACTTATATCAATATAACCGGCACAGAAGAACAAAAAGGTTAAATCATGTAGTATTTAAAAAATAAATCCAATACATTTAAATAACCCATCTAGAGGAAAAACATCTATAGATTTTACTGGATTTCACACTTCCAAAGTTGTTTTTCAGGTAATGACGTCATTAAGATTTAAAATGAAAACGTATATTTTGAAACAACATAAACATTTGATAACAGATTATACATTTTTGACATGTGACAACTTAAATGTTAGATGTTTAACGAATGGAATATTAATTTGCATTTTCTCTGTTGTCCATACACTGGCTGAGACAACGGTTATTGGTTTTATGTAATTGAAAAGCGACCCGCCTCTTAATAATTTATTATTTTAATCATTTCCGCTGTTCTTTTACATAATAATTGGATATCTTAAATTATCAGTAATGTTAACATTTCAATTTTGGAAAAATTGCAAGAGATGCGAAAGACAAAGGGCATACGATAAAGGGAAGATACTAGTAGATAACTTTAGAGAGAGAAGAATACACGAGAACAAGAACGAAATCACGAAATGCCAAAAAAGCTGAAATGTACTTAACGACACATGAAAAAAAGGCCAACACAGCAATAAACGTGGTAAACAATAAAAAGTTTACGAATTTAGTTACATGGAATATAAGAGGGTTAGACGGAAAAGAATACGAACTGGTTCATGGAATGAAAAACATGAACATTAAATATTTGACAATAACTGACACTTAAATAAAAATAAGGACAGGAAGGATTCTTAATGCTTTAGGGCAGGGTATAAGGACGAAAACACAAGGGTAAGCGTAAGATTCGTAACACATAAGAACAAAGTGAGCAATTTTAAGGAATGGAAGTTTAGAAATGAAATTATCACGATGGCGAATTTACAAGAAGAAAGGGTATTTACATGATCATTACATACGGACCAAACATTAGCGAAGAAGCCGAGAAAGAAGAAAACCTCTACATTTAGGTCCAACAAATCATAGATGAAGAAAATAGAGAACTAATGATAACCGAAAACCTAAATACAACATTGGGAATCAAGCCCAGTGAATGGAAGACAGTTAGACAACTATAAACGACACTATGAAAAGACTACTAAGATGCTGTATTTTAAACAATTTAGTAATAGTGAGCACAATATCCAACACAAGGCGTACACAAGTATACGAGGTGCGACTAAGGTAGAGTAGAACGGTCAATAATAGATCACTTTATAGGAAAAAGACATAAATTCAGTCTCATATGGGACATGGGACTGTAAAGTAAACAGAAGTCCAGCAAAAGGTAGCGACGACCGCCTGCTAATATGAACAGCTACAACGTAACAGGGAAGCGTTGAAGCTACACAGAAAACGGTTAAATAGGTAGTGAAAACCTACAAACTGGAACACGTAAGGAAGATTATAAAATTAATTGATTAAGAACATAATTCAGTAATGCACAACCAAAAAATTAAGGAAACCTGGAAACTGATTGAAGCACAATACGGAAGCAGCCACTAAGGTGCTTAATGTGGTATAAGAAAAACAGGGAAAAATGAACATCAAATAGAACAGAATGAAGATCCAAGGAACTAAAAGGAGGAGTACAAGATAGAGGGATGAGATGGAAGAAGTACGTTAACACTCAGTTATAAGCAAACTATGAACAAGAAAGTCACAAGAAACTAAAGATAAAGGTGACATTTTGGACAGGATGAAAGAACATCTTTATAATTTACTTAATACAAACGAAGATGTAGAAGAACTAAGCGAAGACATGGGATAATCGGGACCAATAAGGATAAAAAAATGAAATATTAGAACTGAAACAGCCTTAAAAAGGATCAAAGTTGGGAGAACCGCCGGGTGTGATGAGATTACCCCGGAAATGATAAAGTAAATGGGAGAGAATGGAAGAAACTATCTTCTAAACATATGCAACATGCCATGGAGAAGAAGAGAAACCTCAAAAAATTGGAAAATTGTAGCGATTAATCCGATATACCAAAAAAGGAGACGAGATAGTTTAAAATGTTGTCCCATTAAAATAACCTAAGATTGGAAATGCTTGATGGATGAGGTTTGTTATAATTTTTCCCAATAAATATACTGAATTATTCTTTAACCAATAAGATAATCTTTCACTGACATTCCCTTTTTAATAAATCCTGCTCTGCATAATTATTATTACACAATGCAGCGAGTAATTTCTCCTCCATTGAATATTTCATATTGATGCCTGTCTCTGTTTACGGTATCTATACCATAAAATCGGTGGTCTCTTTCTTATATCGTAGGACGGTTTTTATTTTCAAAAAAGGACGAAAAGGTAAAGTAAAATTAAATTATATTTAATTAAATCGTGTAATTAGCGAAGCGAAGAGTAGCTCGGGCGATTCACTAGTTTTCAATAAGTGCCTACATAAAGATTTTTTCAATATCTGCATTACTCAAGCTATAAAATATTGTTGATAACATGTAAGAATTTGCATTAAATTTTCCACATTACAATAATCGAATTGTTGTTCAGATCGGAACTTTTATTTATGTAGTCTTTTATGTAACGAACGACTTGCGGGATTAGACCGTGTCATTAATGAGATTAAAGAATTCAACTTTCGCGCACCTTCATAAGTGGCTCCATCAGGAGGTAAGCAAAAGTGCATGGTAACTCAACGTGTAAACCACGTCCGAGACGAAACTCCTTGGCAAGGAAAGGGGTAGAAAAGCACTGTAACTCAACATGAAAACCACGACAGATGCGAAACTCGTCTAACGTACAGAAGGAGAAAGCTGAGAATTTATAGGCAACTGTCGTCGGGCGGTGGGCGGAGTTTAGAGATTAACACTTTTCACATGGAAGAACAGGGAAGGCCTTCGTCACGATTGAGATTATTAGTGTGTTTGTAAATCTCAATGGCTCCCCGAATCTTTCTATTAAAGAAGAAGGAGATAATAAAGTTTCATCAAAAAGGATCTTTTATAGCCGGTATTGGTATTCGGCTACGGCTGATGATGAAATGAGATCCGACTTGAGGCAACGCGTTTTTAATGAAAGTCCTGTTTCACCAATGTATACAGCATTACAAGGGCAAGGGATTCTATAAACACCTTCATATGACGTGATGAAGGAAGAAGCTGTAAGATCTTGTTCGGGGATTTGTTTATTATTTTGATGATTTGTTTTCGAAGAAGCTTTCGTACGTGATCGGTGACTTGGTAGATATAGGAAAGAAAGACGAGCGGATTGCTTCTTGGAGGTTTCGGCGACCTTGGATGAAGATGGAGATTGATGGTTGACCTAAAATATGACATAATTTGATATAATTTTCGATTTTTTACAGAAAAATAATTAGTCACTTTCGACAGAAATCAAGTTATTGACATCAATGTTACTATTCATCATGGAAACAACAGAAAATAGACTTATTCGATTAGCCGTTATAATTTAAGTTTAAAAAATCGTCTTTTTTAAATTTGATCATGCGATTTCAGATAATACACGTTAAAAAGTGCCTTGATCGTCATGTATGTATTGAGTGTGTACAAATTAGTTTTATAAAAAATGAAAGTTTTAGAGTAACCCCACAATAGCCATAAAGGAAATTTATACAGCTGTTACATACAAGACCTTTTCCAACACCACAACAAATAAAATACCACAAATTTGAAGTAATTAAACCTTGGCAACACGATATATATTTTTGAAAAATATTTGTTGATGTTTATACAATATCAACCTAGTCATGACTTAAAGGTGAAAAGCAATCGAACATAAAGCTTCGTGTGCCACTCGTACACAATCTGACTTTATTGAGAAGTACTATTTATTAACCTCGCTCGCTAGGCTCGCTCGGGCATAAAATAGACTTGTTCAATAAAGTCTTAGATTACTTCAATTTTTGACATTGATTAAGATGCGTAAAATGCAAACTCCAAAAGTAAGAGTGCAAAAATTGCATAAACTGCCAATGTGCAAACATTTAATTTTATTAATATTTTTATGAAATTTTAAGAAATCTTGTACGAAATTGATTTATCGCACACGACAATTTTACGTTAAATGCCAAACGATTATTTTACAACTTAATACGTAAATTGTATGCATTTTATGAAATGCAAAAGAAGCTAAAACAGTCTATAGCACACTGTAGTTATGTATTTCCGCACTACATTTTAGATGGCTTTAGTTTATTCTGAGTTGTGATCCTTTAAATTGTTCTTTGTTGATGCTAACCTTGCTGGTTTGAATTAGGATATGTGTGCAATTCCTGTCTTCAGCTACCTGTTTAATGTTTAGTCTACGTTTCCAGCTGGCAATCGTGTAAATACTGAAACACCAATATTTGTAATCTACGATTTACCTAATATATAATTGAATTTAATTGTAAGATAAAGTTATAAAAGATCTACGTTATTTTATTTAAGCTGTATAGAGTGATTTATACATATTTGCTACGGAATTTAAAAAATATAAATAATAATATAACAATAAAAATCGAAAGGTTTGAAATGATCAGTAAAAACGCTATTGGGACACTACCCAATTTAACCGACTCTTTGTTAGTCTAATGAAAAATCGGCGAAAAACGTTGGTTTATGTACAGTATGATCGAAAGCTTTTATTCTCTATACTCTAGAGGGCTGTCAATTAAAAAAAATATATGTTGGCAGTGGTGAGTAAAGGTACTCAATAATATAACCTAATATATAGTTTTGATAGAATTAGTTAACTTTGACAGATTTTTTAATACTGTACAGCTGATTGCAAATAAAAGTGGGACAAGTCTTGAGACTACTTTTTGCGTTTTTAATAACGTGTGAAACTTTCTCTAACTTATATTTTTCCGTAGGTGAATACATAAAATATTATTAAAGATAGAAGCATAAGAAAAGGAGCATAATTACGAGTATTTAATATGTTATGGTACTTCATATTACAATATTACATATTAGCTGTCCCAGTTTTATTTGCAATCAGCTGTACATAAAGCGGCGCTGTGTATGGAAAATGGAAGAAATCACTTTCAACAGCTGCACTTGTTTTTGTGATTAACATTTGTATGTATTCAACAGAAATATTTGTATTTGTTAAAATGACATTACTGATATAACCTTAAACTGACAGATGTAAAATGCCAATGTGACTTTTAATACCACGACTGCCAATATAAATTTTTAACAAAACAATTCTACATCCCCCTAGAGGATAAAAGTTTTCAATCATACGGTACTATAACTTTATAATAATAGCATTTTCGACAAACTCTGAAAACATCATTACAAATTTTGTTTAAAATGAACATCTTTTTATACATAATTTGTTTATAATTAATCTGAACAGTTTTTAATCTATAAAATCTTCGAAAGCAGATATACCGGGTGTCCATTCTCAAAGTCGAACATAAGCAATTAACATTAGTGAATTCACTCGCTCTTCATTGAACTAATTAATTTTTCTGTAGATAATTTTAACAGACGTTGACAAAAAATTATACCAATTTTTTTGATAAAAGCTGTCGAACTTGGAAAGCAAGGCATGTCATATTTAAAAATTCCCAAATTTTAAATTAGTATTTTAAAATAAAAATAGCATCTTGAATATTATTATTGGTACCATTTGATGTGTAATAATTTTATCTTCCCATTTATATCATTACCTTCCCTGTAAGTTGAATTGGCGAACAGGAATCGGCAAAAACGTTTAATATAATGTTAATCGCCTATGTTCGACTTTGAGAACGGACACCCGGTGTAGAGATATGATTACTTAAGTCGATAAAATATAATCATGATTGCCACATACAACTCACGAAATAAGTCTCATACATTATCTTTTAACATGTTTTCCACCAAGTTGCTCACATTTACGAGAGAGGAGGTTAGTTTGCAAATATTCCTATTCTACTTTTTCATCTTTCATCGGAAATAAAAAATCTAAACATTTCGAATTTAATAGATATTAAACGTCCTACGACTTACAATTTTAAGCCCTAATCACAGTACCTACTGGCGGCATTTTGACGAAGTCATCTTTTTAATTTCTCTTGAAATTAAGAAAGGGACTTTTAAAAATCCAGATATCTGTAAAAGTTAAGTAGTCTAGGTCAATTTAAGAAATGTGTCAGCTTGGAATTCTGTACCTTGGTCTCAATCTATCCCACACAGGATCTTGCAGAATAAGCGCGAACCATGGTTAAATTCGATAAAAAAGTACCTTGTATATCAGACAATCCTTAACTGGCATTCTTCTAATTGTTATTTTCTTAACGTTACTAACGATCGCCCACTATGAAATGCCCTCTTTAGTAGGTTTCCAAGAACGTTAACGAAAATACTTCCCAAAATAAACAGGCCAAGGAGGAATTGTAAAGAAAATTGCCTTTTCAGTTTCTTGGGAACTGTTTAAATTTGAGATCATTTCAGGGCGAAGGTGTTTTCCCAAATCATTTAGAATTTGTTTAGAAGTAAGTGTGATTATTTGGGCCACGCGATACGCAAAGCGACCATCGCAGCAATTTATGAAAGACATTAAGCTCACCATAAACGTTGAGTCGCGCCGAGTGCGACGTTTTCCCAGCTCGATTTTCCGCCGTGCAGGTGTACTCTCCACCATCCTCCACCATCACGTGGCTGATGTTTACATGGCTGATTACGTCGCCGTGGACTGTTACGTATTGACCTATAACGAATCTGGAAAAACAATGAGGAAATTACTCTCTCGCAGCGAGCTGAATCAATAAGAAAATTACGGGGCAAACATTTACTCCCATTGTTTCCCGTTTTGCGGTTCATTAACAAGTTATGAAACTCCGAACCTGCCGGGGAAAGTCGTCAACTTCTCGATGCTCCACACAATTACTTTTGAATGTTTACGGCTTTGTTCACTAAACAATGTCGTAGATCGCAAAAGTTTGCCAACTTAAATCTGAAAGGTAAAGTTCGCGGGGTTTTTCTCGGCAATAAACGGCGCAACTACAACCCTTTGTACCCTTATTCTACTTGTAACTTTGATGCGTGTAATAAGTTTGGAAATTACAAATTTCGAATTGCTTTGCTTCTGTTTTATACTGATTAATAGCTACTTGCTAGGTACTTTATAATTTGCTTTCTTCGACGTAAAAGTTTGTTCCCATTGTACGAAATGTATGCATTAACCAAGATACATAGTTTACCATTGTAGTTTTGTATACTACATATAATTGTGCTTTATTGCTTCACGAAACAATTTCAACTTAAATTCCACTTTATTTTAAAATTAAGTCCGGCTTGCATTCATTTTGAATTCTACATTTACTGTGTTCCGAAAATTCTGAACGTAAACAGAACTGAACTAATATAAAAAATCCATCCGTTCGTAAACTTTTGGCAATGGCCTAGTATACTGTACTTATTTGACAAATTATATTATTCAATTTATTCCTAAGGAAAGGTTTTTTTTTGTATAGGGTTTAGAATAAGAAAGGCCACAATTTATTATTGTCAATTTTCTTGTTTAGTCGCCCAATTTAGCTATAACTTCAGAATGAAAACCCTCATTTTGTTAAGGATTTGGGAAGAGTTCTTTGTTAGTAAATTTTCTCTTAAAATTAGCAAGGTTAACTGAGCTGCACTATGAGCGGTCAGTTTTTCCGTTTGTTAGGTCCAAAAGTGTTACTCGGATTTCCGCCCGTTGTTGTTGTACATCCAGCAAGTATTTACGTTGGGTTGCCTAAATAGTTTGTATTGACTTTCGAATTCCTGTCATCCTTGCCCCTACACATCTTCAAAGTGGGGAAATTTGTCTGGCATTTCCTTTTTGGAAATTTTGAGGATTCTCGGTTTTACTTTCGAAGCTGTACGTTGTGTTTGCAGGGTTTACTTTTGGCGAGACTTTATGAGTTGATTAATTAAAAAAAAATGTCTATTCTGGACAGATTTGGTCTTATTGGTAAATTGCTGCACCCCTATGGTTAGTGTGGGCCATGGCCAGAGCTATTTCGAGTACAGACAAAAAGTACTCGAGTACCGAGTACAAATAAAAGGTTTCCCAATAGGAACGATATGTTTTTAAAATTAAATAAAATACAAAATATTTGACACAAAAGCAAAACTTTTTCTTTATTTTATAGTACAACTTATGACAATTATGTTTTGAATAACACATTATTCAAATGTCTACCTCGGCTTCGTTTGCAGGATCGAATCCGATGAACCCAATTTTCGGTAACTTTGTGCAATACATCAGGTGTAATTTCATTAAGGCGGTAGGACCCGTGGTTACGCAAAGCTTTACCACCAGAGGGCTTGCGTTTTGTTTTTCTGTAAAGTATGCAACCAAATATGCTAGGTAAAAGATGGTTTATTGCTACCACCGATTGCTACACAGCAGGAGGTGAACCTTTCTCTTAATCCTTTGGTTTACCTGCTTGGGGTTGTAGATTGTAGTAAATATTATTTATTTGTAATT
Organism: Agriotes lineatus; assembly: GCA_940337035.1. Classification (NCBI taxonomy): domain Eukaryota; kingdom Metazoa; phylum Arthropoda; class Insecta; order Coleoptera; family Elateridae; genus Agriotes; species Agriotes lineatus. The sequence goes on along the minus strand of OW679199.1, from coordinate 115,375,351 downwards.
TTAATAATCTAACCAAGGTTTTGGGCTTTTGACACATAATGTTTATTCTATCAAACAAATAATGAGCAGTTTAGCGAAATACAAAATTTCTTAAAATCATAGAAATAAATAAACAGAAACAATTAAATCAAACAAATATATTAAAAAAAATATTCAGTTGGCGAAAATACAAAACTTTTACAATCGTAGAAATAAATAATAAGATTAATTAAATTTACAGTTATAGTATTTTACAGTAGAAGTCCGTTAGGATAGCCTTTACTGCCGAGCCAGAGAATTTGTGAGACGAGCTCGAAGAGCGAGTCGAATAATACTGGCGAGGCAGTAAAGGCCCTAACGGACGTGTATTGTACAATAGTTTTTGTAATACCTACATACAATTCGGTCATATCTATATTTTTCTAATTTATTTTCATCAAAACGCTAGGTTTGTGTAATGACATTTTAGAATGATTGAGCGTGCGTAGAACATTGCAACTGTTGTTTATAAATGTCAGTTATTTCCAATTTCGTGTATGGTTGTAAGCAGTTTTAAGTTGTAACCAGCTCGTAGCTTATGACATCTGTAGAAAATGATGAAGATATTCCTAAAGACGTTAAGATTCTGAATGAGCAAGTTATTTTAGCGTATGTTCAGGAGTTATAGCAGTTTTTTGCGCCTTCTTCTATGTGGAGTTGAAGGCTTGCTTGCTGCTGGATTTGTGTGACAAACGTCACTTTGACGTTTGGCACACAATTTAGCAGGCCGTGGTCTTTACGGACACTTTTTACGGCCGGGCCGTAAAGAGGTTGCTTACGCAGTAGTAAACAGTCCCTAAAGAAATATTTAACAAGTAGGTATTACAAAAAAACAATTACGATACAACTCTTAACTCTGGGATTTTGACACACTACACCTATTCTGTCAAACAAATAATGGGAAGTTAGCGAAACACAAAACTCTTTAAAATCATAGAAATAAATAAAAAAACGAAGCAAATTTACAATTTACAAACAATAATTACTATTCAACACCACAATTGTTGCTTTTTAAAGCTGAACTTTTCTCTTTTTTTTTCTAGTTTTTGTTGAGCTTTATTAATTTTTTCTTGTTGGGCTTCTACAATTGATGTAGAATCCCGAATCCGTAAACCTCTAGGTAATCTCGGATCCGCTAATTCCGGTAAGACGCAATCCAACCAAAAATTACTTAACTTTGGCAACATGTCATTTTCCCAAAATTCGGAGTCTTTTTCTATTTTTATAATTTCACAGTCTACATCGGTAAATAGCACAAAATAACATAGTTCCCTGTCCGTAATATTTAGTTGGCCTTGAACTTGGTAATAGTAGTGATGGTTTTTCTTTAAATTTAGAGTGTCATTATTGATATTATATTTTACGCACAATTTGTTATTGATTTTCGCACTTTCTTTTATATGTTTTTCTCGTATAGAATATAAACATTTCACTTCCACTATAGCGTTTTCGTCGACTAATCCATCTGGCGAAGCACCTATAAATGGTTTACGTTTATAAATGAAGAAACCGCAAGGGATAACCTGTAACCCCATTTTTTCAGTAAATAATTGTATTGCACGGTTTTCGTTCATTCTTCCATATTTTATAGGCGCTGGAAGATTTGTTGCATCCTTTGTAGACACTGTATAGAGCATTCGCTTTATTAATTCATGGCAAGAAGTAGTTTTTCTGCGTAAGCAAACCTTTCCGAAATCCGAAGCTGTTAATCTATCTCTTCTTACGTCATACCAGAGCGCATTCGCGGATTGTCCTATTGTATCAGCTTGAATTTTTTCGGCATTGTTTTTGTCTTGTTCAAGTGACAAAAGTTTGTTATTCATCGCGTCTTTTAATTCTTCATCCGTCAAATCTGGCAAAGCTTGTTGAGCATTTGGGCCATAGTCTCTATCTGCACAGAAGTCCGCAGCTTGCCTTTTTCTTTTTAAAGATTTTCGCACCGTTTGTTTATACACGCGATGTTGTTCTCGAGAACGACATAAATATCGAACTTGTGTTTTATTAATCATCGACAGATGTCAAGACGGTCCCAAATTATATGCCAAACCAGCACCCAAACATCTTCTTCCATAGGAACCTCCTGTGGTGTAATTGACCCTTTTTCCTCCAGAAAATTTGGCAATAAGTGACATGTATCGCTCGGCGTGATTTGTTGTCACATTTCTCTGCAATCGATCGACTTTTCTTACAATATTGTCGATACTTTTTTCCACTTCTTGAAATAATTTTGACTGTTTCAGCAGCGGGACTACATTTTCTTCGTTGTCAGATTTCCTTCTACATACTTCATTTCTACATAAATTATGCGATCCAAAAACATGGTATGGCAAGTTCTTTAAATCTTGTTTTAATAAATGAACATTTGCGGATTTCGCGATGGCTGTTCTAACACCGATGGTAAACCTAGTCACTCGCGCTTTCAAAATACGACGGGCTTCTATATTAAAAGTAGTTTTCATTGCGCTTTTATGCAGGTTAGACGTAAATGCCCTAGTTATGTGGTTAGCGCATTCCAATTTATGCACATACCTTCCGTAGGACACGTTTTGTAAAACCTGCGCGTAAACACTAGAATCTCCGTCTCCAATTAAATATTTATAACGTAATCCATATTCTTTTTCACTTCTATTAAAACCATCGATTATGATATGCTGCTCCATAGAGGTAGAAGGTCCCTTGTAGTTTAAGTAGCACACATGTTCATCGCTGGATTTTGTGGCACAAGAATAACAAAATTTGTTACGTACTCCAACAAACAATACCTTTTTGGTTTTTTCCCCAATTATGCAAGCAACACCTGACATCGATGAATAGCCATGCCCGTAGGAACGTTTGGCCCACCCTCCATCGACAATTACGGTTATATATGGAACCCCATTTTCAATATTACCATCAGCAATCGCTAACTTTTTTTCTTCGTCAGACGCTTTTTTCATTTGCGAGCATAGTTCGGTTTCCCACTTATCTCCAATCTTTTTCTCGTGTTTCCCAAAAGTTTTTCTTGTCAAAGAGGGCACATTCAAGATTGATAATAGCTCCTGCAATTGTGAAAATCCTATGCCAATGCTCAAGCTTCCCCATACAAGCTGAAACAATTTTTTGGCTTTGCCTAATTGTTTCGCCATTTATCCAATTATTTCAGGCTTAACCTGTATATTTTTAGTTAAATTATAAATCCTTTCCATTTCAAATTCGTAAATTTTTCAAAGCAGCGTATTTTATACCTGGATCAAGTTCCTATCGTTTGCAATTTGCTCTTTTGACCTGTGCTATCTCTTATCGGAGTGCGAGCCTCCTTTCGGGCACGAAATTTTTCGTCCGGGCATTTTGCTGTCTTCGCTTGAGCCCGCCGATACCGGCGAGGCTAAGCCTTGTTTTTAATTAAGCCAAATTACGTGCGCTCAACCAATTTCAACGAGCAGTGTATTTTCTAAGGGCTGATTGTAATCAGGTACGATTGCGCTTTTTCTGTTTTATTATCTCCATACTAATTATATCTTTCTTAGCTCTTAATCTTAATCTTAATTATCCGTTTCAACAACGAGTTTATCTCGGAGGCCAAGTCTTATCGCATTTTCGACACCTGCTGGGTCCGGCGTATTTGCTGCCGTTTGAAGATGCTATTGCAGTAATTTTCGGCGCTTCCCCGGCGACTTCAACAATGATTATTGCCGTTCACGTCCAGCTTACGTTTCGAGGTTAGTAGGTGCTACTCCGAGATTTATATTACTTCGACTTATTTTCAATACCAGAAATTTACATCTGTGTATTTTAAACCCGTCAATATTTAAAATTTAGATTCATACGTTTTGCCATTATTAACCTGTAATGTTCAATTTCATACATCCTGTTATTTTAATATTTAAAGTTTTATGCTCAGTTTTTAAAGTTGCTATTTTGATGTGTATTTCGACCCTCTGTAAAAGGTACAGTCACGCTATTTATTTTCAATAGCCTAACAGAAGGTTTTATTAGATGACTGTGATAAGCTTATCCCACGAGTGTTTTTTGTAAAGTTTTCAAAATAACCCGAAAGGGGTTCTTAATTTTATGCGTGTCGAAACCTTCAGTTAAGATACACAATTTTGTCATTACATTATTTACATTTTAATTGTCCTGATTATTGATTATTGACATTTCAAAACTTCTTATTGTTGATTAATTAAACGCTAGTCACTTGCAATTTATTTTTCTTCTTGTTATTTGAAATCTTTTGATTTCTGGCGCCCATTTCCATTTTCCTTTCCTTTTTTGAAGACATTCCAGGGTACATAGCTGATGATCTGAACCTACGATCTAAGGCCGCCGATATTTGAGCTAGTCGGCCATCGCGGTGAGTAAGAAACAGTTTTTCAGAGCTGCCGTGGTGTATAAATGGTAGGGGGGTTGATCTGCGATTTTTACTACCATTGCTTATTTTATTAATTAATCGCAGGTCGGCTTTCTTATTGTTTCAAAGCGATTCATTTGCGTTTTGATGTGGATGATGTTTCTGTGGATGTGTGTCAAGATAGAGCGTTTTAGTACATGCTTCGCAATTATACTTTAATTTAGACACAATACCATTCCGTATTTCTTTTACAAATTTCATATTTCCCATAGTGCATTGGAAATCATGAAACGTTAGTTTTTTAACTTCTTGTATAAAATAATTTATGTTCACAATACTTCAAGAACATTCGGCTTGGCATTTTCGTCCTTTTCAATTTCCAATTCTGGTAATTCTTCCTCGGGGATGCTGCAATTACATTACTTATAGAATATTGTTTCAAAATTAGTTCTACATGGTGGTAAATTTATAGCACGCCGCTTTACTTTTTATTGAGACTAGTCAAAATAGTATATTAAAATCGCATTACATTTGTAGTTTCTATTTAAAAATATGTGAATCGAATTATTTATATTTGAAATACATTTTAGATATGTGAAACTATTTTCCATAAGTTGATGTAAATTACGATTTTCCGATTTTGCCGGAAGCGACTATTTCTTATTTCAAACGGAACACCATGCAGATTTAAAAAAAATTAAGTCAAAATTTTTTAATTGTAGTAGTAGTAACGACTATGATTTTTGGTTTTTAAAAACAAAGCAATAAAACGTTTCGCTGTTTCTTCTTGTCATAATTCTAGCTTTAGTTCGCGATTAAAAATTTTCTATGCACAACATGGCACCCATGATGCAAAACAAAAATTTGCTTGAAATATTTTTCAAATCACCAAAAAACAATTGACGTATTGTAATGCCAATTGCCAATTAACTGTTCTGTTATAGCATCTATAACAGTACCGAAAATGGTGCTGTTGTGAGCTCATAACAGCACTGAATTAGGAAAATATAAAAACCAAACATTTTTTAAATATGTGCAATGATATTTTTAGGATGTGTTGTTTAATTTCTATCAGTTGATATTGGTAAATTTGCTTTCAAACAATTTTTAAAATAAACTAAAAAGATCAATATTATAAAAAAATATGATGATTTGTATTTCTGACATCGGTAATTAATTTCGGATATCAGTAACACATTTCAGAAAATAATTAATTTCAATAATAATTGTAGATTGCCGTTCGTGAAATTTCCCATTTCCTAATATATCGTATTATACCCCATATGTCTTAAACCACTAATTACATTACTTACCCATCGTAATATGAAATATGACTATCTTCTGGTACATACTCTTCAGACAGGCATAGCCGAAGCGCTTTTTCACGTTTTCGGCGTAATGTTTGCGAAATTGATGATCGTCCACGTTTTTTGGTTCTGCTAAATGTTCTCGGCATGTTTATAATTATTATTATAGATGCAGGAAACTAACTCACACACGTTTTAACGGCACAAAAAGCAGCGTTTTATTAAAAAAAAACCAATATACCTCCAAAACGGGATATACGCACCAAATTGTTACGAATAAAGTTTGCACAATTAATTGATCTCGCACAAGCATAGAGAAAAAAATTGTTTCTCGAAAATATGAAACAGCGATGTAATCACAAGTAAGCACAAACACCAACTGAAATAATTTTCTGCAAATGGCAATTATGTGCATTCTACAAATTACTCATAATTCGGTATAAGTCACTGTTCATCTAATCCTAACTAATTATTGCAGTTATAAAGGACAAGCATAACAACATATTATACTCTTTAGTAGGTATCAGTTGACAGTTATCCTGATCCTAGTTAATTATTTCATTTGAATAATGCTTGAACGTTTCCTAAGGGAGTTACATTAACAAATTTCCGGAATACTAGATTAGTACTATGTGCATACAGTCGAGATCAGTAATAAGCGCCTGCTTGTATGGAGTCCCAGTATACATTTAATGATGAGGAAAAATACAAGAACAAAATGTTTCTAGATATATATAGGTTTTTGTGGCATTGCTTAAACGTCATAATATTCTAATTAAATTTTTCTATTGTTTAATTAAAAATACAGTTGTGTATAAAATTTATTAAGATTGTCTCAGATAAAATGTCAAAGTTTGCAATAATTGCTTGAGAATTTTACATTTTGCATTAGAAATACCAAAGCCTTTCACTGAGGCCAAAACCCTAAAGTCCCTTAATCCGGGTCTCCAGGCCTGTCTACCTGCAAGTTTAAGCGGTATTTTCTATCTCTGTTAAGGTTGTTCTCTTTCTATTCTGAAGTGATTCAAATATTTAAAACAATTAAAGTATAATATTTTAATAATTTGCACAGGTAATTAAGTTTTCTTTAAATAGATAGTTTTAAATATAAATTATTTAGGAGTTGAGGAAGTTTTATTTTTATTGCTGAATTACTTTAAGATATATATCAATATTTATAGGAAAACTCTATTTATAATCTAGAAAACAATTAATTACCGTCAAATAAACAAACTTTTTGTACTTATGGTAATGTTAAGTCCTAGAGTAAATATCAACAATTAATAATATCTCTATAATTTTCCGGAATGTTAATTAATAACGTCGTAAGTGCGTTTGATCTTATTTTCTTTATCTGGGGCAACAACAATTTTTTTTAAAGATAACTACCTTATACTTGATTATATACGTATTTTGACATATCAAGAATTCTTTCAACTTTGAAAATGTTTATGAATACCTACAATATTTTATGTATGTTTTTGTGGTACCCTACCGCCTTAATGCAGCGTTCGATGTTCAATTTCAAAGAGTCAATAGTTCGAGGTTTATTGGCCTAGACCAACGACTTTAAATAACCCCACAAGAAGAAGTCCAAAGGTGTTAAATCACAACTTCTTGGAGGCCAATTAACAGTTCCATTTCTGGAGATTACAGATTCACCAAACTTTTCTCTCTTTTTATAAAATTTTTGGATAATAACCAAACGTTGTTGAAGCTTGTATTTTGACATGATGAATTGTCAAACTATACTAAAGACAAATGACAGCTAGTGAGATTTCTAAAATTTTAGATATGGTTGCTATGACGTTTTAAAAACATATCGTTCCTATTGGGAAACCCTTACTTTACTTAAAATGTAATCGAGTACCGAGTACAAGTACACAATAAAAGTATTCGAATACCTATACAAGTATAGAGTACCGAATACAGAGGAAGTCCTATTTCATTGGCTTTCAAAACAAAAAGTTTTTAAAAATTGTCATCTGTCAGGTGTTGTGGTTTGTTTACCAGTGTCGCGAATGAAAATAATCTACTGAGGTCGATGATGGCCAGCATGTAATTAGCGCATGAAAGGTTTTTTCATATTCGGGTAATCATCCAGCATTGCCAGATTTTTTATTTATCTTTAAGGTAATGTAGAAGTTCAAGTTCAGTTTTGAACTTATTTTTATCTAGAACATGTGATTCTTTCGATTTTTGGGTTTGGATCATATGAAGAGATAAAGGTATTATATTCATCAAAATCAAAATATCCAACATATTCTACATTTTGATCTTTGGCGTCGCCGGCACGTCCATCGGAATTTTTAGAATATATTTCCAGCAGAAATTTAGCTGATAAAATGATCAAACCGTTAATATCTCCAAAATAGTTAACTTTAGATACACAATTTTATATTAAAAATATTAGGCTCTCTAAGTAATACTTTTAAGCAATCTAAATATAGGGAGTTCTGTTAAAATAAGTACGTTAGGTTCTCCACACTTCTTTCAGTCGCCTCGTACAATCAAAAATATTTTAATAACGTCCACACCTTTGTATCTACAACTTTTATAAGTAAATGTTATGTAACTCTAATAGTTTTAGAAATATCTTCCTCTCCTTTAGTTTTGCTGCATTGTTTAGGCCAGGCTGACCAGGTGATGTATTGCGATGGAATGATGCCTTGTATTAATAAAAGGTTTAATTAGAATGTGAATAATTAAATAGGGCAAATCACCATAATGCTCAGGGTACTTTTATTGTGTAAAACTTTGCCTGTCAGTATTTTAGGCTAATCAAAATGAAATGTATTGATTATACTCTAATAAAATGGTTAATTGCCCCTTTCTATATTTTATTGAACTGCAATAAAAATCTGGGCTAGCTCCGACAAGAACACAAAACTACTCTCTCGGGTTGGGTTCAAACCTAAGTTTTATTTGAAATTTTGTTTAGAATATTTGACTCAGCGTAGCTCATATACGCAATTTTACTACAACAGCTCTATTAGATTCGGTTACTCATAACCTCACAAACTTGATATTGAACACAGAAAGCTGTTAGTGCATATAGCGTTTATTTTAATATTTAAAAGTGAAATTCTTGTTCAGGATGCTCGTTCACACCTCCCTAGGCCGTTGAAATTGCGAAACCTCAGGTGTCGGTGCCGTTTCACAGCCGAAGTCGATTTGGTAAATTTATAATTTTACATCTCAGAAATTTCTGCAAACACTACCACAGATGCCCGGTAATGGGTATAAATAAATGGTATACTTTTTAACTTGGTATAACACTTTTTATTATATGAAAACATTAATTTAATGGAGCACAATTTTGCCCCAAACTAGTCAATTTACAGCAATTGTTATTCTTCTTTGACAAAACAGCATCGCGTTGCTTAGTAACTGCAATCTGTAATTGTTTATAGGAAATTAGTTTTAGTTACAATTTTACATCAATGAATAAAATTTGATAACATGTTTCTTAAATCTAAAAATTGTCTATTTCTTATACCTAAAATTGTTCTTTCTCGTCACATAAACGTTTTTATAATCACTACTCTGCTATAGTCACTTAGTTTTTACAATGTACTGGCGCTTGAGTTCAATTTTAAACACGTCACTGGATTTTCTTTAATTCAGTTGCCCTCGTTCTCTATTGCTCTTTGCAAATCTTATCTTTCTTCGATTTCCATCTACCTTTCAGATTGCTTGCTTTTCACTGACCTGTACGTTTATTAATAACTCTATGCTCATATTATGCACATAACCAACCCTTTGTATCATTTAATTTCATTTGATCTTGCTTCAAATATGCCTACTTATATAATATTAGCCATCTTAAATCTTTCTTTTACGCAAACTTCAAATTTAATTTCTCTGAAATCTGCTTTGCTTATGCTTGCCTTTATCCCTCTAATTATGCCTCTTGCATCTGATTTTCACTGCATTTAATAACTTCAACTATTGTTTAAATTGCAATTAAATAAAATATTTCAACTCTATGCTTTAATTGATTTTGTTCAATATTTCTCACTGCATACAGAGCTAAATTGTGAGCTTAAAACCATCTCAGTATATTAGTATGTTTATGTATACCCTATAGACGCACATGCTAAGTGACCGAGGTGATCTGAATACTGCTCAGAACTTCGTTAACGATGCTTTTACTCCTAAGGTCTAGTAATTAAGAACATATAATTAATTTAGGTACCTGCTTACTTACCTATTACTTTTAATATCTCACGTCACTAATCGGTAATCACTGTAGTCAGTGACTCATTAAACAATCAACTAACGAACTAATCGGAAACCTGAACATCACACTACTGCAACTAAGCTTTTTATGGCGATCGGCGGCCACATGTCTGAAATTGGATAAAAATGTAAGTACTTATTGCGCAGAGCAATGTACTCGAGTACCCGAAAATGTATTCGAGTCCCCGAAAATGTATTCGAGTAGCCGAAGATGTATTCGAGTACCCGAAAATGTGTATTCGAGTTCCCGAAAATGTATTGGACTACACGTAAATGTATTCGAATACACATAAATGTATTCGAGTATCCGAAGATGTATTCAAGTACAGGGATATGTACTCGACTACACGTAAATGCGTCAAATACAAGTAATGTACATTTTAAAAAATGTACTCGTGGACTGAGTACGGTGTACACTAAAAGGACAGTTACTGGAAATAAATAATTTGTTGATCGACGGCAATCTTACGTAGAATGTGATTACCTATGTTTTCACATGTTCTAATGCTCGGTTGAATTTATTTTTAGGCTTTCTAACGTATCTCCACTGTTTTCATACCCAAATTGGTATTTAATTATATTTTGTCTAAATATATCTTAGTTGTATTAATATACTTCTGATTCTTATACTATCCAAAGAAACATTACTTCTTCTGCAAGTTGTCCTATTGACTTACCTTTGTATTCTAGTAAAACTTATAACAAATTTTTTAATTACACAATTGTGACATTTGACATTATGTCATGATAAATACCCCTGTTGTAGCCTCGACTAACTAGCTCGGAGCAATGAAACTATGTTTCTCTCAGCTGAATGGGGTTATGTTACTTTTAAATATATCAATTAATATATTTTTTTAACCTTTAATTATAATTATAACGTTACTTAAGCAGTACAATATGATTTCTATTTATGAATTACAAATCAATTCAGGTACCTTTTCAAACTTCCCTTTTAACTTTTGATAAGTTATACCTTTGATAGTAGTTTGGTCTGACATACAATAAATTATCTGAACGTCAAATACATTTTTTCGTTGACCGCTTGTTAATTTCAATATTAATGAATTATTTTTCCTAAAAAAGGATGGATTAATAGACGTCATAAGCACACTGTTTTTGATTAATACACTCTTTTTTATTAATTAACCTGTTTTTTAAAAAAGGATGCATTAATAGATCTATTAATAAACTGTTTTTGATTAATACACTCTTTTTCATTAATTAACTGTTTTCGTGATTTTGACATTTTGATGATATTTTGCATGGAGGTTAGTTGTATTAATCAAACTTTTCAAAACAAAAAAAGATTTTGCGGTCAACGAAAAAATTTTGTAATCAACTCGTTTGGTAATGGGCGATTAATAATCTCAACTATTAAAGGCACTTACTCGCTATCGCTCGTTCGTAGCTTTAAACAGTTTCGATTATTAATCGCCTTCATTAACACACTTGTTGGTTAAATAACTATTTTCGTTGACCACTTGTTAATTTCAATATTAATGAATTATTTTTCCTAAAAAAAGGATGGATTAATAGACGTCATTAATACACTGTTTTTGATTAATACACTCTTTTTCATTAATTAACTGTTTTTTAAAAAAGGAGTGGATTAATAGATCTATTAATACACTGTTTTTGATTAATACACTCTCTTTTCATTAATTAAACTGTTTTTGTGATTTTGACGTTTTGATGATATTTTTGCATGGAGGTTAGTTGTATTAATAAAAATTTTCGCCACAAAAAAAAGATTTTGCGGTCAACGAAAAATTTTTGTAATCAACTCGTTTGTTAATGCACTATTAATAATCTCAACTATTAAAGGCACTCACTCGCTATCGCTCGTTCGTGCTTTAAACAGTTTCGATTATTAATCGCCTTCATTAACACACTTGTTGGTTAAATAACTATTAATCACTTGTATGATACTAAAATTAACCCTACTAACCGAAATGTTAGATTTCCAAATACAAATGCCGAAACATGTTGAGCACTCGAATCATCAATAATTTAGAAAGATTAGTATTTAAATTTAATTTCTAAGAACAATATTTGTTATAATTAAATAGGGTTGTTCGTACGTAATATCGCATCAAACTCGCTTTCAAAATGATTCTTCTAAAACTTTATAGAATGTTCATTGGCCTTGGCATCTGTTTCTTTGGTACCTAATTGCTTAACAGTATCTTTATACTGTTTAGGATTCTCTCAGCAAACCCCAGGTTGGTACATCATTCTATTATTTGTAATAGACTTCCAATCCAGTACACAAGAACACACTTCAGCACTGGCTTCACGTTATAAATTGTAATCTATTATTTTTAATAGATAATACAACGTCAAACGAGTTTAACAACATTGACTTCTATATTCAAAATAATAATTGTGATACTGTATCATGTTTGATTGCAGAGAAAGCTAATTTTACTACTGCAAATTCAAACTTTCAATTATTATAAGCTCACAATTAAAGGAATATTTTCAATAGAAACGCATTTGGTTTCCCTAATAACTGCCACCAGTCATTCAGACAACTGTTCTACTCATATACTGTATCAACCAACTGGATATTAAAAATTAAAATAAATATTACATGCACTTGCATGTTGCGTTACAGCCTTTAATGTTTCTTCCTTATTATCTCGTACTTTCTTTGTTATTTTGATTGTGTAGTCCATGCTCCCATATTTCTATGTGGGTCGGTGGATGCGCGAAGTAACTATACGCTGCTGCTCTGCCCCGCCTGTTGGATTGCAATTTGATGGCTGCATAAACCCCGGAACGTCTGCAGTCGCGAGCCTGTTCCGACATACTTTTCTGCATTTTTCCAACATGTGTCGTAGCTATTAAGGTCAGGTTTTTTGGGCGCCTGGCATCGCATCTCATGTTCATGGAAATTACCCATCTCAGTTTTTTTTCTAATTTTATATTCTGCATCAAATTTACCAGTAAAATGGTATGAGTTGGCGGTTTCTCAACCTGTGGTCCGCAGACCGCCAAAGGTATATCGATAGATGTGGCATTAAAGTAGTGTTTTAAATCAAATCATCTTCTGACTTTTTAATGCAACATTTTAGAAGACCGCACTGATGTTGTCTCTAATGACGTATTTATGTAAGAGTGGATTGTCACACCTACTTAAATTTAAAAACGAATACCGAAAGTCATTTAAAAATGTCGAGTCAGACCTAAGACTTCGATTGGCAGAGAATATTAAATTTAATAGCAATAAACTTCTAAACAAAAGCAGCATCGACCTTTCCATAAAATCAGAACCAGTGTGGACATGTTAGTTTAGTTTAAGTTTTTGGAACAAACAATCTGCCAAGCTGCCACCATAAGAAAAAAATAACTACAGCACTTTAAACACCAGTAGGTTTTGGAGAATTCTACCGTCACTACATAGTAGAGGTAAAACATGTTTTCATATCGTTTACAAAAATTTCATTGTTCTTAGTGGAATAGTACTCGAGTAAAGAAAAACAAGTAAAATTCTAGTTTTTTCGTCATATCTAGTAAGCTATGATTTTATTACCTAATTTGAAAACGGCTGTTCCTGCATCATTCAACTTTTGTGTTATCTAAAGAACTTTATATCTGCTACAGTTTTCAAGATACTGATAGTATTGAGCTGATACGTGTTCCACTCCGTATAATGGAGCGAAGGCCACAACATCTCGCTTTCCAACACCGAAAAGCTTTAGACAAGGTTGTTGTATGTTTCCGATGGTATCCAATATATATGTGGAGGAAGCTCTTCGAAAATTTGAAACAGATTATTCTGAATATGACACTATCAATTGATATTTTTTATGCAGAACTTTTTCTCATCAATATTTTTCATATATCTTGTAAGCTATGACCTTTAGTAAAACTTGAAAACGGTGCTTACATAATCATTAATCATGCAACATTTGTCTAACTGATCTCTTCCAAGATACCAACAGCGTCGAGCTGAAATGTGTACAGCCTTTATAGTACTTTCACTGCATTGAAGAGATAGGTTGCAAGTATTTTGTAATGGCTCTCATAGCTGTTGGATAGTTACTATGTCATATTGTTATGTCGTTTCGAATCGTCCCCTTCCATATGATTTCGACAGGCTTTTTGTAGTTAATGTTCTCGGGCTTGGGAGCGCGGATAGATGCCGGGTGAATTTCTTCAGATACGAGCATTATTAGGGAGTCAAGTCCAGCGGCATGTGTGTAAAGGTAGGTAATAACGGCCGATTATTGGGCATTTCGACTTGCGTTTGATGTGACAATAATCTACAATGCACCATTTTGACAATTGATGTACTTTATTCTTGGCTTTACTGTTACAGAGTTCAAATATGGGGAGCGGCTAGTGATTCTAACATAGTAAAACTTCAATGCTTCCAATGTAAATTGGTTAGAGCGACAACTGATGCACCCTGGTTTGTGCCCAACAACTTAATCCATCGCGATTTCCGCATGAACACGGTTAAAGCATCCACTAAGGTGTCGAGCTTCAAATATCGAGGCCGAATTCGAATCCATCCGCACTAGCAGTCGACCTCTTGACAGCTCATCGCGTAAGGAGACTGAAACGCCACGATACATTACATCTGCCTCAACTTCTCTAAGCTGTCTATACTTTCAAGAAGTTACGGATAACGAATTATATTAAACTATGTTAGTTTTAATGGGAATGCGACACCGGGTAAATTCGCATCGCTTTTTTGTGGTTTACGAGCGAGTTGATGCCGTGTGTATTTCTTCAGATACGAGAATTATTAGGGAATCGGGTGCAGATGCATGCGAGAAAAGTGCGTGTTCGCTCGGAGCATTTTTGACAGTCCGGGCGTGCGAAGGTCCTGGGTAATAACGGCCGATTATTTGGCATTTCGACTTACCAGAAATTAAATGCGTATTTTTGGGAATTGATTGAACTTTGTTCTTCGATTTACCGTTGTATAATTGGGCTGCCATCCTGAATTCGAAGTTTTTTCGCCGCCCCGTATGTAGACTCCGACCAGCTTGCTCGCATTAAGTTCCATGTTCTTTGATTGTAAAGCGGAATGAAGATCGACCAATTTAAAATTATAGTTAAACACTTCAGCAAATTTGCAAGCCGTCCTTTGAGTCTGTTCAACTTTCTCTTAGCGGAAATGAAATTCTTTTCCTGTTGAAATGTTTCTCACGACATCTCCAAACGTCTAACAGATTGTCCCGTATTTGTCAGATAAGTTATGGTACAACCGATTTTGACATGCGGCGAGTAAACAAACTTATAACTTCCAGCCTCCTTTCCTAAGTTGTCGGTGCACTTTTATTTCTTGTTACAGTGTCCTTTAAATATATGATTTTCTTAAAGCATCAAATAGATATGCAGCTTACGCTCATAGGTTAGTCTTTTATCGATAACAGATTTAAGTGTAAATGCAGTATCAATGCACAACCACCACTTTAGTTTTTTTTGCAATGTGTATCACGATATCAAGATTAGTAATTCTTCTGGCCGTAATATAAGAGAGGAGGCATTGTTTGAAATGCTTTTCTGCTTATCGGTTAAGTTAGCTTTTGATATTGACGCAAGCATATATTTTTGATTTATTTCATAACGTTAGCACTAGTGATCTGTATCACCTTAGTTTTCCTTAGCAGCTACTTAATGGCTAGGTCTTTTTTAAATGAGATATTTTTTTTACTACTTTTGAAGTCGAATTTAGTCGCCGTTACGTGTTTGATTTGGGTTCTCGCATTCTATCTTTAGGAGTAGTGTGTTGTTTCCTGGATTTTTAGGTCTCTCTAAAAGTGTTATTTTTAATTAATTAGCTCTGGCAGTTCAATATTTACCTATTGAAACTTTATGAAGTGTTTATTTTTAAGTCTTGGAGGCTAGGTATATGCTCGTATGCCGTTAGTGATGTTGTGTTTATTTATTAAATATTGATGGCGGCAGTAAAACGTAATGGGCAGTGTCTCTTGTTTTACATGTGGCTTTACTTGGAAGTTAATTCCCTCTATATTATTATTTGGCAGTATCTTGTACTGTATTAACTTTGCAGGAATTTTCTGTTGAATACTGGGTATCGTCTACTCTATTTTGTGAAGTTATTTGTTTCGCCACCTTTCGTGAGACCTAACGCGCTTGCTTAGGAATTTCTTTTTGCGGTTGGGTTTTCTAGGATTATTTTGTTCCACTGTTGTGGTGAAACAGCTTATAGGCCTCCAGTTTTAACTTATCGGTTTTCTTTTGCTTTGATTGAACAACTTCCGGCCGGAGCTAGAAAAAAAAACAACATTCTCTACTACCATTTAAATTTTCGGAGACCTTGAGGTTCGGTCTTTATGGGGGATTTTAAATTTAGTGGTTGCTTTATCTCCGTTATTTTCCTAATCCTTACTGTTGGTTAGTTACATGGCATCTGAGAAAAACACTATCTGGTGGATCTAATGGACATAGCGTTTTTCTGGTGAGTTCTGTCGTGAAGAACTTTGTGGCAACTTGTCCTTACGCATTTTCATTCCATATTAGATAGTATTTGATAAGGCAGTATCTCCTTCTTACTCTAGTTGGAACTGGAGATAAGTCGTTAAGCTGATTTACACCTGAAATAAGTTCTCCCAAAAGGCGCTAATCGCGTCTTATTGTTTTAAGGCTTGTTAGATTTGGGTTTCTAGCTTTTTGATTGGATATATTTTATGGATTTTATAGATTTGCGATGTTTTACGGATTATTGAAGTTTCTAGTTGTGATTTTGTCCCTATTTAGACTTCGTTTTCGTAGTCTGTTTTTTATGTTGGTATCGTCCTATTCAGCACTTATGCGATATTGAAGCCACATCAGCTTTCTTAATCGACGCTGGATTTAACAGATAAGCTACAACCTTGCTTTACTAGAACTGACTACTTTTGCTGCAATTCAAAGTTTATTAGCTCGATTAAACTGATAAGCTTGCGATAGTTAAATTTTCTTGCTTACCTCGGGTTTACCATTTATTGATGTACTGATGTATTAGCGATTTATATGTGTATTTTCTACGTACCTTGCACTTTGTTTATTTGTGCGTTAAGCTTACATTTAAAATTGACATACATACGTTACATTGTGAGCACTATGTGTACACGTCGTGGGTTTGGTATTGGCTTCGCATTAATTATTTACGACCATTATATTTAGATATCATACATTCAATACTTTATTTCGGTACAAGGAACTGCCGTCTTATATTACTTGTTTGTATGTATTGAAAATAAATATCACGAAAATTGTGTCACATTTACAGCTTATTAAAGAACCTACGTCCAGTAAATGTATGTTTGAGATTTCCTTTCAATGTAAGTTGAGATTACCAGATCTTCCAACTTAGATTCCCAAGTTAGTAATTTGGTGGCACCCTTATTTGGCTGCTCATTTTAGTATTAACATACCCCTCCTCCGAAGTAGCGCAGCTGCCCGTTGGACGCTATTGGTTACGGAGTGTTTTGGATATTCACAGCTCGCAATCGTGCTTATATTGAAGTTTTCGAAGATTATAATTTTTTTAATATTTTCGCGTAGTGGAGCGTTCAGCGGTCACAATATATGAGGCTTGTTCAATAGAAACGCATATTTATTTTTTATATTGTATTAAAAAAAATTATAAAAATTAGTTTCGTGCATCAAGGTACTTATCTCACTATGTCACTAAGTAATTGAAACTCCGCTAAGAAAATGTTTGTGGCTGATGTTTGAAGAATTCTTGCACAGATATATGCACTTCTGCGTCTGACCACAAACAGTGACTCTGTAACTTCTTCAATGGTCCACAAATATAGAAATCTCAGACTAAGGAAACTTGTACTTACGCCAAAAATTTCTGAAATTTCTTTAATCGACACATGATGATTTTCCATAATTGGAAGTTCCACACATGTCATGTCAGTTGTTGCATTGTGCGCTGTACCCCGTTTTTTTATTTATATACTTTCGACGCCATTTTTCCAGATGGAACATGCGTTTCCATGAACAGCTTATCTTTGCATACAAATATACAATGGTAACACCTTCAGCATAAAAAAATAAATAACGCTGATCTTGCTCAGACAGGTTTTCGACAAAAACTACATTTCTATTCCAAAATTTTAAACACGAAATGCCATTTAAGCAGCTACAACTTATCGGTGTGTTGGTTACAAACATTACTAATATTTTAAAAATCCAGAATGATTATTGCATTTGTTTCCAAGGTTAATTTGATCAAAGATGGATTTTTGTTCAAAAAGCCTCGTATTTTTTAGTTAATTAAAAACTCGTTGTTGGTTACTACAATTCTGTCTTTGGTTAAAATTGCAGGTTTCTGATGGAAATTTTAGTCCATTTGAGAAGGTTAGGTTAAAGTATCTCACAAATGCAAAACTGGCGCGAACTTTAAAGTTGCCATAGCCGGTTAAAGCTCCAACCGCAGGCTCTGCATAAACAGACGGAACGAGTTTGTCTAAACAACGCAACGGTAGGGGATAAAACCCCAAAATCTCGGGGCGCAGACCCCTGCTCCCAGGCTGATTGATAAGCAGCTTCGAATCAATGAAGAATCAGGAGCTTGTGAGTTTCCATCGCTTGTGTAAATGCTCGGTTCATTTTTATGCTGTGGAGAATCCGGGCGTGAATTCCGGCGCTAATGATAATATAGTGCGCCGTACCCCGGGGCCTCACATTCCAAATAAGTTCATGTTATAGCACATATATGAAGCTCTTTATCTTCATTTTCAGTGTTTATTTAGGTTTAGCTTCGCACCTCGTTCGCCCCGTGCCATAACTTTGTTCGGCGACGCCGGTAATTTATTTAGAATTTAAGGAATTACTCTGCTTGGCAGGACAATCTAAATTTGTTTTCGATAGTTTTCACTTTCAGATTTAGCTCGAGCTCACTCAAACTGATATCGCTGTTTCGAAATCGCAATAGTTTGTCAGGAGAGCGTTAAAAACTCCAATATTAACCCCCGGAGCAATAGGAATAACTTGGCGCGCTCAAACTTTGTTCGGAAGTTCGCTACTACGACTGTCAGCCTCCAAACTTGTTGCTCGATCTTGCAAAAGTTCTACGTGTCGTTATCAGCAAATCTTGTACTTAATATAAGTTGATAACAAAAGCCAGGATACCAGACTGCAGACAACCACGTCCGCCTCTGGGGACTAATTTCCTTTGGTTTCGACTTCAAAAGCCATTATAATATCGGAAAGCCGTCGAACGAACTGATGAAAAATTGAATGTGAGAGATGACGAACATTAGCAAAATGCAATAAATTTCAGCGAAGCTAAAGTGAAAAAACAGAGAAACAATTTAATCCACTCCCGTTGTATAGGGCAGGAGTTTATAAAGTTTGCATTCATCTGATTAATTCTCCTAAGGTGTACTTAAGAAATGAACAGTTGTATAAGTTAGTTCCATTAAACCGACAAATTTGTTTGAACTTCTGCTATTTTAAACAGGGCAGCATTTTCTAGTTCGCAAAGTTTTGCAACCGCAGGTGTCCTGTAACGCTGGGATAACGTAATTTTTGCAGAAAACGACGAGCAGTTGCGATATTAGATTCTATCCAACTTATTATTATGAAGTTTAATGGCGTTATTCCAGAGCAGCCATAAAGCTATTTTAATCGCGGTTGGGCAATTCGAAAGTAATCAAAAGTGCATAACGATCCGTATTATGAATTTCGCTGGCGTTTATAGAGGAATTATTGCTAAACTAGAGAATCCCTGGGATTTGAATTCAAGCTTTGTGCTCTTTATCAACGGCGTAACATTAGCTGTGCACTGTGGAGTTAATACATTTCATGATCTATATTTAAAACGATGTAGGTTTTAGTATCCAACGCTATTTTCTTGGTTATGAGATACAGACAATTTTGATGATTTACAAAGTCACTAGAATTTTGCGAGAAATATGAAAAAAAACTATAGTTTTCACAGAAACTTGGAGACAGAAAATAGGTCTGTTTATCTAAGGATTCGAACTGAAATAAATTTAATAGAAACTCGCTGCCCAAGGATATTTAAATTAACAGCTCCTTTTAAAATCATTTAGTAAATATCATATTTTTTTATTAGGATTTAACTGAATCAGTAAACGAATTGTTATACACAGTTACTTGCACTTACAAGCAGAAAGTGTCTTGGGTTTTAAGGCTGGCATGAATAGCCTCCTCTGACATTAAACATGAACGATTATTCTGAGAATACCCAGATCTCTTGTGGTAGTTTTTGCATGCTTTAGCATGTTGTGGATTTTTCGTTGTCTAATTGCATGGTAGTTACCACTTGAACACAATTGTATGTTATGGAAGAACGTTTTAGACACTTTTAATATATTCACAAACAATAGGCATCGCTAATTTGCTGTGCGTTTGGTTATTTCTATATTATGCTATGAAGACATTTTAAGCCTTTATGATTATAATAGCAATTAATAACATTGCAAACATATCAAATAATATTTTATAAAATGTTTCAGAAATGTGATAGTTTAATTTTTGCAAATTGTATAAAATAGCATTTGCGTTGATAATAATTTGTAAAACAGTAGTAAAAATAGTGTTAGCCTTGATATAAACAACAAAATGTAATCAGATCAGGCTTGGAAATAATGTATAACAAGCAATTGGGGAAAGGAAGCCAAGCTGTGAAGTGGTGTTAATTTTGGTTTCCCCAATAAATAATTATTAATACGTGAATACATACCCTTTTCACAATTCAGTGTGTTTTAAATTAATTCTATATCCTTTAGGTACGCTGTAGAAGGTTGCAGTAATTCTTCGTACCTTTGAAGAGGTTTATAAAAAGTATTTAATGTGTGCATCGAGTGGTAATTGGTTTTCCGAGGCTGTGTACGAGGTTCGAGCAGTACCATTGAAGCCCTCTGAGCTAGAGGTAGGCAGCGACCTTCTTGGGAAGCAGTTGGAGCTCTAGGTGTGGGGCAATGGCCTGAATTAGAGTCGGTTTCGGAGCGGTCGAGTTGCAGGAGTCGTTCTGCAAGGCATCAGCGGTTTGTATCTGCGGGCGAACGGAGAAAGAGAGGCCCAGGGACCGTGGGGCTTCTTGGGCGCTCGAGTTAAGCCCTAGTTTATCCTAAAATATTGAATTTAGTGATGTGCAAGTGGCGTCGGATTTTTTTTTCATTTCCGGCAGACGCGTTATCTGAGTGTTTTTATTCGTGACGTGTATTTACTTACTGTTATTGTTATCGCATAGGCAACGCTTTAATTAAGTAATCACTGATAATTTGTTATGATCCCGGGTGGTGTAGCTTGAGCAAGCGTCCACGTTCGATCAGCAGAGTTAAGCAACGATCTTTCTGGTCAGAACTTGGATGGGAGTTCCACGGCTGCATCTTTCGGCACCTCGTGATACGGCTGTCACGGAAATAGTTGGTCCCGGCGGCCATAACAACATAGTGACAGTCGTTAGTAAGGTTGGAAGTCCCCATAAATGCACAGAGACGCCTATAATTGGCCTAACGACTGTTGGCTGAGTGCGATATAAATAAAAAAAAATAAAAAATGAAAGAATAGCGAACTGGTTTTGCGAAATTGTGAGGTTGCATCGCCATTTTTGAATTTGGTTTCCATTAGTTAAAACATCCAGTATTGTAACGGTCTCAGTGGTTAAATGAGCATTGTTCAAATCGTTTACAGGTAAATTATTAAAAAGGATACCACGATATATAAGTTGATAGCAAATGTATTTCCAATAAATTATACTAAATCAAGATAATGGATGTAGAATCTAAACCATTTGGAATGATAGAGCCATTTATTTAAATAATAATATAAATATCATAAAAACATACGGAGGAAGAGGGAGAGAACGAGAACGAGGACGAACTGTAAAATGTACTCAAAACAAGGAAAAACATGGATTAGGCCTACTGCGGAAATCATGTAAAAAATCAGGTGTGATACACGCATACAACTTCCTTTTGCAGTGATCTTATAATTAGCCAACAATTTAATTTTTAATTTTTAAGCATTTGTCAAAAATTTTCAAAAATTACTAATTCTATAAAAACGGCACCAAATAGAGCGTTAGTTTTCTTTAGAATTTTAAGCTGAATTCAAAAATGTAATAATATATCGGGTGTTCTATTTAAAAAAGGAGTTAATAAAAAAATAGAAAAAAACAAAAGAAACCCATTTTAGAGGCATTCAACTGAAAAATCACTCATCTTACATCAATACACATTAAAAATGTAATAAAAATGTAAAGTTTGAAAGAAATCGTTAGAGCCGTTTTTGAAAAAATCGAAAAAAAACTGAAAAATCACAAGAGTAGCATCATACTTCCGGTTATGCTGTCGCATTTAGATAGTACACAAAACTTATATATGAAGTTTCAACGCCATTCCTCTTTTCGTTTTTGAGATATTCGGTTCACAGACGCACAGACAGACAGACAGACCAATGAACAAAAACATGTTTTTTGGGTTCAGGGGACTTTAAAACGTGAATATCTCTTGAAAACTCAATTTCGAATTTTTAGAGTGAATCCAATACTTTCTTTATCGTAAAAGGAAGTAAAACACGTCTGCAAAACTTAACAGTGTGTTCTTTACTGAATGGTTAGTTGTACGTAAAAAACCTATTTAATCTTTTTTGTCGAAAATGCCTTCATGTTCTTTAAGAAGTAAAAAAGTCATACGACTCATAGAAAGGGAGATATTCACGAAAAACGCATTTCTGTGACCTTTGATCTTGAATAACTCAAAACGCAAGCGCGATATCAATGGGGACATTTGATACATTATTTGAAATGTCAAATAAAGGTGCAAAATGCAAAATCTCAGCTCACTTGGATTTTTTCGGCAGGCGGATCCTAATGTAACTGGACTACGTGTGTGGATATGAAATCATATTCGTTCAGTTAACTACAGTTGTCTACTTATCCATTCTGTGGATTGTGAAGAAAACAGAATATTTACATGCGGGAGTAGAAAAACTATTTATATTCTGAGACCAGAAATTTGTAAGGATTGAAAACAAATGTTCAAAAGAATTTACAAAAATAAAAGGTGTTAGACAATGGGTAATTAATATTACGTGCACTACTACTTATTTTAGTAATGGACGCTGTAGCTAGAACATATAACAAGAAGACAAAGGAACTAAGAGTTCGAATATAGAAGTTAGAACCTGTAATTATTATAAATACGGAAAAAATCCTACAGAAGAACCTGAAAATATGGAAAGGCGAATAGAAAAAATACACAAGGGATACTGGATGTATACGGCAGGAGTAGACGAAAAACAGAGGGCAAGAGCAGAAGTCGGTTTTATAATAAAAAATTATAAAATAAACAATATAGTTGAAACCACACGTAAAAATGAAACCATCTTAGTACAGATACAATGCGGACAAGAAAGAAAGCAAAGCACAATAATAATAGCATATGGATCAAACGAACAGGCAGAGAAAGAAGCAAAAGAAAATTTTTGTGAAGAACTACAAGAAGAAATCGGTAAAAAAGACCTAGATGGAAGACTTGGTAACAGAAATCACAACATAGAATAGTTCTTGGGGATGGAAAGTGATGAAACATAAAACACAAATGGTTTGAAGATACTAGACCCGTGTGTAGAAAATGAATTGGCAGTGGCAAATATGAAATTTACACACAGCGACCCCTACAAAGACACAAGAGAAGAACAATTGGGAAGGGGAAAATCCATCATTGATTGCTTTCTAGTAAACAAAAAAGTTGGAAATCAGTAAAAGATGTAAGAGTAAAAATATGCGGAGATAGGAAGCGACCATTATATATTGTTAATGGAATGGAAACAAATGAAGGGAAATGAGAATCATAATATAAGAAAAGACCAGAAACGACAAACTAAATATACCTGAAGTAAGAGTGTACACTACAAAAAATATTGGATAGGAAAATACAAAAACGCGAACCTGGAACAACAGTAAAAGAAAAATGGGAGCAATTAAAGAAATACATAGTAGAAGCAGTAAAAGAGAGTTGTGGTACAGCAAGAGTAGGCAATAAAACAGTAAAAAGAAGCTAAGGGTGGACAGAACAAGTGAAAAAGAAAATAAAAGAGAAGACGAAGACGAAGAAATGGAAAGATCATCTTAAAACAAGTAAAAATAAGACTATCATGAATATAAGAAGATAAGAAAACACTAGAGACAAAGTAATAGAGGCAAAAAGACAGTGTGGATTGACTTCAGCAACAAAATAAAACAAACATATACAAAGAGAATCAAAAGCTATTTTATGGAACGCTAAAGCAACTAAGAGAAAAGGAAAACGGGACACTGGGACTATCAAAGATGAAACAGGGCAAATACTAAACAGAGAGGAGGAGGTAATGGCAATATGGAGAAAGTACTTTCAGGAGTTACTAGAGATAGAAAAAGACGATATAAATGACAAACCAGATAAGGTAATAGAAAAACAAGAATAGAAGGAAAGTTTAGAAAGAAAGAAAATTGACTAGAGAAGAATTGGAGAAAGCAATACAAAAACTGTCGGAAATGATACGCAGGAGAAAAGGCAAAAGCAGCACTACTGGATGTGCGTAACAGCATAATTAAAGAAGGTAATACCCCAAGCGACTGACAACTTATTATACTAATATATAAAAAAGGGGACGTATGCAGTAATTACCGAGGAATAACGCTACTATGTATACCGAGTAAAACAGGAGTACGCAAGACTCAATCTTTACATACTGGCAGATAAGTGAGAAGGTGGCCAATAATCAAGCATCTGTATGCTTCGTAGACCTGTAAAAACCCTTTCGGCAGGGTCAGAAGAGAGGATTTGTGGGAATGTCTAAATAAAGGAGGAATAGAGGACAACCTAGTAGATATGACTAAGATCCTCTATAAAAGGTTCTTGAACTATGTGCGGACAATAAATGAAACATCGAAAATGTTCGAAACCAAAATAGGACTCAGACAATGATGCGTACTAAGTCCTATAACCTATACTATTCACAGTAGACGTAGATGATACAGAAAGAAATAAAGAGAAGTGTGGAAAAGAATACCAAGTATGAATTAAACCAACTACGCTTTATCCTGAAAGGTAGATAGGCGTGAGGATTAAGTAAGTAAAAGTTTTATAATATTACAAATTTTCGTTCACCAAAAACAATGTTTCCGATTTTCAACATTTAGAATTTCTTGCAGTTCTAGCGAATTAAATTCCATAACGGAAAAGGGGCTGAATTGAAGATATCGCAAATATTTCTTACAATTCAGTTCCATTGCATTTAAATTATTTTTGTAGCCCTCATAGCCTTTCAACGACTTAAGAGAGAGATAGCCTTTCGGTGTCATTCTAAAATTCTTCTCCTTCTTCCTCTGATTATATCGCGTGTTAAAAAAAACTCATTTAGAGCAGGCGATGGAAAAAAGGATAAAACATGTCTTTACTTAAGTCTGTAGGTGAATGTCAGATTGCAATTTGTTTATGAAAACATTTGTCACTGTGACAGGCAAACGTTTACAATGCATTAAGTTTATCAAGCAAAAAGGAAAATAAGATGGCATTTACACAACGAGTGTATTAATCATAACAGTCAATAAAAATTGTGTTTATTAAATGTTCTGTATATTTTAGGAAAATAGTTCAAGATCAAGATGTAATTTAGTTCACCCTGACTTATGGTAGTTCATTTGCTTCAATGGGTATGTATCAAGTTGTGGCAAACTTCAATTTGATCATGGCATGCTGCGAATAAGTTTTTTTTCTTGAAACAGACGATAGGCCATTGGCCTGTTTTAACCAGAAAGTGGTTCTGTGAGTCCTTTTTGCCCTTAGGCCGGGTAGGTGGCTATCCTTGTCCGTCGAAAGTGAGGAGGAGTTCCCTTTTTAGGGTTTAACGACTACCACAGGTGTTAGCGTGATTTTGAAGTTCTTCTAGAGAGGATTCGAATCCGGGCGGCCGCCTGAGAGGCGAAAATTTGCTCGTTGGGCCATCCGCTCACCTAAAATGTTAAATTTCCAAAATTACGGAACCATTTCAAACGAACTAAACTTGACAACTTTATAAAATAGGAATACACGTGCATAAATACTCTCACGTTATTCGTTGGGTAGCCAGGGCAACAATTTGAATCTTACTCAAATTCTGTCTTGATAATTGTCTAGTGTTTATTAGGAAATGGCGTAATTGCCTTCTATTATATTTTAGGATGATATTTTCTTTCCGTAGCTACTGGCGTGCTAGAATTATTGCAGTCACACTTTTCTGGTGTTCACTTATAGTTTTGTTAGTGTTACGCTACGTAACTTTTTCGATTCTGTCTAGTTTCTACATAAACAAAAATATGTGTAGCTTCAAAAAAAAATCGGAAATAGTTCAAACCCTATGGAGATCTGTCAGATTTACTGTATTACGTGTATATTATCGGCTGGGATTTATTGAAATATGTCGGTTAATAGTTTAGGTTATCCATAAACACCAACGCCCAAGGCTTAGAGTTTAATCCGCACGGGCTCTGTAATAGCAATTCTAAACCGTACGAAATGCTGTTAGAATTAACAAGGCACATCTAAATGAAGCTTAATCCAGTGCGAGTGGACCGTCTCCATTTGCTTTGATGTAACGATCCAGTTTAATCCCACTGCGATGCATAAAGCCTGGACTGTTTTATAGTTCGTTAACTATAACTATAAAGCGATCTACTTAATTAGTCTCCACACCAGGCCTGGCGTTTGCAAACTCCACATTTGCATGTTTTTAATAAGACTTTCCGGCACGGCCGTAACGGCCTAAATACTCAGTAGGGCTTATTATAATTTAGGGAAAGCTTAGTATCTTTTGTCGAATTTTTGAAATTTTTAAGGTAAAAAAATCAATTGATTACATCTATGCAACTTTCCTGCGTATTTACAAAGTCAAAATAGTTAAAAACGTCGATCCTTCAGTTCCATACCCAGGGCTGATGTGTAGCCATCTTTTTGATAGTCAGCAGCATTAAATCTGCCATTTGTTTTTGCACATAGAGAACCGCTGTGGTGGTTCGACTCTATTCAAAATAGAAGATCAGTTTGCCATTGCTAGAAGCTGTGCTACAATGAACGTTCTACTTCATGGACCAAAAAGACCTTACAAATACTTTTGTACTTTTGTTTGACGCTCTAAAAAAGCATCATTAGTTTAAATAAACCTTAGTTTATCATACGTAAGCCCTTCTATTATTAGCCAAACGAGATCGTGTGATCTGTCACTTAGTTTATAAACAAAAGCTAAAATCAATGATCTTAGAGAGAAATACATTAACAAAACGCGGAAAATCCCTTAAAAGCGGGGGAAATTTACAATTTAATTAATTTTACAAGTAAATATCCAAGTTACGCTAAAACTCATATGCGCCTTAAATAGCTCCTGCCGTGGTGCGATTTTTATCCAAATTCTTTTCGACTTCCATTAATGGATTGCCGAAAAAACAACCCGCTGTCCACCGACGCTATGGCAAAGATCTTTAGTCCCCACCTTGTTTTCCTCCACATGGATAGCCCACTTAAGCACATAAGGTTGTCCCAGTGACCTAGTTTCGCTGTATTTGACCCAATTTTGACTACTTGAGGTAA
Organism: Agriotes lineatus; assembly: GCA_940337035.1. Lineage (NCBI taxonomy): Eukaryota > Metazoa > Arthropoda > Insecta > Coleoptera > Elateridae > Agriotes > Agriotes lineatus. The sequence continues at coordinate 115,347,896 of OW679199.1, read as the reverse complement.
TTCACAATTATTTTTCAATTGCTGGCTTTCACAGACTTACTATTGTTGCAGAAGTATTTAGTTATGCCGGTAACGAGACTTGGACAGGTGCGTAATTCCTAACAATCTTCGATTTCGTTTGTGTTCACCCGAAACTAGGGTGAGCTGTGCCTGAACGATGCCGCTGGCTCGGAGATGTGTTATGTGCAGCCTCCAGGTGTTTAGACTTCGCTAGTGCTTTGAAGACGTTCTCCAGGACTTTCAGGTGCTTTGAAGGTGTACTGTGCTCACAGGACATCGAAAACACTGTTCAAACAGTATCGTATGCAGTGCCGCACTTGTCCGTAAAATTGAAACCCCAAGCACTGCCACAAACTGTACCCTTTTGCCATTGTAAGCGCGTATAAATTTGTCTAACTCAAATGTTCCCTGTTATTTTAAGCTTTATTTAAGACTACTGCTTACTGCTGTATATTTCAAAAAAAAAATTCATATTAAATTAATTAACTCGTTTTAACCCTTTGGATTTTGACTGAAATTTGTAATTGTTGCACTTTTTCAACTACAAACATTTATTTTATCTTTAGAATGCTATTTATATTGAATCCTCTGCTATTTGTATAATATTTATTCTTACTAATTTACAAAAATGCTTCACCCAGATTATACTTTTACTTCTATACTGGAATTTTCTATATTCTGATTCTTAACGAACGTGGTATAACCGCTGTCATTTCTTCTTGGCCAATACGATTCGTATTCACACTTTCCACACATTTCATCTGATCCAAATTAATAGTTTCTTCTTCAGTGCTAACAACTACAAGCAGAACTTTACGATTATCTACTAATCGTCTTTTCATATGATTTAAGATGAAGTCAAGTACCTATTTCATAAAAAATGTTTTATTTTTGTTACCTATTATATTGATAAACGGTGGTCTTTTGAGCATCAAAAAATGGATTTCATAAAGTTTTATTTTAATTACGGTTACTTTTTCACTACCGCCCTCGAATTTTCTGTAATTGTTTTATGATATATAATCTGCCTTGTAGTTTCTCCTAATATCTGCTTATGTTTATCGTTTCCTTCACCTCGACTCGGGTTGTTAGGATGTTTGTAAAGCTCAATGTACTTGCAAGGATTTTAAAATAATAAATATTTTAAAAAGGGCTCATGGTCAGTATTGCGTAAGCAGCGGTTTATTCTTGTAGATTGTAACAACATACCGGAAAATGGAATAAACGTTTACAAGTTTTCCGAAACATGAAATTATAAGAAATATATGTGCTATCAAAGTTGATCGTGCAAACTGGTAACTCAACAATAATTCTAGAATATGTGAGCAACATTTTGAGGAGTGCATGTTTAAATCAATAAGTGTTTACAGAATCAACAAATCTGTCACTTCCCTCGCAAGTGGACGTTGTGACACTAAACAATTTTAAAAATCAGAGAACGTTTTTAATTATAGTGAAACGATAAATGGGAACACTTGGTAATGCGAATACGATTTCAGCAACTACCATTTGCCGCCTGATGCCATGCTTCGGATCCCTGCGATGCAGCTGCATTAAACACAACGCATTTATTCGTTGCGCTTTTCTGCCCCTTACAACATATACCTTGTATCTGTTGGGTTCCATTTTCGCCAGGGGTAAAGACTGAGCTATGTGCAAATGACTACTTTTATCTATTTGTGAGTTGAGGCAAAAATAAGCAAAATTCTATTTTTGAAGGTGTTCACCCTGCATATGTTGGGTCCAAAATCTGCCCTTTTTCGTTAAGGGTAAAAATATGAGCTATGTGCAAAATATTACATTCATTTAACTAATAGTTCTTGGGTTAAAGCAAAAATAGGCAAAATTTTATTTTGATAAGTTGCTCACCCTGTATATATTTTATTGAAAATTTTTCGGTTTCTTGCCAGGAAGGCATATAATCCGCATGCAAAATATTGTCTTCCTCCAACAAATAGTTTTTGTGTTATACAGGCAACAGACAGACGGAATTGCGAAAACTTGTTTTTCTACGGTCACCTGTAAAACTGACTATTAAGCGCTCACTGTCAATGCGAAAAGTTAGCGATTCACACATTTTTTCCCTAGTAACCATTTTAGCATCGCAACCACGTAAACAATGTCTTAATGAAATAATCGCGTCACTTCATTTTACTTTACGCATCGCCATGGCTAACCTGATTGTTATTGTAATTCGTCATATTTCTGGAACTGGCTAAAATTATTGACAATTGCATCACGGCGCGTCCATCATCACGCAACAGTTTTATTGAGTTTGTGAGTTTTTCTGAAGTTGAAGATGGAATCTGAAGATAATTGCACCACGGCTGAAGTATTTGAAGCAGCCCAGACAGCAACCAATGAGTTGTTGCCGGCCAAATCGCGCGGCCTTTATGAACGGCGGTACAACGACTTCGTCAAATGGTGTGAATCTAAATTTCAATTATTTAACAATTTTGTTATTTATTTAGGACCGTAGAAAAATTTTTGTATGTATTTCGAGTGTAAAGAGCCATTTTGGTATTCGGTTGCTTTTTCGCGCCTCGCTACCGCTCGGCACGAAACTCGCATCCTCATACCAAAATGGCTTTCTTTACACACTAAATACATAAATATCTATTTCGTAACCTATGGACCCTGAAACTTGAAGATCTGAAGAAATCACGTGAAGTGATTTTTGCGATTGCAATACTTCGTCTTTAGACAAGGGAAGTAAAAACTTAAAAATAATGCTATCACAATTTTGTTTCCCTTGACGAAAATTTAAGAAACTATCCCTATTTTCAACAGTAGCGTTGGACAGGCTAGTAGCGTAACGTGCATTCCAAATACGACTATTGTAAGATCTTGCACTTCAATAAGCTTAGAAGCTTATTTGCTGTTGAAAGAAGAAGCAAAAACTGGAAGAAGGAAATGATTTACAACTTGCAGCAAAAATTAGATTCAGATTAGTTATTTATGTATCAACGGCATTATGAAGATCTTTATGTCCGTCCGGGGCCCGACAAGTTTACTAGCCTGAGGGTTTGTAAGTCGCTCGAAAGCATAAAAATCAAATAATGCCCGTAGTTCATGTAAACTTTCTTGTCTTACTACTGTTTTTTTAATAACTTAATGAATGAGAAAGTGGATGATCAATCGCAGAAAAAATAATCTGTATGGCTGTGTATGTGTACTCACCGACACATCAAGGTACATGATTCGACGCTAACGAAGAGCGGGGTTATGAATTATATTGTCCTTTCATAATGCCCCAGTTATTATGGAATAGTTTATATATTTCGTACCACAGTTATAAATAGCAGATAATGTATTAAGAAAACATGCAACATTTTACATACAGTCATGATGATCAAATTCAGGCTCTTAGCGCAAATTTACAAATTTTATGAAATGGGGCAACACCACTAAAAAAGCATTAAAAACATGTACAACAAACTGTTACAGCATAATATAGCTCTACTGTCTTTGAGAACTATTAGAAAAAGCATGCAAAGATTTAAATTGATTCAGGAATTCTTAATGATGTTTATCTACGACCACTACTAAAAGTAGGCCTTTTAGCGCTAGCTTGTTTCACTAAAAGTGACGTTTTATAGTTTACCGTGGTTAAAGAAATCAGCTGTTTACTTTTAGCTCTACTGCTAAAAGTGAAGTGAGGTTATAATACTACAATTTCGAACTGGAAGTAAAGTTGTAAAGCTATTCTAGTTGCTTCTTGCGTTACTAGTAACGTGTTTTTGAAATAATTAAAGCGTTATGTAATGAATACACTCATATGTGGCGTATTAATAATTACATTTCGTAACTGACCTTGACAGCACTGGCTTCGCAAACATTCGCCTGCGCATGGCCTACTATTTATTATGACATAAATTAGAAGTGTCGTAGAAGCAAACATTTGTTAAATCGATATTTATGGATTAATAACGGTAAAATTAAGGTCGTAGATAAAATATTGTATGCAACGCCTGCTAAAAGTCGTTTATGCACGAGACATGAAAATTATGAAACGAAGCCCATGTGCTAAAAGTAAACAGCTGGTGTTGGATTTAGAATTTCGAACTGGAAGTGAGGCTGTGAAGTTATTGTAGTTACTTCTTTCGTTAGAAGTGAAGTGTTTTTAAATAATTAAAGCATTATGTAATGAATAAAATAAAATGTGTACATTTATAATTACCGTTGATAACTAACTTTGACAGCTACTGGCTGCAGAAACATTCACCTGCGCGTCAGGGCCACCTCTTTATTATGACATAAATTATAACTGTTATAAATGCAAACCTTTATTAAATCGACATTTATGGATTAATAACAGTAAATGTAAGGCCGTACAAAAAATATTGTGTGCAAACTTGTGCTAAAAGTGTTTATGCACGAGACATGTTTTCTCATGCATAAACGTCCACTTTTTGCACAAATAGCTATTTTCTACGACCGTCTTAAAAGTCATTACTTTTAATAGCAAAATCTGTCATTGACGTTTCTCATACTGATACTAAAAGTATCTGCCGCTAGACAACACTTTTAGTTTCTAGAATTAATAGTTATGTATGGTTCAAGTAAATAAAGAGGCATTTTATCCATAAGGGAAAAACTTTAGCTCACGACGCAAAGCCGAGTGAGATAATTTCTTCGAATGAATAAAATCTCGTTATTCACGTATGGCATATACATTTTCTTCCGATGCTTACATTCAGGTATATAGATATGTTTTAAAATTGTATAAATAATTTGAAAGAAATAATCATATTACCTATTTTTGTATTAGTTACCACGGTAACATGTGTGTATTTTGTTAGTTGCTATGAATTATGAACTATTTTATTCAGTAGCGAATAAGGTAACATTTATCCATCCTTATCATTAAAATGTTATTTTACCATGCACATTTTCATAGATGAAATACAACTTTACAAGTAGGTATTGGAAAAGGTACTTTTACTTCCTATGAACTAGAGGTCTCTTCTACTTGGTCGGCTATGGGTGCAGTTGTCGTAATGTTTTTCAAATGACAAGCATCAAAAGCAGTCAATCATTTAAAATTCTGAACGTTTTGTACTTTTCTTGGTAGCAGAAAAAATAGTATGTATTACTCGTATTAAAGGTAGCGCTGTTTGACTCGCAATTTTTGCGTTGACTCGGCTACGTTGCTCTTCGCCTAGCAAATACAAACATAATTGCTTGTCAAACAAAGTTCCACTTTTAATACTAATACAACAATATACTATTCACTACAAAGAACGAAAAGACTGCGTGCCAATTATCGACGAAATGGAAATTAATCCAGTCAGCAAGTTCGCAACTTCATTTAATATTATTGTTAATTAATTATTTAGCGTTAAGTAATGGTTAATAGTACATTCTGTTACTATTAATGTTAACTAAGCTGGTTGCATAGCCGCATGCTCCAAGGACAGGTCAAAGTCTCGAGAGTTAAGCAACTGTGACACCAGGCTTCCTATTACAGGCTCTACGATGGAAAAACATGTTAATTACCTTTATTTTTAATCCTTTGGCATAATAATGTTTTTATGGTTATATGTATTAGTTAAACTGTAATATTATATAAGCAACAACAAACCGCGATTTAATTAGTTCTTATGTGACCGATATTTTCTATAATTTAACAACAGTGTCAGCATTTTTTGTCTTATTGTCATTTAGACATTTCGTATGCACAAACTGTTAAGCAAAGAGTAATATACTCATATAGAGTGACTGTAGTTCTAGAATATGTAATTCTCGAATTGAAGCTACTCGGGTCGCAGACCCGGGTTTCCTGGCCAAAATATGCCATACGTGATTCTGAGCAGGCTCTTCATATGTACTTTTTGAACGGTGTAAAGCAAGTTGGTAAAAAGTTACCAAAGTCAAAGTAAAATTCTTCTTTCTTCTTCCTTAATCAAATAAACTAAGTTGTTGAAAATAACATAACTGATCCCTCTAGTTCAGCACGAATGGGTTCTCTATAACTAAAGTACTTTTTACAAGTTACAAAATCTGTGTCATTTTGACATTAGTAACTTTTCTAACTAAATATTTGATACACCGGTAAAAATATCCATATTTAAGGACTTCTCAGAATCACAAATAAAATTAATCGAGTATAGTTTGAAAAATACACTATCGTATTGTAAGTGACCATATAATTACATTTGTATATTGTTTCACTAGAAAAATTATTATACAACTAACATTAGATTTGGATATTATACGTATTATAAAATGTTCTTAAAGAAACCACTTCCGGGATTGGACCGTGTCATTATTGAGGTCGAAAAATTCAAAGTTTCGCTCACTTTTGTAAGGGGCTTCATCTCTTCCACTTATTTTATATTTCACGGCAAGTTCTTGAAACAAATCTCTAGTGCGGCCTTGGGTTCTCCTCTTTCACCTGTCGTTGACAATATCTTTATGAAAGCTTTTGAAACCATGGCTCTGGAATCTTCAGAACTGAAAACGAAAGGTTGGTTCCGATACGTTGACGATACCTTTATTATTTGGCCATATGGTAATAAAATTTTTCCCGTCTTCTTAAACCATCTCAATAGTCAACATCCAGACATTAACTTTACCATGGAGATGGAAAGTAACGGCGTCCTTCCTTTCTTACATGTGCAGGTTTCTCGTCAACCCAGTGACATCTTGGTCATTATGTATATTACAAATCCAGTCAGACTGATCGCTATCTACATGCCGATTTCCACCATCCTACAAAAAACTTTCCGTTATCAATTCGCTCGTACACCGGGCTGTTTCCATATCCCAAGCCGATAATGTCCACGCTGAATTAAACCATATTCGGAAAGCTCTTAGGAACAACGGTTACCGTGCTAGGTATATATAGTCTGCCATCAGTCGCCATCTTCATCTACGGCCACCAAAACCTCCAAAATCCAATCCTCCCGCAGCATTACTCTTTCTTCCATATATTCATCAAGTCACCGATAGTATAGGAAAGTTTCTTCGAAAACAAAACATAAATCCAGTATTTAAACCCCCGAGCAAAATCTCACAGGTTTTTCCTTCACCTAAAGGCGAGAGGTATTCCGCGGGGAAATTTTGGTGTTCAAGCTCCAGGAATTAGTAGGGAATTAGAATATGTAGTTGGGGAATTAGTTGGGGAATTGCGGAAATTAGGTGAGGAATTAGGGAAATTATGTGAGGAATTAGGGGAATTAATTAAGGATTTGGGAGAATTACTTAAGGAATTAGGGCAACTATCAGTAATTACAACGCAGCGCGCGCAACTGCTGAGCAGGTCACTTTGAGATGGAATTGAATGGGAGATAAAGCAAAAAAATTTGGAATCACAATTTAGGGATTTTCTGCAGACGGCGATACTCGCCTTTTAAGAGCTATGAGATCGAATACTGATCTACTAGCTCGTATGCAATCAGAACCGAAAGAGAAGAATAAAACACACCAAAAGTTCACAGAGTTACACCATTTGATTCCAGTTCTAGATTGGGAGTGGTACCAATATAGTATTGACAAAAATCAAGAATGCTACGTAGAGCACACTACACACATTTTAACATAAATGCGCACCCGTATCTTGAAACCACGAATCATTCAACTAGTTGGTAATTATATAGCCACCGCCAATCACCTTGAGGAGTAAACGTGCAAACGATAAACATCTCCTTACACCTTCTGGTCTTAAGGGCGAAGATAATATGAACTTCGCATTTGCGGAAAATAGTATATTGTATGTTAAGAGCTGAAAGTGCATTCTTGCCGCTTGCGCATGAATATTGCTGGTTGAGACGAAGTCGAAACCAGCAATCATGCAAAAGCGGCAAGGGCACTTTTAGCTCGAAATATACATACTATTTTTTCGACGACTGAGCATATTATTAAAGGAAAATATCAAATTTCGTTTTATCGCAAAAATTAATTGACAATCAAGTTAACATTACTCGCGCAGTCTATATGACATGTGACGCGATTATTTCCACAAATGACGGGCGTTGTCAAGGAAACATTCGGACGTGGCTACCTATTTTGTTCACGCGGAAACCCAAAACGCTCGGCGAGCGGCAAAAAGATGAAAACGCACGCTCAGCGGCAAATGTCAACTTTCTGTTGTCAAATGACAGTGAGAAAAATCTACTTTCGATGTCAGTCGTCGAAAAAATATGTAGTTTGAAACTAATAGAGCAATTGAATTCCACAGAGTGAGGGCACTGTCGCTTACCTTAGACTTATGCACTATATTGAGTCGTCTTTTCTGGATTACAGTACAGAACTGAATACCAGATTATATCACATCTAGTATGTTGTACGTTTTACTAGAATATGGAGAGTCAGCATTAAAGGTAGTAAGAAATATCAAGCAAGGTACAACTTCATGTCAAGGAATTGCTACCTCTGCATTGAGCTGAACGTACACGCCTCGATTAAACTTATATTGAATCTCAAAAGTGGTGAACTACAACCAAATATGTTTAGCTCTGCGATATTTGGTATTCAAACATGTAAGTCTCTATTTAGAGACCTTCGCGTATACCACAGTAATACATTTTAGAATAAAGGATATTCTGAACAGAATTTATAGAATAAAAACAATAAATGATACCATCAACGATCTCAGGGGGCCGTTTGCGCTGAAAAATAAACTTAAGAAAAAAAATGCCAATTGAAGAAAAAATACTTATTTTGGATATAAAGGCCGAAGTCGAAAAAGCGCTTCAGAATGCTTTAGCTGATACGGAACAACTTGGTATCAATGCAAAAAAATGTCTGGAAATATATGCATGTTCCTTTCGTGAAATTTCATCAAAACTCTGGACTTCGAATGGGCAACATGATGGGCACAAGCGAGAACGAAGCTGCGAACTAGAATGAGTCGGAGACGAAGAAAACGAAAATGACAAATCCAAATAATGCGGACCATATGGTTTTGGAATTTATTGTTGATGAAAGCAGTTCACATGAAACTTCTTCTGAAAGTATGACTTTGAAAGATTTCTCTCAAAAAGTGAGTAGTTAACATCTTTCCGAAAAATTACCATAAGAAAAACTCATAGTTGACATACTGCTGGCTTTTGGATCAAACGGAAGAGTTAGTACCGATCGATTGAAGCGATTTATCGGCGCTACTGGAGAAAAAGCTCACAAGAAAGCAGCGAAAAGACAGCCGACCTCAATTTCTAAACTCGCCAACAAGGAGCGATAGAAAAAGAATCAAATAAGTGACAGTGACTCAACTTGATGATTTGGAAGAATTTTTGCTGCCAGAATCAGAAGTCTCAGGTAAAACAGGATTCAAAATTAATTTAGATAACTATTAAGCAGTTTTTTATGACCAGTCATTGTTCATTGGTCGAATAATTGAAGATGGTGGAGACCAGCACTACAAAATAAAGTTGGTAGCGGGACATTTTAATTAAAATGATTGGACCTCCTCAATATTAACCATAGATATAAGGTCTTAAAAATCAGTAAAGCTATATGTTAATGTTGTTGTTAAGTAAAGAATATATTATATTTATTTTATTTGTTTCTATATAAACGTGAACTACTTTTTTATGAGTAGAATATTTATTTTTCATTGGGTTTTATTACAAACATATCTACAACTTCTACATATTTTCAAGATATTTTGGTAACGGCCGCATATTTAACGTAGAAGAGGTATTTTGGGAATTGCGGTCAGGAATTCGAAATCTACGTGGTCGAGGTATTGAAATTTTATTTCGTTATTCTAGGACTATTTACATGGATAACCAAGGCATTATTAAAGAAAAATTTGAGGTTATAAACACAATGACTAATTGTACATTTGAACAACAAAAGCATCATCCTTGCGATTATATGACTGGTGCTTACCATTATTATTAATGATGCCATATTTAGCCTATATGTATAGACTTAACAATTTTTGTTTTGTTTATTTTCAGAATCCCGAGGATGACAAAACAAAATTGTTTAAACTTCGACCACATTGAAATTTGTTTTCTTTGAAATCCTGACCCCAATTTCTAATATACATCTTCTAGGACTAATTATCTTGCTTATAATTTTTTAACTTAATTGAAGAGAAGATGGCAATATTGTCACTTTGGTGTTATTATTTTAGAATAGTTAGTATACTCTATGGGTGCTACCTAGTTATTTGTGGAGAATTAGAGAAATTACTAAGGAATTAGTAGGAAATTAGAAAATTACTAGGGAATTAGGGGAATTAGTAGGGAATTAGGGAAATTAGTAAGGAATTAGGGAAATTACTAGGGAATTACTACGGAATTAGAGGAATTACTAACTATCTTAGGAATTAGTGTACATAATATTTTTTCGCGGAATACCTCTCGCCTAAAGGTAAATTAAACACTATGTCATCTAAAGGTATTTATAGAGTCCCTTACTCTTGTAATGCTGTATACATTGGTGAAACATGACGTTCAGTAAAACCTTGCATTTCTAAACATCAGCGCTGTCTCAAGTCGGGTCTCGTTTCATCACCAGCAATCGCCGAACACCAACACGATACCGGCCGTAAGATTCTTTTTGATGAAACTTCCATTATCTGCAAATCCCCATTCTTCCTTAGCAGAAAGATTCGCGAAGCCATTGAGATTTACAAACATCCTAATAATCTCCCTTCCTTCTATGTAGAAATTGCTAATTCCTAAGCCCCGCCCACCGTGACTCAACCGCGACGGATTTGCCTATAAATTCTCAACTTTCTCCCTCCGATCGTTGGAAGAGTTTCGTTTCTGGCGTGGTTTACACACGTTGAGTTACCGTGATATTTTACTTTTACCCCTGATGAAGCCCCTTACGAAAGTGGGCGAAACGGTGAGTTCTTCGACCTTAATAATGACACGGTCCAATCCCGGAAGTCATTTGTTACTTAGTGACAATGGCCATGAAAATCTCCGAAATCATCTCCTATGTTTAGGGTTATTCAGATTTTCGGGATTATTAGAACTTTTCAATGTTTCAGGATACGTATTCGATGCATTGCCACTTACAATTGTCTGTGAATAAAAAGGGGTTGAGGTGAGCATAGACTAATACAGTCTAGTTCTAATATCTACGCCAGCGCTTTCTCAATTGCCATTGAAAGAATGAATAGGAAATTGTCTTCTTCTAATAGAAAAGACGACTCGTGTCAACTGGAGTTCGGAAGAAGTAAAACCTTTGTCCCGTGGTTTGTCATTCATGTTAAGAGCAATTAATTTTATTTTATTTAAACATCTTCAAAATATCAAAACTGCACTAATTTCCAAGCTTAGGTTTATTTATACCCTACATCTACGACGCGTACTATAACAAACTGGTCAATGAAATTAAAGAAAGTACGTGTCGTAAAACATCTGCATGTTAATAGCTCTGTTTTAAAAAATAATGCTAAAAATCGGTGCAGTAAAAGCTGCAAGCGAACCCGACAAGAAAACTGTTTGTATTTTAAATATGTAGATGATATATTCATCGTTTACAGCTTCGAGCCTGCTATCCAGACCGAGAAGCGGTCCGTGCAAACGGAAACGAAGGAGCTCGAGCTTTAGATTGCGGAGTTTTTAAGGGGTTCTTAAACCATTCGAACTGACCTGCCGTTGCTAGGCAGCGGAAAACCATCAAGAGTCCATGAGATCTGCGGCGTGGGGTTGCCGGCCGCACTGCATTTCAGGGAAACTGCGGGTCCTGGCTGTAACGTCTGCTCTATGAAGCTATAAAGGAGCACCGGCGGAGCGTCTGAAACAAAACGAAATTCTGAAAGTTCCGCACCTGCAATGAGCGCCTCGGCGTCAATTAAAATAACCTAGGAATTTATAGAATTGCTTTGACGTTAATATTGCCTTAAAAGCTGCCGAGCCTCTGGAAGTACCGCCCCGTTAATTTAATTGTTCACTGGGGGAACTGCACGATGATTTTCAACATGGACGTATGGTTGCGAACAAAGCCCGTAACGAACTGGTCCGCTGCGGTGCCTAATGGCTGCGGGCAAGTGGCATGGTGTTTTGGGCGTAATCTGTAGCTCTGCTTAAACGCAACTTGTTTCTTTAATGTAAATAGAGAAGCTTTGCTAATGCATGAGGTGTGACAATTTATTTCTTGGAATGCCGCTGTAAAAAATGTGTGCATACAGCTCGCCTAAGCTTAGAAGGCACTCCGCAAATTCTTGAACTAATAATACATTCACGTATGTAGTTTTTTTAAATTGAAAAAGTAGTACACGAAGTCACATATTTTGTCTCAGTTATTCATACTTCGTATGTTGAGTGACATTCCTATCAATATAAACTTGATAGTTTTTCTCAGAATGTATTTTGGCAGTTGAAGGAATAAACGGTAGCGACATTCTCCTTCTCTAAAAGTCCCTTCTAAGCTTGGGCGAGCTGTACCTGCGAATTAACCTTCTTCTGCAGCTGTGTAGTCAGACATTGTTGCATTTCTAGAACTATATCTAGAACTCTGTTTATGGAATCTTCGTTTGTCACGCTCAATATTAGGGCGGATGATTCAATTTGGTAACTAATTTAGCCAGGAAGTCGCAAGCACTGATGGACTTCATGACTTGGTGTCAGATACAATTAGATAGTTTTCTTCACAGACTCCAGCCATTTTTTCAAATTCTGAAACGAACATCTGGCCTGGCCTGTTTAATTTAAAAATTTCATATTTAGCCAATTTGTGTCTGCTTTTTCATTGTTAATTTGGATTAATGATTGTAACCTATTATAGCTGAAAGTACGCGATTACGGTTTTGTTTATTGGGTGGATCGCTCGGTTTTGTTGTTGCCGCGTTTGATATGGACCAACGGTGCTTGCAAGGAAGCTGAATTACTACGAGTTAAATAAAGCGGCTGGAGCCCCGCATTAAATAAAATTTACTGCATAAGTGTTTGTGTGTAGCAGACTGTTTGGATTTCGTTGTTTCGTTTTTATGTCATTTGCCAGAGAGGAACATAGCCAGCAGCTAGGTACTTCCCCGTTGTATTTGTGAGAAATTTCCATGCTTGGAGCCACGAGCTTAAGGTAATATGATACAAAAAACGTTTGGAGATTGAGTGATAAGCGTTTTACGCAGGCTGTGGAGGATTTCACGACCATTAAGCGATGTAATTAATAGGTAAATAAATATGTACGCAAATCGCGACGGTGGATTTAGATGCAGCATAGGCGTATAATAGTCATTTACTTTGGTGTTTTTTTAAATGTCGATTAAAGGTAATTGTATTTCAAATACAGTTAGTTAGTACGGGAGTAGATCAAAAACTCCTGAAACGAGGTGTGTTTCAGCAATCGGGTTGCAGCTAACCTTTATAGTTTATGGTGGTTACCGATACTTCCTATCCACGAGTTGAAGCAAATTAGGAATATCTAATGTACTGAGGTAGCTAGGCGAACAACAAGGGCAGGTAATTTATGAAAATACTATGTTGTACGAGACGTCTTATCATAATTGAACTCCCATCGAAGGGGCTATGAAGAGCCTCATTTCATATCTCGAAGTAATATTTTTGGTGACTATTGTTGTTGTTTATTCCATATTTATCCTTTGCCTTTTTACCTGTCTGGCGTTGTCATTGATGTCTTCTCACTCCTCTCTAAATCTCATACGTTATTCAAAGATACTTGAAATTTGCATAGTATTCTCAACGTACACCATTTTCAGCAGCTCTCAAGCTTAAGTAGAGCTTTACCGATCTAAACATACAAACAGATCTTATCGCGTTGCTCTAAAATTTTACCACTAGCTCTCTCGCCACAATATACGGGGTGGGCAAATTTTGACGTTTTATAAGGGAATCTCGATAACTATAGGAATTGTGGAAAAATACACCTACATCCTCGATCTTGTTTTTCGAGAAAAGCTTAATGGCGCAATACAAAATTGGCTATCGCCTTTTGTTTTCGAGTTATAAATAAAAGTTCGATTTTGCGACTTTTAGTTTTGTGGCTATATCTTCCTTCTTTCTTAAATAAAAAAAAGTAATTTTTACGTTCTGTAGGCACTTTTTATGAAAATGCAGTGGCGTAGTCGAATTACAGTTATTCCATAAAGTTTTATTTTTCTTAAATGGGACTTATAGTTGGTTGTGACATCATGAGAAAGATGATTTTTCTCATTCCAACGATATGTTGTAATGGTTCACTGTCCATAGAAATTCTGATTGCCTAATTAACTAGATGAATAAGGTCAACATAAAGACAGAATTAAATATTTTATATATTGCAATATAATTAATACTTTACATTAATAAGTGCACTGGATGTGAGCAGCAGTAACTAATAATTTGAGGGATAGAAGTTAGCATGAAATAAAAAAGGTTTCAGAAGGGTTACATTCAGAGTTTCAGATATGATAAATGTTCGGAAGGGCTAATGGAATTTAATTTGTAACTGACGGAATTGAGCTTATTAATGTCAGACATAATGTGAATAGAATAATACAAAATGCTTTGTTAAATACAGAAAGAATATGACCGTTATGTAGCAAAAGTGTATAAGCCAGCAAAAAGCAGATTAGCTGAAAGGTAAACGAAACCGTGCTAGCAAAATAATAATTGCAAAGAGCAATCAAAATGGAAGGTAACTGATCGAAAGACAGTTAGTGAGATGTTAAATAAACTCCAAGTGTATCAGTGCATTATAAACAAAAGCAGATCAAGTGTAGTAACAATTATTCCAAGAAAAAGACAATATTAGTAGTTAGGTAAAGACATGACATCAAAACTGTAGTCTATAAGGTTAAAAATGCTATTAATCCTAATTTCCTTGATAAACATTTGAATATCTAGTTGCTAAGTGACCTGACTGTCATTTATTTTTAATAACAAAACAAGCTTTAAATTTTTTGGGGCCACATTGAGCTCCTCAATTAAACATGTAAAATCACAAATAACAAGGTTCTGAGGTATACCAATTGTGGTGAAAGTTATTCACGAGTGTCTTGTGCATTTGTGGGTATAATTTTCCAGGTGTTAAGAGGCCCAGGTAAAGCAGATAAGCCAGCAGAAGAATTCGTCCAAGTGCGATTGACTTTGGGGCCCATTTCCTTATGCAAGCAGCTTCGCTCAGCAACAATAGCGCCTGTTACGTGTAGCAAGGGCACGCAAGAAGCAGTACATGCCGAAATCCCAATCAGCAAGCAATTCACAAGTCCATAATTCCCGTGGCGTCATTTGGAAAACGTAACCAGCGTCCCAGAGGTCTTTGATTAAGGTAGAATTTCACAGGGAAAGCGTTGCCATAGGTCTATTATTTTTGGACTTGAGCAAGTTTAGAGTGTCTACGAGGTAGAGAGCTATATTCCAGTGGTCCAGAGCCGTCCAGTTTTCCGAAATTTAGGTAGCGTCCTTTGAAAATGGGGAATGACGCGGCATTTTTAAATTTTGTGCCGGATGTGAAACAAAAAGCTATCAAGAGTCGGTTCGACCTCACAGTAAAAATAAAACGAGTTTAGCAGTTGCTACGTCACAGTATGAATACTTAGCTGACTCGTATTTGCCATTTTGGTAGTTTTAAAATTCAATATACGCTGTTTTGTGTATTATCAGACCATTGTGTTTGTTGAGTCAAATTTAGAGGTTAGCTAAATGTCAGATGAAATTGTGCATTTGCCCGAAATATCTGCGAGTATTTGTCATACAACAAGTTATTTATCATACTAAGTTTTTCCTTAATTTTATGAAGCCACTCCCCTGAACTAAGATTGTGTCATGTTCTCCGGAGCTAGCCGAATGTTTATTGCAAATAGGTAAAATAAGAAAAGGGCAATAAACCATTTATTTGCCGTAATTATTATTACAAGGCTACCTCGGTGGTTGGGTGGTCTTGTTGTTTGCTTAGCAACCAGGTGGACATGGGTTCAAATCTGGCCGTAGCCGAGAAGTTTCTCGGAGCGGCAGTGGATTTGAATCCATTAGTTAAGTTACATGTAAGTTGTTGTGTGTGTGGTATGTTTGCATGCGGGGGAACGTAATGTAAGTCGCGTGCGGCGCATTACCTCTGTTGCACTTCCCGCGAGGTATGAATCGTCCTCGACACCGAAAGGTAAAAGAGGCTATAGATTATGAATGAATGAATGAATTATTATTACACTCTTTTAATTTGCCCTGGGTAGTACAGGTGATTTTCGATTGAAACTTGATAATTAGAAAGTATAGTTTCCCTTGCCATTCATAAATAACTATTTTATTTAAAAACCCCTATTTATTATTAGATGCGAGGAGGGCTATTACAATATATCGTGTGGGCCCGATTTTCACTACATTACAGCAAAAACAGTTTTCAAATTAATTTTTAATGTCTCGTCGTTTTCTAGTTGAAGGGTTTTGTCATTAGAATATACATGAGCAAATAAAATATCTGTCATTACTTTGTTAAAATACCAACCACTTGCTTGGCAGAATTAATCACGTCTGATTGTTGCTTATAATGTTACACAGTGTCCGTCATATGTCTAGATATTTGGAAAATTGTGAAATGATTCATTTATCAGAAAATGTTATGCTTGATAAAAGTCTCTGCATGCTGAAAATGTACGTGCCAAAATTTAAATATCTCCTTTCGTATACCGGGGAGGTTGGAAAATATGAAAATGACTCATGAATTAAGTACCCTTATTTTTCAAAATACAAAATAGTGTTATTTGGAAATATTTATTATAACATTTCAATGAAAAGTGATAATTGTTTTAGATTCTTGCTGAAGTTCGAATCGTTCGTTACCTGTTTTTTTACTTTGGGTGAAAAATTATATGTTTTAGCACAAATTTCGAGTAACGTAATTTTCTGGTAGCTAAGTAAGCGAAACTCAAGTTCGAGAACACATACGTATGTACTGTTTGAGGCTTTCGCGGTTACTCGAATTATTCTCCTTAGTATAGAATTTCGGCTTAGACCGCGTCGTATTTGTATATGAACACCCAGCATTTTCTGGCTTAATGTGCCTTGCACCTTGTGAAGTCGAGCACACAGCCACGCCCCACGGATTACGTTGCACTCGGACGACCAACCAGAGCCAGCGTTACGCCACTCCGCGCGCCTGGCACAGAGGACTATAAATAGCTCCACACCGACCTTCGGTTCTTAGTGCGACTTTCACTCTGATGATGCAAGCTGCAAGGTCTTGCGAAACGTTAGTGAATATGGATGCACAAACAGCAAAACGGCCAAATCTGCCTAAGTATCCTCGTTCTCAAGATACTCAAACAACACGAGCCACCAGAGAGCATGGCCATCGCGCGGGTTTTTGCTCGACTTCACAAGGTGCAAGGCACATTAAGCCAGAAAATGCTGGGTGTTCATATACAAATACGACGCGGTCTAAGCCGAAATTCTATACTAAGGAGAATAACACATACGTATCCTATCCGATAATAAATTTGAAGCGTAATACACAGGTCGGTAAACACAGTGGAAATTGTTTTTCAAAATAGGTAGCTGTAGTTTTATATTTTACATTATCTTTCAATTATAAACAATTTTTATAAATAAGATTTTTATGTATTTTGAAATATAAGGGTACTTTATTCTTGAGCCACTTTCATATTTTCGAACATCACCCTTATACTAAAGCAGATATTTAGGTTTTGGTAAGTGTATTTTTACTCCAAAATTCAGGAAATTTTATTAAGGATAACATTTTCTAATAAATGAATACGAGTAATGTAAAAATTCCATATATGTCCAAATTTATGACGGACACTGTAAGCTATGTTATATATTAGAATGTATATCACCATAATGCTATAGTCAACTATGGATTCCATATAAAAATCCAACCTTATATTATAACTCGAAACTAGCAGCATTTTTGAAAAACTAACTACGCTATTGAATTTTATAAAAAAAAGTTCCTGAAGAACGTAAACAGTACTTTTTTCTATTTTCATAAATAAGGAAGATATAGCTACAAAACGAAAAATCGAAAAATCAAACTTTCGTTTATAATTTGAAAACAAACGACGATAGCCAATTTTTGGTTTGGGCCATTAAGTTTTTCTCAAAGAAGAGATCGAGGGTGGGGTTGCGTTTTTCCGTATCTTCTATAGGTATCGAGATTCCTTATGAAAACATCGAAATTTTCTCACCCTATATACTGGCTTGTGTTGTTTTAGTAATTAATGACCTATGAATGGATCTATTTCTAAAAGACATCAAGCAAAACTTATGCTACGGTGAGTCAGTATGAATGTAACACTGTGCAATTGTAGCACCTGTCACCATCGGTTTCTTAAGAAAATTTTACTATTAGCTACACTGTACATATTTGGTGTTCATGGTCAGCGACAACTCATGAAAAGTTTGTTATGTTAGTAACCGTCGCTGTTGATACGAGCTGGTGGATTTTTTGCGTTTTTACTGCACGTAAGTAAAAGCTGGAATTTTTAACTTCTTTCGTATTGTAGATATATGTGTTAGAATATGAGAAACAACTGAACTGCGATGCGTTGCTTACATATGTATAGTCTACAATGTGCTCTTACTGATTTAAGGTTAGATCATCACCTACTTACGGGAGGCGATAAATTTGAAAGAAACCCCGGTGTAGTACAATTTATTATAAAAAGTTTGAGAGGTACGATTGTAAAATGCTGCAATTGTAGCCCACCAAGTTTTACAAATAATTTATTGAGTTCTGTTTACTTAGCAAATAAGGACCGAGTGGGAAGTAGCTAGCGAATTGAAAATTTGCCATGTCATGTTAAGCCGCTACCTATTACAAAAAGATCAGTGGGTCCTATCAGAGCAAGAGGAATTAGTATTCTGTGAAGTTCGCAAACTGGTAAATAGTTGCTAAAATATTTCTTTATAATATTGTTACTATATAATATATTACTGTAGGTGTATCAGTTTTATGTAGAAAGAAAGAAAAAAATCCCAATGTGTGGCGGACGACTAGCCATGCTGGAAAAAAACTGGTTTATCAATTTTATGCATAGAAACCCTACGTTATCTATACGAATTCCTGAAGCAATGGGTCATACGCGTGCTGTTAATTTTAACAGAGCCAATGTTAATAAATTATCTAATAATTTAGCGGACGTATTAGAAAAATAGAAATTTGAAGCTTCTGATATACACAGTGGGCCAAAGAAACCGATGAATATTAAAACGCTGATCAAATGTCAACTGGTTGGTCTATTAGAAGTATTTTAAAACTATTAGATAGTCAGTTTGATAGGCTTTTTAATACTGTATAATATATTTATAGAAGCATGTTACACAACTACAATACCATCGCTTGAACTTGGTTAATAAAAATCAACGATTCCAGAGTAATTATTTGCTTTGTACTTAAAATCAAATAGCCGGGCTCCGTAGCTCAGTGGTTAAGCATTCTGGCTACTGATCTAAGGGTCGAAAGTTGTTTATAATTCTTATAGACCACCCAGAGATTTGACCAGCGTTTAAAAATTGATCGGTTTTTTACCCACTGTGTATATACAGTGTGTCCCAGGATTCTTACAAGAGGTGCAATGGACTAAAATGTTTGAATTTTATTTTAAGATTGTGGGATTAAGCCCTGCTTGGTTTGAAGAGAATTTTAAGAATATTTTCAGTTTTTGAAAAACAAGTCGGCCGTGACAGTGAAGCGAAAACTATTTTTTTATTATACCTGCATCAGAATCGCCGTTTAAAGCACGCCTGAGCGTGCGAATACAGGCGATTAAAGCTCGCCGAGCTTTAAAGGTTGTCAAGGAAACGACTGAATGCAACAACGGACATGGACGCGACAAAAACGTAAATAATTCTCGTAACTATAGTAGCAATATTATTATGTTATTATTAAGTTTTTAGTGCGTAATTTATTTCCAGTATTGGAGGTATAATAAAAAATAGCGTAAAGTATTCGTGGATAACTGGTCTTTAAAACACTTGCTCTATTTCGAGCACTCCGGCTACGCCGTCGTGCTCGAAAACACGCGCGTGTTTTAAAGACCTTGTTATCCACTCATACTTTAATATACTATTATTTTCAGGTAAACTACCCTTTTTGTTCATAATACGTCAAAATGTTACCAAGAAAAGTTGTTCAGAATAAGAAATTCTGGCTCTATACTAAATTTCAGGAAGATCTACCTACTTAGATTAAACCTTAATTTTTTTAAATTAAGCATAATAAATTGTATTTATTAAAAATGACGGTTTAATCTAAGTAGGTAGATCTTCCTGAAATTTTGTATAGGGCCATGATTCCTTATTATGAACTACTTTTATTGGTAAAATTTTGCGGTATCGTGAACAAAAAGGGTACGTTACCTGAAAAGAAAATAGTTTTCGATTCACTGTCAAGGCCGACTTGTTTTTCGAAAACTGAAAATATTCTTAAAATTCTCCACAAACCAAGCAGGGCTTAATCCCACAATCTTAAAATAAAATTCAAACACTTATCCTGGAACACACTGTATAATATACATGAAACGGGAGTTACCACTGTCCAAAAGCCAAATAAAGTCGTTATTAGTGTCAAAATAGGTTGGAACAATAACATCTGCCAAAAGAGGAGCGTTAGTCACGGTTTGCACGGCGATAAATGCAGTTGGAAATGCAATAGAAACTTTCTATTTTCCCGTGAAAAAAGCACCCACATTTTATTCGCGATTGACCTCCTAGTTATGTAGGAGGAACAAACGGATCTGGTTGGATGCAGGAAGATAATTTTCTAAATTTTATTAAACATTTTTTGCAAATTCGCAAAACCTACGCAGGAAAGGAAAGTTCTTCTGTTATTAGATAACGATGACTTACATTTGTACGTGCCAACTATAAACTTCTGCAAGCAAAACGGAATAGGCTACTTCATTTAGGCCAAACAAATTGTAATTCAAGTATTTCCTTTATTGAAATAAATGTGTGTATCTCCGAGAGCGTTGGTGTGCGAACATGGCGTGATAAGCAATTTTTACTTGTTTTGGAGGATACAATCACTCCTCAAAATTTTGAGATGCATTTTAGCAGACAACCTGTATATTACACACACCTTAAAAAAATTAAAATATCAACCTCAAAAACTAAATTTATGGTGATGTACGGGAAAACCTTTATAATCTAAAATACTCGATATAAGTGATACAATATGCCACTTCAACTACCTTGGCTGAGAACTCTGTTTTGCTCAATCCCTAGATACTAGGAACAAAATAAATACATTCCAAGCATCAGTGGAATTATAAAAAACTACACTAAAAACCAAGCAAGAGTAGAAACAGAACTTCCACCATACAAAACCAAGGCAACACCAACAATCCTATATGGTAGCGAAGCTTGGGTTATATCAGAAAAGAAAATGAGGGACATACAAATAGCTGCACTATTAATTTCAATATATTTAAATGTCACAGAAAATAATAGACTACGGAATGAAAAATAAGAGGAGACGTAAACATGATAGACAGAGTATTAGAATATAGAAAAGAATGGAAATATTATTTTGAGAGAATGAATGAAGAAAGAATTTCGAAGAAAATGTTAACTCTACATTAAAAAGGCAAAGAAACTGTGGAAATACTCAAGAAGAAGTGAAAGAAAACAGAAACAGGTCAAAGACCTAATTCATGGAAGATAAGAAGATGATTAAGAAAAATGATTAATGGTTTTCAATCCTTATCTGTTAGTACACTGGTTACAAACAGCTTAGCAAAATGGACCCTGCTCAGCTATTGTTGTTAAATTGCCCTTACTCTCGTTCAGCTGTTTTATGTTTACATATGTGTTTCATAAGAATTTAGAGCAATGACTTCACAATATGGTTAAATATTTTACATAAATGATTTTAAGTTAGTAATATTTCCCATAAAGTAAGTATTCCTAAAATTAATTAAGCTCATTTTGAAGTGCCTATTGAAGCAGAGTTTAAAAGTTGGAGACCATAAAGTGATAAAATAGAATATAGAGTAACTCGACAGCAAGAAAGTAATGGGGAAGTACGAGACTGTCAATCTAAAACACATTTGCATTTATATGTTAAACAAAGAAGGAAATATTAACAACAACAGCATTTTCTGTTCCACTCTAAAAGGTATGGTAAGGAGAATTGTAAACAGCGGACCACAGAAACGAAGATATAATTGGACAAAAAATGACGACACCGTATTAAATTGTTTTCACATCGTGATTTTTACAGGCAGCTCTTAATGTTGTTTCTTTATTTGTTACGGACAAAGTCCATTCTCAAAAATTTAGAAACTTATTTAAAAAAATGGTTTTCTGTGAAAATTATGAGTTTGTTATACATGTTATCTGCCTCGTTTTTATACAAAATAATGGACAGCCTGTATATGTTACTTAGAGACTTGTGGTAGACGATTCCAGTCAATGCAAAATAAATGTACCCCCTGTAAAAATAAAACGACTAATTTTGTTTTATGCAGTCTCTAATATCGGCTAAACATATAAGAGATTCACCCTTAGAATATTATGAAGACATGAAAGTGGAATAGTTCGAGTCGTGGTGCAAAAAACCGTTTATTGCGATTTTTTCTGTAATTCGGTCATAGCTGTAGACCATTCCAGGCAAATCAAAAAGTTACAAAAATTCAAGGAGTATAATGCCTATTTATGGTAGAGGTGTGTCTGAAACAGCCCGACAGTGCTACCAGCAATACAGTAGCGTGTGGGTTATGGTTTTTAACTCACGATATAATTAGAGCCTTACGACTAGGAAGTGTTGCATAAAAAATTTTTTTCCGAAAAATTTAAATGCGTTTTTAGAAAGTTACAAGAAGCAACTATTGTTAGAGGCGAATAAAACCTTTTCCCAAAGATTCTAAAGCGGGCCATCTGGCATCCCTTGACTGTTATGTTTGGTTTCATATTTAAAAGCTATAGCCAACTTGTTTTTTTATATGTCTCTTCTTGTAAATTATATTTCAGTACTGTATTTAATATAAGCAAATGTACCCAAGCCGACCTCGCGTTGTAAAAGTATTGTAAAGTTAAAGTCGCGGGTGCAGCAACAAACGCACGTTCGAGGGATGAGGGGTTTTAACCGAAGATTATTTCACGAAGAAGCGAGTATTAGCCGGCGGGATTTGTCCCAGGCGAGTTGTGCGTCCGTGAAATCCAACGGCGAAGTGAATTTTGCTATACGAGTTAAATATACGCGACTAGAACCTTCCAGCAAGTAAATAGTGGCTGCAAGTTAAAGTGCAGCGAACAAGAGTTTGTGTTGACGTATTTTGTGGATGCACCGGTGAGTAGAACAATTTTGTGCCATATTCAAAGATACATTGAAAGCATCCATTTTGGGAGACGCCATTTCAGCAGTTCTGGAGAACCTACCCGTCATCTGGGATTTGCAGTATCACGCCATTCGAGGCTTGGGTGACGCAATATAAGACATGCTTGATTCAAGGGCACCTAGCAAATCTTCTATGAGAAGATTTTGCGAACGGGCAAAGGAATGTGTTTACGCGTGCGAATCACGCTCGCTTTTAAATATACGCGAATATGAACAGGGCTGTATTTTTTAAAGGCAATGTATTAAACGTTATTTTTAATTAACTTGTACGTTGTTCATGTATGTGTTCAACGTATATACGAATAGCCCCAGCTATCTCGCACGTAGGTTTTTCTAGGTGTTAATCCTGGTTTTTTATTTTTTTCTGTGTTAAATGTGTTTTTATGTGTTTTGAAGTCAATAGATTGTGCAAACAGATACTAAACTTCACACTTCGTAACCACAACTGGGGTATTAAGAAAGAAAGAGCAAACAACGCCGATTGACCTGAACCTGACGAGGCTGCTGAGGTTGAACCAAAAAAGCTGCTCCCAGGCTGCTGCACGACTTCTTCCTGTGTTTGCACCTCTTCTTCTTTTGTTTTTTTCTTGCATTGTTGCTTACGTCGCTTCTTCTCTTTGCACTTCGGTTTGTCTCCACTTCTTCTACACTTAGCAGAATTTTGCAACGGCCCGTTTTGTTTTCTTACACACAGGTATTGAGTTAGTTAACCGGACAAGGCTTACGAGACATTTTGTTCAAATTGAACATAAGCACGGAGTGATAAACAAACGCCTCATTTAAATTTTTATATTGATCCCTTGGTAAAAACATGCCAAACAAAAAATACAATTTTTAAAGCCGGTTCTGTAAATTTACCTGCGTTGAGCTTATTCTACGCGCTTACACACTGAATCACAAGTTTAAGCTGTAGTACTGGTTAAATATTTTACTTGATGTCTACTATACTAGTACACATGTACTAGGTCAACCATGTCTAGCCAGGCCCGGACAATGTATTTTTATATTTCTCAGATATATTGTTAAAATCTAAGACTGACTACTTCTGTCTTCAAGAAAACATATAGCAGTTTCAAGAACTTGTGTCTATTTTTGCCTCTTCTAACGTTTTAGAATTGTGCTTCTCGAAAATTCTTAATTACAATGATTAACCTCTGCAAGTGTTTTATCGCAGGTTTTCCGCCTTCCTTCCATATTATACTTCATACTAGAGCGAGTGGATTTTAAATTATCAATTTTGAGTCAGTTATTACATACTCGTAGGCATCAAGCGATGCAATAAATTTATATTTTGAATTTGCTATACAACCAAAATCACTCTTAAATTGTGTTTTAAATTAATAAATGTCAATTAGTTTTCATCCCTTACAAAGGGTAGGTGATAGCAGCGGGGCTTAGGATCTGCAGTAGGCATTTAAACTTGACAGAAATAAGGACGCACGTGTGAAGAAAGTCCGCATTCACATTTCACTTCTCATAAATTCTCATTGCCTGCTAGAATAGAAATTTATTGAATCACTTCAATGTGTGCGTATTTCACCCCGTATTGTGAGAAAGCATGGGAATTGAAACGATATTAAACATTTCAATATGGCATCGCCTGCTGCTTTCACAGTTTCTTTGTAAGTCCTCGTTTCTAGAAGTTCCACAAGCATAAAGATATATTCAATTTCTAAATTGTTCGATGGTCACCACTTAATTGATTATGCTGTCAATATCTAACGTAATCGGAACGGAGAATAAAAATAACACGAATAGTGTCTGTTATAAAAAATATCTAATTTAGAAACGTTAGTAGCTACATTTCGTCTGATAATATTCAAACTATCCGTAGCAAAAACACTGCTAAATTGTTCAATTCACAAATTCTACCTGGACAGGTCCAAGTTGCATCATAACCATTTAAAACTTCACGTTGTTACCATTGTTTCTTTACCCTATCCTTTCAATCCGATATTGGCATCAACGCTTAAGTGCTTCTATGAACCAACATTAAATTCTAGCATATTTATTTTTATTTTACTAAAAAACAAGTTTTTGTTATTTGTTTATAATTTTATTATCAATGATAACCCAAAGAGGCGATGTGAACTTTCAAATTCAGCTAATCCTAGGTGGTATTAGTAACGTAGGTAATTAATGAGAATTGATTGTGTTTGCTTTTTATAGACAAGAAATGGGGAAAGTATGGACTGTGAGAAGCTTAGCAATCACTGATTAGTTAAAAATAATAGTCTTACGGTCAACGTGGACTGTGGTTTATTACCAGCACTCAAGTTAATGCGATCATGTTATTTACGATATTATTTTTAACAGAGAAAGAAAGCTCTACTCTGGTTTTGTATCAGTTTCATATTTGACTTGCAGCAATATACAATCTACATGTGAATAATGTGATTAATGGATAAAAATAAAAAAGTCCTATAAATATAGTTTTAATTGTCGACCCTTACTGAGATATTAGAAGGGAATTATTATTAGGTTTTTATCATTTTACTGTAAACTAGGAAAGGACATTAAAATTAAAATTGTCAGATTTTTGTACCAATAGAAATTTGACATATGAAATGTTTTTTAATGTTTACTTACGGTTTTAGGCGATTGACATTAGCAACCCTTATAAATATTTTCATTAGAAATTTGAGAATTCATCTTATGTTTACCGGAACTACTTTGTTTATTTTGATTGTGAATGCATTATCCGAATGTGACAGTTTTCTTTCCAATCACCCCATATAGAAAAAGCATGTACATTTGATGCTGAGCAACATTACTTTATTTCAAAGTTATCTTAATATTTTAGGTAGCGTTTAAAAATCAGATAAGTTATGAAATGAAACTAAACAAAGAAAAAACAAAGCTGCGATTACGTGTTATGATATTTTAAATTTGTATAGCAGCCTTGTTGTAATTTCTTATTTTTTTGTGGCTACATTAGTGAAATTAAGTACTGTCCTCTCTGTCTCACGATAAGTGGGAGATGTTAAAGTGAGTATTGCAAATTCTGTCTTTCGTTCCTTAGCCGGAGTTTAACACCTAAACCAGCACGTCATTACGCGCTGCCTCCCCAGCTCGTGTTCACGTTATGGAGAAAGCTCTCGTCACTCAAAATAAACGAACATACTGCTGGGCGCGCTGTAGTGTGTCATAAGGGGTTACCATACGTCAGGGGAATTTTGTCGCTGATTAGGGTGCCATTCCAGATTGCCATTGATAACGGTTTTTTCGATTTCCTCCTCAACGTATCTTAAAAATAACGGAGAGTCGTGCTTGACCGTGGTGATTGTTTCGACAATGTCCAATGCACTAAGTGGATATGGACTGTTATTGAGCCCCAATACCTTCGACACCGCCCAGACGAGGTTATGGATATCTCATTGCCATTCACCCACCTTATCGCACACGTATACGATGTAGACGCCCTCCGCAATAGTTAGTTTCCTCATCTTCAGATGTTAGGCAGATCCGTACGCCATTCTTAAGTTGTATGCAATAACACTGCGTAATCACAAAGTGCTTTAGAACGTTGTAAAGTAAAATTTTTAAGCCATCACCAATAATTACTAAATTTATGTCATTACGCACGCAAAAGAGAGGTGTGAAATCAGCTGTAATATCAAATCAAGTTGTGCGTTATAACGTTTAATATAGCTCAATCAAGGAACCCTTTCCGGGTTCTAATTTGTTTAATAATTAAAACGGCGCTTGCTGGTGTGTAAGCCAGAAATTCTGCGTTAATTGTCTATACTGTGACGTCACTTAGGGTGCTGTTAACCTTGATTTTTTTATACGCAGAATCGCTGCTTGCAATGTGGTTGGTGTGATCAATTAATAGAACCGCTTAAGTAATTTTTATTGGTGTGTTTTATTATACGTATTAGTTCCCTGTAAAGCAACTTGCTCTAAAGTGAGCAAATCCATATTTAACAGGTATTTTAAAGCAAGCTCGTTGAAGGTAAGCCCTAATGGTGGTTCTGTTAAGTAATCCACAAGAATGGTTTCGAATAGCAACCGCTGAACTACTTCGGTCAGTTATAACGAAGATAAAAATAGTCACAACTATCAGTAACCACGAGACAGGGAAGCTTAATGGCAAGAAGAAGACTTTAATTCGGTCCACTTCCTGATGAGGTTTTCATTAAGTTCTTGGTTAAATTTTCTATCAATATTAGTGTTAAATCAGACAAAAAGGCACAAAATAGAATAAGTTACCAAAGCTGAACAACTCAATAAACATCATTTCCAAATTTGCACAAAATATTACAAACCTCCAAGCTGCAGTTCGGCTGAGGCCTGTGCCGTGTCCCCTTCGGATCTTCGCACGATGCACTGGTACATTCCCCGATCTTCTCTCCCAACATTGTTAACCACTAGGGTTTCACTGGTTCCCCTGCCTGTGCTGGGCAGCTGTCGTCCATCTTTAAACCACGTCACTAAATGGGGACCGCCTTGTGCAGAGACCATGCATCTGAATTCTGCACTGCCTCCCATGTGGATGCTCAGCAACGGCGGCGTTACTTCCACATGCACGGTGGTGGCTACCACTAATCGTAGCTCTGCGCTGGCTTCGCCCCCTGCGTTGGATGCTGTGCAGCGGTACACTCCTCCATCTTCGGATGTGACCGACTCTATGGCCAAAACCGGCCCAAGTTGGCGAATTCTGGGCCCAGGGATAACTAGAGTGGGTTCTACTCCCGTATGCGAGTACCATCTGCGAAAAGAAATCAACACGATTTGGAGCTGGATTACACAAGACGTCTGATCTAATTAACGCAATGCAATATTTATTTTAATTAGAAAAAGTCCCCTACAGTAACTAGACGTTGCGCTGTTATTATTACGTTTTTTACTTCTGCGAGCACCACTGGTTGGTAGCACGTGATAATAAGAAAGTCAGTATTGAAATTTTCTCTTTTATCTCTTCAGCCGTTTGAAAGCAGCCCCCTTGTAACGAGATATTTAGTTTTGAAAATAAACACCTATTCTTGGTTTGAAATGGGATAAATAAGGCGGATGGTTAAAGGAAAAAACATATGGAGACTTCATTTTTATCAAAAACTGTCGCTCTAGAAGAAAACCCGAAGTTGGTATGTTATTGTTATGCATGATCTGCAATTTATTTCTCTTTCTTGTCGCTTCTACTTCATGACACTACTTAAACTGTTAAGCTAGAAATGTTCATATTACTGATTGCCCTGGTAGTCCTAACTATGATGTACAGTCGCTCAAAAAATGAATATGTTGAAACTGGCTTTCACATTTAACTTTTCTTTCCAATTGTTTCATTCTCTAGAGTTTAAAACAATTAATAGAAACAGTTAAAGGGAATTTACGGTATTTAATATGAACCGCAGTTACTTAAAAATACTTACACTCGTACATAAGTTTTGTGTACTATCTATATGAGACAGTAAGCTTTTGAAGAAAATCGCATAACCGGAAGTAGGTGTGATTTTTCTCTTGTGATTTTTAATTTTTTTTTCGATTTTTGAACAACGGCTCTAATGATTTATTTCAAACATTTTTATTACATTTTTAATGTGTATTGGTGTGAGATAGGTGATTTTCCAGTTGAATACTTCTAAAATGGGTTTCTTTTGTTTTTTTTATATTTTTTGTATTAACTCCTATTTTAAATAGAACACCCAGTATATTATTCCATTTTTGAATTCAGCTTGAAATTCTAGAGAAAATTTGTCTCTTCAACTAACGCTCTATTTTGTAGCGTTTTTGTAGAATTTGTAACTTTTGAAAATTTTTTACAAATTCTTAAAAATTTAAAATCAAATTTTTGCCTAATTACGAGTATAAGATCACTGTAAAAGGCTATAGTCTCTTATGGCGTAGATTTCTTCAAACGCCCTTGGGTGGAGCGAGTTACTTTTATTTATTTTGCTTCTTTTTCTGGAATTGATGACTTGCTTTCCCGTATTAAAATAGGATTAATTCCCTTCAGTAGCCGCCATGTAGCATTCTGAGGAATTTCGGATATATTAATTCATTTTGAAAATTATTGGCAGTGAACAATGGTTTATTAAAGTATATTACGCTCATGGAATTGATTATTTTTGCAACAAAGCTTAACTTCGAATATTCTAATGGTCTTCGTTGTCCAAAGACCTTTGTGATAAGCGTCCCGTCCCGTTTTTGTAGTGCCGGGGGAAACTACTTTAACTAGGGTTATTTTCACATTTGGAATTCAGGCAAATAATTATTTCAAATCTATTACTGGCTTATTTAACCCGCACACTGTTTCACTTCATTATTTTGTATTGACAACACCATTTAATTTTTAATAATTTGTAAAGAATGCATACGGAACTTAGCATGTGTGTTATGTCAATTTTACGGTAATATTTTTAGCTATGGTCGTATTTAATTCCTTTTAAGTTATGGACAATATTTATTTTCCTATACGCAAAGTTATCTTAGCGTGTCACGTTTGTGTTAGAGATTAAAATCGCCGTAAAGGTTTCTTATGATAAGTTATTTTGTTTAGTCTGTTAGACTTAGCTTATCGTTATCACTGATGGCAACTGGAGCCCACGTTGTTTTTATTTAGTATCTATAAGAGCCATTTACTCTAATCCTTAGCCAGGGCCATGTAATTGCCGATCAGTCGAGTCAGCCTGGTCAGTGAGCATATCCACAGTTGTGTAGGACGTTCTGCTTTCCAGCCAAGTTTCTTTAATGTCTCTATCGCTTTTATTGCTTCATTTAGTACTACTCTAACTAGTGTTGTTAATATCGTATCTACTTGTCATACACTCGTATGTATTACAAACTCTTAAGTATTTCCTTCATCGGTCATAATAAATCAGAACTGCCGCTTTTGACCCTTCCATGAGCATTTGGACCAGTCTTGTCAACTTTTCCGGTACTTCCATGTTCATCGTTTTCTCGACGTATATTATCAAATCGTTTGTTTGAAATCGATTGTCTCATAACATGTATTTCATTGATTTTTAAACGTCTATACCTGCATCCAATACTGGTACTTGAGTGGTACTCTCCAACTTCGTTGTCTAGGTGTGCATGCAGTTTTCTTTAGATCACTGACATTAGCACTTTGTATGCAGCGCTCAGCTGCACTATATTTCTATAAGTGCTTAAAATTCTAAGCTCATCCTTTTTCAGGAATGTATTATTACTAACAGACCTCATTTCCATTCTCTAGGTATTACTTTGACCATAGTTTACTTACTAAGTTAAATGGTCATTCTTTTAACTGCGTTTTACCGTATTTAGTTAGTTCATTACAAATCTCGTCTCGACCAGCAATTTTATTTGCTATTAATTTGGCTAATGTTTTTGTATATTCTGTATATTTTTCTGGTATCTGTCATAATAGGCTTACCGGGCGGTAATTTTAAGGCTATCATTATTGTCTGTTATCTATAGGAGTATAATCATCCCATTTCTCCAACGTTTAAGTATGTTCCCCCCATCAGTGCATTTTAGGAGACAAGGCAATGTCTTATCTCTAAAACAGCTTACTTTGGCCTAAACTTAAAATGGAAAAATAAGAACAGTAGTATAGGAATACAGCTTAAATCATATCACTTTTGCCAAGAATATTTTTCTCATATGTCAGAACCAAGAAAAACTTAATTTCGAACAAAAAAGGCTGTAAGATAGAGGTGAAAATAAACCTGTTCTTATTCTACATGAATTAGGTTTGTATCTTTCACGGCGCACACTCTGATCTTTCCATCACTTACGTGGTTTCTATAGCAAACTTTTTTCCCAATACTGCCATACAATTTTGGTGTATGATCTTGCGTTCTCACGTGTTTATTTAACTTTGAATGCATTATTTTGCGATTTTGAGCTGCATCCAGTGAAAGGGGAAGAAATGGTTTTTGCAAAAAATGACTACATTACTGACCTATGTATATCTTGAGAAAATATTAGCAGTTTAAAATAAAAACAAGCATTTGCCTTTGTTGTTTGAGATGGGTAGCACATGGAAAAATTAATATTCCATTCTCAGAAACGTGGATGTTTATTGGCATTCATAAGTAGTATACAAGGTGTAACAAAATGGTAGGCTGACTACACATAGGTGGTTGGTTACTGAGTTACAGCAGCGAATTAAAAAGAAAATCACTGGTTACACGCATTTAAGCTTTTTGGACCGTTATCAAGTAAACAATCCGTGCTTCTTATTTTTAGTCGGGATAGTTGGTTAAGTCAGTTAAGTCATTAGTAATATTTTTTCATTAATTGTACAAAAATGACAGAGTATTCTTTCGAAGAGATGTTCGACATGCATTTAATGTACGGTTTAGCACATTGTAATAGGGCTGAAGAAAGAAGACTTGACGCAGACCATTTCCCAAACCGACCTTTACCAAACGAGAACACATTTGAAAGGCTTGATATTACATTAAGGAAAACAGGATCTTCCAAACCGGTAGTCCGAGATCGCGGTAGACCACAAACCACAAGAACTTTGGACTTGAAAGAATGTGTATTGGATCATGTTGAAGAAAATGTAGGTGACGCAACTCGAAGAATTGCATTAGCGGAAGGTGTCGATAATATGACTGTGTGGCGGATTTTAAGATCCGATCAACTCTATCCGTACCACGTGCAAAGAGTACAAGGACTAGAGAGAATGACTTTCCACCACGAGAAGCTTAGTGTGCATGGTTGTTAGAAACATACGCTCTCGATCTTCTCTTTTTGCCATATGCGCCCTTTATTGATGAAGCTGGCTTTACAAGAGGTGGTAATATCAATTTTTGAATTTTATATCAGTGAGAGAAGAAAAAACCCATGCTATTATTGAGTCCAGACATCAACAACAGTTTTCATTAAATGCGTGGATAGGAATTATCAACGCCTTCTTGATTGGTTTACTGTATTACCCGGACGACGTTTTGGCCAGAATCATCGGTATTTTTTAGAAAATGACTTAGCAGGTTTGCTGGAAGCTGTTCCACTAGATGTTAAAGAACGCATGCGGTTTATGCATGACGGTGCACCGGCCCACTTCAGTTACACCGTACACAAATTTTAAACATAGTATATTATGGAAGATGGATTGGTCGTGCTGGACCCGTAGAGTGGCCTGCACGGTTTTCCGATCTAGATCCTTTCGATTTTTAAATATGGGGACATCTAAAATCTATGGTGTATTCTACTCCAGTTCAAGCCATTGAGGATCTTCGGCAGAGAGCGGAAAGCGGATGCCAGCAGATTTAGAACACACCAGGAATTTATAAGCGCGTGAGGTAGAGGTAGAGCTATAACTCAGAAACGAACCACTTCAGGGCATATGGTTATATAAACTTTTTTCATTATTTTTAGTTGTACAAGCCGCCTGTGTATAGTCAGTCTAGCATTTTTGTTACTCCCTGTATACTATACAATGGATATTTTTCAGGATATTATAAACTACGGTCAGCCATTTTAATATGTTAAAATGTTATTTTTGCAAAATTGCAGGAATATAATTGCTTACCGAATATTTTACTTTTCTAAAGATTAAATGTTGGCTTGTGAAGTAAGTGTGTTATGTAATCTTTCACACTTCTGTGTGTATAGAGTGCATACTGCATAGACATATCATACACTAACAATAGACCGCCAAAAGCTAAAAGACGGGAATCATCAACGCATTCTGCCCCTACAATTATTTAAGCATTGTCACTTGGTATAAGGTTGTACGCTCTGTGAGGAGTAAAAGCTACTCGCTTGGAGCTCACTGATCCGTTTCCTGTGGTGAATCGCTCCATCTGTCCATTCTATGGATCTAGTGTAGTTTTTGTATTTAGTCGTTACACTCCCGCTACCCATTTTTTCTGTTACTTATTATTCTACATCGTTTCGCTTCAGTATATCTTTCTCTACCTGGTCTTCTCATCTTATCTTTCTCCCTGATGATTCTCAGTTGGTTTCCACTCTATAACTCATTTATTTTACTGTTGCTTGGTCTTCCTATATATGAATATGCCCGTGCCATCTCAATCTCTGTGCTTTTATGACTTGTACTGTGTCTTCGCCTTTTAATAATTCTACAATTTTATTAGTTTTCTATACTCGTCTCTTATTTTGTGCATAAATTCTTCTTACTACCTTGTTCTCAAGTTTTTCAAATTGTTCTTCTCCTTTTTTTTGTCAGCCATATCGTTTTTGGTGCATAAGTAATAACGGAAGGTATTGTAGCTTTATATATTTTCAACGTTGCTTTTCTATTTAGTTTTCTATTTTCAATCATTCCTTTCTACTTAAAATTCTGTTTTTCGATTGTATATGTTGCTCAATCTCTTGGCATTTGTCATTTGTTCTATTTATTGTTCCCAAATATTTAGATTCTGTTATTTCTTCAAAATTAGGAAGATTGTTCAATAGAAACACGTTTAGAAGCTGTATCATAATTTCTATTAACTCAATTTAAAACAATATCTCTATTAACATCAAGGTATAAGTCCAACTGTTATACTAATCTCCAGATTCCCTGCTGGTAACATTCTTGCGGCTGTTAACGAAACTATTCTCTAATGGCAGTCTACATTTCAGCATCTGGAGTGAATCGCTGCCCCTTTAGTGATCGTTTCAATGGACCAAAGACATGAAATTTGGGATAAGCGTATGAATAATGAAGTAAACACGTCCTATTCTGATGCTCATCTTTGTTGACAGTAATCTGACTTTAATGCGTCTATTTGCACTTAAAGCTGTTTCCAAACACCTCACACTTTCATCTGAGATTGCAACTCGAACATGCCCTGACGAGCGAAGTCTTTAGTCGATTCCCTTCCTTGTCGAAATTTTCAACACCATTAAACTACCGCTATGTGAGCATAACTGTAGCTACCATAGACACCTTTCATTGTCATAAGAATTTCTAGTGCAATTTCTAGCCATCTGCGGCTAAAAATTGAATAACAGTACGCATATTTGGACAGATTTTCTATAGTAAACGCATTTTTGAGCTCTATAAAAATGTACACAAAGACGCAGTCGCAAAGAAATTGGAGGATTTTTCTTTTAAATATACCTGATTGCTCTCCTATGGCGTAGGTTTATTCAAGGGCCCCTGGGTGAAGCGGGTTATTTATGTTTATTTCGGTTCTTTTCCTGGAATTGATGGCTTGTCTCCCTGCCGCCTTACAAAGTGGTTGTCCGCCGGAGGCCGGAGGGCTTAATATAGGAGTAACTCCTTTAACTAGTCCCCACCTAGGACTGTGATAAATTTCGGATGGCGTATTTGCGATCATTTAGTTGGGTATTCTCTCTTACTCTGGGCAGCATACAGATTTCAAGTGTTGTTCGCTATGTTTTACGGCAGTCGTCCACCTTGCAAGCCTGCTTTCTGATGGTACCGGCCTTGTGCTTCCTTTAGTAATGAATCCGTCATTTGGCATAACCTGCTGAGTGTTTCTTCTCTATTTTATGGACCTCGAGACCTGTCCCGAGAGGTATTTAAAGCCATGGTCCGCCGTTCAACCTAAGTTCTGAGATAACGCAAAGTCAGGTTTTTGTTTTAGTTTTTTATTTACGATTGGAGTCGCTGCAATCCTACGATGGGTATTGCTAACTATGCATGTTACCTTCTAACCAACGGGCGCATAGAATGCAAATAGGGTTCGTGTATTTGGATATATCTAGAAGAAGATGATTCTAGAAATTCCTTGTTGAACTTTGTTAACGTTTTAAGGGTTACGTTTCTAATTCATTGTTTATAGTCAACCACCTTTGCTGCCATTAGTTTAATATATTAATTGATTTTAGAAATTACTTGACTTGTGTAATTGTTCGTTAAAACATCTTAACGCCCATGGAGTTTAGAAAACTCTTGCAACAAAGCTTAACTTTGAGTATTCTAATGGTCTTCGTTGTCCAAAGGTCGTTGTAATAAGCATCGCGTCCGCTTTTTAAAGTGCATAAGGAAACTCGTCTCTTTCCGCATTCAACCGAACAATTACTTTTATTTGCTTATTCAACCTGCACACTATTTCACTTGATGATATTGTATTGAAAACACCATTTAATTTTTAATAATTCATAATATTTGAATGTTTGGCTCTAAGTGGAATTGATAAGGCAGAATATATACGAGTAGCATATATTATTGGTAGGGTTGTCAGTTTAAAGTAAAATTGGGCAGTACACACAGTAGAAAACCAACAACTATGATGTAATTGAGTGAGAATAACGTTGAAATAGAGTAAAAGTGTGTAAACTGCTATGCTTCAGAGAAGTAAAAATAGATGGAAGAAATTAAAGGTTCGTCTTTCTGTTTGTGATGAACTAAAATATTACGCTTTTGACTATTTATTTTCTCTTGCTTCACAATAACAACGCGTTGCAATAATCTTTAAAGAGAATTTTAATATTTAGTGCTGATTCCCATGTGTAGCATTATAAAAAAGTAACTTTAGTGAAATGTTGGCACGTTATTATCTAAAAGCCTATCTACCTAACATATAAAATATAACAAGGTTTGTTATAATGGAAATGCTTTGGAGCCGTTTAAGAATGACTAAGAGAATAAAAGCGAGATTATTTACAGTTCTAAATTTTGTAAAATAATGCTTTAAGGGCCTGTTAGGGAATTTCCGTACGAAGTATTTAAAAGAGTTGTTTCAAGCTTCAATTAGTTGCGGAAGTTAGACACAATTGGGAACGGACATTTATCTGCAAGCACATATCAAACGGAGCGCTCCGCAGAAGGCTTCGCTATTAATTTTAACTTCAAAGGACAGTTGCAGAATTTAACGAGATGCATAGGGTACTGCAGTGACGTAAAACAGGCCGTTGTCATGGCGACGCCTTTTCATTACGTTTTTAAAATTCAATTTCTCTCGCAAGTGCGGAGCGGCGTTGTTTTTCTTTTGGCGGATTGTAATTGTGCGCTGCAGAGCCGTGCATTTCCACCATAAATAAATAAATACCTGTATTCTGGGGCTGGACATCCCTGTGCTATGCACAATAAAGCCGCCCCTTCGTCCTGCGGCACAGTTATTGTCCCCGAATGTTCCACTATCACCGGTGCGACAATTCCTCGATGCTCTGAAAACAACAAAGGGAGCCTTTTAATTCACAGTTGAAAGTTGCGATTGTTAGTTTTTCATTATTTTACGGAACGCATTGTTGGGGCAGATTAATGGATTGTGTTTTATTACTCGCTGTTTAATTGGAAACAAGCCCAGCTCATAACTTGGAGTCTTAATATTTTCCTGCGTCGACTTTTGACTGCTTGTTTACGGGAAACTGGAGGTTTTCAAGCGAAAGTACAAGTAAAACTATAAACTTCCGAATGGTGTAGGCTTTACACTGTAGAGTATCCACTTGACAATGATAAGACGACGTCGCTATATCTTACACTTTTTAGTTTTGCGAATTAATGATCAATGCATCAACGAATCCGTCTTATGTTGCACATAGAACAATGATAACAATTTTATAAAACCTTTTTAAGATTTTAAAAATACTCGCTATTGATGAATTTAACAAATGTTTCCATCCTTCAAGAAATACATCCTCCTAGGAAAAAGGTTGTCAAGATGAAAGGATTTTTGTGTAAACATTTACACAAAACTCCTTTCATCTTTTGGCTGCATCAACAGGAGAGACGATCATGGTGAGAGATTGATTGTCCAGGAAAAATCAAATGGAAAAGGAAGGTTGGATTGGCGTTACCAAGGACCTTATTATGAGAGGGTTTGGTGAAGCAACAAGCCTGGCAAACAATCGAGATCTATGGCAGAAAGCCTTACGTTAGTGGTCAAAATTTACGCCTTGTCGTTTACGTACCTTTAAATTTACCGAGTCGCGATTCTCGTCTCGACCATTATGGCGCATTGGAGGTGCCCAAATATTCCGCTTGTTATAGCTGGTTAATTTCGCCGTGGCTTTCACTTCCTGATTTTGTAATGGTTGAGACGCATTGAGTCATCGTTTTTATTTTTTAATTTTTGCGCGCCTCGTGCAAATCCAAGTTTAGAATTTCTTTGCACTTACAACTATAAGGATTTAGCTTCAGTCTGACGTTATTTCTACGTTATTATGACTGATTCGTTTATTCGCGTATGTAAAAGCTGAGATTTCTTCTATCCACCCTAACATGCCGCCCTTTCGCTTTGGTAGCCGTGCTAACATCCGCGAAATATTAATTTGACCTTAATGTGGTAATATAATCTCACTTCTCGTGGGACTCTGTCGTATTTTGAGTTGATCTAACCACTTCGTGTTCTGGTGTTATTCTGCACCGACAGTTAAGAGTTCCAAGGTCCTGCTAAATGGCCTTCCGTGAAAGGTTCCGTTTTGGAAGCTGTTCTGGTGCATCGAGCCACTGTGGGTGCTTTAGAACCATTTATTCAAGGTAATCTAGCGTTTTAGTCTTCAAGACAAGTTCATTTATTACTAGTTGAACACCACATCACTTTGTGTTGTGATTATAGTGAGAGGGCCTCGCTGGACATAACTTTACCTGATCATTTCATCAAAGCAGTATTGCTCTTGACGCGTTTTGGTTATACTGTTTAAACGTCATTTATCTATGTATTGTTTATGTCCATTTCATGATTTGCTTTTGTTATTTACAATTATTTGTTACCTACATTTGCTGATTTATCGGCCGAAATTGCTGGTTTACAGTATTACTAATTTAGAGTATTTTTATATCGAATACACCCAATTGTGCTAATATTTGCGATTTTTCAGCTGCTTGTATTTTGTAAAATATTCCGTGTACCAATTAGTACTGATTATTATACATGTTTTACTAAAAAATTTACGTGTTTTCGTAGCTGCAAACCTTTTGTGACCTGTCCGTTAAGTAAGTTTGTTTGAGATTATATAGTTTGGTGCCTTTTGTAATTTTCGTTGATTTAAGCTTTTTTAAAAGAACCCACGCGGTATGCACTATACTAGTCGGCCCTTAGATATGCCCATGTAGTCACGATAATTTGAAATTAACTGAGAACTGTCGTATTATATAATATATCAGAGCACGAGTATGAGCCACACGTTTCTCAAAATATGCCGATGAAGAAGATAAAGATAACATTTTGAAACAGAATGGTCATTAAGTGCTTCCATACCCTTGTCAATATAATTGTATTAAAATGACACGGCAATTCTTGCTATAAGAAGCACATAGTAAGTTCCCAACCTCTTTCCAAAGACGAGATTGCAAATTTAGGAGAGAGACTTTTTCAAAGTGTAGGTATGACATTTTATACGTTGTGAGGTTAAAAGGCTGCCTTTCTGTCGGATATCTGTTGTAAGTTGCTCTTTACTCACATTTTGGCGGTGTTGCTTGCTTTCAAGCTTTCTATGATCTTTATGTATTCGTGTGGTCTGCATTCTCTCCAAATATCTTTATGATATCTGATAGGCTTGTGCTACATCAATAAAACATGTTATGTACGTTTGAAAATCAATTCCTTTAGTACAAAGGGATTTTTGGTTCTTCCATTACGTCAAATTAGCACGTGCGACAGATCTTAAGTTGACCAGTGGCTGCAAACCAAAGAGGTTGCGCGTGGTGTGTTATTTGTTCCGTAAATGTAGCCGTGTAGAAAGCGTTTTACCGGGCAGATTGTAGGATATATGGGGCTTTCCAAAACGCACTCTACGTATCTGAGACTCCGAGTTACGTCTTGTAGAATTTCGCGGAATTTTATATCGACCTACGGTCGGATACATTCAAAGTAACCTCTATGGTCTCGATACGCCCTATATATAAGAAACATCTCGTTGCGAGCGTGTGATCTGACGCCAATTACCTGTATGTAATTTTTGAACTGCCGTTACCCATTTTTTAGTCGAAAGTTTTGGAAATACTTCCCTTATTTCGCATGTAAAATTGACGCTTTTCGTCTGTTGATGTTCTTACAGGTGTTCATTTCGGTCCCATTTGCAAGCCCGCAAATCTCGCTCAACTTTAACGGTGATTAACACACTTGTCCTGGCCAAGATTTGGCTCAACGCTCAGAATCTGTAACTTTCTTTCATTTTCATATCTTGCTGAGGAAAGTTTCAACCTGAAGTTTTTAACAATCCTTACAAAAATGGAGCCATATCTGGGATGTACAGTCGTGTGCAAATAAATCTGGGACAATGGTTTTTTCATATGTACATTGAGTTAAGATTTGAAGCATATCTCCATGGATTAACTGCTATCAGGAAGAGTTACATTAAACTTTGACAAGTAAATGAAAATGTAGCTCTTTCTGGTAGCAGAAAATCCATGGAGATATTCTTCAATTCTCAACTCAACCTACATATGAAAAAAACCATTGTCCCAGATTTATTTGCACACGACTGTACATCTTAAAAGATTTTGGTGCCATAAAATTGCGGCGTTTGGATTTTCTTGCAAAAAATGTATGATGTTTATCCAATTATATCAAATGATGGGGCACATTGTCCATAATCGCCACATATTGAGGTTTCAGTTTATCCAAAGTAGGAATAGTCTCACCTATTGTTCAATTTAAACAATCCGTGCTCAACGTTTTCTAACAATAATAAGTGATAATCTATATCGCTCTTGATGGAATTGCGATACAAATCATAACTCTCCTAAAAGCCAAAACGAATTCCCGTATGCAAAATAGTGATTTCTTTTCTACTGTCTAATTTTGGTTACACAAATATCAGACTCTCTTTGATATTTTTCAATTGGAAAAATTAATTTTGGTAGCAACGCAACATTTTCAATAATGTAGTTTTATCACCCTGAAATTCTAAATTTTTTTACGTCTATCAGTAACCTATGTAACGTATAAGACATGAAATAAATTAAATATTCTTACAGACACTATGTCGACTGAAAACTGCTTTAATATCCCCATCTCCCCGATTATTTGATAGAACTCGCTTTGAACCTCCTGAAGTTTAAACAACGGCATAGTTGAAGCTATAAAGTTGTTTCGAGATAATAATTAAATATTGATAGCGTGTAATTACGACTTCATCTGAATAAATGATGGTAAAATAGTCAAAATTTTGTTGAAAGGGAAATAAAATTGCAAT
Organism: Agriotes lineatus; assembly: GCA_940337035.1. Taxonomy (NCBI): domain Eukaryota; kingdom Metazoa; phylum Arthropoda; class Insecta; order Coleoptera; family Elateridae; genus Agriotes; species Agriotes lineatus. Next base: position 115,307,696 of record OW679199.1, on the reverse strand, counting down.
GTTCCATGTTTATACAAATGAACAAATTGTTATTGTGTTATTGCATTTGAATGATACAGTATTTACATCATTACGTTTTCAAGAAGAAAAAAGATACAATATATACCATTAGACACAAAGTAAGACCCTACTATGGTCAATCATATAAAAGAAAATTGGGGGAAACGAGATTTCAACCCAAAAGGAATATCGTAGCTAAGGAATTTTCGATCGATCGGTGACAGTGGCGTTTCCTTATTGGTTACTGACTTCGTTTAGAAAAGTATTGCAATATAAATCTAAGGATGAAAGAAGGTTTTAAAAAAGGAAGTTTAATTGCTTTTCTTACAAAGTATTAAAATAAAAAGGCGGATTTTTAATTAGTATCGTATTTTAATTCAAGTTGGGTTTTTAATTTTGAAAACACTTGTTAAGAACTCACATATGGCTTAAGGGTAATGGGGATACACTTAGAACACCAGCATCACAGGATATTAACCCTCGACTAATATGGCAATATCGTCGTCGCCGCTAATCAAACTTTAGTCATAATGCAGAAACCATAAAGTGAGATTATTTGGAATTAATTAACAATGGCAAAGTTACGTCAATGTTCATATGCTCGACCTAACACGTCCTCTCCATTTATTGCTTTGACGCTTCTAGTGAAAGTTACTAACACACTTCACGAAATTGATAGAAACTCCAAACTGGAGAGTAATTCAGCTGAATGGATTTATATTTTTGATTCGATGTGAAATTATCAATAGGAAAAGTTTTACATAACAATTGAATTTCCTACTCGATGACGACGTCTTTGGATTGGTGCAAAGCCCATTGTGGTAACCCGAACAAGGGTAAGACAGTTCCTCTATGTTTTGGACAAAGTTATTTAGACAAACTTAGCTTGATTGCTGTGAATCCGTAGAAACTGCAGTTTTGCAAGCCATTGCAGCTGGCATAGGCAGAGCTAAAAGTGAAACGTATAGATAATACCGAACAACGCTCAACGTCGCAGAATGTTAGTTAACGATATGATGTAATCTAATTCAATGCCACATAACTCCCTTCGCATAGAAATTCCCTTCTGGTCAAGTCGGGAAAGTATTTTCGAAAAGAGCTTGTAATATTATTACTGAATATCTAGTAACGTACGCAATGCCTCATACTTTAGCAGAAATCACTTTTGTTCATGCCAGAGGAAATACTGTTTGATATATGTATATTTGCTTTTGAGCATGAAGGTGATGTATTGCTATTAACTTCCTAGAAAATAATATTTCTTGGACTTTTTCAAATTAAATAAATTGACATGATCAAATGCATAAACTCAGCACTCGCAAACAAAATTTAAGAGTCGTACAAACAACTACAAACACTTTGGCGAACTGCAGAATGTTGAAAAACCTTCTAGAACAATACAAAAAGATCACAATATAAATCAGAAAAACTATTTGAAAATAACAAATCATAACGTTGCGAAAATTTTTGGAGCTGGGAATTTTTTAAAGAACAAAATAGTTTAAAATTGACAAATACTCCTAAGGTGTTCCACAGGGATCTGGATATGTTACCATAATTATGTATTATTATTTTCAGTCATCAAACAAATTCCAATGTGCTTTGTAGTCAGATTTAGGCTAACAATTACATGAATCAGATAGACGCACTAAATGTATAATTTCTTTTCAACCCGTAAACCTTATCAGGGAATGTGGTGATTACCGGGGAAACCAACCCTCAACAATAATCGCTATCATTGATTGAATGGATTTTTTCATGAACATAAACCACGGTAATTTACTTGATCTGGTTGGTCTTTGGAGCATCTGTCTTAATTTTTTCTGGAATCATCAGCACTTCAATGTCTTCCTTCAGCATTGCTGTCCAACGTACTTTGGTACTTACGTGATGACATCACCTATATACGACCTTTAACGCCTAAAAAAATTCCAACGCTTCTCTGTTCATGATACATAAAATAGTATACAGCTCTATATCTCAAATTCATCGACGCTTTGAAGGGTTTAGGACTGATGAACACAACAAGATGGAGAAGTTTAAGATTCTAGAGCAGGCGCATTTGTCTTGATTTCGTGACGTCTGGATATTTTAACATTTTTATTTGTGTTATAGTTGAACCCCCATTGTCTACAAGTCTTACAAACTGCAGCTTTGCAACTTCTATCATTTATAATAAGGGGGCCGAGATAAATCAATTGATGGGCAACCTTCTAGTCAGATATTTCCACTACATTACGATGACTTATTGGCCTTATTATGACCTTTGTTTTAACTTGACTTATAGATCAGTCAAATGGTGCGCTCTGTGTTTTGAGACATCTCATCGTATTCTGTGAGCTCATCAGCAATAGTGAATATGTCATCTGCATTTCGTAGGTTACTGATACGTTGACTATTGATTGCTATTCCTCCTTTATAATAATTCTTGGGCAGTGCTGTGAAGATATAATTGTTTCATGACCTAATTTGAATGATGAGTATAAAGCTGGCAAAGTCACAAAGCTCACGCCGACAGTCCCCAAAATAAGTATAATGGTATTGGATTCTTGAACCTTCAGGATCAACTGTTGTATATGCAAGAGTTGTTTTCTTGCACCGTTACATTACTTTTAACAAAGCCTGTCTGTTCTTCTGCAATATGATAGGATAGATGATGCTTTAATCGTTTGTTAAGAATATATCGCCTTTATAGTCAGTGAATTCTGATAAAGAACATTTTTTTGTGAAGAATAATAATTACAGGTTAATACCATTCCTTGGAGCATCTACTAGAAAATCATGTGCTGCTGCATATTCAATGTAAGAGCAATTTAATAGTGTCGCTAGAGATTTTATCGGGACATACTGTTGTATTATGCCAGTTGCAATCCCTTTCCGCAGGATTACGGTTCTTTTGGATTGCTTGAATCAGTTGGATGGGGTGTCTCATATTTGTCAGCGAAAAGATCTTGACATTATGTTACAATCGCTTAACCCTCTTCCCCCTCTCCCGGGCTAGCTCTAAACGCACTTTCCAGAGAAAGTCGCGTAATTCATATCGTTGAACTTCTTTTCGCGTTAGTTTACGAGGGTTGCAGATAAGCAGTGTACTCATATGTAATAGAGCACAGACATGCGTGTATGGAGTGTCATTTTCTTCCGAGAGCATAGTCACTCGAAAGCCCTATCGTGTTGATTAGCTAAATCGGCTTCCCGAAGCGCAGACGTATAAGTTGGAAATCCTGAATACCGTCTCGTTTTTAAGTTTAGAATTTCACTACACGACTCATCGTCAAATACATTCAAATGAGTATCTTATATCGTGTCCTGTTGCACTCTGTGTAACACACGCGTCATCGATGCTCTGCACATTAATCTATTGTTTCGTAACCCTCCGGAATCCCAAAAAGGTCTATCGAAACTTTGCGTACAGCGCAGCTGAATGCCAGTAAATATTCCCGAACAACCGCTGTCCGTTCGTCAAGCGAAGCTTTCGTAAGCTGTCAGTTTTGCTTCCGCCTTCGAGTGAAGAGCCCACTTTCATCGTTGAACTTTGGCCGCATACAAGCCTTCGCCTGGTACCATTTAAATCACTGTACTTTAATCAAAGTCATGTATAGTTTATTGCTTTCTTGCACTTGCTAACTTTAAATATGATATAATGCGCTAGAATAAGATTTTGTGCGTGTAAATTTTTTTCAATTTTAGCATCTGACTTAGCATAAAACTTCCATACTGTACAAAAGCTTTTGGAACATATTCCCCTTTGGAGTGCAGCAACGCCTTCGGCGCTCTGTATTATTATATTAACATTGTTTTCCCCAGGGAAATTTATTTGCTTAGCCCGTCGGCTAGCTCTACTAATAACGAGCGGTAACAATTTTAGGGATTGTTTGGAAATCTTCTCAGCTGCAACACGGGCCCGCTCAAATTTAATATTATGAATGTTATACTAAAATTTTTTTGAAATGTCCTCTATTATTTTCACTTATAAAGCGCAGTGCAGTTTCGCGTGTTTTGCAGCAAAATAAGCATTTCCAAAGATATGGCAATAAACGAAGGTTCAAATCCCGTACTTGAGCGTCATATACATTTCATATATCGCCTGGAGGATTCTCTTGTAAAAAATTTCATTTTGTCATCAACTTCCACATTAAGTGGCGTCTTAAACAATAGCAAATTACAGTGACTTTATAGTAAATTAGTTTTTCCCCGAACCGACTAATTTAACGCTCGCAAACGAATGCTTATCCTTCCAGTTTCAGGCGGCACCCATTCCACTAGTTCGTCACGGAAACCTTTTAAGCCTGTTATAGGCAGTAAACGGGTTGCAATCTGTAACAAGTATATGGCCCCATACTTTAGCAATTTTAGCAATGACAAGCTCATTAGGTTAATTTTGAATGAGCCAGGACTTTGGTTTAAACTGTTTGGCAAGGTATTCGACCTAGTTAGTTGTTAGTGTGACTATTTCTCTGTCTTACTACATATCCGCTTTATATACTGTTTCTATCCGAACTACATGCTCGATTAATTAGCTCATTCAACTCTACCATTTTATCTTTACTGGGATGGCATGACGATTACATTTATAGGGAGTTCTTAATGTACCTTCTAGTAATGCTTTGCAGCTACTGAACTGAAACCAAATATTGTCAAGTGGTTTTTGAATTAGTTCCTAGAAAAGGAAAATCGAACTATGTCGTTAAAGTTATACATGAAACGTTTTATTGAAGGAAAAACACTTTATATTTGTAACAATGCAAAACGTCTGAAAATATGTATGCAGGCATTTATCGATCTATACAAACCACAGGGTCTATTATTTCTTTTTTTTTGTTTAGTTGCATGTAAAAACATTAAGGAAACCTTTCCTACGCAGGCTGTTTTGGAAATATATAGTAAGGAATAAACCAATAACTATTGTTTAATTCATGTTGAGCTTTCGATTCACATTTGAAACGATAAAGTTTACATTGTTAAACAGTTATACTTTAGTTTAGAACCAGCTTCAGACATCAAGAATAAAATAGAAAAAGAGGATTCCAAAGTAAAAGCACTAAAAACTGCAAAGATCGGACTGCACAAATTGAGCTTGGCAGCGAATGAACCACAAAATATGGAAACCTAAATCTGCAGCTGGGAGATATTGGCATAGCTTATGATACAAAATGCTGGATAAATTAACCACCTGTGGCCTTCGGTCAAGAAATGTGTTGCTCTTTCGCCCTTTCTCCACAGAAATTATTGCGGAACGTTCCATTTTTATTTTTGATAGATGCGATTACTCATAATCTGATATTATAGGTACGAAGAGTTATTAGTTAAATAATACTTATTATATATAAAGGTTATTATTATGACCAAAACACATTTTTTTCATCTAGTATGGGTATGGAAAAGTTTGAAATTTATAAATGCAACTGTAGATCACTCAAAGCTCAAATATTTAAGTGTAAACGTAGTTGCATTCATAAATTAAGAACTATTTCATAGCCATACTAGATGAAAATAATATTTGATCACACTTTATTTATAGTCTTCTCCGTGACGGAATTTATGTCACGCTCTAAGTACCTATTTCATACTAAATAGGCATATAAGTACCATGAAATATAATTAATGTATTCATCAAATATTGCGCGATCGAAAAGAAATCAGAATTAGTGTAGACTTGATTACATTATTAAAGCCTGTGTATCACCTACACATTTACGTGGTATCCTGTAGACAGATCCAGTGGCCTCCTGGTCAATATTTATGTATTGTATACTTGTAACACGTCAATAATAAATAAACCGGGTCCCAATTAGTATAGCGGTTTGCTCTAATTACTTTTTTCGATCACGCTGTAGTATTGCATTAAGTAGTTGCAATGCTATTTTCGATTTGCACATTTCTAGCATTAGGTAGTATCAACATCACTACCATAATTTTTTATGGGACACGTTTAGGTCGAATATGAACTCAAAAGATCAGTTCGAAAAACTAAAGTAGCTTGTTAAAAGTCAACACTTCAGTAAGTAAGAAACAACAAAGGGCGATATCAAATATGGAAAACATAACCTGCTTATGGGAAAAATAAAATCATGATACAGAATGATAAAAAGTTGACTGCATAAATGGATGAAAGATGAAATGAATGGGCACACAACGAAAATAAAGAAGCGCGCATATCGCAATGGCTATACAAATCCAGAAACTGATAATAACTAATATCAGGTTATTGAAAAATACGTCCAACAAGCTTTAGGTGATTTACTGAATATATGTAACAAGTTTTTCAGAAATTTTTGGATCTATTCAAGACTAAATCTCTCTACAGTACAGGAAAAACTTGTTTTCGGACGAAGGGCAAATCAGTGAGAATGAGATACATGATAATTCTGGAACACCTCTGGTTACAAAAGATGATGTTGGAAGAGCTATAATACTTTAACCATAACACAGTTGACAGAGGTAAAATTCCATGACAATTCATCAAACTTTTCGATGAAAAAGGCACTGAAGTCCTCCACAAACTTATCAACAAAATCAAAGAGCGTGGTAGTTATACAAAAAATAAAGCAAAAAATGTAAAGATGGTAGGTTCTTCAGTCCCATAAGTCATGCCTTGAAATACGTCATACATCAAAGATTATTCGCAAGATGCGAAATATCATCAGTTACGCATAATTTGAGTTCAGATAGTAGCAGTAGTTGCAACATACCCTTAGTACAAAGCTGTTTCGTTTACTGAAAAAGGTTACCCTACATTTATGGTATACTTATTGGCTTTTAACAGTAGAACATCACAAATCCTTGTAAATGCTGAGAGGAATGGATGTGGACTAGAAAGTACAGACCAATTTAATTAGATTCAGAGAGGTCAGAGTCCGGATTAACAATTGTTATTCTGCTGATGTTATAAACAATTTTCAACAACTTCTTCGCGTAGTAAAAGAGCGCGGTAATAATGTGGGCATACAACTTGATATATTCATGATTGTTACTGGAGAACAAGACTAGCATTCAATGATACACCAATAAAACGCTCAATAAGCCCAAGTATCTTGAAACATAGCTTTACAAAGACTGGACAGTAGATATAGGAGTAAAAGAGAGACATCTGGAGAGAAAAACAAAAGCTATGTGTTGCCTAATCAACATTTCTTAACAGAAAGTGTATAGAAAGTTTTCTGAGGAAATTTGCTTGGGGTGGTTGGTCTTTTAGCTTTTGTACTAATTGATGGTAATGTCTATGCTTTTCGATACGAGTACTACTATGGCGAAGGGCATGGTTACATCTTAAAATGGACAATTACACTTACACTGGAATAATAACTGAGAGGTAAGTCAATTTGAGGGCATAGCGTTAAAATATTACAGACTTATTCTCGACAGATAACTTGCGAATTCTCTGGGATGTGAAGTTTTCGCTGGTGTAATCTGCGTCCAGCTGGGAGTACTACGCTTTTGAAGACGTTAAGTTATGCGCTTGCTTGTTCTGTAAAGTTGATATTTAAGGATTAACTTCTATGCTCTTTAATTGTATTAAGGTCTGCGCTGACGGAATAACGTCAATAATATCTTAAAATTTTACTTGTTTTAAAGAACTGTTTTAACTAGTTTGTAATACGGTACCATAAATGGTTAGTAGACGTTTAACAATGATTGCGTTTGAAACTGCTATTCGATAATTTTCACACACTGTATAAAGTAATAATTGAAATATTACATATCACATGTATGTATATCTCTCAGGCGTTTCGCATAATCTGTCTTCTTGCAAAATGTATAATTGTTTTATTAAACGCCGGAATTTTGAAAAAAAAAATTAAATATTTTGGGAAGTGACGGCTGAATTGCAGTGATATTGCCAAATGGCTTGCAGTTACTAGGCAAAATAAGCAAATACAAGTTTATCCAATATGACAATACGGTATGTGTAGGAAATTTGTAAGTTTATAAAACATAATAAAAGAAATATTGGGTGTTTTAGTTACTCAGAATATGGATTAATCACTAACACTATAAATACTATCAAATAAAAAGCTATTTTTCAAAATACGAAATAATGTAGGGTAAGAATGCTCTCTGAGCTAAAAAAATACATTTTAAATTACAGTGAAAAATCCAAGTCTTGAGTTATCTTAGGGTTAGTTGCGGATGTGGTGCAAATAGTGAAGGCGAATTATGTTTTCTGTGTAACCAAGAAGGTACTATTAGTAAAGAAAGAAAGGCAGCATACGAAGAGCAAAAACAGGCCGCGGGAAAATGATACGACAGACAAAAAATCAAAACTATTGAAATTGGATGATTTGCTATTGTTGCAATACTTAAAGTAGACTGTGGGCCAATAGATGTTCAAAGTGTCTTGTGAAAAGCTTTAGAGTACAGAAATGGAATGTACAGAATAGGAACAACAAGTGGAATAATAAGGAATTGGTTTCCTCGTGGTGAGATTCAACTGTATGGCGCCTCTCTACTGAAAACTATTCCGTAAAATACATTAAGTAGTTTCTTGTCAATACAGATTTGAAGGACATAGATATACAATATGAAAGACGATTTATATTTGCTTAGCAACGATTTATATTTTCAAAAAGCTCTTATTCAACACTCACAAACACAGTACATATAAATACGTCGGAGCTCTGATATTGACATGGGATCAAGACAGGCTAACCTGGATACCAAACCAGAACTAAGCTACAAACAGCAACTTGATCATAAAATAAACTTTTTATCACGAAAGAAAGCAAGATATCTAACGGAGCAACATTCCCATGAGCGTTATTTAAGGACAGCTTGCATGTAAGCAGGATGCAAGCTTATTTTTAAACTACAAAGCAATTCTAAATAGGTAATTGACGAGCTCTTCTGAAATTCAAAATTCCATAATAGATTAGCCTGCATCAATAAATAGGTATGCTATTAAATACATTATCTGCGTGTAAGGTTGTTTGACTATAGTTCATTTGCTTTTTTCAATAAAGATGCTAATTCAGCGGTTCGCTCCTCGGTTAAATCACTTGCTATACCCTCAATAAGGTCAACGAGAGCTATGAAGATAGTCCAAGACTTGCATTTTTCACTGTTATTTAGTTTAGAGAGGATTCTTACCTTGGATTATTTAAGAATATTTTACATTACAAGTTTTTGAAAAATATCTTTCGACTTTGTAGTATTTATAGTTTTAGCGATTAACCCACATTTTGATCGAATTAAACCCCCAATATTTCCGTTATTATACGTCATAAACTTTTGCCTAGTAACTACAAGCCGTCAATTTGCAAAATATTCAATGTTTTTTCGAAATGCCGGCGTTTTGCAAAATTGCTAGACATTTTGTAAAAAGACGGATTATGCGAAACACCTGCGACATATACATATACTTCATCTCTTAAATGTAATCATCATTATTGAGTGTATGGTTTTGTTTTATTGGTTCTTTTTGAGTTGTTCTTAAGTAATCAGCATAACTACTTTTGAGTGTCTCTACCGGGTTCTTTTTAATCAAGTATTGTAAGAACCTGGCGCTTATTCATTAATATTATAATTGTAACGATTCATTAATAAACAATAACCGCACCAACAGCAAACAATCTCTAGCACATTTTAAGTTGTTGTTTCTCATTGATGCACAAAATCATGGAAAAACGACTTATTAATTATAAACGTTTAGGAAGTGTATTAAATATAAATTAAAAAACAGATTTTATTGGAATCTCTACAGATGTAAATGTTCACATTTTATGTTTATCGAAAATTTATTCCGCATATAAAGTTGTCTACACAATATTTAATTGCTAATGGGCTTTCACCACTCCAGATACTGTGACAACTTTGAAGGCAGCTATAAGAAATGTATACTAATCGAATACAGTAAATTCGCCCGAAAAATGAATGATGTATGGCTACGAATTACTCATTCTCTTATTCAAGCGCCCGCCTTTGTTCTGCCTGGAATTGCGTTTACATGTAGACCCTTCAAAGAATCAACGTTCCTTCAGAGGACTTCTGTATAAATATTTCACCAAGAACTGCTCGTTGCCTCGCAACGCTAACATCCCTTTCAAATAAATGCTCTGCAGCTTTTTGTCAAAAATCGGACCTCTCACGATTATCAGTAATAATATCACAAGGTATACCCGAAAATGCTTTTACAACTTGAGAATAAAATTAGTTTTTCCTAAAAGCTACGCTAATTTTACTTGAAAGAGAGAGAAATTGTTTGAATGTACGAAAGGAGGCGAGCAGATTATATCATTTCGTTCTACCAATAAACAATAATTATCAGAAGCAGTTTTTTCTCATATTGATGGTTACTTTGACATCTACCTTGTTTCTATTTTACTTAATTTAACAACGAAAATACCGAATCAAGTATATTGAAGAGGTTGATAAAGTGTGAGATTATAATCTACCCAAGAAGCCGTCACGACAAGGAAGCGACTGTTTGGTTTGCAAAGGTAGCTATTTTATAAACTTATGAATTTTGTGGAGTGCTTTCACAACTTGGACAGAATTTGTTTAAAGTGTGTCATTTCGATTGAGACTTTATTGTTGTGCCGAATGCACAACGCCTCTGATGAGTTTCCACTAAAGCCTAATCGGAGATGAATTAATAATGATATTTACTCCTTAACTTTTAACCACATAGTTTGTCGATTTATGTAACGTGATTTCGATTGCCCTCATACAGTTCACTGTTTACTGTTTGGGGTTCATTATCATTCCTGCTGGGTTAGTTCGTAGTATTAGTTACATTTGCATATGTCATTATCGGTGTTGTAACTACTATCTCTATAGTTTGTGGAATGTTCTGCCCACATAGTTGGCACACTGAGGCCTGTCGGTGTGTTGTTGAGGACATACGGTGTACATATGACTACCCATGCTTTACGCACAGTGCTTTTCCAACCTACAATAATTTCTTGTGTGCGCGTATCTTTGGCAGCGTTTGCACTGTGGTAGGTGGGATTTGGTATTTGGTTAGATTAAATATGTCGGTTTCATTTTCTTTGTCTTGTACCTCTAGTGCTCATACTGAAGTTGCAAGTTGTACTTGTTATATAAGCTCATTATTATTTCATGTCGAATTGGAGAGATAGGTATATTGGGTATTATTAATGATAATTGTATATTATTTGGTCTTGAACATTTGTTTTGAATTCCCTGTTTTACTATTGTTTAGGTTCCCATTACGAATACATGATAAGGTGTGGCCTCGTGCAGGTATATCGGAGATATCTTTGATTTTTTGAGATTTCATGTTGTTAAGCAGTGCTGTCAGTATCCATCGTGGTTTTATCTAGAGTAAGGGTAGAGTCGAGTCTTCATTTACTGACTGTGATGTTTCTGCACTAGAATTATCAGGAACATATTTTTTACTATTGCTGTACAAAATGTATATTTTTGGTTGCAAATAAAGAGTTTTAAGTTGATAGTATTTAGTGTTATTTTTTCCCCATTAATCACTAAGTCAAGATTGTTTGATGGCACGTCATGGCCTCATTAAACATTTCTTTAGAAAAAATGGCACGTAGATGAATAATGATTCGCCACCCCTGAATCCTAGCTTATGTTGCACCATTCAGAAAGGACCTACATACTCGTATTTTATTCAGGACATTAATTGAATTAATATGAATAGTCGCACTGCTTGGGAAATTGATTTAAATTTATTAACATTTTTAAATCGAAACTTGTATTTTATAATAGAAATTAGATTTATTTATTTATTTATTGAAATCTGAAATCACCACTCAAAATATTTATATGAACAGTCCTATAAAAAAATTCCTTCGTAATGCTGACAACATTCTATTGTCATAAGAGATTATTGGTTGCGCAGTAAATTATGAATATATTTCTAAACTCATCGTCAGCTTTATGTAGCTACTGGTTCTCGCCAATTTGAAGCTGTTTTGTGGAACAACTCATTAATTTAGCATGTTCACGGACCTCCATAAATGAATAAATATGCAGCGTTGATTTCAGATAACGAAGAGTAAGAGACCGTTTGATGTACTGATTTTTGTAGTTAATTAGATACTTATCTTCTATAGTTTACATACCTGCAATTCGGACGTTAGCTGGGGTGCTAGTGACTACTTGTTTGCTGAGTCGGTGCATCGTCCTGCAGCGATAGGTAGAAAATTGATCGCTAAATTCTAAGTTGTGGATTAATAAGTCTCCTGATGGCAGTTGATGAAACTTTCCGTCTGAAACAATATTGGCATATGGTGAAACTGCAAATATAATTCATTTTATGGGTACACAAGAGGCGTTATCAGAACATAATACATTTATTTAAACTATAAAGGGTAAGTTCGAAAGGTTTGTAGAAATTTAAACCTGAAATAAATTACGTGCTTTATCCTTTCTGAGGATTTCAGAGAAAAAGCGACATGAACTTCATCATCAGATTCATCAAATATGCTAGAAAATTTCTAAAAGGGACTCATTTGAAAGCCAACACATTCTAGTTGTCTTTTGGTTAATAAAATAGTTTTTCAAGCATTAACTGTGCTCTGTTAGATACCAACTGATAGTTTAGTCAGTTTACTGGATAGAAAGTTTAGAAAGGTAAGTATTATTACGTTGAAGCTTTCCAAAATCGTGTACAAATAATGTAATATATTTTAAATTGTTTTGTTGATCAAAATCAAGAATATCAGCTGGTCAAACTCAGAAATTTATTACAATGAGGAATGCCAAATTACAGCATTTTTATATTCTATTTATGCCTCATATATTACCAGATTAGAGAGGGTGGGTTATACATCACCACCAAAACGGTTGAGACTATCAACTATTAATTATAAATCAAATTAGACAGCTTGCACCAGTGCATGTCACATCAGAATAACGAAATAAAATTCCTTTTGATTTCACAATAACACTCCCAATGTAGAAAATAGCGATAGGATATAACTTGAGAACTTCATATTATGAACACAGTTCAAATTGGCTCTTCATAACCACAAAGTGTAGAGATCTGCGCAATCTGCTAGAAACTAACACAAAGTTCGTATGAATATGTGAACTTTCGGGAAGTTATAGATATTCGTTTTATTTCTTATCTTTGGAAGTGAATGAGCTTTCGGCAAAACAGATTAGCAAATACAGGATACACTTAAACCATAATTGCTGGTTTCATTCTCTAAAGATTTTGTTTAATTCTAAATATTTTCTTTGAAAAACTAAATTAAAATAGGTTGCTTAGCTGCAGGAATATGAATTTGTGTTTATATTAAACAAAGTATTGGCAAAAGTATGGAAAGGATAACTAAGTAGGGCTTTGTAATAGGATATATTTACAGTCTTGATAATAGGTATGTTCTATTTTGGTGTTCATTCCGCTGATGCGGCATTTACTGTCTATGAGTATTCATGTCGGATCAATCGTTTAGTATCTGATTTTGTCAGTTTCCTTCTCTATCAGTTTATTATTTTATTCAGATTTTTGCCTTAATTAAACTTTACTTTTGCTGGAGAGAAATACCAAAACCATCACATAAAATCAATAAAGAAAGCAAATATATCGAAGTTAAATTTTAATTATACAGAACTAGCCATAGTTGATATTTAAAATGAGTAAGAAAATATAATTAACCTCAATCCAATCAGTAATTACTAGTCGATTTAATCGACGCAGAGAAAAAAAGTATCAGAAATTCGGGATAACCCCCAAAACAACCCTAAAAACCAATAACCCATACCAAATACAAAACAGCTACCTATGGAGACAATTGAGGCACCAATGGAAACTTAAAACCAAAACAATTTACACGACAGGAATCGAGAATATTCGTTGCTGCTGGGTAATATTACTGCGCCGGTGAGTAACTTCGTCACAACCCACCGCAGAGAAGTCCCAGATTCAAGACAATCCAAAATAGTATGCTGCTGTTAAATATAAAGAACTAGCTGTAGCCCGCGGCGTATGCGCATTTGAAATGTAGGACTACTGCACCGTAGATCATTATCACAGAAATAATAAGGGTGTGTTTTAACGTGGGTTCCATTCAGTAAGGCAGTAATAAGCCCTCCTTATTATTAAATGAAATGTTCGTAGTTAACAAACACAATCAATAGGCATAATAAGTAACTGTTTTCTGTGACATTATCCCTATTAGCTAGCAGTAATGGGAAGTTTGTTTACAAAAACCCGAAAATAGTAAACCATTCAATGAAGCGTTGGTAATTTTGCCGGTTTAACACGGCACGTAGTGTTATGTATTATTTAAGAGGTATGATTCATGCTCGTGACACCTAAAGATGCGACATCGTCCACCCTGCTTTAGAAACCGTAATAGTACAACTACAGTATTAAGCGCCTACTTGATTTATATTCTGCTTCCATGCATTTATTTACCCTATTTTCTTCGGTTATTGATATTCAAGTATACAGAAGTTACGAAAAACTAGGAATAAAATTTTAATTTAGAAAAAATATGGACGTCTACTGATATTACAATTTCAGTCCCACTGTGAGAAAGTAAACCTGTTGCAGATGTGTATGCACCAATGCACCAAACGCAAAAAGAATGATGACGAGGTAGATTTATGCTATGAAGGAATTAAAGGAGCATTAAAAGGAACAGAAAAGAAATATGTTTCGTTATGAGTGATTTTACCGCTAAATTAGGAAAAAGAAAGACTGGTCACTGGGTAAAACGAGTAATGAAAGAAAATATATTCTTCCTAATCAGATTGTGATGTTACTTACAAAGCTCGATTGCTAACAAAGCAAGAAGGAATACGCAAATCAAGTTTTAAAATACAATGGTTGTACCAGTTTCGTTTAAAGAATGCGAAACATGAACGATGTTCATGAAGGACAAATCAAACATTCAAACAGAGAAGATTATATTTGTAAGAAGAATACAAGGTTTATGAAGAGCCGACCGAACTAACAACAGAACAATAAGAAACGATTTACAAGTCGTCTGTGTACCGAGCTCTGTAGCCTAGTGCGTTGCACGCCTACTTAGCATTCGGGAGGTCGTGGGTTCGATTCCCGCGGCCGTCTGCCTTGATTCAGGTTTTTAGGTGGTTTTCCTGATTCAACAGAGTACCTTCTCTGAGGTGAATGCCGGGGTAGTATTTCTCCACCTTTCCTGACCTTTCTTCCAGTCTCCACGTCTCCACCCTTCCTTCTCTCACCCATCCCCAGTTTCCCGTTCTTGGCTGAAGAGGGACGGAAGGTCCCTATAGCAGCCCGCCTTCAGTTGGGGGAATTGAAATGACCTTAACCTTTGCCTAGTCGTCTGTAACAGATAAAAATACCTGATCTATTAACTAAAATACGCCCCGAAGCACAAAAATTAGAAGCGTATATGCAACGGATGAACGAATCGAGGATCGCAAACCAAATACTACATTATAAACTCACGTAGGGACACTAAGAATGAGATGGCGACTTGAGAAGGAACATGGCTGAAAGTCTGAGCCGTGAAGTAGTAGAAGAAGTAGAATATAAAACAATATTATGCTACTGACTCTTGTCTTAAAATGCTATTTCAATATACAGCCAATTTGTGCATATATGTTGTTTGTTGTTTGCTGTTATATATTTTCAATTAAGTTTAGTCCGCCATTGCATTGACAGAATGAAGGTGGTTCGCGGGCCCAGGAGTGAATATGGATCGACCAGCTTTGAAATTGGACACGGCACCGACCAAGAACGAAGTGACTGCTATTTCTGGGAAACCACAAGCAACGAGAATAATAGCCGGTCAATGACACAGAGAGAGTTGGAGTCCCGCAGACAGTACAGTTCCAGTTTGGCGATTTGAAGCTAGAATTTCAATAGGGAAGGCGGCCACGGTGCCTAGTGACGCAATAGCAAAGGCACATCCGTGGAGAGCCGCCAGTGGTCATAGTTCATAAATATACAACTGGCATTCGTTGAACATCACTGCAGGTGTGTGATTTTATACTATAACTATCAGCACAACAGTTGAAATCGAGTGATATCACGTCAAGGAAAGTTTGAGCGTACTTTCTTACGTTCGGTGCGTACTGCATCTGAGTGTATGTGCAATGGGTGTTAGTATACAGGCAACGTATGGAGCAGTTGTCTACGAGTGATATCATGATATGGTACTAGCAATACACTTTAAATAATAGTGGCGATAGGACCCATTCTTGGCGTACACCTTTATTATTAGAACAATGACCAAAGCAGAGGTTCTCAATTTTGATAAGCGCTAGACTATAGAGATGTACGTTTTAAAATTTTAATCAGTATTACAAGGCAACATTTGTAAAAGTACCGTACAGGTGTTTTTAAATAGGTAACTTATTCCGAAAAGTTTTTCTCGTCGGCGCTAAAAGATATCTTAACCATGTAATACCTATTAGATCGTCTATTCGCCTAATTTTGCAAGTATGTGTAAGAAATAATTGTTACGAACTAACAGGTTGCCTAAAGTTGTACGGGACGTATGAATTCCATGAGTTGGAAAAGGTTCAAATACTATTTGCCATACGAGTAACCGAAATGGAGAATGCAATAATTACTGGTAGCTAGGCAACAAGTACAATACATCTTATTTTTTCTTAGCAAAATATATATCTATTACTGTCTAGTTCTATGTTTTCTACACTTTTAGGCGATCGGTATACCACGCAAATTCAAAAACAAGGTAAAACATGTTTTTTTATATTTTGGGGATATTGGTTCCTTATATCAATGCACTTATTTTTGTGACCTCTATTCTGCCTGAGGGTTTATTGGTTTAGTTCTGATTCATCCTTTAGTTCTGGGACCCTTTTTGTGCAAAGGTAAAAAAATAGGCGTTCTCTATTTATCAGGCCAGGTTGTTGGATGTCAGATTTTGTTATATATTATGTGAATAATATCAACTCTATGATAGGCCATTCCTTGTAGCAGTTTTTATTATATTTTAATTGATTGATTAATGGCAATAGAATCTCTTAGGAAGGGCTGTACGTAAGGAGAAGTAGGAAGTAGGAGCATTCTCTGCTCTATTAGCAAACAGGCCGGAACGCGATTTAACTTCTCTATCAAGCTATTTTATCTGATATCTTGGCATATTCTCTAACCATTATTACATTTATACATATGACAAGATATTTTATTTCTTTGCACATATTTCTATAATTTTCCATATACAAATTCAAGAATAGTGAAGACTCAAGGTTTACATTTTCTCATGTCTTCTATTAGTTTAAAAGTATATTTTGGAATCCATTGTTATTTTGCGACCTTTTGTTGTTTGGTATATGACGTTTCTGCAGCACCCGTAATTTTTTTAACGGTTTCCAATGTTTGTTTGCTGAAGACTGTAAAATGTATTCTTTAGATAAAGTAGGTGACCTTGTAGGGAGGAGAGATATTACTACAATATATCAAGAGCATGGTGGCAATGAATGCATTTTACAAACTTAATAATATACATATTTACCAACGGAAGTTTCAACAAGAAGAAACATAATTTCCTTATTAATAAAATAATTGGAATAAAAAATATACCGAAAGTGCAAACATATACGCAAGGGCATTTAACGATTGTTAAGTGAATTACCCTTACTAACGCAATGAGTTTTGATTACAGCGGGGCATAATAGATATTAACGATACAAGGTTGATTATGAGCATCTTATCCAAACGAGTTTGATTGCCAAAACGAGGTGTTGAGTTTTGTGGAAGCTCTTAACGATATTAAAATTAATTTGGTTAAGAGTCTATAACAACACCGATGAAGATAAATGCATTAAAGACAGCCTTGTAGTATGTCGTAGAACGCAATCTCACTACTTTAGAATTTCTATTTTGTAGCAACTGCTGTTTTAATATAGTAAGCGATAGGTAGTCGTCAATTCTTCCACACCTTCAAATACCGAATGTCAAGTGACGCAATTTGGGGCTAATTGTAGGTTGCATCCTTGTTTTCAGTTATCACGGGTGCGACAATGTGAAATTAAACTATCGTTCCCTTTGTTCATAAATTTGAATAAGAGCAATTAGCGCACACGTGCAAAAATTTTGAATCAGCATTCCGGCTTGAAAGCTTCTGG
Organism: Agriotes lineatus; assembly: GCA_940337035.1. NCBI lineage: Eukaryota > Metazoa > Arthropoda > Insecta > Coleoptera > Elateridae > Agriotes > Agriotes lineatus. The sequence goes on along the minus strand of OW679199.1, from coordinate 115,289,678 downwards.
AAATCGATCTATATACTCCTTGTGGGGTCTCACCCATCAAATTTTGTTAAAACAGTAGCGTATTATAGGGCATCAATAGCCATGCAACGACCTGATCTTCCCTTTTCCTTATTTTCGAGTTAAAATTAGACGTGTCTTCAAGTTCAGTATTCGTATTGGAATGTCATAAGAGCATCAAAAACAATAATAACGTTTTCCCAGCCCTGTATGCGAGTTCACTGCGTTTAGGGCAGCATTTATATTCGTTTATATGCCGCTCGTTTCGGTCTTTTCCGAAGCAACAACCTGTTAAAAGTAGACTGACGGCAGAAAGAAGCATTTTGCCAAATTAGTTGCGCGGACATTCCGGGCCAAGTTGATAACCATAATTTTTACGTTGAAATTGTGATTGTGAGTTCCATATAGGGTTACCGAGTCTTCGAGTCGCAATCACCTGGATTTAGTAAGGAATTCAAGTGAGCCAAAGTTTATTAAGGAAGTTCGTTTGCCGAAAACTCCCGATTCGTATAGCACCCATTCCATTCTCTTCTTGAGGATTCTAACAGCGTTTCGCTGGTGAAGAAGCAAAAAAATCGTAGAGGAGATTTTTAAAAGATTTTAGACATAACAACTACACATGTTCTCCAAAGTAAATGAAGAAGAATTATGAAAAACAGAACAGTTGTTGACCCCGAAGGAGTGTAGATAGACATGTACCAGTTGAGCAACAACGATCAAATATCAGCGTTGAATGAAATATAAGAGAATGTGGAGACAACCATGTTGTATGTTTTATACTTACATTTGGGAATATTTTACATAACATTTTGAGTAGTGAGTTATAAGAAGGGGTGAGAGTTTCATACTTTTAGGGCAGGTTGAAGGTAAATTTAGATTTTTAAAAGTCCAGAGTCACCTCTTATCTAAGATTGTCGTGCGTGATGAGGGGCGCTATATTGTAATAAGTATTTAGATATAAGCGCAATTGACCAGTCTATTTGATTTACAACAAACGCCAACCGGCACAGTGACCCACGCTGTCTTAGTGAGGAGATTTGTGAGCGATACCGGAAGTGAAAGTTTGGAGATGGCAAGGATTCATTAGTGATGCGATACTTGAAGTGGGCAGTTCTCTTATTGTAACTGCCAAGCGCCCAGCGCAACACAAAGTGCTTTTTGCCTGAGTGTAAAGGAGCTCCCGGCTTTAAGAAGTTGTATCTAAGCCAGGGATCCGAGTAATTTTCTGGGCCCTGAAGAATAACCAGGTTGAATACAACCTAAAAGTGTCTTCAACAAAGACTCTCTGCAAGCACCGTGGAGAAGCTTGCCCCTTGTGTAAAGCTTGGGATTGGGATTCTTAAATGCAATACAGGTTAGTGGTATTCACCTTTTGGAATCTACAAAACAAGCGATTGCATCATATTGCGTCTCAAACCTGGGAGGCGGTCTAGAGCCGCGCCGACGCAAACAAAAATCAAGAGCGAGAGACTCTTCGCCATCACCGTGGAGAAGTCTGTCCCAGGTGTAAACCTACGGATTGGCATTCTTAAATGCAATACAGGTTGGTGGTATTCGCCTTTTGGAATCTGCAAGGGAAGACTATTGCAGCATATTGCGTTTGCCAATCGGGAGGCGATTTAGAGCTGCACCAAAGCCATTGTGTAAACGTGTAATGTCAAGCAAAAAACTGGAACGGGTGTATCAAAATACAGTGCGAAGAAATATTGTGCAGTAGTTAGGCTTGTGTGCATCGAATAATTGCGTATTAAAGACAATTATTCTGGAGTCGTTTAAATGTAAATGTGAATGTGACAGTTTCTTAGTTTTGTCAGTTAGTGGCGCTTCTCAACTACGGTTGGAATAAAGATAAAAGAGTTTCATGTGCATTGAGCTAGCTAGTTAAATAAACAGGGCAAAAATTAAAATACAACGGCGGAACTACGAACGGTCGCATTACAATATGAAAACGATTTTCTACAATTCTGATCCTTTTACAGCCTTTAAAGTACAAATGGTGAAATAGTATTGTCTTCCCAGTAGTATTTTAGGATATAGAGGCTTAAAACTTGACAAAATATGAAAAAAATTAGATACTTTTTAAATATGAAATTATCACACGACCTTGTTGGTGGATAGAGTAATAACCATAAAGGTTAAAATATCAGCAATAAGAAAAATCGCATTAGCTCTAGCTGGCCATGCAAGGAAAAACAAAAAGGAAAAGCGCCGCCTCTATGATTACTTAATCTGCGAAAATGGTTCGGCTGTAACACGCCAGACCTTTTTAGAGCAGCGGCCTCAAAGTTTAAAATGGCCATTATGAACCCCAAGGAGCGGAAGATTTTGTAACTTGTTCGTCTTATGAATTCTGAAAGCCTGTTCTTAAAACTTAGAAATTGACATCATCCGTCAGAATCACTTAAATCGATTTTTATTCCTATTTTTCGAGCTTGTGCATTGTGCACGTATAGCCGTACATATTTTTTTCAGTTTAGTTGATACCGATTTTAGCGTACTTCGTCATAAATCCAGTGGGCAAAGGCACGTCTAAGTGTGTCTCTGAGAACTATAACACTCAGCATAGCATAGTTTGCAGCGTTTCAAACAGAAATAGTGTGTCAGTAGTTTCCTCTTTCCATTAATCCTATCCATCGGAATAAAGCTCAACTCTATATTTTAAGGAAGGTGCTTGACACGGACTAGACGAAGTCGAAATATTCGACTAACGAGGTGCTTCTCTTCACTGAAAACTGAGAACAACACAGTTCTCATTAAAAATTTTCACATCCCAACTAATTAGTTTTCCGGGAATAATTATAAATCCCGGTTTGTTGGAGATATGTACATAGATTACCAAGCACGTTTTTATCCCACATTTTTAATTAGGACGCCTTCCTGCCGAGCTGGCGTTTCCAAACGCTCAGCTCTGATGAAACCAATCAAGAGCAAATCTATAACTTAATTTATACACAATCTAAGCGAAGTTCCCCGGAAGTTTTAATTGAACAACCTGGAACGAGCTATTAAAAGGTGCGTCGTCTGACGAGGACGTTACGCGGGAACCGACTTAATTCACTGTGAGATATTGTAGGGATGCTCATAAATCACCGTTTTGCGTTCTGTTTTGGATTCGTTCGGGAGACCTGCGTGATGCATGCGTTGGAAGCATGCGAGAACTGGAATCGAGGCAATCGGCCCGGTTACTAAATTAAAGCTAAGGGCCGCGGTAAGTTAGCATCGAAACGACGGGCATTCTTTGCAACCCAAAGCGTGTCCGTAAATTGCCCGGGAACCTAATTCAGAAGCGCTGACGTCGGGTCGGCACAAAAAGAGATCAGGAGTAAATTCTAAAGGATTGCAGGACAACGCGAAGGATCAATTTGTGTTAATAACAGTTAGCCGGCGCAGACCGAGCAAGAGACGCAGAAAGGCTGAGGGAAGAAGTTGTTGTTGAGGAATTTCACGGTACAGCGGAAGTGCCAGAACTATTTGGAGGTCCGTGGAGCGTGATTCAACGAGCGAGCTTTTTACTCAAAGCGCGCGCGGCGAAGTGTATCGTCCTCGGGCGGACCATAAAGCGGCACAAACAGAAGCAAAGATCCTCAATTTCAGGAATCGATGCGAGCTGCCAGGATGTGTAAATGGTTTAATTAAACACAAATGTTTGCTCAGTCCACAGATTAAAACTGAAATTAAATTTCTTATTTCTAGCGTCTAAGTTAGCTCGACGAACGTGCCATTTTGTCGTATTCTTTTTTAAATTTACAAATGATTGAAAGTTAAATCACCTTCAGTTCTAAATTTAAGGTTATGTTAACTACAGAACTACACCCACGCGATGAAACGCTATGGCCGTTGAACAACCCTGGCTTCTCCAACAATAACGTTCCATCTGTTCCAGTTTCGTTGGTCACCTTATCGTTCCATTTGCCACGTGGTGGTACTCTGAATTATTAGTGAATACCTAGCAAGCTATTTCTATTTCCGACACTCTCCAAACATGCTTTAGCCATCCAATTCAGCCTTTTTATCAACCGTACGTTTGATCATGATATGGGTTTCTTCGTGGTTGCTAAGAATGAAGTTATTGGTTATAGATAGGTTCAAAAATTGTCGTTGAGTTTTGTGTGCTGTGTAATAGCATGAGTCACTTAAAAATCAAATGTCAAGTTTGACAGTTAAGTATAAACGTAGTTGCATTTATTAACCCTCCGGTTGACGGGTGGATTCAGAATCACACCATTCAGACCCAAACTGTGTTTTATTTTTTTCCCCTTATAACACATTAATATGCCCAGTTTCTGGCATGCATTTGTTAACCTGGTCTATTTTGCACTGCTAAGAGTAAAAATAGTTGTGAAAAAAACATTAACTTGGGAGTTCCCATTTATTAAAAAAAAGTTACATGTAATGCAAGTTTTCAAAAAAAATTATAAATTGAAAAAACGGAAAAGACAATAACAATAACATACAATTATTTGTAAAGTATATGGCTGAATAAATGTAAAAAAAAGAGATAAAAGTTTGCTAACATGCAAAACACGCAGAAACGATAAACAATTGAAATTTAGGGACTTACCCATATGTAAAAGATTCTGCGTGAATACTTAGAAACTAGGGGAAGGCCCTAAAAATGTTTTATGCCTAAAAACGGCACAAAATTAGTCCCTTTACGAAATACGAAAAAATTAATTGTAGGAAAAAAAACACGAATACACGGGTTGGGTCTGACAGGCCCAAAGCCCTTCTGGCTGCCAAACGACAGATGATAAAATCAAGACAAATTAAGGAAAACATGTTTTTATTAAAGTTAGGAAGGTACCAAAAAGCTAAAGAAATTAAAAGAATTATTTTAAAAAATACAACAAAAAATATATTTGCCTGGGCCTCACAGACCCAGCCCGTCAACCGGAGGGTTAATTAAGAACTATTGAACTATACCATAGCCGACCGGGACTGAAAGACTTTTTAATCACCCGTTACGTCCCCTTGTTACAAACCTCGTTTAATTTGGTCTTCTTTGGATAGTTTGATATCAATCTTACATTTTGTCAGGTCATTTTGTATTTTAATTAGCCACCGAGGCTTTAGGGCAGCGTGCCCGTATTTTAAACCCTTTTAGTTACTTATTTGGCTTCATCGCCTAATTCCATAATAGTGATTTTGCACATATTTGGCCTCAAGCGCAGTATTTCTTGTCATCCGGGGCACCCCTTTGTTGGTACTTTGACAGTCGGGTGTTAACGCTCGCAGGATTTCCGAACCTTCTAGAATTTACGCTGTTGGTGTGACTGCGAGGCCTCGCGCTGTCTTTGTCACCGGAACTTATTTGTTTTATTGGGCGCATCGCCATTGGCTGTCGAGAGTCACGTGGTAACGCCGTTTTGGCTCACGCCACTGCGGGGGCGTAACGCTGCTTGCTTGGGCAGTTCAACTCAGGCGATTGAACAAGGGAGGTGTGTGTGTGTCGTTAGCGGCGAATGAATTGCCACAGGCAACCTGTTTCCCTCCAGCCGGACCGCATGCCGATCTCTTGGGCCGTCACCAATAAAATTAAGGTATTTGTAACCATTGAATCATACTAACTTCTCGTGCGCGAGCTGTGCGCTTAATCATGTGAATAATTGCTGAACTATTGGGATACGTACTGTAAGGCGGCAACGCCAGTTTGGTCGCGGTAAAATTGCATGTGCGCGAACTTGATGTGAAATCTTGTGCACCGTTAAAAACGTACCCTTCGCATCTTAAATTGTTGTCGCGAAGTGGCGTCGCTCGCTCATTTTTGATCTAATCACTTCCCTCACTTGGGCTTTGCTGTGTTTGCCCAAATTATCATGTGAGCATTTTTATGAACAAACGTTCCCTTTGTGGGACTCATATGTCAAACTGCTTTTGATTTTGTACAGTTATGGGTGTTGTTTAGTAACAGTAGTGCGCCCATCAGCTGATATTTATAAGAATTAACGCAATGTTTGCGGCACGCTTTGCTGCCCCAATGTAAGAATTGAATAATAGACGCTTATCTAATTAAGAGACGCTTTATTCTTGGTCGCTTTGTGCATGTTCTGTTTCAGCGTGCGCCCATCATTGAGGAGATAAATGTACGGTGGAGCCAGTAAGATCAGAGCGTGCAGGTAAGCTTGGTGGTGACATTGCCGTGGCTGAAAAAGCCCCACTTCATGATCTAAGTATTTTTGTCATCACGAAATCGTTGTGTGAGTTTATAATTCACGAGTACCCCTATCGACGGAGTGTCTTGAATACTTCGCCCCCGTCTAACCGCCCAGGCCCGGTTATCCGGGTTATGACAGGCTTGGTGGCGCCCTCATAATTTTGACGTACCCTATATATATGCCTCAACACGCTTGCCCAGAATGTATCGTGTGACTCACGCCCGACTCCCTGAGCGTTCCAGCCGTGGCCTTTAGTCTGTTTTTAGCAAATCTCATGGCAAGTGTGCCAGTTTTCCAGGACTGATTCCGTGGTGCGATGCTCACCTTGGGTGGGTGTCGTAAAGTTGTTTTAATACCGTAACAATTTATATTTTATTTCAGATACAGTAGCTTTCGTTAATCGTTTGTATTTATGGGGGATTACACATTTTATGTAGTGTTTTTCAAATTTCAATATGATAACACCTGCTACATAAGTTTTGGGAAAAACTTATACTGCCCTCTGTGACATAGTGAAGTTAATACATCTAGTCAACTATGGAGAAATATCTTGCTAGAGGTTTTGTCAATGTGTTTAATATTTCACATTTTCGTTTGTCATTTGAGAAATGGCGTATAAATTAGAAATTCGAAAGTCAGTCTACAACTTGGTTGGTCAGCTGCCGAAACAAGATATAGTAAACATTCTTCGAGAGCAAAATATTTCAAGAAGTACTATTTATCGTACAATCGGGAATGCGAAGAGGGTATTCCATGTATAAACCTGCCAAAAACAGGCCGCCCACGTAAATTAACTAAAGTTCAGGTCAATAGACTAGCCGAGCGTTCTAAAACACCATTGGGGTGTCCATCTGTAAGCTTTGCCGTCGTTTCCATGTTTCGAATGCTACAATTTCTTGATACATTGCAAGCAGAGGCTTAAAATACAGAAAACGCAAAAAATTTTATACCCTCGCACAATTGGCCAGAATCCCTGGTCGTTGTCGTGCTTTGAGACGGAACATTGTCATGCACGACGAAAAATATTTTACCTTTAGCCATGCAAAGCCTTCTGGAAATGTCCCCCAGGCAAGGATAATTGAACATTTTGGGGTATATTGGCAGGAAAGGTGTATGATAATGGTTGGGAAACACGGAATCAACAACACGTGCTGCAAAGAACGTTTAAAAAAAATTGGGAATTGGACTTAGAAAGCGTCCAGACGCTGGTGCGATACGTAAAACACAAACTTCGTCTTATTGAGGGTAGAGGACCTTGGCAGCAATATGGCAAGCACGTGTTAAAGTCTAAGATCCATTAGTTATTGTTATGTTATGTTTACTTGATAAAGGTTTCTTAAATTTAAATGATATATTTGTATAGGTTTTTCCCAAAACTTATGTAACAGGCGTTAGATGCTATCTTATGCTTGTTTGTAATCAACATATAGTTGATCGATGTCGATATGAAATTTTCATTTCTAATATTTGGCTGAGTGTAAGGGTCAGTAGACGATCATCCCTTTCTAAAACCTGCTGTTAGTAGCCCTAGTATTTGTTGTGATATGGGTGGCAGTCAGACATTTATACAGAGAATTTTTTTAACCATGCTGGATAATAAAGTAATTTTGTTGTATTTAATATTCATCATCATCATGTCCTTCATGTTGCTGTTTCCCTCCACCTTTTTTGTTCTTCCTATACCTTTTCCCATCGTAGTTTCTATTTTAATACTTGTTTGGAAACTCGCCTTTGTCCACCCATCCGAGATAATCTATTTGTTTTTCATATATTCTAGTACATATTCGGTTTAGCGCTAATATTCATATTTTGCGCACGTGTTGATCATCTCGCCTGCGTGATTTTGGTTTCGGGCGTCACTGTTGGTATTTGCGTGTAGCGTGGCATTGCATTTCTGCTTCATGCTGTGATACAGTTAAGATCGCTGCAGTTTGTCGCTTCCCAGAGCCTTTGGTGATTTGGCTTATCGCCTCGTATTTTTTTTTATTGACTATCAAGCATATTTACAATCTACTATATAAATAAGTAATAAGTAAATGTGATGTGTTATTTATTTGACTTGATTGGAGAAGTCTCCCATTGGTGACGCTCCTGCCAGTAATAAGAGGCTCTTAGTCCGCTTCATCTGTTGGGACCAGGTCCCTTGGCCAGTGCTGTTTGAGTCTTCGGTCAAAATTATGTTCTGCTGCTAGCTGCCTTACTAGTCTATTGTCGTGGTTTGGCTTCGTATTTGAGTTGAAAATGGTATATCATCTCCGGAGCACCGTTTTGGGAGCTTTGTCTTCTGCGCTATTGCGACGGATCATTAAAGCGAGTTTGGCACTTCTTGCACAACTTGGGATGAGGTTTTGCTCACGTCCCAGTTTACGAGGAATTGCTCTAATTTAGACTATTGGTTTGTAGCCGTTAGTATCAGGTCAAAAGGAGATGGTCAGTTCTTTTGATTAATAATTCTCTTGTATGATCGCTTAGGCGCCCTTTATGTGCCGGCGACTCCATTGTATCAACGCCAACTTGACCCAGTAATCATATTCTGTAGCTAGTTGTACCTAGAGCTATATTAATTCCCTGGGAAGAGTGAAAATCCTTCGTGAGAACTGCGGTTGAGGGTTCTACCTTTGCAAGTAGACCATTACCTAAATTGTGTGCAATGCCCTTTAGGTCCTCGTGTACGTTACTTTGAATTTCGATTTTTCGAGCTATGCGAATTGCTAACGGATTCGATAGAATTCCTTGAGAATTCATTAAACGCTACTGTCGGTCTTATATGCTTAATTTTTGAAAGTTAACCTCTCATCTATGTAATTTACATGTCGGGTTTTTACGCATGCTTCCATTGAAATCGCCCTCAGGGGTGTAAGTTCTATGATGTTGAACAATTGGAATCTTATTTCAACCATTAACTTTTTTAACCACTATGTTTTTTTATCCGACGTAGGTCTGTTTGTCTTCTTCTTTCACTTATGTTAGGGCTAGCCCTGTCTTTTCCAACCATTATGTTGTCGCTATGCGTGGTCTTCCTATGGGTCTGCTGGTGCCTGGCTTTTCCGCGAGGGCAATTTTGGTCAGTTGAGTTTCCTCTATTCTGTCTACGTGTGGCTTCCACTCTCGTCTTCTAATTCGGACCCATCTAACTACATCTGGTACTTCACATCTCTGTCTGATTTCAGAGCTTCTTTGTCTATCACACAGTGTCACTCCTGCTATAGCCCGCAGTGTTTTCATTTCTGTGGTTCTTAATAGGCATTTTGTTTAGGCTGTGTCTGTCCTGGTCTCTGCGGCGTAGGTCAAGATTGGACGCACTGCAGTTTTGTATATCCGGACTTTACTCTCCATCGACATATAATCATTTCGCCATATGACGTCACGTAGACTACCAGATACTCGAGCTGCTTTATTGGCCTGTGCACGCACATCTTGATAAGTATTTCTATTACTTGTTGTGATTGCTCCCAAGTAATTAAAAGTCATTACGTGCTCGATGCTGTGGTTGTTTAGTGCCAATTTGCAGAGCAATGGTTCCTTACTTATCGTCATTGCTTTTGTCGTTTCTACATTTGTTAGCATGCTGTAGGTCTGTTTGTAATTTTACATTTGAGCGTTCATTGTTTGTACGAACCTGTGATCCTGCCTATAAGGAAAATCTGTGATATATGGGCTACTACCATTATTTTAGTTTGTTCTTTATTGGGTGTACCCGGAGTACTGTAGGAATTACACGTTAAGTCTCCCCTGTACTAACTATTATACGTTGTTATTCTATTGGAATATTATACGCTGTTACCATTTACTTGTCGTTTCCACACATAGAGCTGCCAAGTACTAAGCTAATTTTCCCACATTTTCTTTTACAGAAGAAATTTTTCACTTCCATTATTTCCGTTACTACTGCGTGCCTGTACCGTATCTATACTTTTCTATCTTGTGGATCTTTACTTGCCAACTAATTTTTCTACACTTGTTTTTGTGCTCCACTATTTTTGATAGGTGTTCTGTCCACCATAATTTGATATCTTTCTTCGGTTTTCTTTTTTTACGCCAAGAGCTTTTTGCAGCTTTATGTATGATACCCTGAAGTTCTTCTTCTGTTAAATATTGTGCCAATCTTATTTTTTATAGACATTGTGTGGATGGACATTTACTTGTATATTGTAATGATGTTGAGCAAATTTAGTGTTATTTTCCTTTTCTGGCTTTTTACTGCTCTTCAGATATTGTAATAAGGATAGCTTTTATGGTGGCTGTTAAAGATAATTGTCTGACCCACATTCGGCACGAAGCCTTGTTCTTACATGTAGTACCGTTATCGTTGGTTTCTGTCTCATTATTATTTTAGTCTATTATGTACTTTACATTTTTTGAGTACTGTGTGCACTTGTGTTTTTGGTCCTTTTGTTCATAAAAGCCGTTTAGACTCTTTGAAACAATTTTTTGGCTTCGCTTAATTGTTTCGCCAGTTATCCAATTATTTCAGGCTTAACCTGTATATTTTTAGTTGAATTATAAATCCTTTGCATTTCAAATTCGTAAATTTTCCAAAGCAGCTTATTTTGTACTTGTATCGAGTTCTTTTCGTTTGCGCGATGCCCTCTCGACCCGCGCTATCTCTTATCAGAGTGCGAGTTTTCTTTTGGGCACGAATTGTTCGTACCTCGCACTTGCTATTTTTGGCCCGCCGCCACTGGCGTGGTTAAATTATGTTTGTTCAAGTCAAATTACGTGCGCTCAGTCAATTTCAATGAACAGTGTGTTTCCTAGGGCTGATTATGATCAGGTACGATGGCGCTTTTCTGTTTTGTTATTCGCATAGTAATTACATTTTTTCTTAGCTCTTTATTACCAGTTTCAACCACGAGTTTTTCTCGGAGGCCAAGCCGCTAGCCTTATCGCATTTTCGACAGCTGCTGGCGCTCTGCTTAGTTGCTGCCGTTTGAGGGTGCCTTTGCTATAATTTGCATCCACGGCGATTTCCATTATGATAGCAGTTCACGACCAGCTTAGGGTGTAGCTACCCCGGCCGGCTTTTACCTGTTTGCCGTTTGTGCGCGTTGGAGAAGCGAGGTTAGTTTGTGCTATTCCGGGATTTATCGTATCTTTAATACCTGGATTTTACATTTATACATTTTAAACCCGTAATTATTTGGAATTTAAATTCACACGTTTCGCCATTATTAACATGTAATGTTCAATTTCATACATGCTCTTGCTTTTTATATTTGAATTTTTATGCTTATAGTTAATTATGCTCAGTATTTAAAAGTTGCTATTTTGATGTGTATTGACCCTCTGTAAAAGGTACAGTCGCGCTTTTTTTATTTTCAATAGCCTAACAGAAGGTTTTATTAAATGACTGTGATAAGCTTATGCCACGAATAATTTGTTGTTAAAGTTATTAAAATAACCCGAAAGGGGTTTTTTTGATTTTATGCGTGTCGCAACCTTCAGTTAACGTACACAACTTTGTTATCACATTATTTGCATTTTAATTATCCTGACTATTTATTACTGACACTTCAAGACTTTTTATTGTTTACTAATTAAACGCTAGTCACTTGCAGTTTATTTTCTTATTATTTGAAATCTTTTGATTTCTGGCGCCCATTTCCTTTCCTTTTTTGAAGACATTCCAGGGCACACAACTGATGATTTGAACCTACGATCCAAGGCCGCCGAAATTTGAGTTAGTTAGGGCCATCGCGGTGAGTAAAGAGTTTTCAGAGCTGCCGTGGTGTATAAACTGTAGGGGAGTTGATCTGCGATTTTTACTACCATTGCTTAATTTTATTAATTAATCGCAGGTTGGCTTTTTTATTGTTTCATCTTGTCCTCACCATCCTCCACATAGAATTTTAAAATATCTCTGAAAGGGAAGAAGCACAAATGGGGGAATGGCAGCACAAATGAGCACAAACGAATTACTACAGTTTGACTTTAAAATTTGAAATGTGAGGGGCTAGCGTCACACCAGCCCCCAACATAGATTTTTAAAAATATCTCAGAAAGGAAAAAATACAAGCACAAATGAGAGCAAACGGAGCATAAACTAATGATTATATTTTGACTCTAAAATTTGGAATATGGGTGGGTAGCATTACCCCCCCCCCCCCCCGCGCCACTTAGAATTTTTACAATATCTTAGGAAAGGAAAAAGCACAAATGAGGGGAATACAAACACAAATCGGTAGAAACGAATCACAAGCGGGTGTCTACCCTTTGACCTTAAAATTTGAAATTAAACTGGCATCTCAAATAGTGTTTTTAAAATATCTTAGCAAGGGAAGACGCACAAATGGGGAAATAAAAGCACAAATGGGCACAAACAAAACACAGAAACACAGACAAATGACCATACTTTGACTTTAAAATTAGGAATGTCGGAGGTTAGCGTTACACCGACCACCTCACAGAATTTTTATAATGTCTTTGACAAGGGAAAGGCACAAATGGGGGAATGGAAGTACAAATGAGCACAAACGAATAACACTTTCTACTTAAAATTTGTAACGTGGGGGGCTAACGTTACACCAGACCCACTTATAGAATTTTGAAAACACCTTAGAAAGGAGAAAAGCATAAATGGAGGAATAGAAGTTCAAATCAGCACAAACAAAGCACAAACGAATTACTACACTCTAACTTTAAGATTAAAACACATAGTATTTGTAAAATGTCTCTGAATGGGAAAAGGCACAAATGGAGGGAATATCAGCACAAATGAATGACTACACTTTGAACTTAAAATTTGAAATGTGGGGGTGTAAGGACCTTTTTCTTCCCTATATCCACCATGTCACCGATCGCATAGGAAAGTTTCATCGAAACAATGTCCAAATCTACGAGCACGAACTCCTAGATTTTTTTCTTCAGCGAAGGTCATCAAAAGATATTTGCAGAGACCCTTGCTCCTGTCAAAACCCGTATCTCTGAACACCCGCGTTACCTTAGGTCAGCTCTCGTATCATCATCAGCTTTCGCCGAATATCAACGCGCTACCGGCAGCTATTATTTTTCAGCACAAAGATTCTAGAAGATGTTACTGGCAGGGCAATATAGTTTTCGAATAATGAGAAAAACATGTGTTTTTCAAGTTTTTAGTAAATTTCGCAATGGTGTCAAAATACACTACCTATGTAATATTTCAGAAGATTTTTTGCTGTTGAACATAAAACAACTTCAGAAGGAGAAACAGTTAGTGTTTACTTCTGATGTGTGGGAGTTGCTGGTTTTAAATTTGACAATCAACTGTAAATATTTTCTAACGGCAATGACTCTATGTTATTCAGTCATAAAATCTTGCAGTATCAATAGCTACGACATTTTTATAAAGATTAGAATTACTGTGTACTTAATTCCTTGATTAGGCACTGCTTTCAATATAACGAACATTGTGGGAGATACAAAGGAAATCTTGACTGGTTAAAGGTAGGGGAATGTTAATGCTACGAAGTCTTTATATAAATTATAAAGCCATCACTGTTGAAACTCTAATATGCGAGATGATAATTTAGGTACAACGTAAGCTATTTATTTGAGAATTATAGCAGCTGCGAATTGAATTCAGATGTATTCATTTAGCAATATTATATAAGCTTTTAGAATTTTAAGCATTCAAGTATCTGATGGAAACCCCTTTTCGAGACGTCAGCGTTATCGTGCAACACTTCAAGTATCTGAATTTTTGGCAGAATAGATGTAGGGTTCTATCTACTTACAAGGGCTTTTTAATTATGGCTGTGAAGTGAAGTCTGGCCTTAGGACCATGACGTAAAATACCCTCAGGGTATCCACAGATTCATATTTTGTTAAAACTACATTTCTGTGTTTACTAACACAAAACTTTTAACCACTCCGTGTTTTATATTTTGCAATTTCCTGCTGCCTCGTAGAAGCTTTTCTCCGGTAGTTAGTTATACATAATTTATTTTTAGCTCTTATCGTGTAAAACGTAGCACTGGGATTTTTCTTACCTTTTCAATAGTCAGACCTACGCTTAACATAACCAGGAGAGCTATTACATCGTTTTATAGCAAATTTATAAATGGGATTATTTTCCTTGGTTCGCGGGAAATCTCTTAAGAAGATTTAGTAAAATTATGGAAGTTTTGTTCTTTTAATATCCTTGTAATAAAAAAGTCTTTAATTTTAAAGCATAATTTTCAGAACAGAAATGAAATACATCGCCTTTAACTACGCTATAATATAATGTTGCGTACATTTAGATTATATGTAAATGTTATCTTTATAGCCAGCAGTTTGTTTTCATAGAATCTATTAGAATATAAAATCCTACTTCTACGCAGCTTTTTATTCGGCGTTTTGTTAATATTTGTTGTATTATTTATGGTAAATATCGTGTAATGTGGTTTTTTATATCACAATAGTAGCCCAGTTTATTTTACTGTTTTTCCTAATTTTATTGCGACGTTTGCGATCAGTTACCTGATGTAAATTGTAGCATTTTCTTCTCGTTCAGTCAAGCTCGATGATTGCTAGTTGTAGACACCACCAATAGATGCCTCGCCTTACTAAATAATGGTAAGGTTACTAAATCATATCTTTGTTATAAGGTACCACCAACCATTTGTCTCTTTTAATTTGGACTGAAGCTATCGATCGTCTCACTCTCACTCTGACTTTCTTACAATGTTCTGTCCTTTTTAATTTGGGGAAACAAAATCTTGAAATGGAATGGCAGTACCTTTATGTATTTAGCGACCTTAAATAATGGCGACTTACGTAACACTTTCGAATCACGTAACCAGGTAGCAGCGTTCTCGAGATGGGCCCTTCAGGTTTCCTCGAGTTTTTATTGATTTGTTTTACTGTCAGTTACTTTTGTTTGCCATGTTGGTCTAATATATTATGTACCATTCGTTACTTACATTCATTTGTTACTTGCATGTATTGGTTTGATTACACACAGCGAATATTTTATTATTATTGTTGTCGACCTTTTAGCAGTGTGTATTTGGTACTTTTGCTGCTGACGCAATGTTGAAGTAATAGTGTTCTGCTTTATCATGCTATTTAGGATATTACTTGTGTATTATCTTTGCTGTTTGATTATAACCACCATATACTTGTTATACAGTTATATAATGTTTGAGGCTTTGGCGGTTACTCGAATTGTCAATATTAGAATTACATTTCGGCTTAGACCGCGTCATCTTTGTAGATAAACACCCAGCATTCGTTGGCTTAATGTGCCCAACACCTTGTGAATTCAAGCAAGGGTTTGTGTAACGGTTATGTTCTTTGGTGGCTCATGAACTCTTACAAGCCACCCATTATTTGTTCCATGTTATTAGAGTACCTTGTGAACAAGGATACTTAGGCATATTTGGCCTTTTTACTGTTTGTGCATCCATATAGACCAACGTTTCGCAAAACGTTGCAGCTTACATCATCAGAGTCAAAGTTGCTCTAAGAGGTGGAAGACGGCATGGATGTATTTATAGTCCTCAGTGCCAGCCGTGCAGAACGGCGTAATGTTGATTGGTAGTTCAAGTTCACTGCACTTTGTGGCAGCGGTGCGTGACCGGCTGACGATCGGTGGTTGTAATGCTTTAGACTTTTGGACCGTGAATGACAGGGGTCCAAGTTCTACTAAGTCTAAAACCATCTTCCCTCTTTATATGATTTGAATGTTTTTCTATTTCTATAGCTTCACGTACCATTTTATGGAAGTAATGAGGTACTCTGGCAATTATTCTAGCCTGTTGGAATTCTAAGGTGTACCCATTTGTGAAAGTGTGCTCAGCTACGGCTGATTTTGTAATGCGTTTGTGTGCAACCGCATTTATGTTCTTGAAGTCTCACATCAGTGGAAAGACCAGTCTGTCCAATATAACTCGAGCCCAAGAACAAGGAATGTGGTATACGCCATCTGTTTTTAAACTTAATATTTTAAGAACATAACCGTTACACAAACCCTTGCTTGACTTCACAAGGCGTTAGCACATTGAGCGAACAAATGCTTTATTTACAGACAACGCGGTCTAACCCGAAATTTAATTCTAATATAGTGATAAAGTGTTCAACTCTAAAGTTTAAACATCGTCCGGGATCGCAGAAAAAAGTAGGGAAAATACTGAAAGAGAAGAAGAAATCTATAGACAAATATAATACAGTAGAACATACTTTTGTTATTGCCTTAGTTCTTTTAGTTCTTGTTTTAAATTTTTAGAGATCCATTTCTTACAAATAGTTCGTATTACTTCTGTTCACCTTAATTCCTTGTGTCTTAAAGCTTCTACTCACTGTTAAATCTTCATGTACTGCTTTTGGTGTTAGTATTACCTGCAAAGAGTAGAAGTGCCGCGGCCTGCTTTATGACGTTTTTGCTTATAGTACTCTTGATTCTTCTTAATATAATTTAATTACTCTTCACACATACAAATCAATGTACAAATAAATACACAAATAAATGTTTTGCGCGATTACTAACTGGTATGTTAACTGCGAAATCTCGAGCGTCAAGCTAGAGCTCGGTGGACCAAGGCGTAACGACTACTTGCTTTCTTGCTCCGATTGTACTTCTACACTACTGCGCCACCGGAGGGTTTGTTACTCCCCCCCCCCCCTTCTTTCTGACTCGTTCTCCCGGATATGTTACTAATGGCCATTGTGTCGAGGGTTTTGCGTCAGCGAAGTGATTTATGGCCCCCTGATTCGTCTACCTGGGTAGTCAGGAATTGTACTATTTTTCTGATTGCGCCAATAGTTATTGTATCTTTGAGAGTGTTATGGTCTTGTTCTTCTTTAGGCAATAGTGCATCTGGAGAGCTGAAGGTAGCGCTCAATTATTGCCCTTGAAATTTTGCAAGGCGTGTCAACTTCTAGTGCTTTTTATTTCCTTCTTCAATTCAGAATGGTTATGCTCTTCTTCTATTCAATTGATACTGTTCCTGTGTATAGATTTTTTTTGGAACATCGTTAATTGTTGGCATTTGGCATTGGTAAGGTATCTATCCCCGGTGTCTTTCTATTTTTTAAATTTCTAATCGAATCTGCTACTGCAGTTTTTCAACTCACATAATTGCAGCTTCTGACGATGTGAGTCTGTCACTGCTGCGGTTTTCCTTATGGCATAGGTAAAGTACTCTATCTATGTTTCTGTACTTATTGCTTATTTTTAATTCTCTTCTCCTAAGCGTACTACCTTTTGAGCGCCATATAGATCATATTCCATATATGCGGTAGAAGCCGTTAAGTAACTATTTTTTAATTCATTTTACAATAAAGGAAGTATTGGATTCACCCCAAAAATTCGAAATTGAGTTTTCAACAGATCTTCACGTTTTAGAGTCCCCTGAACCCAAAAAACATTTTTTTTTTCATTGGTCTGTCTGTGTGTCTGTCTGTGTGTCTGTCTGCCTGTGAACACAATATCTCAAAAACGAAAAGAGGTATGACGTTGAAACTTCATATATAAGTTTTGTGTACTATGTAGATGCGACAGCAAGCTTTTGAAGAAAATCGCATAACCGGAAGTAGATGTTTACTCTTGTGATTTTTCAGTTTATTTCGATTTTTTCAAAAACGGCTCTAACGATTTTTTTTCAAGTTCACATATTCATTACATTTTTAATGTGTATTAGAGTGAGATTTTTTTTCTATTTTCTTTATTAACTCCTGTTTTCAATAGAACACCCGGTATATTATTACATTTTTGAATTCAGCTTGAAATTCTAGAGAAAATTTGTCTCTTCACCTAACGCTCTATTTTGTACCGTTTTTGTAGAATTTGTAATTTTTGAAAAATTTTGACAAATGCTTAAAAATTTAAAATAAATTTTTTGACTAATTATAGGATCACTGTAAAAGGAAGCTGTGTGCGTGTATCACACCAGATTTTTATTAACATTCGGATTTTAGTGTTCACATCGTTTCTGATGGTGTTGTATTTGTTATGTTCGTCTATTGCTTTGTGTTTCTTGTATCTTAGGTTTATTTTCATTTTGAAGTAGCTAGAAAACTAAAAGGAATAATCTACAAGCACTGATAGTCTCGACGACATATGGCTCCTGGTGCTGGGGACTGAGAAAGCACGAAGAGCAAACGCTTTACGTCGACGAACTGCGCATCTTAAGAAGTTCGATTGCATTTGCTTTGCAAGACCGAAAAACAAGTGAATTCATTTGAGGCAAGGTGAAAACAGATCCCATTACCGACAAAATTTGCGGAGAGCGAAAAGAAACTAAAATACCGTGTCGCCTACGCGATCTAGAAGACAGTTGTATGAATAAGAAGAATAGGAACAAGAAGATGTGCCAGACAGAGTTGTGCTTTACTGAGTAGTGGAAGATTTCTCAAGGTTTGCCATGAGTGTTGCTATATTTCAACACAATTATAAACTTTTTAGATGAAATTCTAGTAATTTCTATTTCCATCAGTTTTATAGCGAACGTAAATTTTTAAACCATTTATATATTGTGTTTTTAGTGTGAGAGTTTGATATCAGATTTAAAAAAAAGGTTAAAAGAATACAGTATTAAATTACAGAGATTAAGTGTTAGAAGGATATCAAAATTATTAATACGTATTTGGTAGAGAAATGAAATAGAATTAAAATTCAATTGAATGATCTTATATGAGAAACATAAAGATTTTAATAGAATTTAATTATTATCTGAAATAAAGTGCAGGATTAATATCAAATATCTATTCAAGAAATATTATTCAACGTAGTGGGTGTTAAATAAATACGATACAGATTATATAGAGTGTTGGACTTTAAAATATTTGAAAAACAATATCACTAAGGAGTAATAATTGTTAGTATGTAAAATAATTTGGTACAAAAAACATGTAACTTGCTAAATTTTTAAAATAAACCCTTTATAAAAAGTTATAATCTGTTTGGAATGTAAAAGGTTGTCAATTAAATTAAAATTTGCTAGAAGAGAATTAAAATAAAATTTTAAAAAATTTAAAGATGTGGAAATGGTAAGGAGGAAGATAATGGATGTGATGAGAGTGCCATATGTAATACGGTTATAATCTACAAAAGTAATTTCTAGAATTGGATGCAGAACTAAGTTTGTTGTCAATCAATTACATCATATGAATTGGATAGCAGGGAATAGTTTTTCTGGAAGTGGTTTACATCGAGTTTGTTAGCAGAGTGAGCATCTTGTAGTGTGAATAGAAGGTTTTTCATCTGCTGGAGTTTTAATTCGACAAGCTTGTTATTGAAGTGACATCTTGTAACTTGCATCTAGTCGAAGTTCATGATACTAGGTTGTCGGTGGCTTGAGGATTTTGGAAGGAAGACGTGGAAGGCGTTTGCTGCTGATCAGTTTTTGGCAGTTCTGTTGGAGAAAAGTGGTAGGTGCCTTGTCGTGCTTGCCTGGGAAGTTTTTGCGGTTCCTGGTGTTTAGTTGAGTTCGTACTGGGATTTGGCTGGTCGTTGAGAGTTTTCTGTGAGACTACCGGATGCATTTGGCTTGGTAAAGGAAGGTATCGAGGTCCATGGACAGGTGACAGGCTACAGGTATTTATGTAAAAAGTGAAAGAAAATATAGAAAGAGTAAAGTGAGGAAATTTTAAGGAGAGTAATACTTACTATTGGATATTTGTTGAATGACAAGTAATGTAACGAATAGGTATTTGTAATTGATTTTGCACTTGTATAATTTAAAGTGACATTGACAGACGTACAAGTTGTCATGAAATTTAAAAAATACATTTTTAGGAATAAAAACAGTCTTGATGAGCGAATCCGACCTGTGTTTTCAGTTAAGAGTAAATGTTTTCTACCGGAGCTAGAGTTATTAAATAATATTGATAATTCATAATTTATAAAAGGGCAAATGAGTTACCTAAATTCATTTTAAAAGGAAACTGTTTGAAAATAAACTAAAGTATAGTAAAAGTCAGACATAGTAGCTGAAGAATAATAAATATTGTTATAACATAAAACCATTTACATGCATAAAGACCATTATAATATAGTCAATTATAACAATATATAACTTAAAAACTATTTGTTGGAGGAAGAGATATTTTAAATGCGGATTATATGTCTACCTGGCATATACCGAGAAAATTTCGGACAAATATATACAGGGTGAGCACTTTAAAAAATAAAATTTTGTTTATTGTTGCATTATCCACTGCTTCCTGTCCTTTGCTTTCATCCTCCACCTCGTTATCTGTTTCTCTTCGATATCCTGCATAATTGCCTCTGGCCATTTCCTCTTGGGTCTTCCTCTTTTTCTCGTCCCTGCTGGGTCCTTCCATCCTATTGACTTGACTGTCCTCTCATCACTCATCCTTTCTAGATGTCCTGCCCATTCTAGTCTCTTCGATTTTATAACCTCTGTTATCGCAGCCTCGCCAAATAAATCATATAACTCTTTATTTGTTCGCCTTTCCCATCCTATATCTGTCTTTTTTCCACCGAATATTCTCCGGAAAATTTTCCTCTTCCATATTTCCGTCATATTTTGGAGTTTTTTGTTCATTACTCATGTTTCGCTGCCATACATTAGTGTGGGTCTTATTACCGTCTTATAATTTTTGCTCCTCTGCCTACTTTTTTTTGTGCTTAGTATTTTGTGTAGTCCGCCAGCACACCTGTTACTTTTTGCCACTCTGAATTTAACTTATTTTTCCTCTTCGCATTTGTCGTCTATCAGAACTCCTAGGTACACATACTCATCTACTTCCTTGAATTCCATGATTTTTTTCCTGAATGCTATTATTCTCAGTCCACTTTCAATTTTGTTCTTGGAGTTCATTCTTAGCTGCATGTAGTTACTCTTGCTTTGGTTGATCTTTAGACCTCCTTTACTCGCTGACTCTATTAACTGTTTTGTTATGTCTTGTAACTCTCGTTTTTTCCTTGCTAATAGCACCAGATCGTCAGCGTACGCTAGATATTGATGAGTCTTATTAAGTAGTGTACCGTTTCTGTTGATACCGCTTTCTCTTATTATTGCCTATAGACTTATATTAAATAATAGTGTTGATAGCGGGTCACCTTGGCGTAGACCTTTTCGTACTTCAAATTTGGTTGATATTTTCCTAGGGATCTCACCGCATTTACTGTTTGGCTGAATGTCATCCCAATAAGTCTGATTAATTTTCCAGGGACCTGAAGATCATAAAGGTCATTTACTAATTGTTGTTTTGACACTGAATCATATGCCCTCTCAAAATCAACAAATAACATATGAGTCGGCAGTTCATATTCATAGTTTGATGTTAGTAGCTGTTTTAGTATAAATTTTTGGTCCGTTGTTCTTTCTAAACCCGCATTGGTATTCTCCCAGTTTACATTCGGCCTTCTCTTCTAGTTTTTGTTTAATCCAAGTTGCCAGCACCTTAGAAGTTACATCTAATAAAGCAATTCCTCTGTAATTTGAACATTCAGTTGCGTCTCCTTTTTTGTATATTGGGAGGATGATTGCCTTCTTCCAGGCTCTGGGCATCGATTCCTGTTTCCAAATGTCATTCACCAATTCTTATATACCTATTTTGCCTTAGTACTCGCCCCCATATTTGATATTTTCAGCTGTTATTCTGTTTTGCCCTGGGCTCTTATTGTTTTTCCAGCAGTTTATTATTGAATGTATTTCCTCTTTTGTAGGCCGTGTGATTTCGTCTTCTTTCTTCTCTCGTGTTATATGATACTGTATCTCATCTGTTCCCTCTATTTCTACATGTAACATCTCCTCGAAATACTGTTTCCATCTGGCTACTATCTCCTCCTTCTCTCCAATTAGATTTCCTAATTTCTTTCCTGTTGTATCTATCTCCTATTGCAAAAATTCTGGCTTCTTCGTGTTTTCGTTTTCGTTCTCTACATAATTTCTTTGTCTTCTTTCTTTGGTTTTGATATTTTAGTTTGTCTTCTTCCTTTTCTGTCTGTAGAAATATTTTCCTTAGTTTTTTCCTCTTCTTTATTTGTTCTCTACACTCTGCATCTAGCCATTCTTTTCCCTTCGTCGTTTTGAGTTATTCCAGGTTATTTCCGGTTGCTCGTGTTATTATTGTTTCGGCGACTTCTCATTTACCATCGATACTATTGTTATCTCTTCTATAATGTGCGTTATAACTATCGCTGATTTCTTGTTTATACTTCTCCGCCGTTGCTTCATATTTTAGTTGTTCCATATTATACTTTTGTTCTAATTTCTCTATTTTTTTTCTGCTGGCTTTAGGATCGCTAGACTTTTTTATTTTCACCCAACTAGGAAGTGGTCCGAATTACCATCCGCCCCCCTATATGTTCTGACATTGGTTATTAGATTGGCGTGTTTACCCGAATTAAAATGTGATCGATTTGGTTCGTCTGATTAGTTCCTGGAATGATCCATGTCCCTTTGTGTATTTCTTTCCTTCTAAAATGTGTGCTCATTATTTTAATTTTCTTTTCTATTGCAAAATTATTTAGTCTTAGGCCGTTCTCGTTGCTATCTTGACGTTTGCTTTCCCCTCCCGTTATGTTTCTAAAAATGTCCTCTCTTCCTACTTTTGCATTAGCATCTCCTACTATCATTTGCACATTACGTCTAGGAAGTTGATTTAGTACTTTCTCTATTTTTTCATAGAATATATCTTTTTGTTCGTCATCCTTCTCCTCAGCAGGTGCATGTATGTTTACTATGGTTAAACTTGTAGTTGTTAGTTCTGTTGTTAAATAGCAGAGTTTATCAGATATTGGTTGAATTTTACTTTTGAGTGAATACCCTTTTTAATTAAGAATCCTGTACCAAATGTTCTAGTTCCCCCTCCACTATGATACAAGACATAGTCACTGATTTCCATTATATTTGTCCCTTTTAGATGTGTTTCCATTAATGCTATTATCTCTATGTTATATTTCTTTACTTCGTCTACCAAATTTATGATTGCTCCTTCTTCATTTAATCCTTGCATATTCCATGTTCCTATCACCAAATATTTTCTTTTCCTCAGGTCGTTAATTTTGTTCTTGCCTTTTTCTATAGCAATTGCCGTTTTTATTTTTTCAGACTCCGGGGCTTGTGTCGTAAGACCTTTATCTTTTACCTTGTCCTTTGCTGTTGTCGTCTTAATGTTGGTCCATCTCTTCTGTGTTGCTAGTTTTTTGCTTTTTCGACTACACCTTTTTCTTCGTCGTCGCATACGTATTCCACTCCTTCAATATTGATCTTTCTATACCCGGTTTTTACTTTCCGCCCTTCACTTATTTGTTCTTTAGCGATTTTTCTAATTTCAGCTTGCACGCCTCTTTCTTTTGTCGTCATGTCGTTATCTATGTAGATTTGAGTTCTTTTTAGTTTGTATTTATTTTTCATTACCGCCTGTTTACTGTTCCAGTCCTTCATTCCTACGATATTGGTAGTTATGCCATTTTTTCTCTGCACTGTAATTACCGTCTTCACTTCTACTTCCACCCCCTTGTCACTTAGAAATTGTTTTGCTGCTTGTTCTTTTGGGTTATCTTCAAATTTCACTCCTTTAATTACGAGAATATATTTACGTTTCTCTTTTTCAATCGCTTCGAATTGGTTTTCTAGTAGATCTATTCTTTTAATCAGTTGTTTTTCTCACTCTCCCATTTCTTCTCTCTCTTTTCCAGTTCTTCTCTTAACTTCCTGTTTTCTTCTGTATTTTTCTTGATTTCATCTAACATTGTTTTTATCATGTCTTTGATTTCCTATAATTCTCCCATGTTTTCGTCTTTTACAGTTGCTGCCTCTGATTCAATAGGAGGGGATCGGATGATTTTCTTGCTTCTTTGAAATATTTCTATTTCTCTTTCCCCGCTACTGTTTAGGTCCCTGTCTCTTTTGGCTCCCGCACTCATTTGTAGTGGTTAGTTCTGGTTTCTATTTTAAGTAACAGATTTTCCTTATCTGCGTTTCCAGCCGTTATCACAGTCTGTCCAGCACTCGCCAGCGCCGTTTCACCTTCACCTTGCTTCGTTGATCACGGCAAGTTAGTTTGCCCAATTCGCTCGCTCACTTGCCGACCATATATACAACTTCGTATACAAATTACTCTTATTTGTGTTACCTATGCAGCAGCGATGCAAGATCCGCTTCCCGGATCTACTCCTCCTAGGTCGCGGTCTTTACAGTTTGCTTTGAGGTTATAAGGAAATTGTACGTAAATTTAACCTGACCTGCTGAATCTGTCCTTTGTTTCCGTCTCCCTTTTTTGTTTACGCTATCCTTGTCCACTGCACTTCAAATTTACCAACTCTGGTGAATTACTTTGCTCGAAAAGATCCAAAATATAAATTTGATTTCGGAGCTGCAATTCACACACGAAATACGTGACGTCAACACCCAGCAGATACAGGGTCACTGTTGTAAAAAAACAAAATTGGACAAGAATAAGCTGTTGAATGTAATGCAGTTGCTGCGCGGCGATATGAAGCAGAGCTCCGTGGCAGGATGCGATCGGAGGGTGCGCGGCCCGCTGCGTGTTTCATTCCCATTTAAATGCCTTCCGTAGGTTTGATTTCCGTCAACAATACTTTTTAAATTTGCAAATTCCTATAGTTTGCATTACCAAGTGTTTTCTTTTATTATTTCACCGGTATTAGGAACGTTAATATATTTGCACCCCTAGTGCCTTTGATTTTCAAAATATTTAGTATAATATCTTCCACTTTTGAGGGAAGTACTGAGGAAAGCCCTTTACATATTTCTTCTGCTTAAGTATACTATGCATTACTATGTAGAAAGCACTTGATAATATAATTTCTTTTCTTCGTGACATCTTTAGCACATACACTAGACAAATGAGCGAACAGCCGGAGCATACATTAACGCGCACAAGAATTGCTTTACTGAGAGCAACACCAAATAGCTTACACGAATGAATGTGCGCGCTTCTTTAGGCATTCGTTTATTCATTAAGTCTGTATTAAATACAATTTCATGTAATCTTCAGGGTAGAACTTGCGATCTTGTACTGAAATATAACTCCCTTGTGGTGACCTGAATTTACTCGTTTTTTATTATTGCGATACTGCAGATAATTATATTTTTAGTTCATTTTTATTCCACGTAACAATGAGTGTACTTTTTAGATTTTTGGATCTTGTAGTATTTTTCTGATTTTAAGTATAAGTAAGCCTAATTTCATTACCATTTTTGTAGTTTTGCCTTTCTCTTTAAATACTATTAGATGCTCCAAATATACGTGATTACTCTTCTTGAGTTGCATGAGTTAGACAAAGAATTCTTTCAGTAGAAATTCATTTGCAACCTGCTATTTTGAAAAAATTTTTTATATAGTGTGAAGCACGAAACTTGGAGCCTTTTACTTCTTTAAGACTGCACCATAACGTCCACGTGTTACAGCTGTCATAATAAATGATTGCAGTTTCTCCAATGTCTTAAAGATGCACCAACTCTGATTATTATGCCTTTTAGATGAATATTGAGTATCTGCGTTGCTCATAAATGCCAATGCTGGGTTGATACTAATAACTAAAATTGTGTTCCTAACTTATGAACAACCATTAAATAAAATATTTATTTGTTAGATTAAAAGGCAAAGTCGACGTCACGTTCCTTTTGAAGATTTTTCAAATTAATTGTTTGTGATAATAACGTTATTGTTTTCATTATCGCAAGCGAGCCTCCTTTTGTTTCAGTCTAAAATCCACCAATTAGGCAGATATATTGCATCCTTTTAAGCTTGTTACCTTTAGTATACGGGATTTACGTAAATAGTTTTTTATCGTAATATAGAAAAATTTGTCGGCATTGATTTTTCCATGTTTTGTGCAATAGCTGCGTCCAACGTACAAAATTTTTCCATGACTTCGTTTTTTTGTTATATCAACATTATATTTTTGAAAAATGGAATATATTTCGGATATCCGAAATATATTATACTGTTTCTAAGCACACGTGCCCTAACATACCAAACACCAAATTGCATTATTAAATTACATATTTAACAATTATTTTACTATATGGGTTGCCTAAATGTTACCTTTAAGTTATTTCACTTCTCGAATAATTTTTATTAGCCCAGATAGGCCATAGTGTCTTTATACACAACCGAGTGGTTGATATAGTATACACGCTTTACGCTCAGTAAACAAGGAGATCGGTCCACAACTTATGGTTTGCTTGACCTGTTTATTGTCCAACGAAGCTTGCTTAAAATTTTCCAGGGAACGAAGGCCTCGATTCACTAGTGCAATCAAAATATACGTGTAAGTCCGGTAACATATAATTGTATTTCCGTTAACATTTCTGAATGAAACTCTTCAATTGCAAAATTTTAAACGCGTTTACGCTCAAAGAAAATTTTACGATTTTCTAAATTGAGCAAAGCGAGATTATGACTAAAATATCGAGTTGAAAAGTTTTTAATACCCCTATGTAATTAGTCACAGTATTTAATGTGATATTGTATGTACTTCAGTATTCTGAAGTTAAATTCAGTTACGCTGTAATAACCCTTTAATCAGTCTTGCGTCCTCAGGCGTAGCTATAATAAATGGAAATTAAATTAGCTTATGATTATTGAATTCGCACATAAATTCGGAAGGCTGGATTTAGAACCTTTGCAGCAGGAGATAGAAATCGAATATATCCATTGCAAATAGATATAAGCAATTAGTCTAATTGAATACTCCCATTTTAAATTAATAATATAAAATGCTAGCAATCCTTAGTCGTGTAGTAAGGTGTAGAGTATGTACATCCCTCTTTATTTATTTTCAACGTTAAGTAAATACGCATATTTGTTTCTATTTTAAATTCTGCTGTTAGTTGGTGTACCTTGAATTGCAGTATTACAAGAAAAATATATATTAGGTACTGTTTATTTACTCTTATGAATGCTTTCTTCTTGATTTGAGACAGTAAAATTGCATTTACAAGTATTTTATTAGCTTGAATATAGATATATACGACTGTAGAAGGGACCATAGGCGTTACATGCGTTCGTCGTATTGAAAAGCGTTTTTGCCAAGTGCTGTAATTTCAAATACCAAGCATAACAAGAAGGCCAAGTTGCTATTCAGATCACATATAGGATAAAATTGAACAATAATTGAACCTCATAGACCAGTAAGAAACGTGTTACCGTTACTCCTGCTGTAAAAGAGATAAGCAAAGGCAGCCGACTTCTCAGCCGGAGGAGGTCGTGGGTTGTACAAAATACTCAAAGCTTCAGCTGTAAAATAAAATACGGGCGCCAAGTAGCAAATAACCCAGCACTTTGCTAATCACACAAAAGGGCACATAATGAAATGCGCTACCAAACACTTCCTGAAAAAGAGATAACGGCAAGGGTACATATAAAATTCGCTGGCATAGGTAACGATTCAATATAATGAATAATAATAATAAGGGTGCTCTACAATAGATGCACAAAATATCACACGGCAAATCAGTACGACATCTCAATAGGGAGATAATATCACAGCAGCAAAGCGTTGAATTAACTCACCAAAATATTTATACATAGTTTATGAAATCAAAGCGTAAGTGCAATGTTGATGTAATTTAATTAAATAAATTAATGCAAGTGAAATATGAATAAAGAAATCACAGATTGACTATCAAAATGGCTAAATGCACTACTGAAAATATTGTCGGTAGCACAAATGACTACGACACAATTATTGCATGTTAAATTTGGAGTGACTAGTTGAATTCGACTATTTACCCACCATGCAAGAGCATTCTATCGTTAACCATAATTAACAGTATCGCTCTTACAGACCCAAGATCTTGTTTCTTATAAGGCGCTTCGTAAACCGGAATGTGACTTATAGTTAATCTCAACAGATTTCAACGTGTCGCAATATATTATTATGCAAAATTCTTGCAAATGCGGGGATAACTTAAAGTTTGATTCAACCGAGTTCTATTTCACTAGCCTGACGTGAAGGCCAAAATCGAATTAGTTTTTTCATGCAAATGCTGTACAAATTCCGATATTATAATCACTTAGGCGATGCGAATCTAAAATTTAACCTAAAACTAGCGAAAATGAACTACCGCAATAATTTCGTCACAACAAAAACAATGGTAAAATGAATCATCTAATTGCTTTAAATAGGTGAGTAATTACTCTTAAGGTACATAATAAAACCAAACTAATGCTTGCCGGATACAACATAGCACAGCCACGAAAACATTCACAAGACGGGTTCCAAATCTGCGGTTTAGTCCGAAGAGTGTAATTAGCCCGAACAAAATTAGAGTGGCTAAAACCAGACCTCCAATGGTAGTCCTCCAGGCTGCGACATGCGCAAAAGGAAAGCTTGATAAGCATCAGGGCGACCATTTGAATACAACAGGGTTAACCAGGGCTTCTGCGTTAAAACTGTCGAGCTGCAGGTAAGTATTTTGACGAATATGGCTTCACGAGAGTTTTCTACTTTCGCTTCCTGTTGCAGACAAAGCCACTCTACACACACAGTTCTCGAGGCGGCAGATAGGGCCAAAATTCGTCCGTACGGAAACAAGAAGTCAAATGCACCGGAACCAAAGACTATTCAGATACAAGAAAAAGCACCGGAACAAAAAAGGAGCTAAAAGAGTGCAACACAATAAAATCTAGCTAAATAGCATCAACAGGAAACCTACCCTAGCTGTAATGCTCCGTTTTGCCAGAATGGGAACATGTGCTCTGCTCAGATAATTTCCAAACTAAGTTTGAGCTTAGGAAATTGCAAAATACCTCACACGAAGACTGCATCAAGATCTCCGGAAGGTCCAAAATACACCAAGATTAATTTTCCAAGCAAGGTCCTTGTGACAAAACCCAATTGAGGTACGTTTTAAAACGTAGTCTCACAAAACAACCTTTGTGAAGCAGGACATCATGGCAAATAGCCGAAAAAGCAGATAAGGAATCAACATTTGGCATCTTGAAGGAAACTTGACATATGCACACCCAAAAAGCTATATGCGCGGAGTGAACTCTAACCTTTAGGAGTTCTCATACCTTGAAATTTGGGACATGGCTGATAGATTAAATTGTAACTTGTAAATGGCCTGAAAGCTAAGTTGTATCGTAAGTAGAAAATTAGATTTATGAAAGATAAGCGAAAAGTTACATGACTAATTATAAATGACTTTTGGCGCGTAACAAACGATAGGAGAAGCCCAAAAAGAGAGGCAATCGGAAATTGTTTGGAAATAAAAGTTTTAGAACTAGAGCATGATAGTTCCAACGTTCATCCGAAAGTTACTGAAATTACTAGAAATTATAAGACGAGAAAAGTGAAGAAATCGTGATAAAAACGAAAGTGACAAAGGATACGTGGGAAAGCTATGTGAATCAACTATTTTTTGACAGTCAACCAAAACTTCTTCAGATAAACCGTGAAACAGTACCATTTTGGTATAAGAAGTGCAAATTGCAATAAAATAGGTAGAAGCAGATAAAACGTCAGATTATAGGCTTCTCGATGAAGATATTCCGAAATGGTTGACTTCAGACAAAAAACATTTGGTGATTATAGAACACTAAACCTCATGAGTCACCTTTTGAGATTGTTTCGTAAAATTAGTTCTTATAGTTCTCCTAAGGAAACTTGCGTTGCACGTCAATATGATGTCAAAATACGTACCACCACAATAATAGAGAAATAAATATTTGCATACGGCAAAAAACATATATAATTAATATATGAGGTTCGCTGCTCTCAACGCAGGTGCACATTCGTCATTTTCATTTAAGTTTTATTACGTGTCAAAAGTGACTACTAAAGTTATTTTTGCGAGTCCTTTTATACCGTCGAATGCCATCAGGAAGGTAATTTACAGTCTTTTTAATTAGCTAATGTAAATTTATGAAATTTTACTTTAGCGGGTTGCGGTAGCGCTAGATGTCAGTATTTCAACAGTAAGCTATACATCTCAGAGAATGAAATGGAAATTTGACTTCTCCGCCTAAAAACGGCCCCTTTTAACCCTGCTACTAGCGTTGATAGCTTCACCGAGGCCGCTATTCGAAATACGATTTATGGAATGTACGAATAAAGCAGCCTAAATGATGATGAGAAAAAGTGAGAGTAGAACACATTTTTACCGGCAGCCAAGCTTCCTTGCAAATGGTCTTTAAAATATAGGATTTAATTGGCAAGAGAAAAAACTTCGAAGAGGTCCCATGGAATTGAATGACTTTCCTTTAAAACGAATAAGATTTTTGGAGTTTGTAAAACATGAAGCATGGTATCAATTTGCTTTTTGGTGAGACATGGATATTCTAAAATGGCACTATAGGTCGCTTTAGGCAACACATTGATTTGCGAACTGTCAAAATTCTGCTAACATACCGCAATATCGCGCAGATATGACGTCACTAAAGTTTATGACGTGTAACGGAAGTTTCTTTAGAAGACCTATATAAGGAAATTTCAGTATCACGTGATTGATAACGTTATAATCGTACCACTCTACGAATAATAACAAGATAACAGTTTTCAAAATATATATATAGTTTCTTTGATAAAAAATAGTATTTTTGAGATGTATGGTTGCTTTTCTGGCCTGGCTTGCCAAACTTAGGGTTCCTGTTCTTCAATGACATTTGATATTGACACTGACGTTCGTTCGACATTTTTTAGTGTCAGATACATCAATTAACATTGGCTCTAACCGAAGCAGCTTATTGACAATCTTGTTACTTATAGCCAAAGGGGTGACTATCTTTTTGTATAATTGCAGTCCCGTTACGGCTGGGTGTTGGAGCAGTTAAAAATCCCGTTAGGCTAAAAGTGCAACAGTTAGGAATTTTGTCGCTGGCCACAACCCTTTGGTAAACGAACTGCGAATTCTACGAAAGGAAAATTCCTTTTCTGTGATCGCCATAGGTAACGTAACCTAGAATTAACAAAGACACCTTCGGTGTCATAATATTGAAAATAATTGACAACGCCGCTTCATAACAATTTAATCACGTGATAGTAAAATTTTGTTACAACAACTATAACTCACTGAAGAATATACAAACTCTGTGAAGAATAAATTTTATCTACACAGTTTAGCTTTAGGAATACAGTTAGTGCAGGTTAAGTTTTATTCAGCATCCAGGTGCTACATCAATGACGAGTATGTAGGGACATCAATGTCTGCTTTATTTAGTACCAGAAGTTTGCGATAAACACAGAATGTGCTTGAAGTTTTAAAAAGCACTGGACTGGATTATAAAAATCTGAGAATCACCTTAAAATAGGTGATAATATATGTGATGTCAAGATCCTGACAGGTGTGAGAAAAAGCTGTATATTGTCTCCACTGATATTTAAGGTCGATTTAGAAAAAAATTTCTCTTGAATGAAGATAGATTAAATAACATCTTAGGTATGTAGACGACACGGTCATATTTGCCGACAACCGAAAGAGATTAGGTAGATTGCGGAGAGCAATCAGCAATACAGTTTTTTATCAACATAAATAAATCAAGATCAATAAGTCTTAGCAATGAAAGCCTCTTTCTGAAAAAATATACATATTATCGGCCCTGTCATTGCAGAGCTACGGTCTGTTATGTGTTATGACACCAATGTTTTATCAATTTGTAGTTCACCGATAACCAATATCATCTCAAATGATAACTTGTACCAGTATCGAGTGTTATTTCGAGTATGATCCGAATCATTTTGCGGGTTCCATTGTTGTAAGCAAAATTACTTCTTCAAACGAACTGTGAAGCAGATTACCTACTAGTTTAACGGAACGCATTTGGATATAGTTAGCCATATCCACATATTTTAGGTACACCCTGTATACAAAGAAATGCCTTGCGAGAGCTGTATACGCAATTTAGAAGAAACAGCTTCCTCATGCTTTTATTAACTACTTCGGTTGACGTGCAATACGAGATATGAGGTTTTGTGACGTTTTACGTTTCGCAAGGCACCGCTCTGCACAAAATTGAATTTTTCACTGGCAGCTGTTCGCTTGAATAAGTTAAGTCTGCAACAGAATTACTAGGTGCATTATTCATCGTTACCTCCTTGAAGCGAAGGGTAGATATAGAGGTTAGGCTCTTGTACCCAGGATACAATCCGCACCAGGTCCTTTACGAAAGATGGAACGACGCACTTCAGCACCGCCGTGCAGCCCCTGGCTGCCCCCAGTACTTCCACGTCAACCTTGAACGCTTGCGTAACCACTGAAAAAAGTGCAGAAGATTATTAGATAAATGTGATTTTATAGACAGTAGGTTAATGCTAAATAAGAAAAACGAATTTGAATTGTCACTAATATTGTACGATGATTCTGCTTGACTACAGCTTTTATACAAACATTACAAAAGCACCTTATAAGATCAATGCATGGAAAAGAAAGCCAAAGTTAATAAATCGTGCACAAATAAATAAAGAGAATTCAAATTCTTAATGTGCTGCGGTATGTTATTTATTTAGTCGTATTGAACATTAGTTCCAGCAAAATCCCCATTGTGGGGGCAAATTTCATACATAATCGAACTAATGGCGCTTATTGGGGATGTTGGAATTTTAATGTACTTTTTATCATTTTATCTACTCCTACTGTACAATGGCCATTAATTATGATTCATAATTCACAGTTTGCAGCCAATCATAAAATTCTATTTTCATTATTCAATAGTTTGCAAGTTGCAACCAATCAGAAAATTCTATTTTCATTACTCAATAGGTTGTAGCCAATCACAAAATTCATTCTTATTATTAAATGACTTTTGAAGTTAACATCTGTCACAAATGTCATAATTGGGAAATATGAACACAAGACTCCTAGTGCATAGGAGTAGATAAAATATCGTATTATATTCGCGATTATGGCCATTATTCACTCAGATGACTTGCGCCACGCGCCTTCGGCTTGTGGCGCAAATGTCATCTTCGTGAATAATGGCTGTCATAATCGCTCATATAATAATATACTATTACGTTGCTTGAGAAAGAGGATAATTTAATTTTAAATGTGATATAAAAGTGGCATTCATGTACATATAATTAATATTATTATAAATCGTCTAATATTTAAATTTGAAATTACGATTTTAATCAATCTTTTGTCAATCTGATTTTTAACATTTAACAGACAATTTAACATTGTATAAGTTATTGTATTAACAGTATTCTTACTTATTGATAATACACTACTCCAATATATAAACTTAAATTAATAAAAGCACAAAAAAGACAGATGATTGACTTCACAGGCTCGTAACGTTGTCTGAAGTAGGTTGGCTAGTTAATGGCTGAGAGCTAAAGACGTGCAGATCGCAACTACGAGTTAATTGGAAGTATCGATTATAATTATTGAGCTTTTTGTAATAGATAAGTAACTTACTGCGTTTTGTAATGTTTGTAATACTAAGCGATTCTGGTCTTTCATGTCTGAGAAAAAGGGAACCCATTCAATTCCTTCTGAAATGTCTTATGATAAAGCTACTGCTTCTACGTCTGAAGAAATATTTGACCTTTTTTTATCTTTTTTTCTTCAGTTTACGAGCCAAGCGACCTGCCGCCTCTCATCTCTCTTGCAACTAATTTTACCGACTCAATTACTCTTCATTTCATCGATAAAGTAGAAATACCTAATAAATTAAAGAATATTGACATAAACAAGGGTCCAGGTTCTGATAAAATAGCACCAACCTTCATTAAATCATGTTCAGATACTTTAGTTGCATTGCATATAATATTTAACAAATCTTTAAAAACTCGGGTATTCCCGCAGACTTGGAAACACGCACAAATTATTCCTGTTTTTAAGGCTGAAGATAAATCTGTTGTCAACAATTATAGACCAATTTCTTTACTTTCGTATTTCGGAAACATTTTTGAATCTCTCATTACAAATTATCGCTTCTATACTATGAAAACTAGACTTAGTATTGCCCAAGATGGATTTCTCAGAAACAGATCTGTTACTACTAACCTTTTTGAGTTCGTGCAATATGTGGCAGGGTGTTTTGATAATCGCATACAAGTGGATGCCGTTTACACAGACTTTACTAAAGCGTTTGATAAGGTCCATCATGCCACACTTATAATAAAATTAAATAGTATTGGTATCCATGGCAATCTTCTTCGCTGGATTGAGTCATATATTACTAATAGAACCCAGTGCGTAGCCCTCAACAATTACTAATCGACTATTACTAAGGTGATTTCTGGAGTTCCTCAGGGATCGCATCTTGGCCCTATTTTGTTCCTCGTATATATTAATGATATAGAAAATTGTATTAAGTATTTTAATTTTAAACTATTTGCAGATGATATCAAATTCTACAAAATTATAAATACTAGAAGCGATGCTGAGGACCAGATTTTTCGAATACTGCAATGCTAATAGACTCCTTCTTAATGTACGCAAATGCCAGCAACGTTCAATTATGCCATCAACAACTCAAAATTAAAACAAGTTGACGAAGTGGGAGACCTCGGGGTAATTTTAGACTCAAAACTGATTTTCAAATCTCATATTAATACAATAGTAAATAAAGCTCTTAAAAACCTGGGTTTTATATTCAGAATTAGTACTTCTTAATTCACTAATATAAAATGCTTTAAAATACTATATTATTCACTAGTCAGAAGTAATCTTGAATATGCTTCAATCGTATGGAACCCTCAGTATGCTATTTACATTAATAAAATAGAAAGAACTCAAAAACTTTTTATCAATAAACTGAATTTCATAGACAGTGGTTCTTTAATTCCTATGATCACAACTTAAAGCTGTATGGTCTATTAAGTTTATTCGATAGACGCACTATGCTAGATCTATCTTTTATACATAAACTGATTCATTATAAAATCGATACGGTCTTGCTACATGATGTCAGTTTCAATGTTCTCCAATATCCGACTCGTAAACACCCACTTTTTTATCTTCAAACTTGTCATTCCAATTCATTTAAAAATGCACCATTATATATAATTATGGACTCCTATAATAATTTTTTTATTATACCTGCATCAGAATCGCCGTTTAAAGCACGCCTGAGCGTGCGAATACAGGCGATTAAAGCTCGCCGAGCTTTAAAGGTTGTCAAGGAAACGACTGAATGCAACAACGGACATGGACGCGGCCAAAACGTAAATAATTCTCGTAACTATAGTAGCAATATTATTATGCCCTCTCGATTTATCACGACAAAAATTATTTCTAAGTATTTAGTGCGTAATTTATTTCTAGTATTGGAGGTATAATAAAAAATAGCGTAAAGTATTCGTGGATAACTGGTCTTTAAAACACTTGCTCTATTTCGAGCACTCCGGCTACGCCGTCGTGCTCGAAAACTCGCGCGTGTTTTAAAGACCTTGTTATCCACTCATACTTTAATATACTATTACAGTCATATAGGAAATTTTTCAGTATCTAATACACAATTTAAATCTAAAATTACGGCAGAGCTTCACTCTGCTCGTATGTAATCTATGTGTAAAATTTCAAATGGTGTCTGTATATGTAATATTCAACTACTTTCATATATAGAACAATTATTGTGCTCGCTTTAAACTAATTATGAATCCATAGTTAGATATATTTTTTTTGTTTCGTTTTGTTCTCTGAATATTAACTCTGGGGTTGTGCAAAACCATCGAATACTAAAATACTGCAAAGATTCCAATCTAAAACTCTTCGGATGATAGCAGACGCACCATGGTACGTCAACAACCAAACCCTGCACAAAGACTTGGGAATACAGTTCATAGGCAATGAAATACAAAGAATCGCAACCATCTACCACAACAATCTCGTGGGACACCCAAACGACCTAGTGGAACAAATTCGGAACCAGCCAGCAATCGAAAGAAGATTACAGCGGCAATGGCCACAGGATTTACTGTGAAACACCATCCAGGACTAACAAATTTACTTATTACTTTTGTCAAAGTAGATTGTAAATATGCAATTAAATTAATAAAAAAAAGAATATTTTAACGTTAACCATCTATGTATATATGTGTAATGTGCGATGTCTTATCATTGGGATAATGTGTATTCTGTTAGATATCCTGTTAAAAATAAAATAAAATAAAAATAAAATAAAAACCATACATCTGACGATCACTCATATTTGAATCAATCAATTTAATAATATTAACATGAAACCCAAACGACTCTAATTTTAATAATAAAATATAATGATCAACATTATCGAAGGCCTTACAAAAATCGGTACATATTACATCAACTTGATTCTTATTTTCTAAGGCCTCCGACACAAATTGTGTAAATATTGTCAAATTGGTACATATAGAACGATTTTTCATAAAACCATGCTGGTTCAATGACATCTGCCCTGTATTTGATTATAAATATTATTATGTATACTAGATTCAAATATTTTTTGCAAAAACTGATCATATTGATATGGGACGTTTTTTTCCCAAAATTTATGTATGGGGTACATTTTGGAGATTTTCCATTTTTCCGGAAATGAACAAATTTGCTTTCGAGTTTTTAAATTTTTTAATAGCATGCTTTATTTCATTTTCAGTAATGTTAGAGAAAATAATGTTATTGTAGGAAACATCTGTAGAAGTAACAATATTTAATGTAGGTGTTTTTTGTAAAAAGACGCTGCTGAAATATTTAACAAAACTCTGAGTCACAGACTCAGGTGAATGTAAAACTTTACCATTTAACAACATAGGTATTGGAGAAGTCCAAAAATTTGAAGGGTCTACTGAGATGTCCTGCTCTACGTTGCTAATATATTCAGCATAGCGAGATTTTATTTTTGTTTTTATTGTTGATTCTATTTTTATACTCCTCCTTTCCACATTTATGATACAGTTTTCTATTTTTCCCTTTAACTTTATTAATTTCAGCATTGAACCAGCATGGGTAAATTGTTTTACATGTGGTGATTTTCGGAACCTTTTGTTCAAAAATATCATATAGTACTTCCTAAAATTTATTTAAAACTTCATTAACATTAGTAAAATTATCAAGACAGTCTCAATTAACAGCACTTATCAAATTATACGTAAGCAAAAAGTTAGCTTTCTGAAAATTAAAGTAAGTTTCTTTTGCTTGAGTAGAAGCTTTTACTTTAGTTATTTCAAATGAAAATTGAATATCTAAGCAGGGGCGGTGTAAATCCTCTACTACTACTACTAAGAATTGCGATGCTTTAATAACATTAATCTTAATATTCGATAAAACTAAATCAAGAATGCGACCGTTAAAATTAGCAGTATTGTTATCTTATATAGGTACCTATAAGAATAGAGGTCCTGACTTATTCACTCACTCATCAACGCCCAGCCCAAACCCTTGGACCTAGAAAGCTGAAATTTTGCACAGAGGTTCCCTTTATGATGTATACAAGGAATAAGGAAGCATATTTCGAAATTCAACCCCTAAAGGGGTAGAATAGGGGTTCCAATTTTGTATGGAAAAATAATATTAAATAGACATTTCGACTTGAAACTTCGTAGGAGTATTCCTTAAACCAAATAAGCAAACACGTATTTCGTGATTTTCCAAAAATCAACTCCTTAGGGGGTGAAATGGGGTAAATAAGCATAAAAATCGACATGGGTGTCGTTATTGAGGCTTTTTGGGACGTTGATTGCGAAAATGGCATTTTAAATTTGGCAGGCAAAATTCTGGTAGGGAGTACGTATCCACCATAAAAGGATTTTTGAAAATTCAACCCCTAAAGGGGTAAAAAAGAGGTTGGAATTTTGTAAGATCAAATTTTGAACTAATTCATTCAAAGTTTTTAAAATTTGTCCCCTGAAGGTGAAAATAGAAGATAACGGGACGGGACGGGAAGGAAAAGAAAGGGTTGGGAGGGGAAGGGAGGGAATGAGACTGGACGGGAAGGAAAGGGAGGAGATGGGATGGGAGGGGAGGAAAGGGTGCAGGACGGTACGGAACGGGAAGGGAAGAAATGGGATGGGAGAGGAGCAAACGGGACGGAACGGGACGGTGACGGATACGAAATGGGATGGGATGACAGAAAATAATTAGTCATTAGGCTATTTAATACACAAATAACGAAAATGGTATTTATTTGTAAGTCCAAGATGGTGGACATGACATAAGAGAAGGGACGGCATGGGACGGGACGGGACTGGACTGGACGGGACGGGACTAGACTGAACTAGACGGAACTGGACGGGACGGGACGAGACTGGACGGGAAGAGAAGGGACGGGACGACGGGACGCGACTGGACTGGACGGGAAGGGACGGGACGGAACGAGACGGGACGGGGCGGGACGGAACGGGACGGGACGGAAAGGGAAGGGAAGGAATGGGGTGGAAGAGGATAGGACGGGACGGGACGGGACGGTAAGGGACGGGATGGGATGGGATGGACGGAACTGGACGGGACGGGATTGGACGGCAAGGAAAGGGACGGGACGGGACGGGAAGGGACGAGATGGGACGGGGCGGAACGGACCGAGACGGGACGGAAAGGGAAGGGGTGGGATGGGAAGGGACGGGACGGGACGGGACGGGACGGGACTGGACGGGACTGGACGGGACTAAACGGGACGGGACGGGATGGGACAGTACGGAGACGGGGATGGAGAAAGGGATGGGGACGGGGATAGGATGGGATGGGATGACAGATAATAATTAGTCATTATTTAATACACAAATAACGAACCGCGCTCGAACGAAGTCGCGGGTAACAGCTAGTATTGATTATAATTAAGAAATTAAGCAAAATTTATAAAATTTATACATGCTTGGGATAGCGCAGAAATCATTTTTATTTATGTAGTACTGATATTTACTAGCTACATTAAAATCTCCAACAATTATAGTTTGCGAAGAAAAAATAAATGGTAATGAAGTAATACTATAAAAAATTAAATTATAGTTTTGTATACTTGTTTGTGGTCGAATGTATAATACGATAACGTACAGATGTGAATGAGAGCTAACAGATATCTTGACGCTTACCAAATCGCATGTGGCAACGGGACACGAGATAGGAATACCTATCTTAGCACTTAAACTCATTTGACACTACTACTAACACTCCGCGTCCACTGTGAAAAACAGTTGCGTTTAGATTTCGGTTTTTTCTAAAAACGGTGTATTTGTCACTAAATTTGTTTCACTACACTCAATTATCGAATAATCACTAACACGTTTCCACAAAAAATTCGGGAGTTTTTCTTCGTAGGCCCAGTACGTTTTGATAACATAGAGACATCAGTTTATTTTCTTTAGACTTGATGGTATTAACAACTTCATTAAAAAACCCTTATTGTTGCGGAAGGTCTTTATCAGTTGACATTTTTACTGCTCGAGCATGTTCATCTTTCTTCATAAATATGACACGTTTTTTGTCCACAGGAACTTATAGCCCATTTCTCTCTTAGCTTTAGTAGCCCTCCAAAGAATTTTTTTATTTGCTGGAGTTAAATTTTCATCGAAAAAATTTTTTGGCTACCAGAATTCGCAACAATGTCGTCATTGGTGATATTTATCTTACTTTTTTGCTCCATAAATGCATCGCGTACCGATCTTCTTGCGAATTGAACGATTACAGGGGGTGGTTTCTTTTCGTTTAAAGAGGGAAGTTTATGAATAGTTTCAACCTCATTTCTGTTGTAGTTCGGAACTTGAAATTTCAATGCAATAGCGTCTAATTTATCTAATAAATTTTCGTTTGGAAATACTGACATACCATGAACTTCAATATTTTTATTTCTGGAATACTGATTCAAACTATTCAAGGCAACTTTTTAGTCTTGTATTTCAGAATATTTTTTATCGATCGTTCCCTGCAGGTTTACTATTTTAATTTCATTATTATTGAGTTGGTCTTTCATGCTCTACTTTTTGTTTATATTAACAATTAGCATTACGTATTACTTTTAAAGAAACGTAGCGACACATTTACCAAATACATTTTTTTCGACATTTGGGTTGCCTTATTCATCTACATCCCAAAACCACAACAACTGTGTGTGATCATGTTGAGAGAGATAATGTTGCAAATTATGAACTTCTTGGAGGCGATTCTGATGAGTGATTCTGTCACCAGTCGTAACCATCGTCAAAGATTTTTCTTATTCCTGAGACTATCTTACCGGTTAGATTTTCTTGTACGATGAGGTGTAGAATGTTGTACCATGCCGGGTACCTCATCAGGAATCTAAACTAGGCCAGATAATACGTAGCACTTATCTGTGGACCCATACTTCCAAAACTTCTAGTTTCTTCAGGAAGCCTTTATAGTATAAAAAGATGGCGCACACATAGCACTGCATCATTCCCACTCGTTGCTCTAAATGTCATAGCTGCAAATCACTCGTCTCATGACCGTGAATGCTACTCTGGCTTCTTAATTCGACGTCTCATATTAACTGAATGATCCTGAGTTTAATACAAAGTACAGGTATCTCATCTTCTCTCTTCTCTCTAAAGAAGCACCATTGACTTATGTTGTCATCAATGTCAGTAGTTTTGAGACTTGTACAATTTTCTCGTGTCAAAGACACACCAGAAGGCATCTTCGATTCCATCCTTGCATCTTTGAATCAACTCTGCAGAAAATTGCTTTTCTTCCTAGGCTCTTTCAAAATCCGAATTGTATGTCGTTGAGTGGTTGGTCTATTTTGTTGTGGATTCTAATGTATTTCGTAATGAAACGTAAAAAAACGTTTTTAATTTGCACGATCTCATCTTGTCCCAACAGAAATCCGTTGACCACATTATAGGTGGAGGACCAACTTTGAGCAACTCGTAGTGCGACGCACACTTGCGCAGCTCCTACTCCTAGCTCCACTATTTTCCACTCTTCATCAACTTGCTAGAAGGACCCCCAAACGGTTATAAGGGGCCGATGCTCTTCCAGTCTAGTGACTTGTGAGTCCAGCTCCATCCGGAGGAGCAATCAGTCCTAAACACCAGTGGGGCTTAGGCACATCAGCCTGCATCCAAACAGGCTTGTAGGTCAAGTTCTTCCCGAAGGATCATCCAACATGAGGCCCAAAAAGCGAGAGCTCCCGCGAATCCGACAGCAGCCCGAACACGAGGGCACCAGCCTGCAGAGTAACGAGCCCCAGAAGCGACCGCGCAAGCTGTTTCCTTCTGTGAAACGAACTCTGGCCAGAGAATATCTAAAACCAGCTTTATTCGGAGTAGTAGAACTGCCTAGAGAACCTTCTAGACCAAACCTAGATCCCTAT
This sequence comes from Agriotes lineatus, assembly GCA_940337035.1. Lineage (NCBI taxonomy): Eukaryota > Metazoa > Arthropoda > Insecta > Coleoptera > Elateridae > Agriotes > Agriotes lineatus. The sequence continues at coordinate 115,248,429 of OW679199.1, read as the reverse complement.
CCATTCACTATTATTAACTGGAATGCGCGTGATATTTAAGCAATCGTCTCAAATCTACCTTTCTAAAACTACCCCAGCTGCATTTGCGTAATATTTAAGAGCTGGGCTTAAATCCACTCACCTAAAACCGATTCCCGAAGTGATATTTATTCTCCCGAGCTGCCATCCATATTCCGATCGATCCACGCACCTATATTGTGAGCCAGGTCTAGCTGGGTGCTGCAGGCTGATAAAGCTGCCCTCAAAACAGGAGAGCAGTGCACCATGTGTTAACACCACAAAATTTGACGTAAACGTCAAACTTCGCCCGCACCCGCGGGTTCCCCAAATATTAAATTATTTTTCGAGAGCCCAATGAGGAAATCCGTGTTAAACTCACCTCCAAGGCTAATACGTCAGTACATGAATTATCCTGGCAGTTCCGCTATCGCCGTCCAGAATTTACCTTGCCCAAGCCCTGGGAGAAAATATTTGAATCTAAATTTGGCTCTCAGTACACAAGAGCAACGCAGTCCGAAGAAAATTTGAACAATAATTTGTCTGCTATTAACTGTTTTTTACAGAATGAGTTGGACACGCCGAAATGGACTAGCGACTTTCGCCACTACCAACTTCGCTAGTGACGTCGGCGACCGAGAAGAGCGATACTAGAGTCATCCACGAATACCGCTACGCTGTAGTCAGAGTTGCCGAACCGTCTGGCGCATGGCGTTCAGGGTTTCGATCCCAGCCGTTCACCACGGAATACCAGATTTTACTTGGTTTTATGTATATAAATTGTTAATAATGCAATTTTATTTTATTTTTGTAATAGATCGTTAATAAATGAGGTTATCCTACCTTCTCGATCTAATTATTCAAGCATATCAACGAACTCTGGCTAGCTGAGGTACCAAATCAGGACGTGTGCAAGCGAACAAAAGCAAAATTAATAAATCCCGTTGCAAACCGAAGGAATACTTTCAGCACTTGGCTCATTAGGCTAATTCTGCAATGATCCTTACGCTTCCATGCATTTGCTTTTAGCGAAATTGTATCATTATTTTTTTATCTTAGATGAAGTTGAATCGCTTACTAGTAATCGTACACCGTTTTCTTCTAGAACTTAAGTAGTTCAGTAAGTACCTTGTCCGACCCTGTTGCTTTATTGTGAATTGCTTGTTCCATCTGGTCTTTGATGATAGACGGTCGGGTTGTAGCGCCCTGTACGTTATGGTGCAGCGTTCTCTAATATCAGCGAACAGTTATTCTGGAAACTGTCTCCATATGGTTAGTTCTCTGTTGATGTTTAGAATTGCTATGATATTATAATTTATAAGTGTGTTAGGTCCTCTTTGCGTCCTATTGCATCCCGTAGCTTCCTTTCTATGTAGGGCAAACGTATCGTGTTTTCTTTCACACTCCTATATCTCTGTACATTTATTCACTGGAGTACCATTCTGCATTCTCTCCTTATTCATTTATCGAGTGCTTTAGATTTATGTGAGCTTTTGTCCTTGGGCAGTTTCCGTTACTCCATGACGTTAGATATGTTCTGTGTTATCTATCCTTCATTTCCGCCCACATTAATTTTAAGCTTACTTGTTCCACATTTTTTACGGGTTATATTTTCCAAATTCTATATTTTGGACCCCTGTTTCTGTTCTTTCTTTCACTTTTTCAATATTATTGAACTATTCAGTTTCTCTATGTCTATTCTTGGTGGGTGCTGGAGTTTTTCTATCCTCCTAAGGCGCATACCAATTTGTACGGGCATTAGGCAATAGTCTGTTAGTACGTTAGTACTAGGTAACATTTTCATGCACTTTACAGCATTCATACATATTTGTCTTGTTGTGAATAAATTTCCTTAATTTCTCACAATTTTGCTCTGCAAAGCCACGAGTATAGGCGTCGCTAATAAATTTTGTAGATGTTCATAATTTTTTCTGCAAAACTGAACAAACCGTTTGCCTTCGTCGTTCGTTGCTCAAGTCTATACTTGCCGACCGGGGTTGTTAGAATAAGTCTGAAATTAGAGCTTTCTCACCCAAGGATGGAGAATATATTTTAGCTTTTCGCCCCGTTCAGCGGACCGTGCTTTCAATGCACAAGAGGACAGTTCTTCAGTGTGGTACTAGGCCTGAAGGCAGAACGCTGCCGATGGAGCAAACGTTTTCAGCATTCGCTCGCGCCGCTGACGTGAATCTGAGTTAAATAGTTATCGTATCGCGAGTTGTTCGCAAACGGAGGCCAATTTATCAGTTTTAGCAACGTATCGGGTGATCTTGGTTAATTAAGAGCTTCCACAGTTTTGAAATTGACATTTATGCTGTTTAAATAAGCGTTATTGGCAATTGTTCGCATAACCAACACAAGGTTTAAGTTTTCCCCTTATGGGAAGGCTAACTCTATTTGAAAATGTCGTCAATGTGCTATTACTTTGAGCATCAACCAGCTCAAAACTTCACCCTGGGGGTTTACTTATAATACTGTGCGTTCAATATAGCGCAGCAATTTACATTATATAAATTTCACTGGTCGACAAGGTTTTTTTCACAACAAATGTGAATAGTGAATCTAGTGCATTTTTTCATCCTGAATTGAGATATGTAGTCAGAATTTTCCCATCAGGCATAGTTTTTCTGTGAAAGCTACTTTTCAAAATCTGATAATAGCGTGTTCTTTGACCTGTCATAGGAACCTTTACCTCATATGTAGCGATTTTACCCAAGCTGTATTTAAGGAAATTATTTGTAATATCATGCTGAAGCACCATAAAACAAGACTGTGCAGGTTCATTCATGTTTGGACATGCTCAGGCCTATTAATCTGGCATTGTGATGTGTCAGTATTGAGCTGACTGTGAGTTTGTTCACTAGTGAAATATTTCCTTCCTTTCTGTTTGGAATTTTTATAGGACCCCAAATTCGGTCATTAATGGATGACGAATATTTTGAAGGACTGTTAAATCCACCGGAAAAAGCAGCCTGGCAGTCATTCAAAAGTTTATTTTGCAATTTTCTTGGAAACCATAAAGCAGAAAACTATCGTGACATAGTGGCTGGTCTTCTGCATTCTAATAAAGCTATGGGATGCAACATGTCTTTAAAATGCACTTCTTGGACTCTCACTTAGACTTCTTCCCCGAAAATCTTGGAGCTGTCAGCGATCAACACGGTGAGCGTTTTCATCAGCAAATTTCTACAATGAAGAAGAGATACCAAGACAAGTGGAGTTCCAATATGCTGGCTGACTACTGTTGGACCAAGAAGAGAGACGTTCCAGATACAAAATATGCCCGAAACTCACTATCTACCACTGTCTAGGTAACGCAGAATGAGTAATTATAATTTTCAGTTAGTTAGCTAGTTACGGATTTTTTAGAATATTATAAAATATTCAAATGAATATCACACAAAACTCCTGCCCGATGGGGAAAAACTGAAATGATATTTGAATTCAGCACCAAAAATACTTTTAGAATCTGTTATTTTAATTCTTGTGATAGAAAAAAAGTTCATTTTTGTCGACCAGTGTTTTTATTGTAGGCAAATTTGCAGTCGCATTTAGAGGTGGTATAAACAAGCAGATGAAGGTAACGTAAGCTTCCAATTTGCGGGAATGGCATTTCGCTGATATCGAGGATGGATATATTCATTCTTCTTATTTATTTGATTGATACATGATTTGGACTTTCCATGCTCTAGTTTTATAATTTTTGAAAATCGTGCAGACAGTGACTATGTCAGTATGTTCAAAGTTTTTATGACCAATAGAAAACTATCCGAACAAGCTATTAGAAATAGGAAATGTTTTGGAAAAGGCACTCTATCATTATTATTAAGACAAATAAAGGAGGGCTTACTAAGTCCTATATGGTTTGACTAACTTCCAATACATAGTTTACTGCCATTCCTGTTGAAGACTAGTCTTAAAAGCTGATATTTCCAATAGTGAAAAAAGTTGAGATTGAATATACAGACTACTACGCCGTCGTTGTGTATTTTAGTATTTAGCTTTAGCAGCTAGATAAATCTTGAAATACTATTCCCTCCACACGAAAACATCTGTTGTGCTATTAATCAATTACTTCACACACTTCAAAGTGATAAATTACTGATCCGTATAAAATTCCAAACCCCAGAGACGATGTAAAGCAGCCCTTTGAGATCAATCAATTAGTGACACTTCAGTTAGATGAGCATCGTGTGTGAAATTAATAAACCCTGAACTTGACCGTAAAACGCTTTCTATCGTATTAAAATAATCGATACCTTTAAGTCAACTTTAAGGAAGAATTCTTCGAAATTTCCTGTTGAGGATTACGGAACTAATTTATCTGATTTTCCTATACTAGCTTGTCAAAGCGGCTTGTTACTAACAAAATAGGATTTAGTTGCTTTATTGCTAATACGGATCCGATCCATGTTCTAATAAAGATGCGAAAACTTACATCTTATAGATCGAACCCAGTACTTTAAGTTTCTCTCCCATTAAACAAAACTTCTTATTTATTTCCTATAAATGAATCACTTCCTGATTAGTTTGCTTTTTAAGATTGCCTCGCCTCTTTTCTACTAATTATTCTTTACCATCACTTCTATTGATGTCTATCAGCAATCTATTTCCTTAATTCTGACCTGCCCTTTTCCAAGATACCAATTCGCAGTATCCTCACCAATGTATCACTCAACAACTTCCTCTCGTTCTTAATTCGTCAGCAAACAGCTCCCTCCCGTTCTTCCAAGGTGTTAACTCTCAGTGTCTTCACCAATTAATTTTCAAATAGCTTTTTGTTATTCTCAACGACAGCTCATCAACCAAATCACACTTTCTCTAAATATATCAGTAAACAGCTCCCACTCATACTTTGAAATGTCCTCTGCAACCTTCTTCTGCATCCTAATATTTTCTTTCAGTTAGTACCGTTTGATTTTTTGCATATTTACTTAAATATCTTCTCCTTCATATAAATTTTAATTACATGATTACTTTTTCAAATATTTTATTATGCTACATAATTTGAGGTTTTAATCATAAATACATTAAACTTCAATTCAAAATTTCCAACTCAACTGTACGTACTAATTATAGGTGTGTCATAACAGTTTGAATATAGTATGAATAATAACTTTTCTATTTTTTAATCACAGTACATAATCACTAAAGTATATTATAGCATGCGTTCTCCATCTGAATTGACGATTATTTCCACAACTTCTTCATCAATTATCTAATTTATTGAACTCTTTAAATGTTTTTACTTGCACACGAAATGTTTTACACTTTTATTTGAATTAACCTTATTAGCACTTTCGACTATGTATTATGATAAGATGTTTATCAGAAGGGATTTCATTATTTTTTCTACGTTCTAAAATATTGTAAACGATAATTCCAAACTCTTATTAATTATTTACCGAAAAGTAAAAAAATCTAAAATTATAAATCAACTTCTGTATAAGTTATGTTTCCTTTTAAACCTGTTTCATATAAAAATAACTATTAAAGATAAAATTAGAACAACTCTTAATTAGGAAATGTATATAATGCCGATGGGGCGTATAAGCAAGATCACGTTGGCAGACAGCACAATTATGAATTATTCAAACGAAAGTTTGAAATATCCCACACTACGAATTTCTGAGTTTCGACTTTGTAAAACAACGTTGTAGTTGCATACGTATTCAGGTAATAGTAACAGTTTGAGTGGTAGTTCTACTTTGCACATGAAATTAGATTGAGAGCAGTATTCGGCATTCAGATAAACGTTGGAAGCCATGTAAATGGAGTAGTATAGTCAAGTTATGTCAAAATTTGGCTGTGGACGAAACTAATTGTTAGATAGCTCATTCCTGCGGGAATATATTTGTAAGGTTCGTTGGAACTACTACGAAAAAGTCTAAAAAAAATTTATTGTGGGGAACACCCCTAAATTTTCAAAATCATTAGCCATATTGGAAATGTCAACAAATCGACCTAGTGGCTCAATAATTTGCTGTGGCGAACTCCAGTCTGCACAAAATTATTTATCATATGTTAGAAAATAATACTATATGTTAATTTCCGCCTTGGCCATCCATTAAATTATTCTTTAAAACAGGCAAAACTGGTGAATTTTAAACGCAATTTTTTTCGAGTGTTTCCTCTTTTTCCTCCAAACATAGTGGCATTTTGATTTTGATTTAAATTACATTTTAAAAATATTTCTTAAACCATTGTTATTATGAAAACTAGGTTGTTTAATTTACACTGCGCTACTCGCAGAAAGTAAATAAGCATTAAAAAACATTATAAAAGATGTAAATAACGGCAGCAGGAAGGCTCGACTCACTATTGATAATGGCAGACAAAGTTTTTATGAAACAGGACACAATAAACTAGAATATGAAGAAGATGGAACTTATTTATGACAATTTATCTCCTGCATTAATATTATATTTTACAAAAATCAAATGACAGTCTCATCATCGTTTTGATTCAATAAAGACAAAACCGAAAAAACCTTTTGCTTCAAAACTTTCAATTAAAGTTCAAATATTTGTTTTGAGTAAGACAGTATCAATCCGACATACTAATAATTTTCATTGCTTGCTTGCTTGCTCGCTTGCTTGCTTGCTTGACGCTACTTTGAGAGCGAACCCGTGGGCTGAATTGGCTTATTTTGGTGTCAATCGACTCAGGGCGACGCAAGTAAGCCAGTAGTAGGGTTTTCAAATTTCTATAAGTGATTTTTTTATGTGGATTTTCTAACGCCAAAATTAACTCGACACACAAAATGGATCACTTTTGTACAAATTGCATTAAATGAATTATTTCGGGCCCAATTTGGGTGCAGAACGCTAGTAACTTGATAATTATATAGAAAGGTAAAACTGTAATTTTTATTAGAATAATAAAATACACGTAAATGTCGAACTACAGCAATGGTTACAATAGATTACAAATATAAAATCGCAATATTTATTAGCTCGAGTGCCTTATCCTACAAACAAAAACCAATTTTACATTGACTACACTCGCTTTTTGTTCATACCCCTGTATTCTAATGGATAATTGGTAAAGGCTTCGTTTTCTTTTTGGTCAAAATATGCACGCAACATGTAGAGCCGTTTCCGTTGAAATGCAATAAACGTCATATTTTTCGAGCTAATAAATATTCTGTAAGAAAACGGCATTCATAAAGATTTATTTGTTTATAAGCGAAAACTTATACAACTTATCCACCCTTTATCGAATGCCTGAGCAATATTAATAAACGTTAATTTTTTATCTGCCTTCCCTTCTGATATTCTTTGGGCTAGTTGCAAGTGCTGATAGTTGAGAACCCTGGTTGAAATCGTAATTTGGGAATAAATTCTATGCACTTACGCGAGAAATGCCCTATTTCTAAGCAACTTTTAAAAACAGTTAAGTAGGTTATTGCTTTAACAGGTAGGTTGTTCAAGATTTCGATATTTTTTGTTTGATAATTCTTAAATAAATTTTTTAAGGCATTTAGGCGATGATGGTTTGAGATGGCGTCTCTATGATTTGCTTGTCGTGTTAAGGCGGTTTCCTGAACTTCGTTGTTTTCATTTCTGAATTTTAGAATAGTTATGAACACTTGTCCTAGTTGGTTTGAGAAGCAGGGACGTCTCTAGTATACCTGCCGCCTGGATGCATAGTCTCAAATGCCGCCCCCTCTGGGTTGGGGGGTTAAGTGAAGCTAAATCGGTAAGCATTTTTAATATAAACCAAGTACTTTTATTTATTATTAGTTACATAATTTAAGAACATCAAAATATGAATTACAATATTGAAAGTAATATTTGGTACTTTTAACAACTAAAATATTTTTTTTTATTTTCTTATTGCAAATTGTTGTGCTGGCTTAGGTGTCTCTCTGCCTGTATGCCTGTGTGTGTTATGTTGTCATCGGCACCGATTGGGCGCAGTTTGTACATCATCAGTCCTGTCATCACCGTTTCCTTCATAATGCAACGATAAGCAAGTACGTTGGGCAGCAAAATTTAGCTGAGCGCGTAAAGGGGACAAACATAATGAAGCGGAAAAAAACAGTAGGGCAAAGTAAATTAATCAAACTTTGTTTCCACAAGTTGAAGAATGCATACTGGCAAGTTGATAAGCGTTTGGGTTTTATTTCTTCTGATTCGCCCTTGTATATTTTGAAAAAAGCAGAATTAAAAGCCATATATTTAAAAATGTAGTAAGCAAAGTTTTGATTAGAACAGTCCTGTGAACCAGAAAGATGGAAAAATAACATAATATGTTAACTTTAAACTTTAGCACTTTTTGAGGGACAGACTAAAAACTATTAGAAAAAATATAACAATACACCACTGTAATATCTATACCATTGTTAGCATATTCAAGCAAAACTGATACAGAATATTTTATTAAGTTCATTTAACAAAATTCTTATATAAATTCGTTTACATGGCATATAAAATGTCTTATTCCTTAAAATAAGCCTGCGTAAAAGACGTTTGAGCTTCAACATTTTCAGTAAATATATCGAAGTTGTGTAACTTTTATTAAATAAAAAAATAACATATATAAACGTATGTGTTGTGCCCGTCTGTCTGCGTATCTGCGTTACCTTTTCATCGGCAATGATCTGGCTGAGTTTATCCGCCATCGGCCCTGTCGTAACAGGGTCTTTTATAATACAACTATAAGCACATACGCCAGGCAGCAGAATTTAGCCGAGCGCGTAAAGGAACTATCACATAAAGTACAGTAATTATTAACACGTCTGGAATATATTTTTACTTCTTACATCGAGTTGGAACGTCTTTACTATGAACACATGAAGCTTTGCCCGACTCGCTGCTCTATCATCTATTTACTTTACTCGCTGCGCTGCTCCACTCTGTTTGTACTAAGGTAAAACATCTAACTAGCAATCGCATTCCGTCTAGGAGCGCAGATTCGAATCCCACCGATTGCGATGTTTTTCTTCGTTGCATATTAATGTAATTCGTATTACTAAGTATTTCCTCTTACTGTTTCAGTGTTATTAGACTTATTAAGATATTTTTATCTATATCGTGTACAATTTTCAACCATTATTCGACCTAGTAAGCCTTTTCTTGTAAAAGACTTTTCTTATTTTTTATTTTTTTTTAAATCATTTGTAGGTAACATTACAATCTGTTCTGGATGAACATTAAGTAATTGGTTTGATAATGATAATTGACTATATTGGCAATGCACCTCAGATTGAGCTGTTAGTTTGCGTCACTAAAGCACTTAAGTACATGATTTCACAAGCACTACTATCACTTTTAATTTAATTGTCAAACCTGAAGGGTAGGTCTAGCGGGTTGATTTTCCGCAGTCTTGTAGTTGTTGTCCAGCAAATTGATAGCTCGTGGGTTTGGGTGGTTTTCGAGTCTCTTGAGATATTTCGCACTAAAAGAGCTGATCACTTCCTTGACCGATTCAATATTCAGATCTCTTTGAATAAAAGAGTTGCAGGATCTGCCCGCACGAAATCCAGATTGTTCTTCAATATCTTCATATTCTTTTTCAATTCTGGTCTTTATGATACGCCCGTACAGTCTTCCTATTGAGCTTGTTACACTAATGCCTCTATAGTTCGCCAAATCCACTTTATTACCCTTTTTATATATTGGGCTGATGTAAGCTAGTTTCCATTCTGTAGGCACGTTGTCTTTGCGTATGAGATATTTGTTAAATATTTGAACTAATACATCAATAACACTAGATGGACTGTATTTTATAAGCTCGATATGGATACCTTCAGGGCCTGAAGCTTTGCCATTTTTTGTATGTTTTAACGCCTTATATATTTCATCTCTAGTTATTTCTTCGACATGTATATTGGTTGTTTGATTGTTACAAATATTCTGTATGTCTACGTATTCTTATCGGTCTTCTTGTAGTAAACTTGCGAAGTAATTTTTCCATTGGTTAAGGTCTGCAACCGGTATATTTACATTATTTGTATTGTCTTTTCTTATATTGCGTATTGCCTTCCACGCTTCCTTTGTCTTTTCTCCACCTATATACTTGTCAATTTCTTCGCATTTCTTTTCCCAGCTTGTGTTTTTCGCTTTGGCAACAGCCCTATTTGTATTTCTCTTTGCTTCAGCGTAAAAACTTCTATCTGCGGGGTTACCTGTTGCCAGCCACTTTTGGTATGCTTCTGTTTTTCCTTTACCATCTCTTCAAGTTCTTCATTCCACCAGTATTGTGTACATTTACTGTGTTGCTTATTTTCTTCTCCAAGAGCTTCATATGCGGCTTCTTGAATTTTTTGTTTTAGAGTTTCATACATCTGTTCGGCACTTCCTATAACACCATGTTGTATTTTGCAGCTAGTCTAAGCTTGTATAAGAAAACGGTAGACTCGTGTTCTAGTGATTTCAAGTTATATTTCGTGTCATGTATTATGTTTCCTTCATGTTGGTTGTTTGAGTTTCGTTTTGGTCTGTTTTTGTATGTAAAGTATAATTTTGTCCTTAGTAGACCATGGTATGTACCACATTCGGCCCCTCTGTACTCTCTAACATCTAACGTTCATATTTTAGAGCTTTGTCTAATGATGACGTAGTCAATTATACTTTTGAGTTGACGAGTTGTTTGCCACCATGTAAATTTGTGTATGTCCTTGTGCTTGTATTGACCATTCATTATTTTTAGGGCATATCTATGACATATTTCTATTATTCTTCTTCCGTTTTCATTTAATATTTCTTCTCCGTTCTTTCCTACTACCGCATCATTATCTCTTCTACCTACCCTGGCATTTAGGTCTCCCATTATAATTAGTTCTTTTCTATGATTTACACCGTCTAATGTATTTGTCATTTCAGTTTCAAATTCGTTCTTATCTTCGATATTTGCATTTTCAGTCGGTCCATAAGCTGCTATAATAATTAGATCGTGTCCAAGTACTTCTATTTCGGCTTTCAGAATTCGTTCGTTTACTGCTTCCCAATTTCGAATGCCTTTCTTCCAACTTTTATTGACGACTATCGATACTCCAGCACGAGCTCTTTTGTCTTTATTTACACCAATGAATATATGTATATAATCTTCATATTCTTCTATGCCACTACCTTTTTTCTTTGTCTCTGTTAGGGTTCCAATTTCAATGTTGTAAGCTTTCAATTGTCTAAATACTTCAACTTTTTTACTGTTTATTCCTTGTATATTCCAAGTTCCAAACATTTGTTTTTCTTTTTTTGTTAGATCCGTCCTTCATCCGAGGTTTATTTGTAGGATTTTTAACAAGTTGTAACCATTTGTTACAATTTTTCCGAGTACTGGGTTGTTAGCCCTGTGACCCAACCCCCAACTTGGAGGACCAGGTAATTTTCTTTTCGGGGTTTTCTTCCCTTAGCCTTTGGTGCGCCAACATATAACTGCAAGGCAGCAGCGTTATAGGAACTTTATAAGAGACGAAAAATTTAGGTGTGGGTGGGATTAAGGTTGGGTCATGATTTCCTCGGAATAGGAGGTGAAGATCTCACGTGGGCAGGGTCGCTAACCCTGAAGTAGATTTATCTTCTATTGGGATTATAAATGAATACCTACCCGCTACCCATACTGGTTTTATGACCGCTTTGTAAACAAGTAATTTGTTTTCCAGAGTGAGCTTAGAATTTCTTCCTATGAGCCAATACAGTTTGCTTAGTTTGTAGTTAAATTTTTTTGCCATATATGCGTACGCCAGGTGAGTCGTCTATCTATGTGCATACCAAGGTATTTTACTGACTCGGTTTGGGGCAGGGGTTGATTATTTAGCGTCACTTGCGGGCATGTTTCTCTGCGATTGGTGAATGTAACTTGTGTCGATTTGCTTTCATTTGCTCGTATTCGCCACTTTCTTAACCAAGTTTGCACGTCGTTTAAGTTTGCTTGTAAAATTTCCGACGCGTGTATAGGGTCGCGATGGGAAGCTAGGATGACGGTGTCATCTGCGAAAGTTGCTAATAGTGTAGTGGCGTGTACAGGCATGGCTGCTGTGAACAGGGTATACAGAACTGGTCCCAGAACGCTGCCTTGAGGGACTCCAGCTTTAATTTTATACGGTCTTGACTTCCCTTGAGGTAGTTTTACTTGAAACATCCTATCCGTCAGATATGATTGTATAAGAAGTACAAATGGATAGGGTAGCATAGATTTGATTTTGTAGATGGGGCCATCATACCAAACCTTGTCGAAGGCCTGGGATATGTCAATAAACGCTGAAGAGCAATATTTCTGGTCTTGCATGTCCTGAAGAATTCTGGTTACCACTCGGTGAATCTGTTCAGTTGTTGCGTGTTTCTTTTGAAAACCTAATTGGTGTGAGGGTATTAGATCATTTTTATTTATTATAGGCTGCAATCGCTTTAGAAGAAGCTTCTCAAAAACCTTTGAGATAACAGGGAGAAGACTAATGGGCCTGTATGATTTTACTTCGCAAGGAGGTTTACTTGGCTTCGGGATAAGAATAATATGAGCCATTTTCCATTGTTGAGGGTAATAACCTGTGCGTAGAATTGCATTAAAAATTGCAGTCATCACTGCTATGCCTCGAATTGGTAGTTCTTTTAGCAGCTTGCCAGAGATAAGATCATACCCCGGAGATTTTTTGGGGTTGAGTCGTTTATGGATGACTTCCAGCACCTCCTTTGGTGAGAAGGCTGCGATTGGTTTTGACATTTGGTGGGGTGCATCCAGAAACTGATAAATTTCATCATTGTCTTGTAGATTTTCAGGAGGGGGGTAAATGTGTTGGAAAGATGTTCAGCAAACGTTTCGGCCTTTTCGTTGTCACTTCTCGCCCATGTTCTGTCTGTTTTTCGTATTGGCGGTATTCTTACTTGAGGTTGCTTTATTCTTTTAGTAGCCTTCCAAAGCGAATAATCACTGTCTTTTGTGGCTGACATATTCTGTAGATGATTTTGTATGTTTTCATTTTTTAAATCTTGTAGTAGTTTCTTCAGTTTGTTTACAGCATTATTAAACTTGTTTTTGACTTGCGGTCTTCTTGATCTCTGCCATGTTTGTCTGAGCTTCCTTTTTTTAGCTATTAGGTGTAGGATATTTGTTGGTATATAGGCGTTGGTGCCATGTTTAGTTGGGATTTTTGTGGCATTGATTGCTGCACTTTGTATATTTGTGTTTAGATATTCGACCGCAAGATATATGTCTTTTTCTGTTTTTAGTGGTATTTTTGCAGTGAGAGTTTGTGTGAGTTGTTCCCTGAATTGTATCCAATCGGTACAGTGTAGAGTGAAGGAGGTCTCTTTACTTCTAGTACAACAGTGCTTAACGTGACGAGTGTTGGTGTATGGTCAGACGATAAGTCCAGGCTTGTCTCTGCATTGCTGTAGTTTTGAGCTAATCCCTTAGTAATACAGAAATCGAGTAAATCTGAAATTTAGTTTCAGTCTGTTGGCCAATAGGTGGGATGACCGCTGCTAATGTGACCTAGGTTGTTGTTCACTGTTGATTTGAAGAGTGCCCTTCCTTTTGGAGTAATGATTCTGGAACCCCAGCAGTAGTGCTTTGAGTTGAAGTCTCCTCCTACTATGAATCTGGGTCCTAATGTATTAAAGAACGTTGTGAATTGCTCGCTCGATATTTTATGCCTTGGTGGACAGTATATTGCAGTCAATGTTAGCGGGCCTTTCCAGTCCTCTATAATAATACTTGTGGCTTGAATATGTTCCTCTTGGTATTTATCTGATTCATAATGTTTTATTGATGTCTTTATTGTGACAGCTGATCCTCCATGTGCTGTTCCATTCGGGTAGGGAGTGTCATAGATTTGGTATCTTGGTATATTGATGTAGCTTTTGTTGGTGAAGTGAGTTTCTGATATTAGTAGAACGTCGATTTTGTGTTCTTTGATGAATATTTTCAGCTCTTGTGCATGTTGACATAGCCCATTGGCGTTCCATATAGCTAGTTTGTATATTTTAGCCATTAATGAAGTTTGTTGACGATAGCAGTGAGTAGGTTTAACATAGTACGAAAATCCTCTGTGAGTTGTGTCTGTATTTCTGCTTGTTTTATTAGGAGCTGTTCTAATCGTTCTAGTGATTGCTGCTGGTCGTTTGTCGGCTGCTGCCAAGTATCATTTGTCCAGTTTGGTTGATTATTTTCTGATATGATTTGTGAGTACGAGATTCCTGGTACGACTCTTGCCGTCTGATGCAAGGTTGGATGTTGTGTTTGATTTACGATCGTATGAGTTGTTCCCGGAGTTCGTATCTGTCTTACTGGAGGATATCTGACTTTGTATGCTTTCCTGTATTTTGGGCAACCTTTATAATTTGCTGTATGTTCTCCCTTACATAAAGCACATGTCTCTTTTGTATCTTTTCTTTTGGTGCATGTGGAGGTTGGGTTGCCTTTGCCGCATTTTACAAATTGGAAAGGTCTTCGGCAGTATCCTTTAGTGTGGCCTAGGTTTTGGCAGCGAGCACATTGGACTATCTCCTTTTTATGTGGAGGTTCAAATGTAACTTTACAGTTCAGTATGGAATCAATTGTGTAAATTTCTTACTTGTTTGAATTTGGATATAGGTCTATGTAGAACATTGAGAGAGGTTCTTTCGTTGTTCTATTTTTAATATTGTATATGTTACGGACATTGTGGCCTTTATTTTCAATGCTGGTTTTGATGCCATTTACTTCGGTAGAGTAATGCACATTTTATTTAAAATATTTTCTTCAACTTGTTTATTTACAATTCAATTTTAAAAATGCAAAAATTATATTAATTTATATAAAGACATCTATGTGGTGAGCTTAAAAGCTAGTTTATATCTGTCGATTGCGTTTTCACTGCTTATTATAGTTAGATTTAATAGCGTTTCGTGTGTCCTCCTTGACCTTAAATATCTTTTAAATAATTTTTAACTTGGAAAACGTTCTTTCACCCTCAGAAACAGAGACAAATAATGTTAAGTAAATGCGCAAAGCAATTTCTAAACTTGTAAATGTGATAATTAAGTTATTTTTAAACAAATATTTCAAAACAGGCGGTAGATTTTAGATAGGTTGATAACGTCTATATTACGATCGACTGTACTTATGTCCAAATGATTAGTTCCAAAATCTACCCATTTATTTTTCTGACCGTAACGTCTCGTGATCACGTTATCTTATTGGCTATGATGCTTTCTCTCCACCACTAGTGTTAGAAGAAACTTTATTTCAAATAAAAAAAAATCAGTTACGCAATCCAGGTGTAGCTCAGTTGATAAATTATTTTAAGATGAAAGTCTACTCAAGTTGAGGTAGGCATTCATTATTATTCTTACTTGGAAATGACTTTTTATGTTCAAATTTGATATCAATTATGTAGATTCCTATTTTATCTTATTTATAATAAATCTTCCCTTTCAGATATTTTTCGCTGAAATCCTCGAAGCACCTAACCTTATTAACCAGCTCTTCGGCATTGGCATTGGCAGTAGATCACAGCAGATCCGCTACAGCCGATTTCTTAGCTCCAACCAGCAATGTCCTCCATATGCCTTACATACATCGATGTCAACATTTCATTTTTGGCATACGTCAATGACAACTCATTCTTCTGATTTAAAGTGTTATTATATTTGTAAATTGTAATTCACTGTGATTAACAGGTACAAACTTTTAAGCACGACTTACGAGGCTAAACCATTTAAATGGTGATTTAGAAGTTATAAGGTTTTGGTTGTGTGTTCAAGCCTAATGTTGTAGTGATTTTCCTATCGTTTGTAGTTACGGAAATCTAATTATAGTGAGAATCGTGAATCGGTATGACAGTTTAAATCCTAATTTTAATGCTTTGGCACAATCTTAACTACTCTAAATATCTATAAATAGTTTGGCTTGTAGGCACAACAGTTTAATTTAAATCGCTAACCAAAACGCTTTAGAAAGCAAATTAAGCATTTTATGTAAAGTTTTCACTGTCACATGCATCTCAGCATTGACACATTTTCGTTTTAGAAATAGCACACATTACACTGGATATTCGAGTGGAACTGTAACTCAAGGAGATTACTTATCAGTTACACATGAGAAAAGATGCAGCTCGCTCCGGGAAAGACAACCAAAAAGAACTACCAAAGTCAGATGCGAGTACAATTCTATTCGCAATGGATATACAATTGCTTTTAACAGCTGCTAAGGTAGAACTACATTCGACTTAGCATAAAATGGAACTTAGTGTTAACATTGTTATATTTTCAACCTGATTCTGAGTGAATCGGTTAGTTACATTTGGCATGAAGGTTCTTGTTCACTTATGGCGAATAAGTTGATTAATTATCGTAAACTATATTAAGAGATACCTAAATGCTGAAATTAAATGCGTAGCCATGTTGTTGTTGCTATCAACATCGTAATTCTAATTTAATGAAGTAGTTCAATGTTATTTGGAGAAGAACTACATTCAGATGAAATGTGATTCTAAGCACGCTTGCATAGAAGGAAATGGAAATGGGAGCAGTGGCGGTTCGCTATAAGCAGCCGATTTATCTAATTGAACTTGAACTTTGGTGGTTATTGTTAAATAAATATATAGTCCATGCTGTTAATAATTACGTAGATTCCTTACTGTTAAAATATTATTATAGAAACGCGAGATTAGTGTGTAGTTGTACTTCAATAGTAGGTATTGGAAATTTTTTTTTATGGACGTGTACCAAAAGTTCTTTTTATACACTTTAGGTTACATTACAGATGAAATCATGCACCCTACAGAAAATCTACCTGAAAATTGGTCGATAAGGTACACGTATAAAGAATTTTGGGCGAATACTTTTTATGCATATTTAATTGGAAATTTTCCATGGCAACGGCAATTATTATATATTATTAATCATCGGAACTTTTTGGAAATTTACCTAGAAATTTCCACTTTTTATTACATTAAATTATTGCGAACAAAATCAGTTGACCAGTAATGATTGTTACTGTGGGCAACCAAAAGTGATGCCTAAACAAACTTTTTTTAATGTGTTCTGCAGTTTTGCAAGAAAAATGGCAAATAATACAAAATTTCATTCAGTTTCTCTTCCAGAAATTAATGATTTTGTCGAGAAAACCACCCCATTAAAGACGATCAAATCGAAGGCATCTATTTGGTTTCAGTTTATGTATTTCTGCAAGCAAATGAACTACAATGTTGAGGAGGAAAGAGTGAGCATTGAAAATCTTAGCAATATACTCAACGATTAGGCTTTTAATATAAAAAAAGCTAACGGGGACCAGCGTCGGACTGGCAAAATTTGGCCTACCGGGCAAAGGACGCATGTGGCCTCCACATGTAAAAATGAGAGAAATGGGGGGGGGGGGCACCGCCTCCTGGCTAAAGGGATTCCGGGGGGGGGGGGGAGACAAAGCCCTACAGCAAGCGTTTTTTTTTATTGTAGGGAGCTCGAATACCCAAAACGCACCCCTCTCACAGTAATGGCACAGTACAGTAGTAATGGCAGGTGAAAGTACAACCAAATCAATAACTACGAAAAGAAAACGGTGGGGGAATGTAAATAGTAATTTACGTTACAAGACCGGAATGTAGTGTTTTGCAGGTCGAGCCCTGGAAGCTTGGGGAGACCTGCAAAACACTTTCTGGTCGTGTATCGTACAATATTTTTTTACGACATCCGAGTCCATACTTTCAAACTTGCGAATTCGCTTTCGCAAACTAAAAAAAAATATGACGTTAGTATCTATTATTTGACTTACCCAAATAATAACACACACTTGATTCCATAGTAACGAAGGCATCAGGGACCGGCAAAAGCTTTTTTAGGATACTGCATTGGTAACTAGCGTTTACATAGTTACAAACGAGTCCGGTAGATAAAATTTACCGGCCTAGACCAGTAGTAGAACTACCGGCCGTTAAATTTTATCTACCGGACTCGTATCCTAAAAAATCTTATACGATACACGACCGGTAGCATTTTTTTGGCCTTGCCAAACATACAGGTTTCGCTCTACGGGCTCAACCTGTAAAGTATTGGCGCGGCCATAAAAATGTTGCTACCGGTCTAATAACGTAAATAGCTATTACCGGTCCCTGATGCCCGTTTTCCGATCTTGACCGGCAAAACTTTACTTTCTGGCAAAAACATTCTTCAGAAACCGCATATTTTCCGGTCGGTCGTAAAAAAAATGTATTCTAATAATTTAAAAATTTAAACATGAAACAAGGTAACAAAACAATGAAATAGGTAGAAGGTAGGTAATTATTCTATTCTTATAAACTTTGAAATTCAAACAAATAACGAAAAAATATTCTTTATCTATTATGATTTATAAACTTTGAGTTTGGAACAATTATAACGAAAAAATATAGATAATTATGATCACAAGCGTTTACCTTATTGAAACTTTTACACTCTATTCCATTATAATAATTTTACTTAACAATATGAATCACATCAATAATTTTGATTTTAAAGAGACATCATGATTTCGTCGAAATTCAAGCTTTGGAGTAAATCACACTTCACATTCAAAATTAGAAAACATTCTAACCTTTCTTGCACTTTAGAAAATACACGTTCACAGGCTACTTGGGTGCATGATAATGTCAGTAAGTATTTGTAGGCTAGTACAAATTGCTATACAGTGTGAACATAAAGTAACGGATAAGTTTATTAACTTTGTTAATATTAATTTTTATGAAAAAATCTTGAAGGGGTATGGCGATTTTAATTATAGGACATACACTACAACCACCTTTATGTTGCTACGTCATTTGTTTTAAATTTATGACGTCATCGACTTTTTTTAAGGACAACGTGTATTTTTTATTATTGATTTTGGTAGTACTTTTTATGTTGTTTTCAATGATATAAAATTTTCAATATGTTACATCTGAAAAAATCGAGAAAAATGGTCTTAAAGTTTAAATATTAAAAACCTATGAAATGAGCAAAATAAATCTAGTTACCTACGTTTGACGGAAAGTCATTGACGGCACATTCGTTTTTATTGAAATTTAAAAAAGCAATTGAAAAATACAATAATAAATAATAAATAATTAAATTCTCTGTGTCTCGCTTAATTGTACCATTTTTATTAATAAAATAGTTTGCTAAAGGTAAATTCTAATTTAAAAAATGCAAAGGACACTTATTTTGTTATGACATTTACCAATTGTTTAATTCGTACATGTAACTAATATTTTTTTATTTATCCACCAGTAACTAGATTTATTTTGCTCATTTTATTGGTTTTTAATATTTAATATTTAAGACCATTTTTTTCGATTTTTTTCAAATGGAACATATTGAAAATGTTATATCAATGAAAACAACATAAAAAGTACTACCGAAATCAATAATATAAAATATAGGTTATTAAAAAAAAAGTCGATGGCGTCATATCATGAAAAACAAATTACATAAGAAACTGAAAATATTCCCTATGGTCAAAATCGCTACACCCCCTCGAGATTTTTTCATAAAAATGAATATCAACGAAGTTAATGAATTTATCCGTTACTTTATTTCCACACTGTATGTAATGACGTGCAAATTATATTGGTGTAAAAAATTTAAAGCAACAATTCATACAACCCGCACAAGCACCCTTTGTGATTTTCGTTGTCATCACTATTCGTGTCGTGATCAGGGGTCGTGATTGGATCAGTCACAGTCACCATAGGCTCGACATTTTGGCCTCCAAACTGTATTGGCCTACCGGGCATTTTCCCGGTTGCCCGGTGGGCCAGTCCGACACTGACGGGGACGATTATAAAGACAGGAGTAAAAGTTACGTGGAACAATACTGACAAGCAGCTTCAAGAGGTGTATTTAAATAAGTGGGAAGTTACGTTTGATCCCTTCAAAGGTATGCAGTTTGCACCTGCAAGAAAAGCGAGAGATTCCAAGCGCAAGCAACTACAAAAAGACCCAGAAAAACGAAGAGAGAGTTCTAACCTATGAGAAGTATACACTATACAGCGATAATATCGTACTGGAAAGAAGATACACCTGTCGGTCTCCAAAAAAAAATCACATCGCTGCTGTTGAGTTGGCATGGAGGGGAGGAGAGGCTGCCAACCTTTTGGTGTCCCAGTTCCATAAAGAATTGCACAATTATGGCAATTTTATAGATTAGTGTATCTATTATTTATACTTTTCTTATTTATGTGCTGAACTGTACTTAATTTTCTACTTCATTATAAAAAAAAATCATTTTTATTTTTTGTTGTTACAGGAAGAAGTGAATATAATCTTTTCTTCCCAAACACAGCTCAAGGAGGTTCAAAAAATGCACAGAAAGCAAGTGGCTTCGTACAAAGTGTTGTCCGGTACGCCTATACAATAAAATAATGGGAAGAAGATCACCAGGCACTCCAACTAAAAAAATGTTTTTGACGCCAAACCCTTTTTTGCAATAAGTAATGTATGGTACAAAACTGTACCAGTAGGAAGAAATATGATTTCCTGTTGGGCGGAAGATGCAGCTGAAACAGTAAGTTGGATTCAATGCAAAATTGAACAAAATTACAAATCATTCCTAATAGATCAACCGCTGTAAGCCACTTGGCAAAGTCGGGAGTCTAGAAGTAAAGATTAATTAAAATTACCTGCCAACTCCATCAAACCCTACCTACAACTGGATGTGCATCATGATGAAATCGTACAAAATTTAAGAACAAGGCCAACTAATGAACCATCTGGAATGGAGGTTCCGCCGGAAAAGAAGAAAATCTGCTCTGTTTCTAAAAAGGAAATGGTGGTTGGTTCTGATTCAGTTCTAAATGTGTTGTCAAATTTCTTGCCCAATATTTCTACTAAGTTTGTGAACCAAAAATTATTGAGCACTCCAGTTCATTACGAAAATTGTTCGTTTTATGTTAATTGTGATTTTGACAAAAAAAATTTGTAGTATTTAAATGCTAGTGTTACTATTATTTTTAATAAACATGTTTTTATTTACTGTGCTTTTCTCTATCAAAGTATAACGCGTGCATAAAACATTTCTTATAGAAATTTTTGCAGAAGATGTTGCTCAGCAATTGTTTCAAACAAAAGCTCTCCTACATGCCTCCAAGAAAAAATTACTTCCAATACGGAGTCGGGTTTTTTATCAGTTGACATGCACACCAAATATTTCCGGAAGTTTTTCAATTTTATCACTGAAAACCGTACGACATTCATTAATTACAAATAGAAAAATTAGTTCACGAGCCGTAACTAAGACAACAACAAAATTTATTGGAAATTTTTCTTAGGTAGACATTACTTCTTTTTAGGGTTTGTGTCGTTACGATTTTCTTACCGAATCTGCATTCAAGCATTAATTCATATCCGGAAATTATTTTTCGTGCATTTCAACAACGTCCTTATTAATACGACGTTGTTGGAACGCACTCAAAAAAAATTCCGGAAAGAATTAACGCTCTTATGAGACTATATGTGAAAATTTCACGAACATGTATGAGCATTACATGATATGAGCATCGTATTTTATAAAATTGGAGCTGCTAAATATGGATACTCTTTAGAATTTGACACGAATCGTGAGGATAAAAACATTAATTTAAACCAAATGCATTTAGAATGGGTTCAGTTTTATTATTGTATCGTAGGTAAAACAATAGAAACATGTGTGGATAAGATTGTGATTTAACTGACCCTAAAACCAAATCTTTCCCAGCAAATTTGCAGAACTTATTTTTGTTACCAAGGGTGTCCCAAAAAATTGTTTTACATCACGACTTATCGTATTCAACGAAACGTTTGCCTCGGTGAACAAAGAGGGTCATCATTTTTGTATTATCTGCTATTATGCCATTGCTGAATACAAGCAGAATATGTTTCGTACAGTTTTTAGTTCTCTTGTCTAGAAGACAAAGGAAGTATTCTAATTGTGAAAAAATCCCCTTCAGAGATTTCCTCAGATCTTCACGTTTCAGGGCCCTGGAAGACGAAAAACAGGTTCTTTCCACTTCCTTATGTCTATCCGTTTCTTGGGGGTATTGCTAAAAAACTATTTGTTGCAGATTATATGTATACCTGGTATAAGACCGATAGAATTTCGATCAAATGTATACAGGGTGAGAACCTTAAAAATAAGATTTCATCTATTTTTGCTTCAACTCAAAAGCTATTAGTTAAGTAAAAGTAATACTTTGCACATGGTTCAGGTTTTTACCCTTGATTAAAAATTGCATATTTTGCACCCAACATATACGTGGTGAGCGCGTCGTTTATACCGCTTTCGTAAGCCGATAATATAAGCGCAATTCCGTGGTCCAGAGTCAAAGCGCCAGCTTAACATCTGTAACGATAAAAGGAGCAAGGGTGGGCCTTTCCAAACTCTAAAAAGGGCGCCAGGTTCTCGACGAAGAATAAATCCTTGGGTCGAACCTCCCCAAGGTTGGGATACACTTAGCTTACAAAAGCAATAAAAATGACACCACCAAAATCAAACTGATAACAAGTTTTATTAACACAGGAGGTTCTATAGTGCTTGCAACCAAATGCCCAAATATCACATGCCAAGACCAATACAATGAAACAATAATAAATATAACACATTAAAATCAATGCTGCGTACATATACCAATATAAATTGCACACACAAGTACCCTAAATATATCACAGATTACAATTGCCGCATAACGAATAACCAAATACTCACTTCCTGAGCGCGTAGCCAGATAATCAAAGTATAAATTTTGCAAACACAATCATCAAGCTTAAATAACGCGATCTGTGAAGCAGATCTACACGCGTAACCAATAAAGCAATCAAATCTGACTCAAAGTGCAACCCTCTGTGAAGCAGAGATCCCAAAAGAGGGCGAGGACGTCGCAAGCGATAAGCGGTTGCTAGCTAAAGACACACGACGCTAGCTTTTACCCGAATAATTACGCTTCAACTTTTCTAATTGGCGGGATATACTAGATAGAGTGAGATCTCACGCAGTTCCGTACGCCCTAGAGGAAAGACATAATATAATAGTTGTTGAAAAATAAACAGCATGCTTGCTAACGCTTCACGCCCCGAATTAAAGAAGCAAAAACGTCGAACAACATAATGAATTCAAATTCGTAATAATCCCGTGGGCTGGAACGGAGCCACACGCACGTAGTTCGTACGAGCCACGAAGCGACTTGACAGGTATCGCTCAACAAATAAGCAAAGAATAAACGAAATCAAACGCGCCATGAAAGTGAATTATTAGTTGAGCAGGTGAGTACTATCATTTACATTCAAAGCGTAGCGAACGCAGCTATTCAACATTACTAAACGCGTCTATAAAATGGGCAACACAGCAAAAATCACAATTTCCAATACGAACATACAAAATACAGCTAACGATACAACTTTTGACCTTGGTAAACTCGGAGGAGCACTAGCCTATGACCAGCTTGAGTTTTTGGCGCGTGGAGCGGCCAGCAGGAGGAGGTGACTTCCGTAGGCTACGACAGCAGCTGGGGCTAATCTCTCAGGCAGGGGCCCAGTGCGAGGTCCAAACGGAGCTGGAGAAGTTCTCGCCCAAACTACGAGTTCAGCGGGGGTGAGACTGCGACTAGTAGAAGCTTCCGCAGCAGGTTTGTACTACGACAGCTCATTGGGGTCGATCCAGATAACATGTGCTCGTCCACAGGTTACGAGGGAAAAGCCAATTCACAACGACACAACGGCAGCAAACAAGCAATAAACAATGGCCAGGTCACAAGCAATGGCCAGGTCACAAGCAATGGCCAGGTCACAAGCAGGCTGAAATACAAAATCACAGCTATACGAAGGTGCTAGGAGCAGCAGTTAACGACCACAAACCTTACGATCGTAGGCAGCCTGAAGGATTTCGACATGTGCTCAGCGAAGAAGGTACCATTAAATCCACCCAACAGGCGATACGAACGGGGTAATATAAAACACCAAAAATTACCAGCACGTCCATGGGGTTTCGATGCGACAAAATCCTCTTCAAATCGAGAAAGCTACCAAAGCTTACGAAGCAAACGAGCCCAAATAGGTATAACTTCACTATAACACAGCTAAATGTCGAACAGGAAGGAAAATTTCCAGCAATGCAGCACCAAGTGTGCTCTTATCAATGTTCCAAAAACTGCATGACCTCCAGAAAAACTAATGGAATGCACCAGTGCCATCGCAGATAACAGCAATATAACTGTAAAGTGTTAGAAGAGCGAATAGGGTTGCCTAACTACCAATCTGTAATATATGTAGAAATGAAGCAAACATAAATTTAATTAGCAATCTAGGGGTAGTTATTCGGGGAGATGCTTACGAAAGTGCTTCATAATTATAGAAGGATATTTAAAAATAAGATATAGCTAATCAGACCTAATTTAAAGCATGCAAGAATTTCCAAAAGGCCACCTAACAATACTCAAAACCTGAAAATTCAACTAGCGAAAATTTACTAATACGAGGTGAAACAATAAAGAAGCCGACCTGCGATTAATTAATAAAATTAAGCGATGGTAGTAAAAATCGCAGATCAACCCCCCTACCGTTTATACACCACGGCAGCTCTGAAAAACTGTTACTTACTCACCGCGATGGCCGACTAGCTCAAATATCGGCGGCCTTAGATCGTAGGTTCAGATCATCAGCTATGTACCCTGGAATGTCTTCAAAAAAGGAAAGGAAAATGGAAATGGGCGCCAGAAATCAAAAGATTTCAAATAACAAGAAGAAAAATAAACTACAAGAGACTAGCGTTTAATTAATCATTAATAAAAGTTTTGAAGAGTCAGTAACCAATAATCAGGATAATTAAGATGTAAATAATGTAATAACACAATTGTGTATCTTAACTGAAGGTTGCGACACGCATAAAATTAAGAACCCCTTTCGGGTTATTTTAATAACTTTAACAAAAACACTCGTGGGATAAGCTTATCACAGTCATCTAATAAAACCTTCTGTTAGGCTATTGAAAATAAATAGCGTGACTGTACCTTTTACATAGGGTCGAAACACACATCAAAAATAGCAAAATTTATAACTGTGCATAATTAACTATAAGCATGAAAATTTAATGTAAAAAGCAAGAGCATGTATCAAATTGAACATTACATTTTAATAATTGCAAAACGTATGAATTTAAGTTTTAAATATTGACGGGTTTAAAATGTATAAATGGAGAAACCAGATATCAAAAACACGATAAATCTCGGAACAGCACAACTAACCTCGCAAAATAAGCTGGACGTGAACGGCTACAACCCTTGTTGGAATCGCCAAGGATGCGCAGAAAATTGCTGCTGAAGCATCCCAAAAAGGCAGCAAAAGCATCTTCAAAAGGCCGCAAAACGCCGAACCCAGCAGGTGTCGAAAGTGCGAGAAGGCTTGGCCTCCGAGATAAACTCGTTGTTGAAACGGAACTGGTAATTAAGAGCTAACAAAAAATGTAATTACTATGGAGATAATAAAACAGAAAAGCGCAATCGTACCTGATAATAATCAGCCCTTAGAAAACACATTGCTCATTGAAATTGGTTGAGCGCACGTAATTTGGCTTAATTAACATAAAATCTCGGCCGCGCGAAAGGCGCTGCCCGAGGTGAAAAGAATGAGTGCCCCGGACGACAATTTCGTTTCCTCGAGGAAGGCTCGCACTCTGATAAGAGATAGCGCGCTCAGAGAGGGCATTGCGCAAGCGATAAGAACTTGATGCAGGTACAAAATGCGTTGGTTTGGAAAATTTACGAATTCGAAATGCAAAAGGAATTATAATTTAACTAAAAATATACAGGTTAAGCCTGAAATAATTGGATAAATGGCGAAACAATTAGGCAAAGCCAAAAAATTGTTTCACTCCCCACGGCCAAAAGAAATAAAAAGGTTTAAATATGAAAACATTAAAAAAAATGTAGGAAACCAAAGAATTCGAGAATGAGATCGATGATGCCAACACCAAAAGCGAAACGCTATCGAAAAAATCCTCTTTCGAGAAGATAAGCCAAGGGAAACAACCCTTATAAATCGGCTTAAAAATAACAGGGGCACCACATAGGACACCGCCAAAAAAAATAGACGTTCTGTCTAAACCGGACAGAAGCCTAAAAAAACTGCTAAACACAGCAAAAACCGACTGCATCACATAGGACACAATCCACCTTACTACAAATATTCGAAAATACAAACATCCGAAAAACTCGAACCGCATCATCATCACTCACTCCAAATCTAAGGCAATCCAATATCAAAAAAGCATGAGAGGGAAAAATATCTTGAAAAAAAATGAAACACAGTAAGTACTGCGACAAAAAGATTTGGGTGAAAACCCAGGAAAACATCCTAAAAACCATAACCGCCCCGAATTTAGGTAGAGACCCCAGAAGCCGGAGGGAACAACCGCAACACCACCAAACCCCGCTCGGGCATTCAGCCAGTCGTCGCAGCTAGATGGAAAAGGCGCGCCGATGACGGACTGAATGTGGCTCCCTCACTGAGTCGGATGGCAACACAATCGCTCGCCCCAACCCCCAGAAATCTCCACAAGGCCGAAAAAACCAACCCAAATAACAATAAAATTTAAAAAAACCCAAACAAGTATAAACTCGTCTCGAAAAAAAATCACATAAAAACAACAGCTAAAAAGCCATGAACAACGATCTGAAAATCAAATCGGTCAAGGTACTAAGCGAACACAAGCAAGAATGGGGAAAGCACTCTAAAAAAATATCCCAAAATATGGAAAGAAACGAGCCCAACTGCTAGCGTTGCTTAGAGAGCGAACAAGATGACGTTGCTCCTCAATGGTGACCTTCCCTGCATGCCCAACCAACCACCCTATACGTTACAAAGGGGAAGAACTAGATGATGACGTTCCCAAACAGTGACCTTCCCTGCATGCCCAACCTACCACCCTAGCAAGAAACAAAAAGCACAAAAAACAAGTTTTTAAAAGAGACACTGTAGGTGTTTCCACGGTCACAATATCCTATAATACCATAGTCCAAATTCAAATAAGCGAAGCGCTTTTGAAAAAATCCTCAAATGAGACGGAAGTAATGGCAAGAAAAAGGAAAGTGAAAAGCACTAGAATGCAAGATCCATAGGGAACATACCCTACAGCAACTTTTAAAAACAGAAGAGAAAACGGGACATAAGGAAAAGAGAAAAGGAAAGAAGAGGAAAATGAACCAAAAAACCAGAGTTCGGAAAAACTCACGCTGCCACACCCACTCATCCAAGCTTCGACTGGCTAGGTCTACCATTCCATGCCGTGACCCGGGTTTACGGAGACATGGACACGCTTAAAGAAGAGGAAACACAAAAAAGCAAACCGCCTTCAATCGTAAGGGAAAATCCGCACTCAGACAAATGCGTAAAAAGACGCAAAAAATTGCATAGAAAAAAAATGCATAACAAGATGCAATAGAGCATCTAAACCGACGCAAAAAATATCTCCGGTCAAATCTGACAGAAGAAAAACCTGCACCACATCGGACACAGAAAAAATATAGACACCCTGTTTACACTGAACAGGGGCCTAAAACGAGGACTGCCTCACATCGGACGCAGCCAACAAAAGCCTCGCATCCAAAAATCGCATCCAAAAAAGGAAATGCATAATAACGCATTCAAAAAAATTAAAAGCCAGAAAAAAACAACCCGGAAACAACCCGTCGAGACCCTTAGTAAACACAAGTACGGTGAGGCAAGTAAATAAAAATCCCAAAAATGGAGTAAACTACACCAAACCGCACAAGTAATTCACGCAGGCCCTCGACCCACCGATACGCAACCAAAGGAAGGATAAGGAAAAATCAAACATACCACACTACCAAAGCACATACGCAACCAATCAAAGAAACCATTCAGAAACGTCATTCACCAAAGCATACCCTTTCAACAAAGTCCATCACACTACCCATAAACATACCGCTAAACCAATCATTCGTCAAGAAAGATGAGGGAAGAAAAGTCAATAAACAACCGAACGAAAGGATACGTAAAGAAAGGAAAAGAAAAGAAAGTCAAATATAAATACGTGCACTACAACAAGATGAAAATTACAAAATGGCATATGAAGTAAAAATTTAAAGAGTACAAAATTAAATATTGATAAATAAAGACATCCAGGTAAACACAGCTGATGTAACTACCAAAATCGAGAGCCCCATAGCGTTGGTCGCCAGTGAAACAATAAAGAAGCCGACCTGCGATTAATTAATAAAATTAAGCGATGGTAGTAAAAATCGCAGATCAACCCCCCTACCGTTTATACACCACGGCAGCTCTGAAAAACTGTTACTTACTCACCGCGATGGCCGACTAGCTCAAATATCGGCGGCCTTAGATCGTAGGTTCAGATCATCAGCTATGTACCCTGGAATGTCTTCAAAAAAGGAAAGGAAAATGGAAATGGGCGCCAGAAATCAAAAGATTTCAAATAACAAGAAGAAAAATAAACTACAAGAGACTAGCGTTTAATTAATCATTAATAAAAGTTTTGAAGAGTCAGTAACCAATAATCAGGATAATTAAGATGTAAATAATGTAATAACACAATTGTGTATCTTAACTGAAGGTTGCGACACGCGACCACAAACCTTACGATCGTAGGCAGCCTGAAGGATTTCGACATGTGCTCAGCGAAGAAGGTACCATTAAATCCACCCAACAGGCGATACGAACGGGGTAATATAAAACACCAAAAATTACCAGCACGTCCATGGGGTTTCGATGCGACAAAATCCTCTTCAAATCGAGAAAGCTACCAAAGCTTACGAAGCAAACGAGCCCAAATAGGTATAACTTCACTATAACACAGCTAAATGTCGAACAGGAAGGAAAATTTCCAGCAATGCAGCACCAAGTGTGCTCTTATCAATGTTCCAAAAACTGCATGACCTCCAGAAAAACTAATGGAATGCACCAGTGCCATCGCAGATAACAGCAATATAACTGTAAAGTGTTAGAAGAGCGAATAGGGTTGCCTAACTACCAATCTGTAATATATGTAGAAATGAAGCAAACATAAATTTAATTAGCAATCTAGGGGTAGTTATTCGGGGAGATGCTTACGAAAGTGCTTCATAATTATAGAAGGATATTTAAAAATAAGATATAGCTAATCAGACCTAATTTAAAGCATGCAAGAATTTCCAAAAGGCCACCTAACAATACTCAAAACCTGAAAATTCAACTAGCGAAAATTTACTAATACGAGGTGAAACAATAAAGAAGCCGACCTGCGATTAATTAATAAAATTAAGCGATGGTAGTAAAAATCGCAGATCAACCCCCCTACCGTTTATACACCACGGCAGCTCTGAAAAACTGTTACTTACTCACCGCGATGGCCGACTAGCTCAAATATCGGCGGCCTTAGATCGTAGGTTCAGATCATCAGCTATGTACCCTGGAATGTCTTCAAAAAAGGAAAGGAAAATGGAAATGGGCGCCAGAAATCAAAAGATTTCAAATAACAAGAAGAAAAATAAACTACAAGAGACTAGCGTTTAATTAATCATTAATAAAAGTTTTGAAGAGTCAGTAACCAATAATCAGGATAATTAAGATGTAAATAATGTAATAACACAATTGTGTATCTTAACTGAAGGTTGCGACACGCATAAAATTAAGAACCCCTTTCGGGTTATTTTAATAACTTTAACAAAAACACTCGTGGGATAAGCTTATCACAGTCATCTAATAAAACCTTCTGTTAGGCTATTGAAAATAAATAGCGTGACTGTACCTTTTACATAGGGTCGAAACACACATCAAAAATAGCAAAATTTATAACTGTGCATAATTAACTATAAGCATGAAAATTTAATGTAAAAAGCAAGAGCATGTATCAAATTGAACATTACATTTTAATAATTGCAAAACGTATGAATTTAACTTTTAAATATTGACGGGTTTAAAATGTATAAATGGAGAAACCAGATATCAAAAACACGATAAATCTCGGAACAGCACAACTAACCTCGCAAAATAAGCTGGACGTGAACGGCTACAACCCTTGTTGGAATCGCCAAGGATGCGCAGAAAATTGCTGCTGAAGCATCCCAAAAAGGCAGCAAAAGCATCTTCAAAAGGCCGCAAAACGCCGAACCCAGCAGGTGTCGAAAGTGCGATAAGGCTTGGCCTCCGAGATAAACTCGTTGTTGAAACGGAACTGGTAATTAAGAGCTAACAAAAAATGTAATTACTATGGAGATAATAAAACAGAAAAGCGCAATCGTACCTGATAATAATCAGCCCTTAGAAAACACATTGCTCATTGAAATTGGTTGAGCGCACGTAATTTGGCTTAATTAACATAAAATCTCGGCCGCGCGAAAGGCGCTGCCCAAGGTGAAAAGAATGAGTGCCCCGGACGACAATTTCG
Source organism: Agriotes lineatus (assembly GCA_940337035.1). NCBI lineage: Eukaryota > Metazoa > Arthropoda > Insecta > Coleoptera > Elateridae > Agriotes > Agriotes lineatus. The sequence continues at coordinate 115,218,126 of OW679199.1, read as the reverse complement.
TTTCCTCGAGGAAGGCTCGCACTCTGATAAGAGATAGCGCGGGTCAGAGAGGGCATTGCGCAAACGATAAGAACTTGATGCAGGTACAAAATGCGTTGGTTTGGAAAATTTACGAATTCGAAATGCAAAAGGAATTATAATTTAACTAAAAATATACAGGTTAAGCCTGAAATAATTGGATAAATGGCGAAACAATTAGGCAAAGCTAAAAAATTGTTTCAGAGGGTCGCTCCAAAAGTAACGTAACACATCGTCGGAGCTCTAATTCGAATCCCACCGGCCATAATGTTTCTTTATTTCCAAATTGATGTAATTCACATTACCCTTGCGAGGGAAGTTTCGTAAACCTCGTTACAGATTTTTTAAAATTTGTTAGAATTAATAATAACCAAAATAAAAATTGGATTTGTTACTCGGCAGTGCTTACTTACATTAATGCTAAGTTTTGTACAACAGCATCTACTCGTATAACTGGCCATACTTACATAGATAGAAGAAGTGGTCCGTAAAATGGGAAATATTGAAAACATCTAATAATTTTAGCGACCCTTGCAGAAGAACATCAATAACAACTAATCTGACCTAATTAAACGTAAATAATTTCATGAAATTGAAAAAGTTAGAACATTAAACGGAAGGAAGATTCATTCATCTCGTAGCATTGATGTAATCAACATGCCCTGCTTCGAAAACGTAGTCACGGTCAATTTTCTTGGCTAGTACTACAAATCGAATTTTAGTCGAAATGAATATAAATGTGTAATTAGTATATAAAGAGGAAAGCTGATGTAGCGTTACGCCGAAGAATAATGAAGTCCAGAGACATTTTTTGGTAGGACAGAATGTAATTTGAAAAGATTTAGTTTTAAAAATTCGAGAGAACAGCAGACCCTTCTGGGTAAATCTGCCTCAGAATGAAAATTCACCTTGTTTGGAGTAGATGAGATGCATTTTTTCTTTTAATAAAGCTTATAAATACTACAACAGGCTGGCATTACGTTAGGAGAACTTATCTATTTTTTTAGGTTAGAAGTAACATAGTATGTAAGTACTTTGTAGATTTAAGTTTGTTTAATAAAATTAATAGTATACGTCCATCTATTTCTAGACAATATTCTTTCTAAATATTTAGTACATTATTACAAAGTAATTTAAAACAAATGCCTACTACTTAAACATCAAAGGACTACATTAGCGTTTGGCAATAGTTTCAAATTAAAATGCATTGTCCCAGAAACCTACTTTTTGCAATTACACAGCATTGCTTTGGCACGAAAGACTATACGTCCGCTATATTGTTGCGTTTTTGTGATAAAACGGATAACAAGGGTATTTGCTAGCCCTGATAACGTCGCTGATCGCTCTCAATTTTTTATGGATTTATGCTTGCCTTTAAGTACTCTTACTTCATACAGTTACAAAGTTAAAACGGTACTTAACCTGGCTCGTCTGAGTGTGTTTAGGAAAACATTTCGATATACAGCTAATTTGTACATATATGTTTTAATGTTTGTTCATAGAGTTAAGAACCAGTTTCAGCAACGTTAATAAAAATTTAGAATCGAGCCAATCAATCGATCTGGGTGCACCCCGAGCCAATGCATCAGTTTCCGCTTGAAGTTTGTGGCGAACATTAGGTATCGCGGGCAGAATTAATGGTGGGCAAGCTATTTTTGAAAGCTGTGCCCCACACCAGCCAAAAATGGAGTTCTTACGATTCCCGGGCAACTACAAGAAAAGAGAAGCGTTGTGATAGCAGAGCAGACGGTTAGCTGTGTAGTGGTGCTAAAACCCTGCAAATATTGCCGTTTAGTAATTTGGTGGCCAGGAAGCCAACAAAGTAAGCGGCCTCGTCATTGGGTGAAGCAATGTCGGAAGCATGGCCGGCTTAAGCTGCGGGAGCCCAATTTCAGGTAGTTCACAACTGGCATTCGTTAACGATCACTGTATGGGAGCGATTTTATACTGTAGGTCGCCATCAAGGCCGGCTTCCAGTGAGTCATAGCGCCCCAAAAAGCCTGCGTGTGCTTTTTCTTGTGTTAAGTGCGTGTTCTTGAGCCTATGCCTGGTATACTATCGAAGAAACAACTGTCAGAGTGGTTTAATATTATTGTTTGGTATGCCAGACATATGAAACGTAAACGCAGTGGACTAGTTACACAAACGAGTTACAAAAACAGCTGTCATCTAAGTAACTTTATAATTATTAAAATAAATGCGTAGTAGAAGCAGCTATTGGTATCGTAGATTAGTATTTAGTTTATTAGTGGTTTTTGTATTTTAGCAGAAAATGTAGCTATTTGTTCCTACGAGTACAAGTCAACTTCTACTTTATTTCGGAGGGAACATCCTTTAACCACGGACTGTGTAAATAAAATTGATAGATTTCATTGCTATTGACCTAGTAATAACGGATGCCAAAATTAATTTATAGAAGTGTAGATGTCAGAAGCGTCTCATTACAGATTGGTGCCCAATTGGCGGGGCTTCCAACAGCAGCATTACAATTTGTTCCACAACGAAGGGGCTCATAAAAGACCATTTACAGGGTAGACCGAATCTATTAAATATTTGTCATGTATTTCCTTGTGTTTTCATTTAGTTACGATTACTATTCTTTTGTTATGCTTTAGTACTTGTTTTACCGCATTTACTTTGTTTACTGTAAATTACTGTAATTGCTTAAAGTTTATTTGAGTGCATAGCTTTCTCATATTGATTTGATTTATAATGCTTTGGCCTGTAGTTAAAAAAATGTATAGTTGTACTTAGTTACATAAGTTCGTGTCTTTAGATTGGACTCCTATTCAGGCTGTGTAAATTTTGCAGTTTGTAGTTACATACCAGGATAGTTCATCATTTACTGTCCCTAATATAGTAGGCATTGGCTGACAAATGAAAAAATGTTTTTATCCGAAGTGTCATTTATTCACGTTAGTGTATGGAAAATTGCGTCTCTCTATCTTTTCATTTATTTGAAATATTAGTTCAGTTCTCTTGTGGTGTTTGTAATTTTATCAAAATTGATAAAATTGAAACAAGAGCTGTTATAAAATACCTCTGTAAGAAAGGTTTATCACCGCAAGAAATTCATAAGGACTTGGCTGAAGTATTGGGTGATTCTGCGCCTTCATACCAGGTAATTAAAAATTGAATGATAGACGAATTACTGTCAGATGCATAGCGGAAGCATGTGGCATTTCAGTTGGGAGCGTTGAAAAAAATTTGCACGAAGAATTGGGTCTCACAAAAGTATCTGCACGTTGGGTACCAAAAATGCTAACGGCAGATGAAAAACGCCTCCGACACGTTACCGCAGAGACCAATTTGGCAATCATTAACAGAGACTCCGATGAATTTTTACAAAGATTCCTTACAGTGGATGAAACTTGGGTTCATCACTTTGACCCAGAGTCGAAACGCCAAAGTATGGCATGGCGGCATAAGGGTTCCCCACCTCCTCGAAAATTTCGTGTTGTTTCTTCGGCAGGCAAAATCATGGCAACGGTTTTTTGGGATTTTAAGGGAGTTATTTTTGTGGATTATTTACCACGTGGGCACACCGTAACAGGCCAATATTATGCAGATTTAATACCAAAACTTCGAGAAGCAATCAAGGAAAAAAGAAGAGGAAAATTGAGACGAGGTGTTCTGTTTCATCAGGATAACGCCCCGGCCCACAAAAGCTGTATTTCAATGGCAGCCATTCACAACGCTGGCTTTGAAATTTTTGAGCAACCTCCCTATTCGCCAGATTTGGCCCCTAGCGACTATTTTCTTTTTCCAAAATTAAAAGAACATATTCGGGGAACCCATTTCATGAACGACGAAGAAGTGATGACAGCCGTAAATGAGTGGCTGGCGGAACAAAATACAGAATTTTTTTCCAAAGGCATTCAAGCACTTCAGCACCGATACTTAAAATGTATTAACCTGTCAGGGGACTATGTTGAAAAATAAATTTATTTCGTTCTTTTCAAACGTTTGCTTCTATGCTAGGGACAATAATTGGTGAACCGCCCTCGTACTTTTCTACGGTTTAGTAATTAGGCTTAAACCTTGTAATTTTATAAAAGCAAAAAGTGCGAGTCTAGAGCCGCCTGTCTTTAAACCCCTCGTAGCGAATTGCGTCTGTTACTAAATTAATGGAAGCGGCTGAAGCCTTACAGCGTTTGAAGTTTGTTGCATGTTCGGGTAAAGCAAACAGAATTTGCGTGTCCAGCGAAAGCCATTTTCATCATGTACCACGTGAGTACACACATTGAAAAGCAGCCACTTATATTTTTGACGTCCATTACCGGTACGTACCTTCAGCCGTACCAGCGTAGCAGCCAGGAATTTTCTCGCAGTGTGTGGAAGATTTCTACGCATCACGCCGTCAAGGTGTGGTGACACAATGCAAGGCAAGCCCAATTTAAGGGCACTATAATGCTACTGAATACTTTATACTGATAATGTGGACACAACAGTACACAGCAGTTCTCAGGGTTCGCTTGCCAGGTAACTTAATATCTACAAGAAGTGATTGCAGCTTTAGCGATAAGCCTTTGGTATGTAAATTGCGTCATGTTTTTATGCACGCAATCGCGTACATGGTCGGTTTCAGAAGGACCAGCTTCAGGCAGTATAACGTTCGCGCTTTTAAAGACAGTGGGCGCATTTTCATATTGTTTTGTATACGTTTAACTGTAAATGCGAGTCGCTGTAAACTATATCGCACGTATGTTGCCCATTATTATTTTATATTTATGCTTAAGAACGGTAAGTCTCTTTGGTTTTTTATTGTTTTTATATAAGTTTTAAAGTCAATAAAGTCTTGCATTGATTTCTCACGCGAGTAATGTTTTATTATATATTATTCGGGCCCGTCTATCTCGCTTGGCAGATATCTCAACAATAGGCTGAATTCCTTAAGGGATGCGGTACACGAGAGCACATCTTAAATCTTAGACAGGTTATTGAGACGGCTAGAGAATGCTAACTTCTGGCATACATATGTTTCGTCGATCACAGCAAGGCGTTCGATAATCTAAAATGGGAAAATCTGGTGCACCTTATAAAACAATTGTATAATAATAATTCTGCTTGGGTGAGAGTTGATCAATATCTGTCTGAAAAATGCATTATAGGCAAATGCGTCAGACAAGGATGCGTTCTTTCGCCATTGCTCTTCAATATTTATAGTGAAATAATAATGAGACAAGTACTCGAAGAGTGGAATAGTGGTATAACTATTGGCTGTACAAAGATATCCAACCTTAGGTTTGCAGACGATACCACTCTGATTGTCGCAAATGAGAATAAAATCTCCAAATCATTATATTTGAACTTGACAACAACAACAAGCTTTGCATTCATAGCATCGGCCAGTGCCAGGTTGTAAATAGTTTGACATACCTGGAAGTTTTAGTAGACAACAGCGGCAACTGTGGATATGAAATTCGACGCAAGATACAATGGGGTAGGACGGCGATGCACAGTGGGTCGAAATAAACAATTTTTGGCCAAAACTCTGAAACTTATGAAACTGGTCCAAAATTAGGTGGCGATTTCAGAATAAATAATGAGAAAAATCCCATTGTAAAATTGGGGTAACTTTCAGGGGGTTGATTTTTAAAAATATTTTTAAAATTTCGAAAAAAATAATTCGCATAGAACTCAGCCTGATAATTAACGTAAAAATAGTAAAAACATTGTCTTGATGAATAGGGTGGTTTTAAGGGGATTGAAAGTAAATAAAAAGTACAAAAAATTCAGAAACCACAAAATTCTGTTTGTAAACTTATGGATTTATTCGGGCTGTTTTTTGCAAAAACCAATAAATATATGGTACCAAAAATTTAAAAAACAATACAACTTAATAACAAAATTAAAATTTACAAAAAATATGTTATTTACAAAATCTAAACTGAAATGATATATTATAAAATCAATTTTTTATTGTTTATCAATAATCACTTTCATAGTCAATTTGTGCCTCACTAGAATCACTTTCAAACATGGATGTACTAAATTCATCAACATCAGATGAAATTAGGGTTTCCATTGATGTTTGTGTACCTGACGGTACTTCTGTCCTATATCGGTCCTAGATCAGTCATATATCAATATTTATTAACAAATAAAATCGGCATTTGCTTAAACTTCCGCAGTCTAGCTTACAAGTATAAATTACACTTTTAAATAGTCAAAAGTAAATCACTTTGAAATTAAATTGGATCAATCGTTGCAGTATCAATTACTCCTTAAAAAGCGAGGTTTTTCACTGCACCATTATGTTTAAAAGGTCATGGTTTAAAAAAGCGCAGCTAAGCGCAGCTAAAAGTTGTGGAACATTAAAGTCCACACTTTAATATACACACATATTATTTTAACAAAGTCGGAGTTTGCCAAAGTAAAATTTAAATCAAAAAATAAAGTTAAATTTAGCTGTTTTTAACGGCGCGGCGCCCAATGCCCCTTTTTTATGATATGCTTAAAGTCACAAGCCATATATTACTATATAAAGTGAAATATTTATCTAAAATATAACCCTTACCGTGTTCCCTGTCAGACACGGCTAATTTTTAACTTAAAGTTTAAAAAATCACAATCACAAGAACACTAAAATTTCACTGTACAACTACAGACTTACACACGTCTTCGTTCTAAGGGTTGCAGAGTGAAAATTGGCCAGGTATAGGATTTATAATGATTTCTCTCTTCAATAATGACATTTATTCTTACTAATTACGCAGTTATTTAGATATTTCCTGCAAGTCGTTAAAATTCAATCATTCCTACTTTTGGCCAGAAATTTCTAAAAGCGACCCACTGTGCGATGGCTCAACTTAACAAAATATGTAAAGATACAAATAACACGAAAATCCAACTCGTTAACCCGCTAGTATCTTCCACATTTTTCTTTATGAAGAATTGGATTGGATATTTCAAAGGGTTTTGTGTATACTGAGCTAGGAAAGTAAACAAAAAGGGCAAATTCATTATTAAAATACTAAGGCATACGAAACATCTAATGTAAGGTTAACGTCTCTAGAAAAGGGCGAAATAAACACCTTGTTTCAAACTTCCCCCACTATAAGCATTGATTCACATAACCGAAAACTTTGCTCTCCAAGTTTTGTTATGCCATCAGCAAGTATTTTGAAATGTGCCTGTATATTTGCTTAAACTACCGACAACGTGTGAGTTAGGTGTTTTGCTCTAGCAGATTTTCAGGCATTAAAAGTGGATTTTTAGGACAAAAGTAGATTAAATATACAGCTAAAAGCTGTGAAACACATTTACATATAATTTTTATGCAGGAGCTTAAAACCATACGGAATAGACTTTAAATAGCGTTAAGTTAGGCAGTTTATTTTATAGTTACGCTTAACTCAAAACGAAAGTAGTAATAGATGACAGACTTTAATTAAATAGAAAAATCATTAATGTTTTACCAAGGAAAGTGGGATTTTAGTTGGTGTTCTGAATTTCATCGGTCATCGCATATTTCTTAAAAGTAATTTGAAATATTTTTACTGCGTGTTTCTTCAAAACACTAATATTATTATTTAGACGGATTCAATAATAATAATTTGAGCTTTATAGCCAAATAATAATAATTACTCTCTTGATATGACAATAGAAATATTAATATAACTAGCGTTCTGCACCCAAATTGGGCGCGAAATAATAATTTGTACAAGAGTGGTCCATTTTGTGTGTCGAGTTAATTTTGAGGTTAGCTATCAACAAAAAAATCCATATAAAAAAAGTCACTTATAAAATTTAAAAAACCTACTACTGGCTTACTTGCGTCGGCCTGAGTCGATTGACACCAAAAACCACGGGTTCGCTCTCAAAGTGGCGTCAAGCAAAGCAAATTATTATGTCGGATAGCGAAAGATCATTCAGAAAGTTAAAATACAGGAACCTTGTAGGTGATGTTTTTTTCGAAAAGTTCCAAACATATTTCACATATTGTCAGGTTTTTAAAGTAGTGTGCTTTAAAAAATCAGAAATAGCTTCTCCTCTCTATAAAATTCAAAAACTCGACTTTTAACTTACAGGATCACATGTTGCAAGACCCTTAAAGTTACGTCTAGTATCTGATACGGCTTACCAATAGGAATAACGAGAAATATTGGGTAAATGAAGGACCGCTTACCTGCTCGAACTTGCACGTCTCTGCTGATTATCCTTCCGACGCTGTTGGACGCCACGCAACGGTAAACGGTACTGTGGATATCCTGCCTGTAGGCGGCAGCGGCAAATGGAAGCAGCACCAAAGTGCCATTGCGAAGAACTCTCCGAATCCCGGCAACGTCCCCAACGGAAGTGCCGTCGACTGAGAGCCAGTCGATGGACGGTTGCGGACTTCCGGATGCCGAACAGTCCAGCCAGCCTCCACTCGAATTGGAGAATTCGAGCCGTGTCGGCGGTTCCATCACAAACGTTGGACCACGAAGGTGCAAGTCAAATCCTGCTGTCCGCTCTGGAACAAAGGGGAGCAATAAAATGTGCCTCTTTCGTAGCCACTCGCGCGGTATTCACCGCGAATGTCAGTTGCATACCTATGTATTATTTACACCTCGGGTGTTACGTTTTATTTTTGCATGAGCCTTTGCGGTTTGTTAGATCTCCGCGTGCATGTTAAATTTTGCAAGTGCAAGATGCAATAAAGTGGAGTATTTGAAGGTGGAATATTTACAGAAGAATAACAGAAACACAAAAATGCAATGTTACTTTATGGAATACATTTTCTATAGCAGTGTTCCCTAAACTTTTAATTTTCGCAGCGCCTTTTCAGATGGTTATATTTTTCAAAACTTGTAATGTCACCGTTTTACAACAACGCACCATACAAAAGCGACGCTAAGCATTACTAATTTCTCAAGAAGTAACTCGAATCTACTCATGTAAAATACACTATTCTAGAAACGGCAATGGTAGAGATGGCGCGTGTAAGAGCAAAAACAACCCGCAACTAGTAGTTGTGGTAGTCAATTGAACAAGTTGTAGCTACTGTTATCAACAACCTACATTCGTTTCTGCGTTAATGCAAGAATCCGACAAGATTGACTTTTTGGCAAAAAATTGGTAAAGAACAGAACAGAATAAATTTTGCCTCGGGATGAATAAAATAAACCAAATAGTGAGCGAATAGTCATATGATTTATTTGCAATGCTCTTTAATACCACACGTTTGCAGCCGCCAGTAAACTCGGTGCGATAACAGAGCACGGAAGCTAAAATTTTTGACCTGTGAAGTTCGCTACGCTATTAACCGACATTCGCGCAATAGGCCTATAGCGTTAAAATTATTGTGGGTACACTTGAATTATTAGATTAAACTCCTTATATGAGATTGAAATGCCCTAGTACTCCCTCGCAGTTTATTTGATCCCGAACAAAGGTTGTAGAAACAGTGTGGTAAACAAAGCTATGTAGATATTAAAAGAACCCATCATAGTTAAGTTAACAAACGTGGAATAACTAATATTGCTGCAGATTTCGAGCTTTTTCCAACAGTCTATATGAAATCATAGTCGCAATTAGGAAGTAAAACACTTTTTATAATAATAACCAGCATTCATACGGGGTATTTCATAGTTTGCGTTTTGGCGTACGAAAAAGTAGCTTTCCCACGTGAGGAAACGCTAATACCTGACGATGCACAATCCTAATAGGCCGGACGGCCATAAAGAAGTCAAAGGGGCACTGGAGAAGCTGCCCAAAATTTCCTCAGCTCCAAGAATTTTCACAGGATTGAAAAGAAGGTTTAGGCAACCGAATGTAGAGCAAAGTAGAAGCGGCGATCTAACCTCCACTATAATAGCTGAAAATAGTTGATAATTCAAGACAATTCCAGAATACTAACTTTATAATTTACATGTATAGAATCATAGCATGATTCGTAGTAAATTGATAGCCTCAAAAAGAATCAGCCCACTTTTATCAACCAACTTTTACTATTAACTATATAAAAACGAGGCCTTCAACGGCAATAACACTTTCTGCAATGTGCGACGATATGGAAAGTAATCAATCCAAATAATAATTTTATTGTAATGTCAGTTAGTTATATCGTAGAAACAAGAAATATTTCTTTTCTCTTCACACTGTTCTATAGTATGCAAACAATTTTTATTGTGAAGGATGGGATAAATAACTGTATATCAAAATTGAAAAAGTGTCTTTTATGAGGCATATATGCGAATGCATCTAATGTAATATTAATATTTCTATGATCACTACGGCGGAAGCCGTAGACGATTTAAGCTAGTAGATTGTCTCATTCACTAACAACAAAACAAGTTTATATAATTTAATATATTCAAATACTGCTAGTGAAGGTGACCCAGAGGTAAAAGTCTTTGGTTCTATGCCAGAATACGTGGTTTCACTCTCTACTGACGCCAACGGCAAAAAATATCACTGCGATTCCCAATTCGGCTTTGGCAATCGTGGAGTCTCTCCCCAAAAATGAGAGGCCGATGGCTTCGCAATGGACAACGTTTATTGAAATATATAACCAATTACTTCTTTGTTGAAAGATTCGCCTTATGATAGTTTCTGTCAGAATATAATAATAATAATCTTTATTGTATATTCAGAGTCGTGTACGTTGCAAAAAAAATAGATTTCAAGCTCAAACCGCTGCTCTTAGACCGTTGAAAGGGGCGATTTTGAGCAGGCAACCGACGTCTTCAGATTTTAACTCGTTAATTCCGTACTCGACCTCAAGCAAGAATGCTGCTTGCGGAGGTGCTTTTGTGAAGATGTTTGACAGAAATTAATGGGGCCGGTGACGCTTACGATTTCCTTCAGAAGTAATTTTGTGGATAATTAAAACTTCTGCAGTGATTAAACCATTGGGATTCTGTTTTCGGTATCGCTAATTAGTTTACCGTCGGACTCCAAGAACCGATTTTTATTTGATCAGAACTTCGCATTATAGGCTGAATTTTATTAACCCTCACGCTTAGCAAGACTTGGGAAGCTTTTAGATTGGCTGTCAAACTCTGTGAGCCAGCAATTTATTTGCCTTCAAGATATATTTATGGAGCTAGTGCTATAAACTGGAGGTCAGCCTTGCCTCAAAATTTTTATGGTATCCCAAAAATTGCTGCATTACGCTGTAATCGCTGTACATACGTAATTCCCGCATGAATATCATCCTGCCGCGTAGATACAGTATTTATGCCGCTGTTGCTTTATAATTTTCATTTACGTAGGTGTTTTTGGTTAATTGTTCGCCTAACACAGGGTTTGAGTTATTTCTTTTTTAGCAGGCTAAACGCCTTTGAACACTACCACAGAATTGAATATCGTAATGTTACCTTTAGAGAATTTCCCCAGTTATATTAGTTCAGTAACGGGCCAACTCCGGCCGTCGGCTGATTATTTTACTTGTGCATTTGTGTGTAATATAACGGATGATTATCTGTGTGGCTATTTTTAGTTGTAAAGCGCGGATGTATACAGGATTACAAGTGATATAATCACCAAGCAGATGAAGGTAAGGTGAGTTCGGTCAGAAAATAAGGCTTCAAACAACTCAGTGGCGTCTAACAAACCATAATAATCATTTTCTGCCGTTCAGCCGAACTACTTGCATACCTAATCACGCTTTTAGAGTAAATCCCGCCCATGTTCCATTGTAGCTAGTCGTGTGCACTTTGCAGTTTGCTCCAGTCAGTAATTGCTTTTTCTCCGTAACATTTGGGCAGAATTATAATACTTGACAACATATACCTAGCTTTTTATACATTTTCATATACAGAATACAAAATAATATTAAACGATCTTCTGCGTTAACAAAGAACTCGATTATGTTGGAAGGTACATAACTATGTCACATTTAAGTACACATGAAGCCATATTTACTTATACATGGTTACATTTTAGTTACGTTTGTTTTATCAAAAATGTGCTCATGGCTGTAAATATATTAAAGTTTATAATTATGATTGAGTGGAAATCTTCGAACTCATTATAAATTACGAACCTGAAGTTATGCTTCAGGAAATAATGGATTGGTCACGAAAAAACTATAAACTTCGATATAAAAGGGCAATAGAGATTCAGTGTTAATCATTGTAGTTAGATAGACACATGAAAGCGTTGCAGGAGCAACTGTGCTACACACAGTCTTTGAGCTATGAATGCGGGCGGCAAACATATATGGATTCGTCCAAACATTTTCCAGCAACAGACATTCAGCACCTACAGAATGTTAGTATACGGCTTTGTGCTGAATAGGTTTCGTGCTTGTTTGTTTCCAGCTGTTGCAAAAATAAATTTTCCAGAACATACAGGTTTTGTGACATAGCTACTTGGTGAAGAGTTTGCATAATTCTGGATAGTTATATACATTTATTTGATGTGCCACGGTTTTGTTTTCTGAAACTGAGGGTATCATAAAACATTCCTTTATTTTGGTAAGTTTTGTCTCATTTACCAGCTCTTTTAGTTTCCGAGTTCTAATAGCGACATGTTAAATCTGTACGACACTGTATAACAGGAACGCAATTTCAAAATGGCACTAATTATAAGTAACATTAACCATGAGGACACTTCACTACTGTTAATGTGCACTAATGGACCAGCTGGAGATACATTTTCAAATAATGAATCTCTAGAAACGCTAAATTCTATGACAACCTTTAAAGAGGTATATGGAATGGTGAATCTAAGTGGGTGTCAATTAGGTAGCCGGGCGGCTTCACAGGTAATTTCCGGTTAGGAGAGCAACCTCGTGAGGAAATAGCTGCTGCGAATTTCATTTGATTTATGTATAGAGTAACGGCGTGGTTGCTGAATTCATAAATTCGTAATGAAATATGCGAATGGTGCACAATGCTTCAACTTGGCTTTTACTATTGCTGGTCGCAACAACTCATTCTTGTGCAAGATGACATTAGAAATTGCAAATTGTGAGTAATTCGTGGAATGTGAAAACGAATCTACTGAAATTCCTTTCAGTTCTTGCTAAAATAACTCACTGAAATTAATTTATCCAGCTGCAATGACACAATACGTAAATATGGAAATTAACAACTGTGACTAACAGAAAATGTCAGGAAAAACATTGTCTTTAGAAATATACAATATCTAAAATAAACCAAAGTGTAAAGACGTTAAAAGGGAATTTATTAAAATTTAATTCCACGATTTAAAGTAGCCGAGGTTTGGATTTTCTTCGAATTTTCAGATTTCAAAGAGATTATTTGTTGTTAAAGATAATTCTAGAAATAATCTTCTTCTCCTTCTTTCGTGGAGTGCGTTGACAAGCTTCTGTCGATACTAATACGAATATATCCTTTGCGTCACTTCTTTCTTCTTTCTGTAGATAGTTTCCACATCTAAGAATAAAAATTGTACAACAGAACGAAATTCGGAGTTATGTGATGTTATGCAAACTATGTTAACGCAAATTAACAACGCAAGTTTAACGTCATGTTTAAGTATTAATATCAGACAGCACTGCTTCGTACCATTAACAATTTTGAGAGAAAATAATGGAAAAAGGCCTCGTTTAATGTTTACAACCGAATCCTCGTGCAAGAAGATCGCCTTTTTTGTTTTGACAAGAATTTATATTTTCCAGATTTTACTTTCTTGTTTTTAGTATTACTTGAAAAACTGTTTACTTTATTGAAATTTTAACAGGGACCTGCTGATAAAACAAACAATTTGTAAAAATGGTTCTAAGGTATTGCAGATATGTAGTAAGTGTACAAATCTTCTGAATATTGGACAAAATGGCAACTGAAGTCGCAGATGACCATATGATCTGATCTCTGTAGCAGTAGCAGTGGTCTAGCTGGTAGAACTGACAGAGATCGAGCTTCGGAACAATTTTCTTCTAGAATCCGTATTTGAATTCAAGGAAAGTTAAATTCTCACCTAGTTTTCCTAATGTCTTTCGTTTGGCTTTGTGTTAGTAAAAACCGTCTGGCAGTTATTATTAACCCATATAGCCCTACCGTCCTTTTAAAAGGATGGTAGAAATCTGCACACCTTGCGCTAATTCACCTACTAGAACACAGGTTCCAGGACTTTGACCCAACGTTTTCAAGTACTGAGAATCTACGTGTGGCACATGTTTGTTGAAATTATAAAATTTTATAGTTTTTATGTAAAAGTGTTTGTGTTAGATTCACGGGCTATTTACGATTAACAATTGGAGGCAAGTAATTTTTATTGTTATTAATAATCATGACTGTATGACATCAAGTTTCGCTCTAAGAAGATCCTAAAAACCCCTCCAGCGCCATTACTGATAACTGTTGTTCGTATTCAAAAAATGTGGACTGAAATGTTTTGCTGTCCTTTTAAAAGGACGGTAGGTTTATTCGCTACTGGTGTAAAGATTTTTTTTTTCAGTTATTGTAAAAAGCCACTACCATTTGCTTAACTGCTAGAAGAAATAGAAAATGATGATACTGGTGAAATCCCTGAAGAAATTTCTATCTTTCCACCAGAAAATGCTAACGACGAAATTGACACTGACGAAGATTCAGGCGACGAAAATTTTGTTGTCCCTGATATTCTGACTGGATCTCAACTTCGAGCAGAAGTAGATGTACAAGGAATACCACCAGAAGACGAGTGGAGTAGTGACGATGAGAGACCACTGCCAGCGTTTGTGGAACGAAGACCCAAGCAGATGAAAAAATTTGATTACAAAACAAGCGATTTAGAAGCAACACATTTTTCGAACTGGAACACTCTTTCCTCGGTTGCAAATAACCTTTCACCTGCTGCCACATTTCGTCTTTTTTTGATGGTGCAGTGATAAATCTAATTGTCAATTATTCAAATAAATATGCCCAACAAAAAAATATAACTGCCGACGAGCTAATGTGTTTAATTGGAACTCTTATACTTAGTGGTTATGTATCTCTGCCACGAAAGAAAATGTTTTGGCAAAACAGAGATGACTGGAACAATAAATTGGTGTGCGAGGCTATATCACGTGACAGGTTTCAATACATTATGAGCAATATTCATTTCAACGATAATACAAAATTAGATAAAAAGGATAAATATTCAAAATTGAAGCCTCTGTTCGATATTTTGAATCAGAATTTTTTTCAGCACGCGCCAGCTGAAGAAAACCATTGCGTAGCCAAATCTATGATTCCATACTTTGGACGTCACAGTGGGAAAAAATTTATTAGAGGTCCATCCGCTGGGGTTATAAATTTTGAATTGGTGGTTTACGACTAGGATATATTGTTTATTTTGACCCATATCAGGGCTCTTCAACAACACTGCCTGAGAAGTATAAACATATGGGACTTGGGCCATCTGTTGTACTGCAGTATGCGGATATTCTGGAAAAAATGCCCTATGAATCATTCCATTTATATTTCGATAATTTTTTCACACCTCTTTCTTTGCTCAAGGAATTAAAAATCAGAAATATAAAGGCTACTGGTACTTTGAGGGAAAATCGCATTCCACAGTGTCCTCTCTCGAGTACAGGTATCATAAAGAAAAAAAAGCGGGTTTATTTTGAACATACTCTACCGATGAAGAAATAATTATTGCTAGGTGGAATGATAACAGTGCTGTGTGTGTAGCCTCAAATGCCTTGAAAGTGCTTCCAGAGAACAAAGTAAAAGGTTTTTCCCAATCTGAAAAAAAACACATCTACATAGAACACCCTGGATTGATAAAATCTTACAACGAAAACATGAGGGGCGTTGATCGTGGGGATAAAAATATAAGTGAATATAGAGTATCCATTAGGGGGACGAAATGGTACTTTCCACTTTTTTCACACTGCATTGATATGGCTGTACAAAATTCTTGGCGATTACATAAATGTAATAATGGCAGTCTTGATCAGTTGGAGTTTCGAAGATCTATAGCCACTGAATTATTGGAGACATACAAAAGAGTGACAAAAAGAGGACCATCCAAACATCTAAGAGTTTGCATCAGTTTTCTCGCTATGATAGATTGGACCATTTAGTTCAATACTATCAGAATCAACGACGCTGCGCTGTGTGCCACAAAAAATGTAATTTTGAATGCCAAAAGTGCGACGTCGGCCTACATCCCAAGGATTGTTTTGTACAGTATCACACCATTTAATTTGCGTTATGTTATATTAAAGAAAAGTAAATGCTTATTTGAGTAACTAGTTTACGATATTTATTACTTTGAAGTAGTGTATAACACTACTGTCCTTTTAAAAGGACAGCAAATTACTGCCAATTAAAAAATAATATTTTTTGCTTATTTTTTTAATGAATTATAGACATAAAACGCTAGGTTGAGTGATAAATTTTCTGTATATTCGGAAAAAAATAGTTTCCCGACTATATGGGTTAAAGGACCTGAACATCAAGATCTGAAATGCTAAATTTGAGAACACGAAGTCCATCTCGTGCACGAAATTAAAGAGGAGATGTATTTGCTCGTTTCTGTGTGGTAAAACTAACGGAAAGGGGGCTCTATACTTGGAAATGATCAGCACATTCACTTAAGTTAATTGTACATAATCAGATTGATTACACAACCATCAACGCAGATATAGAAACTATAAAATCTGCAAAAACATATCTGGGAGTTCATGTACCAACAGATCACAGTCTGCCTGCAACCGAAGTCAAACTGCGATTAAGAAGATTGTGAGTTGCTGCGAGCGTGTAATCAAATTGAATGCAGATAAACTAGAAGATGAAAAATAAGACAGGAATTATATAGTAATTGCAAGAAAAAGCGGTATTCGACAATAACAAATGAGCATAGAAGAGCAACGAGATGAGGTGAAAGAAGCTAGTCAATAAATTCAAGAAGCTTCAGCAAAAGAAGAAAGGCTTGGGAAAGAACAGACATCGATGACAGAAAATATTTCACAACTAAAAGAGGAAAAAAGAAAGTTCTAGAATAGAAAAATAAAAATGACTACAAGATGATATATGCAGAAATAAGAAAGAAAATACGACAAGCGAAAGCAGGGTGGAACACTCGGGAATGCACTGAAATGAAAACATGTAAACGCAGGCAGTACCTATACCAACTCGACAAAAAGGCCAAGGAAGTTGCTGGAACGAGACAGACGTATGTATACGAGTATGTATGTATGGAACATTGTGATGATAAAGAAAGCCACTTATTTCCGAAGAAAAAATTGAAAAGATAGAAAGAATGCATTCTAGACAGTAGACCTGCAGACCACGATGCGATACGAACCGAGACGGGACCACCAATTATAAAACAAGGTTGTTAAAGTACTGAAAATGGCCAATATATGTATTTAATTGATTTTTTAATGCTATAAAGTAGGTATTTTGCCAACTGGTTGATTAAGATCCACTTTTGTAACCATCCCTAAAAACGGAAAGTCAGCAACGTGCAATAATTATCGCACTAATAATAATAATAATGGTGTGGCAGTAACACCCCATGAAGGAGTTTCGTCTGCAAGGCGGCTTTCGCGTGTCAAATTCATGACACGTGGTGATGTGGTGAGCATCACGCATTAGACAACCGCCCTATTACCCATTGTTCTTTCGAACACAGGGCCCCAATTATTTAAAGCGACTGGGTAGGCCGCCCGCCAGGCATCGATCTGGGATTTGAACTCCAGACTTCTGTACCGCAGTCCAATGCTCTAATCATTGAGCTAGGCTGGCGCTCAATTATCGCACTGTTAGCTTGATAAAGAAAGATAAGTAAAAGTCAATTTGAGTTTTATAAAGGTTTGGGACTGAGCGAAGCACTTTTTGACGGGCAAGTTCTGATTTAGAGATGCCAAGATGTCAACTACAATGTGTACGCATGTTTGGTAGGTAAACAAAGCTTATAGAATTTTCAAAAAATTATAAATCGATGATACAGGCATGAAGATCATAGGTAACTTGTACTGTCACCAAGCAACAGCAGTCATAGTAAAAGAACAAAAGAGGTTGTTCGCTGTCATTTTTACTTTTCAGCGTGTACTCGGAGGAAGTATACAAAAACATACTTCATGAAGTGGATGTAGAGTTGATCATGAACGAAAAATTCATCAGTGTAAGATATCTCCACGATACGTTGACTGTAACAGAAAGAAATTTTTCTAAAACTAAACATTGAAACGGGCATGTAGTCTCCCTTGCCTGGACTGTTTATTTTAATATTGACATAGATAGCCACTTTTTGTTTGCATGCATTTTTACTGTTAATTCGATTTAATCATTGTAACTTAACATAGTTGAAAGTGCGGGGTGTGTGCAGCGATAAATGAAAATTTAGCGGTATTCGTACGAAACCTACGCCGTCGTCCGCGGGCGCAGTGTGAAGGCGCACTTTTGTTAGCGATTCGCAATTAATTTCGCCTGCGGCGTTGGGCATTGGGCCGTCCAGGGTTGATGACGCAATCCAGTCCAAGGGTTACTTTGCAGGTCTCAAGCCTAGAGCATAAGGTAACCCGATATAGGATATATGTATAGTTAGAGTGATAAGAAATAGCTTCAGCTGTGTGAAGATTGACAACTTTGAAGGAATGCGCTTGATAGACAATTAAATACGTACGCGCAACTACTCGATTGTGTATTTCGATGCAGTTTAATCTTCACGCATGGAAGTCAATTATTGTGGCGTTGTTTTTATATTGTTTAAATCTAAATGCCATTCAGATATAGTTATCATACTAATATTTAATTTTTCAATTTCGTGTACCCATGAGTTATTTCAAACTAGTGAGTTATTTCCATCTTAAACTAACGTGCTTAGGAATGACCATTTATTGTAGGGATACATCTTATTTTCTTTATTGATATGTGTGTATAATGGATAAGCTAATAAATCTATGGTTATCTATGAAAACAAATTGGTTTTTCTGGTGGGTATTTTTTGAATTTATTTTCAGTGGTAGCAGTGCTACAAGTGTGGGTCAGCTTTCTGCTTCGGCAGATATTAATCTTTGCTAATCACGAGTTGAGACAAAGTAAGAGCTTTATGTGTACTGAGCAAATTACATAAACACTGTATAAAAATACTAGTGTTCGAGACCCCTCATTTGAATGCTGACGAGGGGGCTACCAAACGACTTATTTAAACATTAGCAAATCAAAATATATAATTTTTAGCAAAGATCACTGTTTCTAAGAAAACGATGTTCACGTTAATGAATCAGGGTTAGAGAGACTTTTAGAACAGTGTATCTTCTATGTCACACAAATAAAAAATAAAACCCTTCGATTGAGGTCAAAATACGTACCCCACAAACAAGTACTGCTTTCATACGTTTAGGAAAGATACTCTGTAATTATGCGCCCAAATGATCCCTGCAGATGGAGATAGTTGTGTGTTATATGTTCCTTATATTTCTATATATACCCTCCGAGTACTCCTCATATATAATATTTCGAAATGTGGGTATATATAGCTGAACGGATAGAGTGGCAAACGTGTACGTCTGAAAAAGATTGAATCAAGATCTAGGCTGGCAAAATTCGCAAAAAGCCGACAATTGTAAGAGTTTGTCAACATTGTGCATTTTCAGAAGTATGAGCTGTTATACGTATCTTAAAATATAAAGAAAAATGAATAGCAATGGTGGCCCTGGTTGAAGAAGAACTTCTAGGGCTATAGACCTTAGCTCAACAGAATGGTGACAACGTCCATCGGTGTCGAAAATAAGTTAGAAGTAATAACTCAATCAATCTGCGGAGGTAAGAGGAAGAATCCCCCAGATTTACTTAATGGTAGCTATTCTCAATAGTTAAAAACAAAAATCTATAGTTAGTGGAAATCTTCCTACTATGATATTATGCTGCAGTAACAAAGATGCTCACGAAAGGGCTAATGGAAAAACTCAGTGGACGTTGGAAAAATCTATACTGGGGGTATCGTTAGAAGAACAACCCACTAGATAACGACGAAACCCAAGTCATAAATATATCCCACTAAAATGGGCGCTGGAGTCGAAAGGTTTATGAATGCAGACCACGAATAGGAAAGAAAGATGTCGAAAGATCAAGAACCATGTAAAAAGATGATATCGTGGACGTTATAGAAAAAGAACGGTTAAGGAATGCAGCCACAGAAGACATTGAAAGATTTTAAGGAAGTCGTATCTACAGATGGAATGGGAAACGCCGATAATGTTGCTAGTAACTGTTGTCATTTCCTTGACAGAATCATATAATCTCGTAGGCTTCTCTGATAGCCGTAGCGTAATAAATGTCAAAAAAGAAATTATCTTTATTTACTGGAAATTTGAACAAATACAGTATGAGTTCCGGTTCGAAAAGAGCCTTATAGATATATGAGGTACATACAGAACATATTTGCTGATAAAATGAGGGATATAAATGGGCAGTAACTGTTGTATTATTGAATTAGCTGTTGAAGCATTCAACGTAGCCTTAATGTCAAGCAGGAGAAGGTTACACGAGCATCAATCCTTCAATAACCATTATTGCTAGCGAATGTAACAATGACTCCGCGCATAGGCAGGCGTTCAATGGAGTAGGGGTGCACAGATCAGCGAGCTTGGCATATTGAAAAATAGTTTAAAATAGGAAATTGAAGTTTTCAAAGCCTCTATGAAGCAGGCAACATGTTGCTACGGGAGAAAGCGTTATGCGTTTAATTGGTTCGTTTGATTTTGTGCGTTTTGATCACCCCCGTTCAAACACAAAGAATTTTGCGGTTATTGAGATCGCCAAACTCGTTTTAAATGACATTGAGTCGCGCTAGATAGATTATGATCGGTTGTTATGTGTTACTAGGCCAAGTAGCATTTAATTGTCTTTCTCGCACCTGCGGCTATGTTTCCTATGTCTCGCTCTCTTCGGATAGCATATTTGACTTAATCGTACACGTATACTTCTTATTAACCTTTGCCTTAGTTTAGGCTTACGAAGGCAGGAATAGTGTCTTAGCTCACCGGCGCTACCGTGGATTTGCATGGTTGATTTATCGAATATATTTGGGTTTTAATTATCTATCGCATTTGATTGAGGACTTTCATGGCGTTGCGATTTAAGTTTTGGAGTCATTAAAGCGCAAGCAGCTAGTTTGTGCTACTAACTTGGTAACGGAATTTGTAACCATTGCATTGCCAGTCTTCCGTTTGTTGCTGAATCCTTGTTGTATCCCCGTTCCGCTTCTTCGGATAGCGATTGTTGCTGAGAGCCCTTGCTGTGTCCGTGCTTACTTCTGGTTACTTTTCCTGGTGACTGAATGATGATTTTCGATGCAGTGTCTCCTCATTGCTGGAGTATTAAAACACGATCTTGTGTTGCGAAGGTAAGAACGAATCTGTACATTAAGCGCACCGAAAGATTGGAATCTGCGGCTAGTGTTGCATCACCTCCGAGTTTTTTAATAATTGCTGGCGCATTCATTGGAATACTTTCAATTTCTACGTACATGGTAGTATACTATTATTGTCGCTTTCGTGGTATGTTCAACCTGCGGCATCATTGTAAATTTGAAATTGACGCCAATTTAATCTGCTGAGAGATTTGTTACTTATTTACATATTTAATTTTGTTTTGTGCTAGCAAAAATAGAGTTGGTTGTATTTGTGGCAGCCGCTTGTTGCGAGGGCCGCTTTTGTGATTTACACGATTGCTGAAATTGACTAATGCAACATTTTCTAACATATTTAACGTCGTTAATTAATATAACCCTGTGCATGTTTACTATGGTTTTGTGTAATGGTTAATGCAAAAAATTGAGGTGTCGAATGTTTTTAAAGTTGTTAGGCCTTTATGATGTAAGATTCTGGGCAATCTTTCCAAGCAGCATCAAACAATACAAAAGGTACACTTGGGTGCAATTTGCCGGCCGCCGGCTCAATCGGTAGTAGGGGGCGGGATTGATGTCGGTAGAGTTAATGAAGTACACAAAATGCCCAGCGCCAACAATTTTTTGAAGGTACGACAATTGCACCCCGGTGAACTGTGGAGAAATTGTAAACTCGGTACCTAGCATATAATACTCCCTGTAAGATGGCTCCGATAAAACAACCGGACCGTAGCTAACACAAATCATATGCAGATAATTTAAAATAGTTTAATTTCATGCAAAAATAAGCTATAACATTTTTACATTGACAATCTTAATTCTAGCATGAAATGAAGGATGAGAGCCGCCTTAATTAAGTAACACATGCACTAAATGTACTTACAGTTTGGACAAACATATACGTTACAACAAGTTAAAAATGGGCCACTTCGTCAGCGGCTCGCTGCGACAGACGTAAAGCTCTGGATCTGGGCGTCGTTGCGTTAGTGGTTCGGCGTCGGCCAAGAACGTTTTGCGGTCGTCGGTGGCCTAGGGGGCCGGCAATAACAACGCCGCTCCCACAGGTCGAAAGGCCAAACCTCGGGACTAATTACGGTACCCTCTTGTGCCCTAATTGTGCGCCGGCGACAAGGAGAAGCGGGCCAGTGAAGGCTCGACAAATCGCCTCGCGGAACGTTGCGGCACGTGGCCCGGCAGGTCCAGCGACTCCAGAGCGAAAACGCAAATTGCGGCAAACACGGCTCGAAGGCGAAATGTTGCCTAGTACGTCTTGCTGTAAGAGGGAAAACAGGGCTCTAATAGAACACGCACGGCCAGGCCTCTCAGCGTAAAATAGCTACTCACCCCAGATGGTTTTTGGGCGCAGAAAAGGAACAGCTCGAAATATGCTAACACCAAATAGATCCGCCTTAGCGAAGGAAACCAAAGTCCTTAATTGCGTTCGGGGGGCTTCATCCACGAAAACGTGAGGGCATTCCTAAGTTCACGTCTCCAACTCGACCAAATAGCCCTAAATAAGCATCCCCGAACTAGTGAATAGCACTAAAGAACTGCTCGCCTCGAAAGCTGGCGAAGAAGACGCGTAGCGAGTCTCGGCCTGCTAATGGTTTTTTCCAGATAAAAGCTATCGCCAGAAGACACGGCCGAACGCCAATGCGCAACGCGCGGGAAAATAGCGTTCAAATTCAAAATTATGGCAGGCGGCGCATTCTGCACGTAACCAACTCCCCCCTTACCAGAACAGAAAAATTTCGCAGAAATTTTTTTTCTACACGAAGAAATCTACGCCAGACAGCTTGGTCAGACAAAAAAAGAAGAAAAAAACCAGAAAGGGCATCACCCCGCTAATACGCTTACGAACACACACACTTGAAAACCCAAACCCACCCCACGATAAGGCAACTACTTGAGAAGGCGGTAGTGACCCCAAGAGGCACCCGTGGCCAGATCAACTCCACGACAGGGATCGAGACGGCTCGTCGCTGCTGGGTGAAAATGCTGCGCCGGTGAGCAGTCCCGTAACGACCCATCGCGAGGAAGCTCCAACCCCAAGAACCCCTCAACATCACCCCGTATCCTCCCAAGTACCCCCCCTGACAACTTCCTACAAAACAAAACCCCGAGGCGGAAGCAAGACCTCCACAGTTGAGGTACTGTGAGACCGAAATGGGACAACACTAAGCAGCGAAGACGGTTAGGGTTCTTCTTTTGACGCTAAAGGGGAGAAGGTAACCCCGGGAAAAGAGGGCCACAGAAACCAGAGAAGTGATAGGCAGAGCCAACATACACGCCATTCGACACACATACTGACCGAGAGACCCTGCAGCGCCCCGAACGGCCTGGAGGAAATCTCTACAAGTCTTAATCCCACTCACACCCAAGATCCATTCAGCACCAAAGACCACAATCACACCAGTTCAAAGAGAAGTAAATTATAAGTATAGTCAGGTTTCATCGCACTCGCACCAGAGGATCCATTTACAACAGAGAATACATTCACACCAGACGAGAAAGGCGAGAAGCCAGATATAGCTCATAAGACCAGAAGGCGAAGGATGAAGGACTAACCGGCTCCAATACAACATTATACAACACGAGGACATATCAGACCGCGATAGCGGATCTCTACCAATCGTTCTTCCAGAAGGCAAAATCGGCACTAGCCGAAGTAACATTCGCAATAAAAAAAAAACCGATAGGGCCATACCCTAAAGAGGCCCACCCGAAAGTGGCCAAATAGTAAACCTCACCGGAGGGAAAACACGATGCCAAAATTCCTAAAGGTGACCTACCCGAAGATGCCTTGAAGACGGGAAAGCAAGTTGAATACGCTCCCCAAAATAGTGACCTACCCTACAAATGCCCAACCAACCACCCTAGCGGTATAAGAGGAGAAAAACAAGATGAAAGCGTTTCCTAATAGTGACCTACCCTACAAATGCCCAACCAACCACCCTAGACTCTATACGAAAGGGACACTAGTCCATAGCCGAGTCGTCATAAGGCTTCAAATCTTTGGCGTGCCAAGTACCCTTCATCACATTCCCATCCGGATCTTTAAGCTCATACACCCACCGAGAGAATTTCCGATTAATAATGAACGGGCCCACAAACTTCGCGGCGAGCTTGGCCGTGAATTGGCGTGCGGCATCCGACAACACGTAGTTCCTACGCAACACGGCTTGTCCAGGAACATACTCTAGGGGACGGCGGCGAAGATCGTAACGCGCTTTAGATTTCTCATACGCTTTACCTAGCCGACGTTTTACCTCTACATAAAGTTTATTGATGAGCGAGGCACGGGCATTCAAGTCTTTACTACGATCGAATTGGAGCTCAGGGTTCACGTTGTCCGGGGGAGGTTCGTGTTTAAGCGAGATCTCTCTACCAAAATTAATAAAGTACGGGGTCTTCCCCGTAACTTCATGAACCGAAGTGCGAATCGCGCAAGCGACATGAGAGAGATATCTGTCCCAATCTTGATGATGATCGGCGACATACGCGGTCAACATGGTCTTCAACACTCGATTTATACGTTCGGTGGGGTTGGCTTGAGGGTGGTAATTGGCCGTAAACGAAATCTTACACCCATATCGGTTCGCTAGGGACTGAAATTCGCGGCTACGAAATTGGACGCCATTATCACACACAATGCGCTTTGGAGCGCCAAACATCAGGAAAACATCTTCCTCAAAATGACGGGAGACCAAATTAGCAGACGCGGAGCGCAAGGGGAACGTGAGTGCGAATTTACTAAAGCAATCGGCCACAACCAGAATATACGCATATCCTCGCGATGATCGAGGCAACGGGCCCACAATGTCACCACAAATGACTTCCCAAGGCTTCGAGATAAGGGAATGACCTCCCATAAAACCAGCAGGGGCTCTTTGTTCGGGTTTAATGCGCTGACACGTTTCGCAACGGCGGACATACGCGGCTACGTCGTATCGTAGTCTCGGCCAATAGTACTTATGCGCGATACGATGGAAAGTTTTATTTACGCCAGTGTGACCAGCGGTGGGGTCGTCGTGATTCTGCCTAATAACTTCGCGGCGCCGGGGTTTAGGGACCACGAGCTTCCAATGGTCTTCCTCATCATCCGCTAGATCAGGGTAGTTAGACCGATCATACTTAAACAGCTGACCGTTATTAAGTCGCCACTGAGGGAATTTTCGAGGGTTAGTTCCAATCTGATGACACATACGCCTATACCACGGGTCGCGAATAGGTTCGGGTGGAACATTAACTGTATCAATAACCGGAACAGCACGAGATAGAGTATCCGGCACAACATGCTCTTTGCCTTTACGATGGACAATGTTGAAGTCATACTGCTGCAGACGGACAGCCCAACGCGCAATGCGACCAACCGGGTCCTTAATATCGTTAAGCCACTTCAGGCTATAATGGTCTGTCACCACGGTAAATTTTGTTCCCTCAACATACGGTCTAAGTTTCTCTATCGCGAAAAGGACAGCCAAACATTCACGCTCAGTCGTGCTAAAGTTGCGTTCATTCTTAGTCAGCGAACGGCTAATGTAACAAATGACCTTTTCACCATCGGCCTGTTGTTGGGTAAGGACCGCGCCGATGCCATAACCCGAGGCATCAGTTTGTATTACAAAGGGCACGGAGAAATCCGGGCATGCCAAAATCGGGGCCGAAATCAAGTGTTCCTTGATTGTGCGGAAAGCATGTTCACAACGCTCATTCCATACGAACTTAGCGTTCTTCCGAAGAAGAGTCGTCAGCGGGCCTATAAGTGACGAGAAGTTTGGCACGAAGCGTCGGTACCATGACGCCATACCGATAACACGGCGTACCTCGGAAACCGAACCAGGAGTAGGAATACGCGTGATCGCCTCCACTTTTTCCGGGTCGACCAACAAACCCTTCGAATTCACCAAATAACCAAGATACTTAAGCTCGGGCTTACAAAAGTGGCATTTGTCCTTACTTAGGGTAAGGCCAGCAGACAACAAACGAGATACAACCTCCCGAAGAACTGACAGGTGCTTATCGAAGGTGGGCGTACAGATCACAATATCGTCAAGGTATGTAAACACATAGGGTTCTAAATCGGCGCCAACTACACGGTCGATTAACCGCTGCCAAGTGGCCGGGGCCGTATGCAAACCGAACGGTAGGCGACAAAACTGATACAACCCGCGATTGGGGACAGTAAACGCAGTTAAAGGCCTCGAGGAGGCTGCAACAGGAATTTGCCAATACGCCGATTTAATATCGAGAGTGGTGAGGTAGTGCGCATCACGAAGTTTATCCAGTGTACTCGAGACATACGGAATAGGATAAGCATCAGGCTGACTAACTTTATTGAGACGGCGAAAATCAACACAAAAACGATAGCTATCATCCTTTTTCCTGATCATAACAATAGGTGATGACCAAGCGGAAGTGGACGGTTCCACAATTCCCTCTTCCAACATCTTTTCCAACTCCAGATCCACCTGTTTCTGAAGAGCAGGGGAAATAGGATAGTATCGCTGTTTAATAGGGGGCGAAGTCGTCTTAATTTCATGCTCAACTAAATGCGTACAACCGAGTTTATCACCCATCTGCTCAAAAATGTTCTTAACGAATACGTCAAGTTGCTCGCGCTGAGACTACGTCAAATGTTCGACGGCCTGGATAGCGTTCACGACAGGAACTAAGTCATCCTTAGAAAACGTCCATTCATTACTTCGAAGGTCCGGCACGATACCCATGCGACGCCAAAAATCAGTACCCAAAATTAAAGCATGTGGTATAGAAGGCACAACTATTACGTCCATAGCGCAAACTTTGTCGCGAAGAGTTATCGGGGCCGTGACAGTCCCTAAGCTTCGACATTCCATGCCATTAGCGATACGACACACGGGGGCTTGACTTGACTCAAGTCGACAATGGCCTTTTACCAATTCCCAACCTTCTCTACCTAGGATCGTGCGTGAAGCGCCAGAATCCAATAATCCAAGAAGCTTATTTCCAAAAATAGAGATCTGGAGATAGGGTCGCTCATCAGGGCCAGCATGACTCAAAATAAAATCTAGAACCGCTTTTGAACAGGAGGCCTCCATAACAAAACTAGTGACCTGAGGATTTTGTCTAACGCACGCTAGTCGGTCTCCTAACGGCGCTGAATTCCGTTTCCCGAACACGAAGGGCACGTCCTAATCGTAACGTCGGGTTTCCCGCAGCGAAAACAATGACGTCTCCTCGGCGAGGGACAATCGATAGAACGATGATTAAGTTGATTGCAATTCCAACAACGCGGTGGAGAAGCACCGACAGGATTATTCAATTTTGCGAAAGAATCTCTAGAGGGAGCGCAATTATCATTGGGCGAAACGGCGATCGTATGAACCCTAGGATGGGCTCTAGGCCTTTGATACGCGAGGTCAGGCTCTAACATGCGACTAACGTTAGTTGGGGGTCCACGAAACCCTTGAGCACGTACGTGTGCATCTTCAATTGCCTTACAAGTCTGGATCAAATTTGCGATAGTATGGATAGTCTCCAGGGCCAAATGTGTTTGGAAATGCGGCAATAAGTTTCGTCGGATCAAGCTAAGCCGCGTATACGTCGAGGGCACCGAAGGTAAACGGCGGAATAAATTTTCCATGACAGCCACGAAGACAGTGACCGGCTCGTCAGCACCTTGAGTGCGATTCCGAATCTCATCCCATAACCCGGACTCATAATCGCAAGGGAGAAAGGCGGCACGCAATGCCCTAACTAAAGCATCCCAATCACATACTGTATCCCTAATCGAACGGTACCAAATTAATGCGTGATCAGTAAAGAATTCGACAGCTGACCGGAAGAGTTGCTCTTTCGAAACACCACGTGCGATACGTAATTCCTCTATTCTTTCCAGAAAACTAGACAACCCCGAATGGCCATCAAAACTAAGGTTCCATTTATTAATCGGTAAGTAATTGTTACAGCGAGACGCGGGTTCAAACGCTTGGGTGCTATTTAGGCCCAAAGGCGATTGGAATGAACGAGGGTTACTAATGCCAGGCAAACTAAATCGGACTTGCGAAGGGAACTCGACAGGAGCTCTAGATTGACTCTGAGGATGATCGTGCGCATCATCGAGACTTTGCTCATCGACCTGCGAAGAATTGTCATCAAAATTTAATAAGTTAGCCACGCGTGAAACCGAAGGTGCTATAGTTTCGCTAACCGACGCTAATTTCACTTCCAGATCATCCATAGCTGTTAAGCAGCGATTATACAACTCATTCCTCCTATCGCACAAAGATCCCGTAGGGTTCAAGCGTTCCAGACGATTCGACACATGCAACAACCTAGTCTGAAGGCGCTTATAATCGTTGCTATTACGAACAAGATGCCCCAGGGCCGAAATTTCCTCCACTAAAATTCCCAGTTTCCGGAAACAAATATCTAGTTCCTCCTCAATATTCAATTCAATTCCGGGAAAAGATGCGTTCCCAGATTTCTCTAGTCTAATCCGTGCACGCAAGAGCTTACGCTTATCCCCAGAATTACCGTCACAACAGACACCCCTAATTCGCAGTTCGTAATCTAACTCCTCTACAAGAAGCCGATCGATATCCATACTGAATGATTATGACAAGAAAACCCAGTAGAAAATTGACAGATAATAAATAATAAAAGCGCGCGACGCGAAGGCACACGAGGGACGCAACGTGCAAAACTTTGATAACTAATCACGATCAAAGAATGTCTTACTACTAAATTTAGAAAAACAAAACGCGGGCTACCAGCGTACAATCGCAAGAAGTTCTCCAGGCACTTATCAAATAATCCAGAAGCAAAAAAAAATTGAACGCGGTCCAATAGCAATAACCTCCGAACCAGAGCACAATTACATAAATTTGCAATATTTAAAATAATGGGTTAGGTTCATGCACAAATCTTAATAACTAATGGAATAAATATAGCTTAAAATACTGTTAGTACAACGCATGCAATATTATCACTAAATATTTAAATCGGCGCAAAACATCCTAACAATTCGAATGCAAAAGAAATGGTTCGCTAGCTACGGTTATCACATTAAATGGCAAAATTTGGAAACGCCAAAGCGCACTTAACAAAAACAGGCCTCACGTTCGGCGCCAAATCCTTCTTGTTAGGCCTTTATGATGTAAGATTCTGGGCAATCTTTCCAAGCAGCATCAAACAATACAAAAGGTACACTTGGATGCAATTTGCCGGCCGCCGGCTCAATCGGTAGTAGGGGGCGGGATTGATGTCGGTAGAGTTAATGAAGTAAACAAAATGCCCAGCGCCAACAATTTTTTGAAGGTACGACAATTGCACCCCGGTGAACTGTGGAGAAATTGTAAACTCGGTACCTAGCAGATAATACTCCCTGCAAGATGGCTCCGATAAAACAACCGGACCGTAGCTAACACAAATCATATGCAGATAATTTAAAATAGTTTAATTTCATGCAAAAATAAGCTATAACATTTTTACATTGACAATCTTAATTCTAGCATGAAATGAAGGATGAGAGCCGCCTTAATTAAGTAACACATGCACTAAATGTACTTACAGTTTGGACAAACATATACGTTACAACAAGTTAAAAATGGGCCACTTCGTCAGCGGCTCGCTGCGACAGACGTAAAGCTCTGGATCTGGGCGTCGTTGCGTTAGTGGTTCGGCGTCGGCCAAGAACGTTTTGCGGTCGTCGGTGGCCTAGGGGGCCGGCAATAACAACGCCGCTCCCACAGGTCGAAAGGCCAAACCTCGGGACTAATTACGGTACCCTCTTGTGCCCTAATTGTGCGCCGGCGACAAGGAGAAGCGGGCCCGTGAAGGCTCGACAAATCGCCTCGCGGAACGTTGCGGCACGTGGCCCCGCAGGTCCAGCGACTCCAGAGCGAAAACGTAAATTGCGGCAAACACGGCTCGAAGGCGAAATGTTGCCTAGTACGTCTTGCTCAGATGGTTTTTGGGCGCAGAAAAGGAACAGCTCGAAATATGCTAACACCAAATAGATCCGCCTTAGCGAAGGAAACCAAAGTCCTTAATTGCGTTCGGGGGGCTTCATCCACGAAAACGTGAGGGCATTCCTAAGTTCACGTCTCCAACTCGACCAAATAGCCCTAAATAAGCATCCCCGAACTAGTGAATAGCACTAAAGAACTGCTCGCTTCGAAAGCTGGCGAAGAAGACGCGTAGCGAGTCTCGGCCTGCTAATGGTTTTTCCAGATAAAAGCTATCGCCAGAAGACACGGCCGAACGCCAATGCGCAACGCGCGGGAAAATAGCGTTCAAATTCAAAATTATGGCAGGCGGCGCATTCTGCACGTAACAGTACAGTGACCGCCAAAAAGTCGGCCTAATTTGGGAAAAAATTATTTTGATTTTTCAAAAAAACTTTTTACGTCAATAATTTGTGCTTGTCTAAAAACCTATTTAGCCCCTATCATATATACCGAGTGATTTTTACTTATTTAGAAAATGGAGTTTTCCGAAATTGTCAAAATCCAAAAAGTGCTATTTTTAGGAAACTAAGTAACATTTCAATCAGATTTTTTAGAGTGTGTTATTATTAGCTAACTAAACAATTTCAGGCCAGAAAACTCCTATTTTTTTTATAACTGTAGCTAATTATTAATTTTTGAAATTTTTAAATATTTTTCAAAATTTCACATACCAGGACTTAATATTAAAATCAAACATTTTTATGTGAAGACTAAAGATTTATAAGTGGAAAAAATAATATAAAATGTTAATTTCTTCTTTAGATTTTTTATCATTTACCGAAAAGTAGTATGTTTGCAGAATTTTTCCGTTTTTATGCAAGGCGCTTTTTAGGAGAAATATTTTTCAATTCTAATTGATATCTATTTAAATGTCTTCTAGAAACTCTAATCTAGCCCTGTTAATGAATTACTGTTACAAAAATCCTGTAAATGTTTTCTTACAGTTGTCCAAATGAGATTTTTCTTTATACAATTTACATTTCTAAAAAATACTAATTGTCGGTAAACAATAAAAAATGTAACGAAGTAATTAACATTTTGAATTATTTTTTGAAAAAATTACTCTTAAAGGGATGAAAAGGGGTAAACTGTGTTTTCACGAATTCGTCAGTATCTCTGAGACCCGGTAAAATATCGACTTGGTGTTTGCTTGCATAAGTATCCAATGCAAATGTCTAAAAACTCATTTCGGGATTTTACCCTAATCAACCCTTAAAGTTCGAATCTGCATTCGGGGTGAAGTATAGAACTCCTTGTATCTCCTATGATTGTTAAGTTAGAGCATTCTTTTTTGGTATATAGATGTGTTTTTTAAATCTTTAGAAAGGGGTTTTAGAGTTTTGTTAAATTTCACCACTAAAGCGGTACAAACGGAAAACCGAAGAGGGGTAGGGGGTTAGAATAATTTTTTTCGCTCTGGGTTCATTTCAGTATAAGACTGACTGAAATAATTTTTCGAAATTTTACCCCTAAGGGGTGAAATGGGGTAAACTGTGTTTTCACGAATTCTAAATATTTCATAGAATAAAATGGGAGGATTTCTAAACTTCCACCCCCCAAGTGGTGGAAACGGATATATGCTATAATATATGAATACAACATTTAATAAGTACATGAGTAGTAAATTAAGCAAGAAAGTACATACGTATTACGTAAAAAACTAATCTGTTACATTATTATTTGTAATAATAACATTTATTTGTAATAATTGTACGTGAAGATATAAACTACAATTCAATTTTAAAAAAACTTTTCGGTAGCGGAAATGAACACGGGTCTTCTGAGCGAGAGTCAGGTATCCTAGCATATACACTATACAGGGTTATAATTTCTCTTCTTCAACCAGCTATATACTTCCCAGATTCATGATATTTAAGCCAAAATGTACTTATTTTAATGACTGAATTTTTATCAGTAATAATGTATTAAGGGCAAATGATTTTGCCGATGAAAATGTTTTGCGAAAGTTTCTTGTTTTGGCAATGTCACAAGACAAACTAACTTTATAGATGAGGGAATTTGTCAAAGTTATTTTGTTGAGGGCATTGCCAAAAAACAACAAATCTTGAGTAAAACGTGTTCCGAGCAAAATCATGAGCCCGAAACACATTTCGTGGAGTATTTCCCAAATATGGGTTCATTTTGTATCAGTATACAATGAATATGACATTTATACTATATATTCACAATGACAGTTTAATGACGTTTTTCAAATGCCACATTGCTTAAAACAACATATTTGGTGGTTTCCATGGATATATATATATTGTAGCACTACAGGCCGTGGAGGCCTAAGGCTTGTTTCACTATCTGTTTCCACTGTTTTCTATCCTTTGCCTTTTCTGTCCATCTCTCGACACCAAGTTTTTCCAGGTCCTTCGTCACTTGATTTCGCCATTTGTTTCTTGGCCTCCCTCTTCTCCTGTTACCCTCCGTATCTCCTCCCACTATTCTCTTTGTTATTCTTTCCTCTGACAGTCTTTCTATATGCCCTATCCACCTTATTCTTTGTGCTTTAATTACATTCACTATACTTGGGTCTCCATATAGATTGTATATTTCCTCATTGGTTCTTCTTTTCCATTCCCCATTTATCTTCTTTCCTCCATATATTCTCCGTAGCATTTTCCTTTCCCAAATTTCTAAATTTTTCTGTTCTTGTTTGTTTATTATCCACGTTTCACACGCGTATAGCACTGTTGGTCTTATTACTGTTTGGTACACGCGTATTTTCAATTTTCGCGACACTGCCTTAGATTTCAACACTGGTATTAAACTTCCCGCACTTTTATTTCCTTTATTTATCCTTGCTCGAACCTCCTCACTACCGCTGCCGTGCTCATTTATAAGTGTGCCTAAGTATGTAAAATTCTTCATGTGTTCAAATGTGTATCTCCTGTCTTGTTCTATTCCTATTGTTAAATCCTGGGTTGGTTGTGTCTGTCTCTTACTCCCCCACTTCATGTATTTTGTTTTTCCCGCAGTTGCCGCAGTTTTGATCAGGTTTTTTGTAATTTTTATCAGCTCGTTCTTTGTTCTAGCTATGAGTGTTACGTCATCGGCGTATGCTAAACATTGATGTTCTTTATAAAATATTGTACTAATGGATACATGGATCCATGGATACAAGTGGTAAAAGAAACTGATAAAATTTCAAGGAAAAATTTTGATTTTTTGCCACTATAAAAACACGTGATTGGTTGAATTTTGGAAAATTATGGCGTTTGATTGGATAATAGGAGATGCGGGAAATAGTCACTGAAATTAGTTCAACAGTAAATTATTATTCAAATATTACCACATTGGAAATGAGATTACCACTTTATAATAGATTATTTAAGCATTACAAGATACTACTATCAAACAAATTATTTTAAAAATTGTTTTATTTATACATTGCCTATCTACATTTAACAGTTTTGTGTTGAACGTGATAATTAAACTATTTAGGTGATCCTTATAAAACATCTATAAAATAATGCTTTTTAGAGGCGCGCATCCAGCGACAGGGCCGTATCAAAGTTAGAAATAAATAGTAATTTTTATTAAAATTAATATTATAAAATATTTAGTTATTTAAAAAAACGGCTTTGTAACTAAACAATCAAAAGTAACGATTAACGCGTACAGCAGCTGAACAAGTCAGGTTAAAAATGATTTTTTTTTATGTTTAATAATCTTCATTATCGTTTCCATAAGGCTGCATATTGTACGACTATACAGTGTGGTAAAAAAGTCTGGAACACCTGAAACATCTTGCTTTATTTGCATTTTTCTCGAAAATTTCTTTATGCAACTTCATAAAACTTTTATACTACAATACTCAAAACGATGTGCTCTTCCACTTCCTCGAACAAAATATTGGGGTTATCATTTAAAAAAAATGCTCCAATTGACCCTGCTGGTGTACGGCACTGTATATAGTTTTAGAGTATTTCAAAAGATAGCAAATTTACAATGCTTTTTGACCCCTTCAAGCGGTTTTGCCACAAAACAGGATTTTGCAAGATATTTTAAGTGTTCCAGACTTTTGTACCACACTGTATAATATTTTTATAAGACACTGTGAGTTTGTGACAATGTAAAGCAAATTAATGACAGATTTTAGTAGTAATGACTTTTAAGACGGTTGCGGAAAAACAATATTTTTCAACATAAAAATAAATATTCTTCAACAATTGTTTTCTTCATAATTCATATTTCGTTCTAAACATTTCTGTTCAGCTATTAATTATTACGTATAGCAAAACAGCTATGAATCCGAGCTCTAATAATAATCATTCACTGTCACTCGTATTCGCGATTTACCGTATTGTAAATTTCGCATTTCCCATTGCATTACAAAACGTGGATATAATCCCGTACGTGGGACCTAAAAATAAAATTGAAAGTCCCGCACGGGCGGAGTTTTATCACGCGTTTGCACGGTCTTTCCTCTTGTACTCTTATCCGTTCCTCGTTCTTGTAGTGTGTCGGTCAGCTGTTCTGTTCATCGATGTATATTAATTAATATTGTCGTCTGCTATTAACGTTATTGATTGATAATGGCAACTTCATATGAATTAAAGATAAACGATGCCTTTAACAGTTATGAAGAATTAAATGAAGCCATAATGTTACATGAAAAAGAGAATAAAGTACAATTTTCGAAACTAAATTGCAAAACTCTTGACAATGCTAAAAATCACTGCCCCAAGTTATACAGTATCGCAAACTCAACATTAAAGTATTATGTTATAAAATACTTTGCATTCACGAGAAAGTTGAAATTATTAATTTTCAAAACGACGTATATAGTAATTGCCAAAACACCAATAATTTGGTATTGAACGAAGGATTTGTAGAACACGATTGTTACAGTAATAATAATCTACTAGTAGTAGAACATGATTGCCAAAGCACCAAAAATTTGGTAGACATTATGAGCGAAGAAAATGTTAACAATATAATTCGATTAATCCCATTCTGTAGAGACAAAAGAAGAAATCGTTTGTGATATGAATTATTCAGAAATTGTTGATGATGGATCATGTTTACATAACATTTGTTTGCCGGTATGTTATAAGCATTTACTTTTACGGACATTTCTTAGATTTTAGTAATCACATATTTTTAGGAAGCAATAAAATCTCGAGGTAGGCCTAGAGGAAGATCGCTAACAGCTATTGGTTTACCAAGAAAGAAAGAAAGGAAAAATTAAAGAGCCTCCAAAATTACTGCAAATCAATACTGTATCTTGTATTTTATGGAAGATCACACAATACTGATTTATTATAGGCATTTGTTAGTGTAAAATTCTTATTAATATATACGTAAAAAGAAAAACATATATTTTGTTGCTCATTCTATCTAGTAGCTTTCTATTAAATTATTATCGGTTTTGCAATCGGTTTTTATTAAATAATAAAATATTCATTTACCTACGTCTCTACCTAATAACATTTTAGAAATTATAATGCAAAAGTATATGAAAGTATGTCGGGATTCTAACGAATAATTAGCAATCCCGTACCATAGGACAAACGCGCAAACGCGTGATTTTAACTCCGCCCGTGCGGGACTTTAAATTTTATTTTCGGGTCCCACGTATGGGACTATATCCACGTCCTAAATTTAACGCACTTCGTGCCATGTTCACAACCTTGGTTTTGTATATGGCTTTGTAACGACAATACGACATCTGTTTTACAATGGCTAAACTATTTATACGCTATTTATGTGGAAATTTATCAGGTGTCTGCAAAAACAGCACCGATAACCGACATTTGGCGTTGTAATATTCGCCCTAAATGACAACAGCTTGAATTTATTTAGGAATCACGTACTATCAATAATTAAACGTCAGAAATAGTTCACTGAGGTCTTAAATGAAAGATCAAAAATCGTATATTCCTGTAAGCTATTTTACAGTTTCTGTTTTCTATTTTTCACAAGTAAATTTTACTGTTGGATGACAGAAATACAAATGAAAAATGCCTACAAAAGCGTCGATATTTTGAATACAATTTTACAGCGCAAGCGAATCTGTTACCATTTATAATAGTAATTTACGATACAAGTAACGTTATCAAGCTTTTTACATTACGAGAGAATAGTTTGAATGAACGAGCGACGTTAGGAGCGAGTTCTTTAAAATTCTCGAGTAATGTAGAAAGCAGATAACGTTACGTATATCGTAACACGGTTTATTTTATCCTAAAATACTAATCTTTTAAGAAAAATAGGAAAAATGGTTATTAATGACACTTACAACAGCGAGTGGTGGTATCACTAGTAAGATAAAAACTCAATACTGTATTGTTGGTAGCACTGTCAGGTTATGTTAAATTTTAGATTTTCAGGTTAGGTTTTGCGTCAGTTTGTGTCAAATAACAAACAAAACCTAACCTACTAACATCGAATTTGACATAGACTGACAATACACTTTAGTGCTGTCAACATGTGATTAAATGCTAATAAAGTATCGTTATGTTATTTTTCTTAACAATACTAGTGCTGTTAAATGCATCTTAACGCAACTTGTTGCTAAGGAGTTATTGTCATAATAACATAATAGGATAAAATAAAATAGTTTACGCCGATCAGCCAACATTTGTCTTTGAAATGAAGCCTTGTTTAACTTCATACGACGCGTGTGAATCGACAATACGTGATTCCTATGTATCAATCTGTCCCTATTATTTCAACATAAGCCAAACGCCAGCCTTAACATCCTTCAAATCAAAGGCGCTAATCGAAATCAGATCCGAGGAGTCCTGTTTTGTCTGTGCAATAAGATTAGGTATATTATACGTTGAGGTAACATTAAAAACTGAACCAAAAAGTAGCAAATTTACTAGCAACATCATTGTTGTTTGCGATTTCATTACCTTGGTATCTGTGTTTTACGTCACCGCTACGGTTCTCTTACTTATTTTTTTACGAAGTTCTGAAAGCTATTTACATTCGAATTTCATTTTCTATTGACTATAGATCATTTTTATATGCTATACTTAGTTATTTTACTCTTGCAGACCGCCATTTTTCTCTTTTACTCTTGCAGATCTTCTATTTTTATGTTTATAGAAGTATTTTTTTGTTTTATTTCATTAATTATTTTCTTATTAAACCAAACCGGGTAACTCCTGGATCTTGTAGAAGCAACCCTTACACGATAAATTTTATCATAGAAAATAATATAGTCTTATCACCTGGTTTAGACTTTACCTCCAGTTCCTCTAGTTCCGCTAGACTATAAAAAGCAACAGTAGGTAAATGCAGCTGGCGTTTCTCAATAAATTACAAACTAATTAATTTTTTGATTTACACCGATGAAAAAATAGTGGCTCACTCCTCGTCAGCACTTTCCATAGTCGTCCGAGAATGTATGCTAGTTACACAATATACCACGAGTATAAAAAGCAGTTGCAATCAACAATATTATACAGTGATCGCCAAAAAGTGAGCATCAAATGGGAAACATTTGCATTTATAGTTTTTTTTTTGGAAAATCAAAACCTCACAATTGGGGCAAATAAAAGTTGTCACGTGACATCCTTTATCTGTCAAATTTTACATTTTTTGAAAATAATTTCGAAAAATGCATTGACTAGCCATAATAAAGAAAACTTTTACCAAAAAAAGTTGTTTAAGATGTGATTCTATACCTAAATTCAAAATTTTGGCTCAAAATTAAAAAAAAAGCTTACATTTTTGAACATGTAAACTGAATAAAGAAAAATCTCGTCTATTAGAAAACTGTAAAAAAACATTTACAGGATTTTTATAATAGTAATTCATTAACAGGAGTAGATTAGTTTTTAAAAGACATTTAAATAGATATTAATTATCATTGAAAAGTATTTCTCCTAAGAAGCCTTGCATCAAAATCGTATTACAAACATATTATTTTCGATAAATAATAAGAAATCTATAATTAAAATTTTCTATTGTTTTTTCCAATCATATATCTTTAAAGTGTTTACCTAAAGAATTTTGAATTATAAAATTAAGTCTTGGTATGTAAAATTACAAGAAAAATAGTTGTTGTTTGGCCTTGAGATTGTCTATTTAGATAAAACTAACGCACGCTAAACAAATTTCATTGAAATGTTATTTAATTTCCGAAAAATGGCACTTTTTCAATTTTGATAATTTCGAGAAACTATTTTCTAAGTAAAAATCACGTGGTTTATCTGATAGGGGCGAAATGGGTTTTCAGACAAGCATAAATTATTGCCGTAACAAGTTTTTTGAAAAATTCCCATTTGATGCCGACTTTTTGACGGTCGCTGTATATGTACAAAAAAATCTAGTGTGATATACGCACACAACTTCCTTTTACAGTGATCTTATAATTAGCCAAACATTTGATTTTTGATTTTTAAGCATTTGTCAAAATTTTTCAAAAATTACAAATTTTACAGAAACCGTATAAAATAGAGCGTTAGTTGAATAGAGGATTTTTTTCTAATATTTTAAGCCAAATTAAAAAATGTAATAACATACCGGGTGTTCTATTTAAAATAGGAATTAATAAAAAATAAAAAAAACCAAAAAAAACCATTTTAGAGGTATTCAACTGGAAAATCACCTATCTCACATAATTACACATTAAAAATGTAATCAAAAGTAAAGTTTGAAAAAAGATCGTTAGAGCAGTTTTCGAAAAAATTGGAAAAAATATGTGTGTGTGTGTGTACTGTTTCTGTAAAGTTTATAGTATTAAAAAATTCTTGTCTCCGGTTCAGATCCATACGAAATCACTTCTTTTTTTGTTGAATTTTCCTGTATTATTACTTCTTTTTATTTTTTTAAAGTGGGTTTTTTATTTACTGTAGAAGGGAAACTAAAAATACATGTTTGATTAACTATACGACCACTGTAAAAGGTAGTTGTGTGCGTGTATCACAGCAGATTTATTATTTTCTTATATATTATTAGTGTTATTCTTCCGTTATTAAAGTTAGTGTTTGAGAGCGCCTAGCCGGATTTTAAGATTGTTTTTTCAAATAGGCCTAATACATCCTAGTTTATGTGCTTTAATTGTTCTTGTAGTTTTCCACGTTAGTGCTAAGTTTATACGTACGACGTAGAGTTTCTTTCGTTGTTTAGTTTTACGGTCTGATATAGCTTGATCACATTTTTGTTGCTGTTGCATTTTTAAAATAAACATTTAATCTATCTAAAACATTTCTTTAAAAATCTGGTATGATACACGCACACGAGTTCGTTTTACAGTGATTTTATAATTAGGCAAAAATTTTATTTTTAATTTCTAAGCATTTGTAAAAAAATTTCAAAAATTACAAACTCTACAAAAACCGTACAAAATAGAGCGTTATCTCAAGAGAAAAATTTTCTCTGAAATTTCAAGCCAAATTCAAAAATGTAATAACACACCGAGTGTTCTATTTAAAATAGGAGTTACTAAAAAATAGGAAAAAACAAAAAAAACATCTTCACACTGGTCCCATTTTAGAGGTATTCAACTGGAAAATCATTTATATCACATCAAACACATTAAAAATGTAAAGTTTGAAAAACATTGTTCTAGCCGTTTTTGAAAAAAATCGAAAAAAAAACTGAAAAATCACAAGAGTCAACACCATACTTCCGGTTATGCGAATTTCTTCAAAATCTTACTGTCGCATCTAGATAGTACAGAAATCTTATATTTGATGTTTCAACGCCATATCTCTTTTCGTTTTTGAGATATTCTGTCCACAGACACACAGACATACATACAGACACATAGACAAACCAATAAACCAATATTATATTATTATACGAGCGATTATGGTCATAATCGCGAATGTAATACCTACGATATTTTATCTACTCCTATGCTATAGGAGTTTTGTGTTCATATTTCCGAATTATGACATTTGTAACAGCTGTTAACTTAAAAGAAAGTCATTTAATAATAAGAATGAATTTTGTAATTTGTAATTGCTACAACCTATTGAATAATGAAAATATAATTTTATGATTGGCTGCAAACTGTGAATTATGAATCATAATTCATGGCCATTATGCAGTAGGAATAGATCATGTTTTTTGGGTTTGCTCTATAATCGTTTGTACTCCTTATACAATATTCTAAAAGAAACACATTCGATTATTGTTATCGCCTCAAATTTTCTCTTCTTTTGATCAATTCGCAGTGTTATTTTATTTGATAAATGTTTATTTTTTAAAGTAAACAATTGTATACATTTTTGTAATTTTTATTAATTTCTATTTTGACAGGTATATCAACGTCAAATACATACAAGCAAGAATGTAGCTCAAAATGAGAATTTCCACAGTACTCAGTTTTATTCGTCTTTTTTGGTTGCCTTATAAACATTTTATTGTAAGTATACTGATTACCAAGCGTCGACCTTTGTCGTATGCGAACATGTATAAAAACATCTTGAGTGTACTATCAAATTCAATTTCCTTACTGAAATGTAATGTAATATTGCTACAAAACAATATAAAACAATTTTAATATCAAAAGTTACAATATAAAACAATAATAACATCGACAAACGTGCAATTTGCCGAATAGTTATAAGTACTATTTTCTAAGCAGGAAATCATCCTATCTCTTGAAACTAAACTTACTGCAGGTACGATTGACAGTGACATTTTGAAATAAATTTTTCTACGCCCACTACTAAAAGTGGGCCTTTTACCAATAGCTTGTCGAACTAAAAATGACGTATTATACATCAGCGCGCTAAAAATGAAATCAGCTGTTTACTTTTAGCACATGTCCTAAAAGTAAACAGCTGGTTTTAAATTTACGTATTTTAAACTGCAAGTGAGATTATAAAGTTATTCTAGTTACTTTTTTCGTTAGAGGTAAGGTGTTTTTTTAAGTAATTAAAGCATTATGTAATAAATAAAGTAAAATGTTTACTATTATAATTACCTTTGATAACTAACTTTGAGAACTACCGGCTGCAGAAATAGTCACCTGCGCCGGTCACGGCTATCTCTTTACTATGCCATAAATTATAACTGCCATAAATGCAAACGTTTGTTAAATCGACATTTATGGATTAATAACAGTAAATTTAAGGTTGTAGAAAAAATATTGTATGCAAACTCGAGCTAAAAGTGTTATTGCACATGACTTGTTATGAAACTCAGCCTTGGGCTTCGTTTCATAATTTTCATGTCTCGTGCATAAACATTCACTTTTAGCACTTGTTTTATAAATAATTATTAAATTTATTCACATCTCAGCTTCCAATTAAAAAGTCAGATTCATAAAGCTAAGAAAACGTTACCCTAGTTTTTTGTACCAATAGTACTTCAAACCTAGCGAAAAAAGTAGCTAATAAATTATAGGTTATGAAATGAAATTTGTCAAAATATATTGTGACAACATATTTACATTAAAAAATCGGTAAGATTTTATAACAGCATTGTTTTCTCTTCACAGTAGAGCAACTTTCTAATATTATTATGCTCATATTTGCTTAAAACTTGAATATAAATTGTAATTGAAAACGTCATTTTGGTTATTTACTTCAAATTGTCTAATTTGAAATTTTTAAGTATTGCCAAATTAAATACTGAAAGTGTCAAAAACAAACACATTTGTAAGTGATACCAGATTTGGGACTAGAGACTAAACTCCCAAGCATACAGAAGGATATTGCAAGAACTTATGCTGCCGTGAAAATGGCGAGAATTTTATTTTCCAATAGGTGAACTCAAGGCAATTAATCTCTTCAATGCCCCAATGACTACAAAAGGTAATCGACTGCAATGGTGCGGCGAAGAAATATTAAAATAATTTGTTCTTTATAATGTTTTTATAAATATTCAGGTTAAAAGGAAGAGCAGCGGGAGGCAATACCTTGCCGATGCCGCCGTGCTGAACTTCGCCTGGCACATATATTTCATTTTGTATTCTTTCTTTTATATGATTTTATATTATATCAGCTGTCTTCGCATATCAATACAAATAAAATTCGTTAAGAAGCCTAATTTATGCAACTAGAATATCTGAAATATGATCCAGGTGCGTGCAAAAATGTGTACCAGATTTTTCTGCTCCCGATGGTACTTCTACTGAGGACGCGCCAGTGTGGGCGAGCGGTTAGGGCGCTCGGCTACGGTGCCACGGTACGGGGTTCAATCCCGACATCTGACAACTGGCGGCCGGCCCACCCAGTCGCTTTAAAAATTGGGTACCGAAACCACGATTGTGGAAGTTAGGCAGCTTTCCTACTGCAGCTAAATCAGCCGCCCTGCCTCAAGTCATATTCCTACGTGTGGAATGAAGAGCCCTGAACTTTTTACTTCTA